>OZ025223.1:3636624-4236624 GCA_964019055.1 Anthopleura xanthogrammica | reverse complement strand
ACCAGCTAAATCAGGTTTTCTTTACCAAGAAAAGCACAGCACACCGAAAATATCAAAGGAATTTGGTTTAGAAGATTCAAGCTCTGAAGGAGGATTCAATACTTGCAAAGAAAGAGGCAGACAATGCTCAATGCATAAATGTTCTGTACAAAATCGAAATGGCGAATCTGATGCTGTTTTTTTGAACTGGGGCAAAACATAATTTTGAGATTAGAAATTTGTTTTACAGTATTTCTTTGAAGAATTCATTTATCCTCGTGCAGAAATTCTAAGTTATGTCGCGGTGTGGATCTAGTATTTTGATCCATGACCACTTTTACATTCACAGAGATGCCATTTCCCACAATTTTGAGGAAATCCTTTGCCGTATGGGCTGGGCTCCCTGTGGCAGCTCTAGAGCGAACTTGGGATTGCACCTTAAACGTATCGTAAAGAAGGTATCGTCTTCCTCCTAAAGTGAATCGAACCTTTCTTAGAACCAGTTCTAACCTCCCCATCCTTAAATATCGTGGATTTGACAGCAGTCAATTTACAGTTCTGTGACTTTGCGGGTTTTTTCAAACAGCTTATGTATCTATCAATCACATTATCGTAGCAATCCAATGGAGCACTTCCTTGTGAGAGGATCTTATAATGAAAGTCTTTGAGCTTGAACCCTGATCCTAGTTCACTTTCCGCCTTTTGTCGAAGCCGGAGTAGTTCTTGTCGTCCAATCATGTAAGCTGTGGCTTGGCCAGGAGAGCTTTGATAACGTACAACTTCCTTCGACACCACATCCCCAGTTGCCCAAGCAAACTCTTCAAACTTCTGTATTGCTTGTTGCTTTGTCATGTTCCTGTAGTGAAGACCGGTGTCTACAACCAGGCGCAAAGCTCGCCATATCTAAAAATAGTTGTAGTGGAAATAACGACGCTATTAAACAGAGCAATTATTTTTGAAACTTGTTTCACGTTCGGCGTTCGGACACATGTTGCAAGAGGGTTTACACGGTGCAACGGAGACTCAATCGTTGCTAAAAGTAGAAACGAATTCTACTTTTCGCAACGATTACTGCAACTTGTTCCACACAACATTTTTTCAAATTGCATTATAGGTTACACGCTGCAATGCTCCATGCAACTTGTGTCACAACGAGAGAAAATTGCTCCGTGTAATCGCGCATTAACTGAGTTAGCTGTGTCCTGACTTAGATCAGCCCAGAGGTTGTTTCAGGGTTTGATCTGTGAGTTAGCCATGCCCTGACTTAGATCAGTCCAGAGGTTGTTTCAGGGTTTGATCTGTGAGTTAGCCGTGCCCTGACTTAGATCAGCCCAGAAGTTGTTTCAGGGTTTGATCTGTGAGTTAGCTGTGTCCCTGACTTTGCTCAGCCCAGAGGTCAGTTGTTTCAAGGTTTGATAAACTGGAAGTATAATTCATACCTGCCACTTGAGCATGCCATATCGGTGGAGAGGTTCGTCATCGTACAGATCAGTATCTTGTGCTATCACAGGATTCTCAGCATATAGTGCCCAGCCCTCGTCAATGGCATTGTACGAGCCACTAGTTTCGGACTGGATCCAACTTATCAAATCGTTACACGGGTCCACGAAGTTTTCAACTTGGCCTTGAAGCTGTGATGAAAAAAGTGAATCAAATATAGGTTTACTGATTACTATTTACTTAGGACGTAATGCTGTCCCACTTTTGGGTCGTATGTGACGTCATAGTCTCCATCCGACTGAGACAATAGCGAACCAATCACCGTTGCAGCAGTTTTTCCAGTGGAATTAAAATCTTGTCCCACAAACAACTACACAGTGTCTCTTTTATAGAGAATCGATTTTCCGTGATCATAGTTTCGAATTCTGAGATTTTCGAGCTATTTTGTTGAGCTTGTTGGACATAGCAACGGTAACTAAGGGGAGTCGGAAGCATGAATCAAAGGAAAGATTTGGTCTTGGTTTCTTTTGTTAGAACAACCAACATGGCGGCCATGTCTTTTGTGCTTGTACATGTGATGCCAGTCGCCATGTTAGTTCATGACTTGAACAAAAGATTGGGTACGTCTCGGTTTCTTTTGTTAGATCAATCAACATGGCGCGGGCACAGGATGCGACGTTGCTTGCAACGGGAAGATCGCACCGTGTGACCACCAGTGCAACGTCGCAGGAGTAGAAACGAGTTCCTCTTTTGCGACGTTGCCGGCGGCAAGTTTCACCGTGTAAACACGTCTGCGACGTTGCTTGCAAGGGCGTGATGCTCTCAGCCAATGAAAGGCGATGATTTGGATTTCATCAGTTTTGTTAACAAAGAAAATGGTAACCGCGTCTAACCAATTTCATGCGGCGTTGCAAGGAAAATGGCAACGTGTGACATCCCCCTAAAAACCCATTGAAAGCGTTGTGCCTTTAGAGTTGAATTCAACGTTACTACTTTACCTGTAAATGATGTCCAGGCATAACCTCGTGTGCGTTGACACTCCATTCTTCGTTTTTCGGTCCAGGTTTTTCCAGGAAGAATGGTATGAAGTAAGTCGCAGTTTCCTGGCATGCCGCGTCAGAGTACGAGTAACTCTGCGCACCACTCGCTGGGTTGAAATCTGGTTGGAGCTCGACCGGGCAGCTTGGAGTGGTTTTGTACTTACCAGTGAAGTAGAACATATTGGCTGATTTGGTCTCGAGCATAGACATGACCTTAGACAAGTAAAGCACGGGTCAGAATAATGGTAGTAGTTGTGAGACTGTGTAGATTATCGAGAACTTAACAGATATTCTATGCCCTACCACTTCTCATGTATCAGACGACACACTTCGTGAGTTATATAGCCATGCTCTGACTTAGAACAGCCCAGAGATTGTTTCAGGGCTCAATCTGTGAGTCAGCCATGTCCTGACTTAGATCAGCCCAGAAGTTGCTTCAGGGTTGGATAAAATATGAGGGTTGAAGCGGGTCCCGGGTAGGGACTAGGGACTAACTCTTTCCCTTCCCCTCTTATGGGTATCTTAAAATGTTAGCGCTCGATACTGGGTGTCCGTAGTGTCATGTCGCATGCATTATTGTAATTGAGTTGACTTTTAGTTTTGGAGGTATTTGAGGACAAAACCCATGATTCAGTTCCAGAGGTGGAAGGCACCGGGTAACCCCTTCCCCCGGCTAAATCGGGTCTCGTGAGATGACAAAATGGAGGCCATGTCTTTTCCCCTTGTATTCTGATGACAAGGGAAGCACATCAACTACAAACATATATCCTCACCTGTCTGGCTTCAGAGAACCACTTGCTCATCGCTCTCCACCTCACCGGACAATACTTTTTCGCTGTCTCTATAGACACGCAATTATTGTGCGCATTCTTATCCGACTCGTTCTTGGGTATTGGTTGATCATTGTAATACATTTCGGGTTTGCTCAGCTTTTGTATTAAGTATTGCTTGGCGAGGGAGTCGTTGATCTGTCCAGTTACCTCTCGCGCTATTTTGAGTACCTGAAAGATGAAGATACGTTTGAGTCTTTTGTGGTAAAGCATGGTTTTTACTAGTGATACAAGTACAAACGCAAGCAAGAAGAAAAGGGAAAAATTTGGTCCATTGAGTTTCTCAGTGAAAATTATCCTTAAAAATTCAATTTCCTCTGAAGTGACTGTGTTGTTCTTGGCCAGCGCCGCTCGTTCCTAGGTGTTGAGCATGAGCCGGAACGTAGATTGTGGATACGAGATTGCTTAGTTATGATTGTAATTTATCATTATGCATGTGCAGTTCAGATACCTAATACTACCAAAACAGGTAGAGTGACAATCAGGCTCGAGAAAAACCAGTTGCGACTAGAGTTAAAGCTAGACACTTTTGATACATTCCTTAGCCCCAAGCGGCTAGTTAGCTTTGAAGTTCAAGGTGGAATTTGGCCATTACTTCTACTTGGATGGCATGTTCAAAGCTAATTCACCGCTCAGGGCTCAGGAATGTTATCAAGATTATCTATCTTTAATGCTAGTCACAACTGGTTTTTCTCGAGCCCGATTGTCACTCTACCTGTTTTGGTAGTAATAGTTTGATTCCGAACTGAGTGATCGCTGTCAAAAGTATTAAAATGTAAACAAACAAATCCTTTTTCTGGAAAAAGACCTTGGGCGTAATGTTTCCGAATCTCATGATCAGACCACGTTTTTATTCTTTTGAGAATAGGATTCTTTGTTTGAGTTATATTCATATTCATGTGTCTTCTCATGTGCAACTGTTAAACAAAGAAATGATGCTCTAGGGAATAACACGTGGTCTGAAATGGGAAAACATTACGCCCAAGCCGAGGCGACAAGGTTTATAGAGCTTTTAAGTGTGACGTCAATCGAATGAAAACACGACTTCCGGGTCCAAAACGAAAAACAGTTTTGTAAAAAAAAAAAAATTAACTTTTTCTTCTTGACAGGATTTGTTGTCCAATGTTCAAATTGTTTCAGGTGAAGGTTAAGTCATTAAGAACATTTAATTTCCGCTTTATTTTAGCGGTTTTATGAGCAGTTGGACCCGGAAATACACAACTTAACAGCTCTATTGGCTCGGTTTTTTGTATGACTCGGTTTATTGGGATACCTGTGGGTAAAGTTCATTGACCATCTTCACTCCAATATCATGAACTTGATCTGGCGTCAAGTCATTCGTGGTAAAGAAGGACATGATATTCTCGTAGGCCTTGGATCCATTCAACATCTCCCCCGTGGGGAGTTTCTGTGTGGTTGGTCTTGTTTTGTCTGGTACTCCATTAACATACACGTATGGCAGGGGAAGACTAGAGAAACCGCTGGACACTGTACTGGGGACGCAGTGTGTTTTGTACTCAGTCTCCAAGTATCTGGTTTTGTTAAGATATATTCGTTAGATTTTCTGGGATCCTGATCCATCCCGCCTAAATTTTTGACGAGAAATAGACCTTTCCCGGATTCGCTAGAGTGACCACGAAACAATAGCTTCAAGTCGAGGTTAGAATTGATGTGTTCATTAAAATATCCTGGGTCAGCCCTTGAGTTTTAAAACAAATTTAAAATGGGTCGTTTTTAGAAAAAATTCAATTCAAGGTTGAACCGAACAGAACAGCTGGGTCAAAGTTCTTTTTTTATATAGAATTTTATTGTGAACTCTGAGGTTTGACTTACAGTGAGGACACTCGAACCATGAACACTTGATATTTTATATTTTTTATTTCATGAACTTTCTACTGCTTCAAACCTTCTGAAAATGAAGCACTGAACTCAAATAATCTTATTCTTCAAAAGAAATCATATATCCAATCGATTTACACAAGGGATAAAGGAGAAAAAAAGTATGAAAAAACCTTAAAGTGTTCACAGTTCGAGTGTCTTCACTGTAAGAAAGACGCCAAAACTACGCGCCAACAGGACTAATGTCAGAGAAAATTGCTCAGAAAGGGAAATAGAAGATAGAATTTATCGATTACATTCACTTTATACTGACATGAACCATTTAAAAGAGTTCTTAAGATATTCACGATAAGATCGACAGAAATCAGACTCAATGACAACTCGTATTTAAATATGTAAACTTTTAGCAATAAAAGTTTCGAAGTTTAAGAGAATAAAATTGCTATCTACTTGAGTTAAAAAGGTTTAAAGATATTGATAATGCCATTCGCACATTATATAATGTCACGCAACTTAGAGTGGATTTCATGTGACTGTGAGGCGTCACGACAGGCGTCACGACAGGCGTCACAGTCACGGTATCAGATTGACAACATTTTTCAGGATATGCATAGAGTAGTTTTCGCATGACCCTGAAAAACGTACGGCACGTACCGCGCCTTGCCGTGACCGTGTCAGTGCCGTGCCGTGTATGAAAACATTCGACATTCGGTGCCGTGTCCGCGCCGAGCCGTAACCATGCCGCGTGCCGTGACTTTTCACACTCATACGAAATCTGCTCTATTGGTCGGATAGCTATAGTTATTTAGCCACAAATATTTTACTCACCTTAATAGAGCATTGATTGGTTTTCCTAGATACACCAAGACAAAGTTCCTGACTGAATCACTCACGCTTTCCTTGTATTTCTGTCGCCATAACAACAGCTGTGCTATGCTTTCTTGCATTTTGGAAAGAAATGCGTGTTCCATAAACGGATATACGAAGTATTCGTCAAAAATACCTATACGAACGAAATAATAGCTTATATATTAAAACAGAATCCATCAACATGTCACGCGGTTATTTCCCGCGATATTGGATGTCAAAATTAGACTTTGCCTGAGGAATGGGAAGCCATTTTGATGTTACACTATGGGAAGCCATTCTGGTGCTATGGTATGGGAAGTCATTTGAATGTTCCGGGCGGGAAGCCACTCTGGTGCTACGAAATGGGAAATCATTTTAATTTTGGAATGGGAAGCCATCTTGATGTTACACTATGGGAAGCCATTCTGGTGCTATGCAATGGGAAGTCATTTGAATGTTCCGGGCGGGAAGCCACTCTGGTGCTACGGAATGGGAAACCATTTCAATGACGGGAATGGGAAGCCATTTCCATGTTACACTATGGGAAGCCACTCTGGTGCTATGGAATGGGAAGTCATTTCAATGACGGGGAATGGGAAGCCATTTTGATGTTACACTATGGGAAGCCATTCTGCGGTGCTATGGAATGGGAAGTCATTTGAATGTTCCGGGCGGGAAGCCACTCTGGTGCTACGGAATGGGAAACCATTTCAATGACGGGGAATGGGAAGCCATTTCGATGTTACACTATGGGAAGGTATTCTGGTGCTACGAAATGGGAAACCATTTCAATGTCGGGGAATGGGAATGAACATTTCAATCTGCTCTATTCAAGGGACTTATTTCAGAGAAAATTTTACCAGGGTCATTGCATGTTACTGGCTATAATACTGGTCGACTTCACATTTGCTATCCAATATGGCGACAAGAACAGCCATGACTGAATTAATAGTCATATTAAATACTGGCTCGATTGGCACATTGTCAGCAGAAGTACCATATATGCATAGTTTGATTCAAATACAGCCATGTTGGTACCACCATAAGACAAGTGAACTTATATAATCTCTAGATCTAGTACCACCAAAGTAGTGATCTGACTCCGGCGCGACTTATGAATATGTCAAGCTAAAGAGCCGTTTATAGTCTCCACTTAGATCACCAGATATCCAACCTCTCCGCAAAACACAACAAGAATTGAGTTAACCACGCCCTGACTTAGATCAGCCCATAGGTTGTTTCAGGGTTTAATCTGTGAGTTCGCCCTGACCTGACTTAGATCAGCCCCTTTATTTCTGACAACACCCATGGCAATTTGAGCATTGGTACTTCATTGACGAATGCTCACATACTAATAGCAGTACAAGTAGCAGTTTTATTGACTCGTTTGAGGGCTTACCTTCCTCTCCTTTGCGATAAACGTTCCAATATTTCAGAATTATAGCCTGTAATCCAGCATAACAACTTTCTTCCGTCCGTACCATCCCTGCTTGTACGCCAAGTTTAAGATTTTCGATGTACCGGAAGAAAGTGTGGTTCACTTCTTTGAGCTTCTCTCTAAATTCTTCCATTTCTTTAACACTTGAAGGTTTGAAATTCGGCAAGTTATTCTCAATATAAAATGGCATATTACAGATAGGGTCATAGCAAAAACTATCTGGTCCCATCATCCAATCTCCATTGTAATAGTTCCCTCCATACGGAGTCGAAAATATAAACTTCAAGAAGAATTTTATTTGAAAGAAAACTTTGCTTTCTCTCTCCTTCATTTCTTCAAAATTGACTTTAGTGTTTTTTATTTCCTCGTAAAGTTTTCTCGCAGTGTCGGTTCGAAGCTTAATCTTCTTAGGAGATGGGTCGTAAGATTTGTATTTTTGCTTCAATTCTTTGACAGAGATTCTCTCTGGCTTGGTGAAGTATCTTTCTGGATGCATCTCAAAGTAACTGTCTTTCGCTCTCTGCAACAATTTTGGAAGACCAACTCTTTTAGCTTCCTCGGAAAAATCACAACTGTTTTCAACCGATTTGACTTCTGATTTTCGATTTCCAGCCACGAAGAATATTATCCCAGCTATCAAGAAGACGAAACTTAGAACTCCAAGAACGATAACGATGATGAGAACTTTTTTCTTCGTCATTTTCGGCGACTCCAACCTGTAACAAAACAACTGACATTAATAAACTCCAATAATAAACTTGGGTAGCTTGATTTGTTGCAATTGTACACTGTTAGATTTTTTTGTCTAGTATTTCAGTCTTGTTTGAATAATATTTTCCACTTCTGTCTCATTCAAAAAAGATAATCTCAGAAGTTGAATCGTTTATCAGATGATTTATTCGGAAAAGTTGTTCTAGACCGGAATATAGATTTGAGATGTAAATAAATTATGTTTCAAGAAGCTAATTTTTCTCGGTAAAACCGGCAAATGCCATTCACTTTAGACTCACTGGTCATTTCTTTGCAAGACACTATTAATGGCAAAACCATTGTTTTTAATCATTGAAACTTCAAAATAAAGCTCTTAAAAACGTAACATGACTTGAATGTAGTCGGCTTGACATTAAAAAGATCTTTTGAAGAACTTGCAAAGTTTGATATATCATTGAATGAAAGTATTAAAAAAAGATAAATGCTCGCATAAAGGGAAAAAAATCATGAAAACAAGTACATGGAAAAATTGGAATATTCTTCTTGGATTTTTTACTGTTTTAACTTACCTGAATATCGGTTTAATCAGAAAAAAAGTTCAAAAAAAGCCAACATCAAACCCTACAAAATCATCATCATCTTTCTGTGGGCGAGGGTAGAACTTCAATAGCTCCACGTTGACAACTTTACAGTTTGCTTTCAAAGCTCAAACTTTCGTAATATAATTCCTTTTCAACTGAATTTATGAATATAAACTCCGTAGAGTGAATTATAGTCTCTGTTTTCAAAAACCCAGCCCTCCAAGTCAATATGTTTGCTCAACAGGAAAACTAAGTGGCGTGTTTTCGAGAAAATGGCGGGGGAAATGGCTCCCAATCGTCAAGTGGTCTGTTGTTTGAGTAATGTTGTTGATAACAACTCAAGCACTACGAAGTCTACGAAAGCTTTTTTTCCAAATGTGTATTTATTTTAGGTGCTAAAGAAAGTTTATTTAAGGGCTATTCAGTACTTTAACATCACTATAATGAAGTGGTTATAGTTTTGACGACATTGAATCCTTGAATTTTACTTTAGGAAATTTAATTTTTCGGAATTTACACTTCACTCACATTGAAAATCTTTGAAGCTAAGAGCCTTGACAAAAGCCAAAATAAATATATTTTCGTAAATAAAACTGTGGAATTATAGAATTATCTATGCAAAGAGTCTTCCTATATTGTTTCCTATCTATTCCTATATAATATATTACTTTTTGACATTCCCAGACCAGCCACGTTTTTGTTTACAACTTGCTATAGTTTTATTAACATCAATTTGAAATCAGTCAAGCTAAAACCAAACGGACGTCATAAATCAGACGAGTGCCATGTTTAGTAAATACAGAAAAAATACAGATCAAGAGAACTCAACAGTGTACTGAGTCTCATGCATTTTAAAGGATATACGATTAAATTGTCGAAAAACGATCGAGGAAGCTGTGTCTTACAGCCCACCCACATCAGTTGTAAACTTGATAGAAAGCTACCGCCTAAAAACAGGCAAAAATTTAATAAATTTATAAATGTTTTCGACTCGTATAGCTTTGTATAATTCAAGAAAGACAAAACAAACTTAAAACAAAAACAAACCAACAGAGTTAAAAACAAACAAAAAAGAATTTTTTGAAAAGCTTTCGAATTCGTAGAATTTGATTTGAGTACATTTACCTGCAATCTGATTGGTGTAGAACGGAAGCCATGCATAAATGTTCCAAAAATTTTCCATTACGGGAAAGACTGTAAGGACTGTTCATTTTTGATAATAAAAGCTCAATTTACAGCGCGAGGCGCAAAAGCACGACGATATTTAATGTATTCGCATACTTCTATGCACGGGCTTTTGTACGTTAAACCGACACCTTTCCATGCGAAGCTGTCTGGTTTTACCTAAAAAGGCTTGTGAAGCTCATTTGGCAGAAAAAAGCTTGTAGAAGTAGTGCGAATACATTAAATGCAGTCATAATTTTGCGCGTCGTGCTGTAATTAAATTATCGTATTTCTTCTATTTTTCAGGCTCAGTGTTGCTTTTTACAAATTTTCATTTTTTTCAAAGCCTTTACTGTATTTGTATTTGTATTTGTATTTGCAATATTGTATTTCATAGTGTTTCGTGTTTTTTTAAGTGAGATTTTGGTTTTGGTATTTGAGCCTACATATATATATATTAAAATGAACGAAAAGGAAAATCCAAAGAAATACTTCTGCCGTAAATTCTGTCGACAAGAAACGTTCGCACAGCCAAACCAGGCAAAGTTTTTTATACACTCAGTTTATTTTCAGAGATGAACTGCCGTGAGCAAAACAAAGGTAATTGAAACTCCGAGAAATCCAAATAAAAATTGTTTAATCCTTTAATTACCAGTATTTTTAATAGTAATCTCAAAAACAAATGATAGAATAAGCAGTCTAGAACATTCATTTTCAGGTTTCCAGAAATAATAAACCCGATAAATACACTTCCTCCGGAAGAATCTAAAATTTGTTTCCTAAGAGTTTATTGATATCCTTTTTTATTCTTATTTTTTATTTATCTTCCAAGTCATCGCAAACTTGTTTTTCAATGTATCTTATTTTTATCTTCGTTCTTCATACATACAGTCAATGTCATTAATGTTGTCCACCAAAAAAGACATTTAGACCAAAAGAAATGCCACGTGATACCTAATACACTTGCTCTACATGCTCGATATCAGCAATCATTGTATAAGTAGAGTTAATCATTATTATTCTCTGTTCTTTGTTACTAATTATAGAGTTTAGGATTTATATTGTTTAAAACAAATAAACAAATCATCACGTGATACTTCTTTTGGTCTTTAAGTCTTTTTTTTTACAGGACAACATTTCAGTTTTGACAATGACTGTATCAACTACGCATCCAAGAAGAACTCGCTTACATAAGAGTGGGAGTCCTGTGGTGCTGGAGACCGCGAGGGACGGCGTAACGATCAAAATATTATTGCTTTTCTAGTTTTAGTTTAGTTGATATTGTTTTCGATTACATTCGATAGGATCAGGGAACAACAAATCTTTAAAGCTGTTTAGCTCATAAATAGGAAGCATGGGTGGCGTAGCGGTGAGAGCCCTAGCCTCTCTGAAGGCTACCTGGGTTCGAGTTCCGCCAGGCCCGGTGTCGTATGTGAGTATAGAGTTGTTTGTTGGTTGTCTGCTGTACTTCAATGTTTTTTCCTCCCTTTTCTTCCTTTCCTCCGCAAAAATCAACTTCTAAATTCTAATTGGAATGCAGTTGAGGAAGAGCCACTTTGTGGAATCCACTGTTAGTTCTCATTATTGATATCAAGCTTATTGGGTGCCCTGTGGTGCTTGCGACCGCGACGGTTTAGTAACGATCAAAGTGTTATTGCTTTTCAACAAGAAGGCATCATGTTCTCTTGTTTTCAATCTCAGTTTATTTGATATTGTTTCTATTATATTCGACAGGATGAGAGAACAATAAATCTTTAAAGCCATTTAGTACGATATTAGACTTCTAGCTCATGTCTTTACCACGAGGGGGTCTTTTGGCCTAGATTCATTAACTCACTATCAGTATTATTTCTACCTTCTTGAGATAGATGAAGTGGTTTCTGATTGATCATGACAGAGCACGAAAATCTCAGGAAATCATTGATATATTCTTAGTTCCTTTTAAATCACTACTGAGGCTCTACCGAGAGTTGCTTCCTCGGTTTGAGATCGCCGGGTCAATATCGACCAAATTATTCTACAGCCAACTGGCTACTTTCTCATTTTCATTTCGTATTTCATTATTGAAAGAAGAATTCTGTTTGTTTGGTTCTTTTTGTTTTACGATACGTTAACATGAGCTTTTTAACCTGTAAAATCTCGCCTATATTGAGGTGAAAAGATTTGTTCAAGTTTCCCAATTTGGATGTCAAAAATTCATGCTCGAAATGCAAACGCTTGTTACTAAAAAGAAATAACAGGGAAATATCTAGAGTAGAATTGATTGTGTTTAGCATAGATATTGAAAATATCAACCCTAATAACTTCCATATGGATGGAATGCATCAGTCAGAGAGCAAGGAGGTGGTTATTGGATATTTGCCCTAGCACGCTGCAGTACCACTGCGATGGCGGGTTAGCGCTCGTAGAAGCCGTTTGACTGTTCGAAGTTTGCAAAATTTGAGTTAGAGGGCAAAGAAATTTCCTCCTCTGGGAAATAAATTCTCTTGTCATGCAAAAATACATGCATTGTTTCTAACCTTAAACATGGCTGCCATGAACGAAGCTATAAAGACCTGTTTTAATAGACATCGAAAGCACAGATTTCTAACTTCAGCATCATAGATGTATCATGTCTGCACTATTTGTAGGTAACAGATATGACATAACGTATAACATACCGCGTAAACAACACCACAGAACTGGAATTGAATACAGAAATATTGAAATATTGAAAGTGCGGAATGTTTGACTTTGTGCAGCTTCGTTTGTATATATGAGGTCGTGCATTTTGTCACGACTAAAACGTAGAACTTTAGTTCAATTTTATATAAAATCTTGCATCTGGGGAACCATGCACAGGCATTATTCGCGGAGCTCCGAGGATGTAAGTTTAGTAGTGAACTACGAAACGTTTGACAGCTAGAGTATCCGCCTGTTTAAGTTGTTTACTGACAGACTGATTTTACCTTTATTTTTTGACGTCTGCTAATACAAATATACAAATACAGATTTAACAGCTCATTTTTGATGAAATACGGAAAAAATCCAAAGGGAAATGCTCGGAAATGTGCAGAAAGTGAGATTGAAATTGAGATTTTTGTTTCAAATTTTACACAGGATTTTTATTGTTTCATAGAAAATTCTACTAGAAATCTCCAAGTCACAAAAGAAGCTTGTTAGGACTTAGCTTTTCTTTGCGATTACTCATTATTAAATCCCTAATTTAATCTAAAATCTATTCCTGTCATTAATTTGGTCTCGCTATTAACGTGTTGAAGGCAAAATGAAGTGATTGATATTTTTCAACCAATTTTGAAAATGACGTACTGCCATCATTCACTTGAAAGCCATTGCTGCGATAGCAGTTGATACACTTTTGAAAAGAATTGCTTTCCCGACGTAAGTCGTGCAGAAATTTCCTACAATTTTTGAGAATAAGCGCTATCACTAAAACAGTTTCACTCTAATACTAATCGAAGGAGCTACATAGTAATTAGTTTCATGCGTTGATGATATTTTCCGCGACTCTTCGTCTCTGTAATGTCGGAAGTTCTTTTACAGTTTAGAAAGCTAACGAATCATATGAGTGATACTCTTATTACAATTGATGAGTTTAAAAATCCTAAATTCAATAACATGAGATCGATAAAATAAACAGAAAACAAATAAACACTAAATAATTGAAAAGGAAACGATACCTAAATAGGAGGAATTTTTGAAACACGAAAGCTAACCAGAAAATTAAAGAAAATTAAAGTGTTGGGTTTCTGGTTTAAAGTAGTCAAGGAAAAATCCGTTTTTATGATGAAAAGTGTAATTACCCTCATCAGATATTCTAGCGAGAAATGATAACTCTAATGGGAAAATTTACCGTAGATTCTATGAACTCTAAGCAAGTCTTCTGATCTGTTGGAGATTGCTATCTCGCCGACCATATAATGTACGATATAAATGAGTGAAATTCAAAACACTACTTTTGCTATTTTACGCTGATTTTCCCTAGTTTCAGTTCGAGTATTTTATCTCGATAAATCTGTCATTGCAATCTCAGTGAAAATCGTTATTTATGCTATTTTATTTTTGTAAAGAAAAATATTCATTAAAACAATGATCAAATAAGAAAATTGTTCTTCAAAATAAGTCGCGTTACTGATTTTACGTTAATTCGCGAAACGTTTCAATGGCTTTTTACTTGAAGAGCTTTTTCTTTACTAGAAATAGAATTTTCTAAGGAGAATTGTCTTAAACATGAGTGAAAATTCACCCTTTAAAAGCCCCTCCAGCCACAAAGCTTAAGATACTACGAAAATGGAACACTGCAAATTAGAAGCTAATTTAAAATATTTTTGACTCACCTTTCGAAAGCCACCCTCGGGAGCCGAAACATTTTGGTGCTCATTTGAAACGTCGAGTGTGAACGCGAGACTTATTTGTTTGGCTTTTTAGATGTCACCACATTTCATACTTTAATTTCCGTGGTAATTGAGCTATTCTGCTCGAGGCACCTCAATATACTACTGGAAGTAATCTTGTTGATTATGCAAGACATGTTATATTTGCCAGTAGATTTGGCGGGCTTTTTAGCCGTCCGTCGTCTCCCCCGGCACCTAGATTTTAATGACGATTTATCGTAATCTATTGAAGATTATCAAATTGGTTCTATATACTACTGTCTTTTTTTTGTAGGTCTCAGTTCTATCCATTTTCCTTTATGTAACTCTATTCCCGACTTATAGAATACTACGGAAAAAAAAAAATCAGTCAAAACAGACCCTTTTTGAAAATTTCTTGAATGCGGGGCTAACACGAAAAATACAAAAAAAAAAAACACAGATTTCTTGATGGAATTTTATGCCATTTCTATTAAGGTTTCCTGTTGTCCTCGGCCTCGCAACAAAGATCATTATTAAAGTTATAAATGGACCTAAAGTCAAAATTTTATCAAATTGTTACTGTGCTAAAAAATATTTTTCGCTGCAATGCTGTACAACATTTTGAAAGAAAACATTTCAGATTTTGGTATGAAAAGTTTAGCATACTTAATCTTTTTGATTCATTTCCGACACCGAAAGCTTTTACCTGCAAAGTAGATTAATAATAACGAAAAAAGTGACAGCTATATCAAACTACGTGTCGTATGTAACGGTAATTTGGCTACTCAGGCAGCGCGTAGGATTAATAGAAAAATAATTAGATTAAATAAAAGTGTTGGAAGAAAAAAAATTTGCCTAGCCTCTATTTCTTTTTTTTTTTTTTTTTTCTTTCTTTCTTTTTTCTTAATCTGGGGGGGGGGGGGGGGGGCAAATTGGGGTCATTGGCACCCGTCAGAAAAATTGAACCACGGGTGGCGTAGCGGTTAGAGTGCTCGGCCTCTCACCAAGGCGACCCGAGTTCGAGTCCCGCCGGGCTCGGTGTTGTATGTGAGTAGAGTTTCTAGTTAGTTCTCTCGTGTGCTTCGAGGGTTTTTCTCCGGGTTCTCCGGTTTTCCTCCCTCCACAAAAATCAACTTCTAAATTCCAATTCGATCATGGAACGAGGGCCACAGGTTTGTTAGCCACTGGCTATTTAGTGCTACCCTCGTACGTAAACAAGGAGTATTGAAGTCAGTTCATCCAATCAGCGTTTAGCATGAAATAGACGCGATTTGAAATTCATCCAATCACCATTAAGCGTGAACAAACAGTCGCAACTCTGATTCATCCAATCAGTGTTCCTACGAAATCAAGGCTATTGGCAATTCGTCTAATCAAAGTGAAGTACTCTGCGCGCAGTTCAAATAACCAATCAGCGTTTAGCATAAACGTACCCGGTTGGCTCAGTTGGTTGAGCACCGGACTTTCGTGCGGGAGATCGTGGATTCAAGCCCCGGCCGGACCAACACTCAGGGTCTTAAAATAACTGAGGAGAAGGTGCTGCCTTTGTAATAACATCTACTTAACAATTAGTCCTCGAGTCCGAATGGTCTACGAGTCAATAGCCCATGAGGCCGAAGGCCGAATGGGCTATTGACTCGTAGGCCATGAGGGCGAGAGGTCTAATTGTTTTAGTAAAAACCTACTAATCGGTCCAATAAAAGGATGCAAAAAGTTTTGGATTTTGCTTTAAATATATTTTTTTTGGTTTTCAAAACCGGCGCTTTTCGCTACTAGAGATCTATCACTAATAGACCCCTAGTAGCTCAGCCAATCACAGGGCTCGATTGGTGATAGACCATTAGTAGGTTTTTTCTACAAATGGTTAGACCTTCGCGTGGCTCGGATGACCACGTAAAATGGCGGTCCCGTCTCTCCACACTACCTAACCCTGCATCGGAGGGACGTAAAAGAACCAATGAGGACGTAAAGAAACCCTGGCAGTGACCACCCTCAGTGTCTGGCCTTTACTAATGATTTCTTAATGGGTTGATTGTGGGATGGGGATGGGGATTTTAAGGGGTTGGGAATTGGTGCAGTGTACCTCGAAGGGGACCCCGTGTCCTATTGTACAGCACCAGCCTACGGGCAAATATCAAATAAAAATAAATAAAAATAAAATAAAATAAAATAAAACAAAATAAACGCGATACGATTTTTTCAAATTTTGTCCAATCATTGCTCAGTTCTCCATTTATATTCATCGCTTAGCCAATCATATCTCGCCGAAGGTTGACCAATCAGTGCTTCACCTGAAGCGAACCACAACCATCCAATTATAACTTTTTGTAAGATTAGCGCAAATCATTTTTGTCCAATCACATTCTAGATTGAGATTGATGCGGGTTTTGGTTATCCAATCAGCGCGTAGTATTAAATAGTCCCCTAGTATTCATGATCCTGAAGTGATAACAGCCAAGCTAATAGGTTCTTCGCTTAATCTTGTTAAACATCTGGTTATCTATGTTTTGAACTATTAAGCTTTGTTGGATATTTAATTAGGAGCTAGCTTACAGCGATGTTCCCCTTTGATAAATTTATCAAGAAATCTATTTCCACATATCGGACATCACTCGAAATGTAAACATCAAATATTTCGTAATTATAATAAATAGCAAAATAAAAAGACGTGATAGTGGTTGTCTGCTTCTTGAATTAGGAGTGCAGTATCAAGGCTGGATAGAGAGGCTGCTTAATTCGAAATATTGCAACACAATATACAATATAAGCGTTTATCAATGTAAGGTTAAATGAACACTCTCAATTTTGTAATTGTTTCTGACGCTTTCATTTTCAATAACTTTTTTTTTGACCAACGTAATTGACTGGATATTTTTATCGACTCGAAGGATTCACACAATGTCTGACAATGTATACATTAGAGATAGTTACAGTCTTATATTTTTTATCAAACTTATTTATCTTCAAAATATGAAATTTTTAAAACAAGTAGAGACAAAATGATTATTAGAACAAAAATCTAGATATGGAGCAACGCTTTTAAAATTAGTATATCTTTTTGAACTATCTTTCGTTTGTGACTGAACTGTCTTTTGTTGGTGAAAGAATTTTTCTTGGTAATAAAAATTAAGTGAAGCGAGGTTAAAAACTATGTATTCTTTTTCAGCTGCAAAATCGAAATCCAAGAAAATCCCAAGTTAAAAAATAGCAACAACAACAGCAACACAAACAAACAAAAGACGTGTATATAAATCTAGGACTGAGTTTGATATTGTGAATCAAGTATAGCTCAAACTAAGACACCTTTAAAAGGAGTATTTAAAAACCATTTTACGAAATCAGTGGTATGACTTTAATAAAGAGAAAAATTAGTCTAGTCATTGTTGAATAGAAAGGCCTTCTTCTTTCAGACTATTTTTCATTTAGTTCAAGCTAGTAACTGTAAATAATTTTAACGACTAATATTCTGATGACCACTTTCGTGTTTTCTTCCGGTATTGGTTTCATTATTTTTACTTTTATTTAATATTTTTGTTATTCTTCAGTTTTGTTTTTAAAGATTTTTTTTTCTCCAAAAGTGTTTGAAATGGCGTGAGCAGTGTTTGAGATTTGCAGCCTGATTCCATAAATACTTCGTACTTCAAAAGCGGTTTATTTTTACTGCCGCAAGTATATATATAAAATATTTTAATGAACAATGACTCATTCAAATCAGTTCTAAACCAGACACAGAATGAAAACCCTTGTAGAAATAAGATATATCGTGATTCTGAAGATTTCTCTTCACTGGTTCACAATAAGTGATTATTACAGTTATCTACGGGGATATTTTCAGATAATAAAATCTTACTCCTACTACGTTTCGACAGGGTTGACTTTTTCAGGTTGTCTCTTTCGTGTCCTTAATAAGATATACTTCACAGAAAAATGTGCGAAATTTAAAAAAAAGCTTTGAAAGAGGAAGGATGTTTGAGTAAATGAATAAAATGGCAAGATAGATTTACTGATGAAATGTCAAGAGCACCAAAGCACTTAAAAGCTATTGAAATTTCTTCAGCAAAGAGCTCACGAATCTCAGTTCAAGTGAAGGTCAAAACATCAAGATTTCATTATCCAAACTAAAACAATTTAAGAAGTTGGTAATATTAAAATAAAAAAATATAAATATTAGTCGCACTTACTTAGTATTTACCAAGTTAAAAATATTCACAAGCTGAGTGAAAACTTGTGCAGTGTGAACTCTGCCACAGCCCGCGAGCAGCCTCTAGTTTTATCAGTTAATTTTAGTGAACTACCTTGCTCTTCCCTGTCAGGCGATATTTCAGATTGCTAAATCTGTGGGAGTGTTTGTGTGTTGAGAGAAAGGTGCTCACAACGCCAGAGGCTTTGGTCTTTTATCAGATTGCACTGACGTGTCCAAAAAGAGACGCATTAGTCAAAAAGGCAGGCACTATTAGTTGTGCCTAAAGGCGTGGTAGTGAGCACGATTTGCAGAGATTAGGGCTTAGGATCCATTTTCAGGGGCTTAACGTAGGCGACCCCCCAAATAAAATGTAATCTCTGCACATGAAATTTTATCAATTTATGCGGGATTCTTGTGGTTATGACTGGACTGAAATGGAACATATCCACCTTGTTCGCCACGCCCCTGTCTATTTCTCGTATGTATGAATGAATGGATGATGGATGGATGGATGGATGAATGAATAAATGAATGGATCGATGAATGAATGGATGGATGGATGGATTGATGGATGAATTAATGGATGAATGAATGGATAGATGGATGGATGGATGGATGGATGGATGGATGGATGGATGGATGGATGGATGGATGGATGGATGGATGGATGGATGGATGGATGGATGGATGGATGGATGGATGGATGGATGGATGGTTGAATGAATGAATGAATAAACCAACGAATGAATGAATGAATGAATGAATGAATGAATGAATGAATGAATGAATGAATGAATGAATGAATGAATGAATGAATGAATGAATGAATGAATGAATGAATGAATGAATGAATGAATGAATGAATGAATGAATGAATGAATGAATGAATGAATGAATGAATGAATGAATGAATGAATGAATGAATGAATGAATGAATGAATGAATGAATGAATGAATGAATGAATGAATGAATGAATGAATGAATGAATGAATGAATGAATGAATGAATGAATGAATGAATGAATGAATGAATGAATGAATGAATGAATGAATGAATGAATGAATGAATGAATGAATGAATGAATGAATGAATGAATGAATGAATGAATGAATGAATGAATGAATGAATGAATGAATGAATGAATGAATGAATGAATGAATGAATGAATGAATGAATGAATGAATGAATGAATGAATGAATGAATGAGCGAATCAATGCATCAAATGAATAGAATACACAAATAAACTTTTCACTCAGTAGATCAGCAGATCTCAGCAGGGGTGAGTACTAATTTTTCAAAATTAACTGGCAATGTCTGAGTGCTTTTCGCACCGCTTTCAATTTCCAAAACAACACTATAAGGACTTCTCATCGCATTCAACAAACATTCTTTTACCTTTCCATTAACTTTACTAGACACGTCCTAAAATGCTACCAAAAACATCTAATTCCTCAGCTTACAATGTTATAAAACATCAGTAGGAAGCTAAAATACATCAGTACTTTTCAAGCTGTTCGCAAGAAAAAAAAGCTCTCTGTTTGACTCTTATAATGAGCCGAGTGTGGTTTAGTGCAGGGTGTAAAATACTAGTAATATCACCCTGCAAACAGAGGCTTTATCAGCCCAGGAATCAAAGCACCGCTTAGAAAAGTTCAGACTGTTCAGAGAAATGCCTGTGCTGATAATGATAGCGATGACGATGATTAACGGTGGCGATAAATATCAATGACTATTATTAAAACGTTTTTTAAAAATCAGGTTTGGTATATTATGTTTTTCTCTAAAAATAAGCTGTGATTCCCAGCCCCTTCCGTCTGGAGCCTTCCCATCATTCATAGCACTCTCAAATCACACTATTCTTTATAAACTAGACTAAATTTTAACATGATGGAAAAACAAAAAATCTTCTTCAATCTAATTCATTATAGAAGAACCAGAAGAACTAACTTTTTTACTCGGTCGAAAAAATTGTAAAATTTTTGTCAAATATTCGTCTCTTGTCCCTCTCGGCCACCTGGTAGCAACGCCTGGGCGAAACATGCTTGGAATTTCCCGCCAAACGTTTTTGTGTTTTGAGCTGAGAAATCCTGCCTTAAATTCATCTTTTTTGCCTAAAATAAGAAGCTTTACACAGTACACTATGCCTCCCAAAGCCAAAGCAAAGGTAAGGTAGAAGTTTAGTATTTTTATGCTGAACATTTTTCCAAAATCTTACCTGTCGCTACCCGTCAAATGTGTTTTCCACAAGAAGTTATCACACTAGCTTTCACAATTGAATCTAAATCTTTGGGAATTTTAAACCTTTAAGCTTATAATCTTTTCATTTTTTTCTTACCTCTTATCTTCTGCTCCCATTTTAAGTTTTGTTCTTATATTGGGATTATAAATTTGTCGATTGGACTTCAAATATGCCTGCCATCTTTGCTACTATGAACGTGGTCGACTGCAGTCGTTGTTAAGTTATTCATAATTCCAGCTAAAATTTAAGCCCAGCTGCAACCTGGAGTCCATTACCGTTTAGCTTCAAGCTGTTTATATTTAGAAAAGAATAACCGGCTTCTTTAACTTGAACATTTTAGGTAAAAAAAAGCAAGGATAAATGGTAGACAAGAAGATTAACTGTTTACGGTTGTACGTCATGGAAAAGTGATCAATGAGATCATAATGTTAAGTGCGTTTTATTGATCACGTCGGAATGCAGCTCAATTGGAGGACAAAACCATAGGTTCCATTTCAGGGATCGAGATTGAAATTCTTTTGTTTTGTCCTCCAAATTGAGTGGCTTTGACATCTCGTGCAAGGGGTCTATATACCTTCTCAAAGATCAAACATAATTTTCATTTTAGAAATTATTTCTTTTTGCAATATTTTCCTTCCAACTTTTTTGCGCCTGTTTTATTTACAGTATATTTAGGAATGCTTTTTCAATGTTTATCTTTACTTATGGTGTTTACATTCTTTACAAAAATATTAATTCAAAATACTTCTCGCTGGGAAAGATTATTTGGGTTTTGGTGCTGGCTCTAATAAAAATATTTTTTCCATATCACTCAAAACCACTTAATAAAGCTAAAGGGCTTGTGTAGATGGGGAATACCTGGAGGGTAATCACACATAATGAAGGGTGGGGAGGATTGTTGTATCTTAGGGGTTGAAATCATAAACTAATGTCTCAGGGATGAAAAAAGGAAAAGCTATTGGTTTTTAGAGTGTGAGGCATCTTTTAGGGGTGTACAGTATGAGATTTAGATGTATGGAGATTTATGATGATGTATTTAAAATTCGATTTTCTTTCTCTTGGTTCTCTGGTTTTCTCTCCTTCAAACCTGAGTTAGCTGTGCCCTGACTTTAATCAGTTATATCCATATTTGTGTCTTCTCATGCACAACCATTATACAAAGAAATAATACTCTAGGGAATAACACACTGGTCTGAAATGGGAAAACATAATATGCTAAGGATCGATGTTTTGGCTACTCAACAGTAGTGTAGCAAGAGGGGTATGGGGGGGGGGGGGGGGGGGGCATGTGCCCCCCAAAATTTTTGATAATTAAGTATTTGTTGTTTGTTTATTTGTTTTTTTTTATCTTTTTCTTCCTTTTTCTTTCTGTGTGCCCCCCCCCCCCCCCCCCAATTTTTTAGTGAGAGTTTGATACCCACATTTTAACATTTTTGCAGCGATTTTCCACATTATGTTTTATTTGCGTCTGCAATTATTGTGTTCCCTTTTTTTTGCTTCAGCAATTTTTGATTTTGGGCATGGCCTTCTGCCGCCCCAGAGGTGCCCCCCCCTGATCCCAGGTCCTCGCTACGCCCCTAACTCTTGTTCATAAAGGCTAAGAATAACTGGAAATTCATGTAACATTTTAAAGTTTTCTTAAGTTTTATGTCAGTAACTATTTTAATCTTGCATATAATTTATGGTCACTGCATGACGGCACAAATCAGGGGCGTATCCAGAAATTTGCAAGGGAGGTGTCCAAATTAGGAAAAAGTGACGACATTGATTTCATCAATACATACATACATACGTACGTACGTACATACATACACACACACATACGTACATACATACATACATATACACACACATACGTACACACATACGTACATACATACATACATACATACATACATACATACATACATACATACATACATACATACATACATACATACACACACACGTACATACATACATACATACACACACACACACATACGTACATACATACATACGTATGTACATACATACATACATACATACAAACTTTATTTAAAGTGGGTAAACAAATTCAGTACATTACAATGACTTGTTTCCAATTTGGCCCACAATATAAAAATCAAAATTGAATTACAAAAGCTTTGAATTACATACTTACTACAAAAAAATTAAACAACAAAAAATCTAACAAATATATATATATACAATCCTAACTGTAATTACGATAAGAAATCAATAAGGAAAATAATAAGAATCAACAGAATCAATAAGTCAGAATCTGACTTATTTTGTACTTACATTTATTTTGGGGTGTCTGGTATAACAATGGACATCACCCTGGATCTACCCATGTGAATGATTCAAAAATCTCTTACTGTAGGGAGGTAAAAGATCAAAAGACAGTTCAGGGGATGAAGAAGCAAAACCCAGCAAAAGATCCAAGAAAAATACAGAAGAGGATAGTGATGAAAGTTCTGATTTGGATTTAACGAAAGATTGTGTGAAAAAAGGAGACAAGTAAATATGGCTGCTACTTTTTAAATGCAATAGAACATATGCTTTTATTGGCCGATTTTAACTAATTTTTTCTTGGTTACCTCCAATATAATATCCAACTTCTGAGATGTGCTTTGCTTGTCACACACAAAGGTTTCAGTACAAGGCTCCATGCTAAATTAGATTTATTATTTTCTCCTGTCATGAATCACTGAGCGTTATACACCAAGCCTTGCATTAAAACCTTTGTGAGTGACAAACATAGTACATCTCAGAAGTTTGCTATTTAAAAGCAAAGCATTATAGGCTGTGTAAAATAGAGAATTTTTTAGAGTTTTACAGTTGCTGAATGGAAATACTTGCTACCCATTTATTTGTTCTTTGAATTGTGGATGATGTAGAACAAATGGTACTGCCACACTTTATTTTTTTTTATATGTATATATTTTTAAATTTTTTTTTTATTATTTAAAATTTAAAAAAAAATTTTTTTTTTGGTACTGCCACACTTTTTAATTTATGTTTTCTATATTATAATTATTATTCCTTTTGTCCCGCAGACACAGTAATTTTAAGATATCTTCATGGAACGTCAATGGCATAAGAGCATGGGTGGTAAGTAGATATGTTTATTTGTTTACTTGTATGAAAAATGATGGCTTTCAGCATTACAGTTCTACTCAATAGCATACATGGAATCATGCTACAACAAAGTAGGTTTTGATGGACGTCAATCAAGGCGTTTCCATGGCATTCCATAGACACATGCCCTTGAAAACTTGGTGTTTTCTGACGATGTTGTGGAAGCACTTTGATTGACGTCCACCAAAACCTTATTTTTGTTGTGATGGCAAATAGTCCCTTTCACAGTTCCCTATGCCATCTTGAAAGGTAGCGTGCAAAGTCACGGCTACCTTTCAAGATGGTGCAGAGAACTGTGAAAGGGACTATTGTATGATTCTGCTGTCAGTAGTAGTCAGTGAGAGGTGTGATTGAGAAGCACTTTAAAAAATTAAAAGTGGTTTGCCATTAAATATATAATAAAAATATAATTTAATTACAAATTAAATTAAATATCTTCTACAGAAATGCAAGCCAAGCTCTTACATCGCACGTGAAAAGCCAGACATATTGTGTGTGCAGGAGATAAAATGTGATGAAAAAGATTTCCCGAAGGTAAGTAGTAAACTCTGAGATGTACTGCCAGGATAATCATTGCATTAATGTAATAATCTGGTTTTCCTCCCTCTGCAAAAATCAACTTCTAAATTCCAATTGGAAATTCAGTGGACAAATAGTTACTCTGTGGAAATACCACTGCTAAATCCCATTTATTCATTTGTTTTATTTTGTTAATGGGTCATAGACCTGTAAGGCTTTTCCTCCACCTCATAGTGAATATGGATACAACTCAAACAAAGAATCTTTTTCTCAAGAGAATGACACATTGTCTGATATTGGAAAACATTATGCCCAAGGTTAAATTCTTTTTATTGTTTGATCACTGTTGATGAGGTTGTATGCCAAATTGGGTCACTGTGAGCTCCAGTTGTCAAAAAAGAAGTCCATACCACAATAAATTTTCAGCTAAATAATTAGTATTATTTTGTAATTTGACTATTTTTTCTTCAAAGCAAGCAAAGTTTTCAGGATATCACATGTACCTGAACTCAGCTGATAAGAAGGGATATTCTGGTGTTGGGTATGTAGCAGATGTGTTTCTTTTGCTTTTCAAGTGCTCTACAGCTCTCAGAGTGTTTACAACACAATAGAGGCTTGGCACCATCACGTGATGGCAGCCATGACAGGAGGCAGGAACAATGGAGTCTTCACCCCTGGGAAACTGAATTCTTTCTCATGTAAATCACATTAGACAAGATTCAATTGTTTCTGCATCCTGTCATGGCTGCCATCATGTGAGATAGGAGATATAAACAGTTTTTTAAATCATTCTTATATACTTCTATAATTTTATTTCTCAGAATTTTTAGCAAAAAGGAGCCCATTGAAGTCGTAAATGGCATAGGTAAGACTAGAATCCTTCAAATTTCAAAGCCGTTTTTTGACCATATGAGTGGGAAACGACACAGTAAATTTGTATTCGTACTGTAGCTACTGTAGGTCTACCAATGACAATGACAATGATTTTATTTGCACCTTAATTTAAATATACAATTAAATTACAAAATATTTCTCCTTACATAAAGGTGCGAGCCAACTGGATTAACTAAAGAGCTATACAAAGCCAGTTGGTTACCCTGTTGTAATTCAACATCTTGAGGGAGGCCAATCCCCCCCCCGAATGTACATATTTTAGAATGTCTAATCTATTGTTATCATGTCCAGGTTCTCTTTCTTGTAATTTAGAATATGGACCATATCAAACTCCCTACTGTGTGTGCGTGGGAGGGGGGGTGTGTACGTGGGGTGGGGGGGGGGGGGGGTGGGGCAGTAAGTAGTATCAAAACACCTAAGAAAAAACCAGCCCTCAGTGTCCCCAAAAGTAGTCCACCTACTCTTCCATCACAGATTCATAAGTTTCAAAATGGAAAGTTAGATTGACTAATGGGTTGCCTGTGGTAAAGGTCCACAGGGAACCCATCTGATGTTTCAACTTCAACTTGTTTCCAGGGATCAAAGAGCATGATAATGAAGGTCGTGTCATTACAGCAGAATACAAAGACTTCTATCTTGTGAATGCTTGTAAGTTATTATCATCAATGTCTCTTACTACATGTCAGTAGAATTTCATGTGCTTTCACACTCGACCCCTGAGCCCTGTCATTCTTAGCGCACATGTTCAACGAAATGCCAGACATTCTGGGAGACCCTTGAATTTCAAGAACTCTGATCGGTTAGAATATTTGTCACAATAATTGATTGAAAAACCATGCTAGCAATCACAGGAGCCCTTGCAATAATGGATAACAATTGCCTTGAGAGTCGATAAAATGGCAGACTGTGCAGCTGTAAAGCAGTGAAAACAGCTTTTTTTAGGAGTAAAATAAATGACTGTTGATTTAGGGAACACACGCTTAAGCTATAATTCAAATTTAAGCATGCGCATTACACGCCGGTAGGTCTCTGGCATTTTGTTGAGCATGTGCAGTAAGTTATGGCAGGGATTTGGGGTCGAGAGTTAATGCTCTAGCTAGCTCAGTCATTGCACATCATGTCATGACCATCAAATTTCACAGTCAAACAAAATTTACTCTGACTCCCCTGATGACAGATATTATGTGGGCAGGCTTGGATGGGGGAGGGAGGGCTGTACTGGAATTTTCAACATTTCCCCAAGTTTGACAAGGGTAAAATCACCTGGGTCACTTCTCAGCCATTATAAGACACACCTCCCCTTTAGGAACATCTGTTGTCATAATGACGTGACCCAGAGAACTAGCTATAATCTGAGTCATCTGGGTTTTTGGCTTCTGTCAATCAAATTTTCAACGGTCTGAGCTAGTATTTTTGATTGATGGCAACCAAAAACTCAGATTTCTTAGGCTGTATTGGTCACGTAATTATGAAAATGGGTGTAAAATGTGCTTAGTTTGTTTTTGTTTGTTTTGTACAGATGTTCCTAATTCAGGGCGTGGTTTACCAAGGTAAGTCATTTTTGTCCAGATTACCTTACATGGGCTTCCTGTGGTGGTCGGGAAGAGAGGGACTGTTGAGAGCCTACTTTGAGTTTTTGTAAGAGCCATTTTTTTCTTGACTTTTATATGAAACACAGGGAACTTTGAAAAATGAGTTATTTGAACAATATTCTATTGAAATAATGTGTTTGCATGATAGCGCCCTTTGACTGCCGCCACCACAAGCGCAGATAGTCTTTCACAGTTGGCTAACCCATTTATATTTGGGTAAAACAAAACATTCAGTCATC
Source organism: Anthopleura xanthogrammica (assembly GCA_964019055.1). Taxonomy (NCBI): domain Eukaryota; kingdom Metazoa; phylum Cnidaria; class Anthozoa; order Actiniaria; family Actiniidae; genus Anthopleura; species Anthopleura xanthogrammica. The sequence continues at coordinate 4,209,607 of OZ025223.1, read as the reverse complement.
CTTAAAGTACTATCTGCGTTTGCGTATGTTGCCATTTCTTATGTTCCCAGCTGAGTTGATCGCTTTCCACAAAAGGAATTATGGATAAACTATTTTTGGTTAGCATTTTCTGAGCAGGGACATGGGAATAGTCTCCTTCGCAGCCGTCATTAGTAAGGGCCTGGGAGGGTCTGGGACCGAAACATTGGAAATGCTAATCAAAATACAACTGTCAAATCCTCAATTCCTATTGGTTGACCTTGAGTTCCTTTTGAAGGTCAACTCAGTTGCTTGCGTTGCTAGTGAAATGTGACCATTTCATTTTTTGGGGTTTTTGTTCAGACTTGAGTACAGACAGCAGTGGGATAAAGACTTCACGGCGTATCTCAAGAAACTGGACAAGACAAAACCTGTGATACTCTGTGGAGACTTGAATGTGGCACACAAAGAAATAGGTATTAAATTATAGATTTTGGTGGACGTCAATCAGGGCATATCAATGACATTCCATAGACTAATGCGACCCAAGTAATTTTGATTCCCACTGGGCTCAGTGTTGTATGTGAGTAGAGTTGTTTGTTGGTTCTCTGCTGTGCTTTGAGGGTTTTTCTCGGGGTTCTCTGGTTTTCCTCCCTCTGCAAAAATATACTTCTAAATTAAAATTGGAATTTCAGTGAATAAAGAGCCACTTTGTGGAAATGCCACTGCTCAATTCTATTTATTATTATGTAGGTCAAGCCCTTTGATTCACCTCAACCACCAAAACCCTCTTTAGTCGCGACTGCAAAATGTTCAGTTCTGTAATTGTAAACATAGTGCTTTTATTGATAAATTCGAATTTCTTTTATCAATAATTCTCATCTCTTAAATTTCCATTTATTTTAGCTTGGGTATAATGCTTTTGTATTGCAGAACACAAATGATCTCTCTCTCTCTCTCTCTCTCTCTCTCTCTCTCTCTCTCTCTCTCGCGAGTATTTTGTATTCTTATTTTTCTTTCCTTCTTAAAAGAGTCATAACTATAACTCAAACAAAACATCTGTGTCATTTTATTCCCTCTAGATTTGGCTAACCCTGGCTCCAACAAACGAACTGCAGGCTTCACAATAGAAGAAAGAGATGGTTTTAGTGAATTACTGCAAGAGGGTTTCATCGATACCTTTAGGGAGCTCTACCCTGATAAGAAGGGTGCTTACTCGTTCTGGACTTACATGAGGAACGCTAGAGCTAAAAACGTGGGATGGTAAGAGAAAACAATAAGATTAATTCATTCAGGAAGTTAGCCGCGCCCTGACTTAGATCAGCCAAGAGGTTGTTTCAGGGTTCAATCTGTGAGTTAGCCATGCCCTGACTTAGATCAGCCCAGTGGTTGTTTCAGGGTTCAATCTGTGAGTTAGCCGTGCCCTGACTTAGATCAGCCCAGACGTTGTTCCAGGGTTCGATCTGTGAGTTAGCCATGCCCTGACTTAGATCAGCCCAGACGTTGTTTCAGGGTTCGATCTGTGAGTTAGCCATGCCTTGACTTAGATCAGCCCAGAGGTTGTTTCAGGGTTCGATCTGTGAGTTAGCCGTGCCCAGACTTAGATCAGCCCAGAGGTTGTTTCAGGGTTCAATCTGTGAGTTAGCCATGCCCTGACTTAGATCAGCCCAGAGGTTGTTTCAGGGTTCAATCTGTGAGTTAGCCGTTCCCTGACTTAGATCAGCCCAGAGGTTGTTTCAGGGTTCAATCTGTGAGTTAGCCATGCCCTGACTTAGATCAGCCCAGAGGTTGTTTCAGGGTTCGATCTGTGAGTTAGCCGTGCCCTGACATAGATCAGCCCAGAGGTTGTTTCAGGGTTAGATCTGTGAGTTAGCTATGCCCTGACTTAGATCAGCCTAGAGGTTGTTTCAGGGTTCAATCTGTGAGTTAGCCACGCCCTGACTTAGATCAGCCTAGAGGTTGTTTCAGGGTTCAATCTGTGAGTTAGCCGTGTCCTGACTTGAATCAGCCCAGAGGTTGTTTCAGGGTTAGATCGGTGAGTTAGCCGCGCCCACTTAGATCAGCCCAGAGGTTGTTTCAGGGTTAGATCGGTGAGTTAGCCATGCCCTGACTTAGATCAGCCCAGAGGTTGTTTCAGGGTTCAATCTGTGAGTTAGCCATGCCCTGACTTAGATCAGCCCAGAGGTTGTTTCAGGGTTGGATCTGTCGGTATAAGAGGCATGCGAAAACGTTATTCCACCCCTCCCCTAAGTATCTGCCAAAAGACTGTATCACTCGTTAACAAATGATACCTATTGATTTACCATTAACTTGCTCATTTTTTCCAGGCGTCTTGACTATTTTGTTCTGTCAAACAGACTGGTACCAAACGTCTGTGATTGCGTCATCAGGTCACGTGCCATGGGGAGTGACCACTGCCCTATCGGTCTTTTACTGTCATTGTAGAGTTTCATCTATATCAAGCAAGCCCCATCTTAAAAGGCGTATAGACTTTTAGGAATTTGACCAATCAGAAGTGAACTGTTTTCCCATTTCAGACCGTGTACCATCCCCCGTACTGTAACCGTACCGTATCTTACCGTTGCTATGACTTCACATTGTGATTGGATGAATTACTTGAAGACAATGGGAAGCCATTGCAATGTTACGGCAGGTCGTACCGTGTACGTGCTGTAAGTCAGTACCGTATGTTTCCCACTCATACGATAACCATTCTTATGGGAAGCCATTGCAATGTTACGGCATGTCGTACCGTGTACGTGCTGTAAATCAGTACCGTAGGTTTCCCACTCATATAATAACCATTCTTATGGGAAGCCATTGCAATGTTACGGCATGCCGTACCATGTACATGCTGTAAATCAGTACCGTAGGTTTCCCACTCATACGAGAACCGCTATATTTCTTTTTTTTACGAGTAACGGTTCTCGGTGCTGACCAAGAGGAATGGGTACGAGGGTACGAGATTGTTTGCAGCCTTGAATGTATGTGAGCCTGCGATCCCGGGCAAGTAGTCACCAGGCTTTTTTAGTTAACGAAATGTGTAAAATTAGTAGGATAAGTAATTAGTAAGATATCATAAACTTTAGAATTTTTTTCTACAATCATCCCATTTTATTATGATGATAAATTATACATAGGTACCCTGGCATTCGAATGGTTTTCTTGCTCTGAACCAATCAAAAACCAAGAGAGCGAATTCTATCCAATCACAGTGCTTCGACTGCCTGGGAAACCATTTTAAAGTTGCATACTATTCAATCTTTAAAAATAATAGATGGAAGACGAGAAGCTAGGAAGAAATGAAAGAAAAGTTATTCAGAAGACACTAGCTTGTGCAGAGGCTCGGGACAACCCAGTAAAGTGACCATAACCACATGAGTCTGCCTGTAGCTCAGTGGTAGAGCATCCTACCGGTATCCAGAATGTCATGGGTTTGAATCCTGTCAGGTTTACTTGGACTTTCTTCCGAGCCCCTGCACAAGCTAGTGTATTCTGAATAACTTTTCTATCACTCTCAATTTGTCTTTACAATTTTTTCCCAAAGGTTTTTACCCAGCCTTGTGCCATTACATCCTTCACCATATACAAAGGTATCGATTGAATGTCTTTTCCCCGTGACAATATTACTAAAAGAGCTATGAATGGTAGCGAGAAAAAAATCACAGTCGGTCAGAAGTACCAGGTCGACCAAGATCATTCCAAGAGAGTCTTTCCTTTTAGAATAATCTAAATGTTCTGGCTTAAAATCCACAGTCCATACTTTTTCTTCGTAGGTGGTTTTGGCGTAGTTTTTCACCTCTACATTGTCTGTGGCCAAGAACCATTTGACTTCTTCATGAGGCGCAAGGTCCAACAGATTGTTTTCGTAAATGTATTTTTCAACTTTTTCGGCACAGGAGAAAAAATTCTTGAATTGTGTTGTGCGAATGCTGGCGACGTTGGGCACTCCAAAATGGAAGTCGCTGGTCCTAACATGCATGCATATTGTTTTACGAGGTTTAGAAACCATATTTTCAGGTATTAAACTCTCTCTAGATTTTTCGACTAACGAGGAGAGCTTGTTGGTTGGTTGGAATAAAAAGTCGTAGGCACAACCAACAGTTGCGTACGGAAACTTCGAATCTCTCTTTGGTAAGCCCAAGTTCTTCGCCTTTAATTTGAGATGACGATTATTTATAACTTGATTTCCAAAGTACCGAATCGTTCCTATGAGCTCGTATTGTAAGGGAAGTTCGGCAGAAAAATTGGTATCCGAGACCCATTGATTAATTTTTTCTGCAGTTCCAACTCGTATGTCTGTGTAATTATTTCGGGTTTTTAGCCTGGTACCTCCCCAATAATGGTGCTTGGTAATTGCTTTGTTTCCGATCTTCAAAAGGTTTATAGGATAATCCCACTGAATTTCGTTTGGCCCTAGATAGTCCCTTAACTGAGACGCTCCTTCCCAATGAATCAAAAACACCCTATCGGTAAGGACAGCGAGGTACAAGAGAGAAGCAATGCCAAAGATACGATTCCCAAGACCTCCACATTTTGTGTCTAGACAGGTGTATATCAGGAACTGTGCTGTGTCGGGTGATTTTAGGGCATTACGATGGAATTGAGCGTATCTTTTTTGCCATGTTCCACACCAGAAAGTTGTTTTCCTTCTTGGCTTTATGGAATCTTTTTTAAGAACACTGGTTCCCTTCTCAATGGAATACTTGGTAGAAGTTTGAAGAACAAGTATTTTGATGTTCCTGCCTGTAATTTGAAGAAAGCACACAGATAAGAATAACGAATGTAATATTTTAGTTTGATGCTTTTTATAGTTGCAGTTCGAGGGGGAAATCTGATAGACATTTCCCGAATTCGTTTGAGTGAACACAATACAATGGTTCCAAGTCGAGGTTGAACTTAATATACTGAGTAAATTATGTATGGATAAAAAGTTAAATTTTACACCGTAAAAATAAGAGAGATCACTTACTGACGTTTCGGACGCTAGTCCTTCGTCGGAGTAAAAAAAAATTATGTATGAACACATCAAGTCCAATCTCGACTTGGAACCATTGTTTCGTGGTCACTCAAACGAATTTGGGAAACGCCTGAGGGGATTCCAACTCAAAAAATTTTGGTTCCGTCATATTGCAAACTACAGGACAAAACTGTTATATTTTTGGGTTGAAACAATACTTCCTATAGAACTTTTAAGTGCGACGTCATATGGAAAAACGACTTCCGGGTCCAAAACGAAAAGCAGTTCTATGACAGTTTTCCTTACTTTTTCTTCGTGACAGGATTTGTTGTCCAAAGTTCTAACTGTTTCAAGTGGAGGTTAAATCACTGAGAACATTTTTGCTTTATTTTAGCGGTTTTTATGAGCAGTTGGACCCGGAAATACGTCACAACTTAACAGCTCTATAAGCCAGTTCAAAGTTCAAGAATCGTTTTCAGTGCGCATGCGATTTTATCCCAAATTTCTCACCTTTTGTTTAATTAAAAACAAAAGAAGGTTTAAACAAAAAAAAAAGGTGAGAAATTCGGGATAAAATCGCATGCGCACTGAAAACGATTCTTAAACTTTGAACTGGCTTATAGTTTTAGGACTTTTACATCAAAGCCTCCCCAGCCCAGACAATGTTGTGACTAGCCCAGAACCACCAAACCTTTCAAGGCAACATTGAAGAGGGGGAGAGTACAAGGGCTCTTATGATTGCTAGTGTGTTTTTTATAATTATAATTATGATTATAATGATTATGATGATAATAATAATATGTCTTTAATTCATTCGTTAAAATACATAACAAATGTTACAATTATTTAAATAATAAGAATAAATACACGATATATACAAAATTACAAAATTATATGGAAATTCAAAAACGTTAAAATATTACTTCCTTACTAAATTATAATGAAAAACTAGTCTATTAAAACAAACAATTCTTAAAACGCTCTGTATTAATCTTAGGCCTTGCCGAGAATCTTGTAATTTTATAATTATCAATTATCGATCGCAAGAAATATTCTAACCAATCACAACTTTCCCAGTCTAGCATTTCGTCGAGCATGCGTAGTAAGAATGACAGAACTCCGGGATTGAGAGTGAAAAGGTGCATCTTAATAAAGTCGAATTTTGTAATTAACTGCCCATTTTCCTGTGCTTTCCAGCTGCTCAGCTGAGTTAATACACTGTAAACGAGTTTTAATATAAGATTCTTGGTGAAATGGCGTGTAAATAAAATATTGTATTCTATTGCTTATTATCAATAGACGTCACTTCCGGCTTGGAGAATGCTGTAGGTTGTCTGTGTATCTTGTTTTCTGGTTTTATGTTGTACAAAGAGTTATTTTGACATGATTTGAGTTAAGAATCATTAGTTGCCCCCCAGTCAAATCCAGAAAAGTCACGTAAGCAAGCATTTTAATGACTTTTTAAGTTTTAAATTTGATCCAATAAATATAAATAATAAAACAATACTAATAATAATATAAATATAAATCAGAAAATAATAATAATGATGATAATAATAATAATAATAATAATAATAATAATAATAATAATAATAAAAAGAAAGGCACCGCTAGCCTAGCCATGAAATCTTATCTTGGAAGTTTAAAAAAATGCCTGAAAAAAGTCCGCTATCGCCCGGAAAAACACACTTTGTTGGACATGTTGGAGCTAGATTATTATTCCCAGTGCAGAACTTTTCTTACCTTTGATTTTGTAGTCGAAAAATACAAAACGAGTAACTATTAAAGCCATAGCTAACAAAAGAATCATGAAAATAGTCCGTTTTCCTTTTCTTGAGGGCATCATTGATTTGTTTACGAAGTGACCTGCTTCGGCTCATGAAGAAAGCATTTGACATGCAGGGAATCAAAACTTGAATGGAAGTAAAAGCTGATCGACGCTTCCAGTCATTACAATAAGAACAAAAACAGTGAAATTTTTACGCCTGACGATTTATACGAACTAACTAATACCCTTGAAAAATTCACGATATAAATGAAACAAGAGGCAAATTCGTTACCTTGGCGATACAGTAAGGGCAAAAATATGGGATTTCACACGCTTAGCAATATATTATATATATGAACAGTTACCTGTCAAGTTATTTGATAGCCTGGTTTTTGAGCGTCTTGATTGCTTGTCACATTTTGTGATTCATTGAGACTTGATTTGCCGGTGTTCTGTAAACAATGTACTTTCACTTTTAATGAATTTTTACGTCTTTCTTTAAGTATTATTTTTGATGTCAATTTTACGTTCGACTACATTTTTACTACATGCTTAAAAGCAGGAAACCTGATTGCAACTTTAAGCACTGATCATCAATAGAAAATGAGCTCAGTCTAGACTATTTAATTTTCTGTTGGCGTTAAATATTCATACATTCATACAAAACAAAGCCGGGGAAAAAATTAAGGAAGGAAGGAAGAAAACAGAAAAAACTACGAATGGATTGAAAATATTGTTAGTGACGTAGTCCCAGAACATCGAAGAGAAAGCGCGCCCTTTTTGGCGCGAAAGTTCAATAACAAACTAATCTCATTTCATACGATGGCAGTAAATGGCCTGTTATTGTAAACAAGTTTTTCCCCGGCTTAGAGCGTAAGTGTTTATCACACTACATTTTCTCTTGCAGAGGGATTTTCTGCGGTGTGAAAAACTCATTCGGTATACGATAAGACTGTGATATAGAAAGAGGGTACTGGAGGGGTAAAATGGGAGCTGGGATTCGCCTTTTTTGGGCTGGGAAAAAAGGGATTTCATACGTAGCTTCAAAAGTGATTGGTTGACAAAATGATGCAATTAATGATTCAAAATAGTGTGATTAGTACAGGAAATCATATGGTTTCGAGTGCAATTTGGAATAAATTTGAACGAGTGAGTTTTCAAAGCCCGCAGGGCGAGTGCAATTTGAGCTCTTTGAAAACTCGAGTTCAAATTTATTCCAAAATTGCACGAGAAAAACCATATGATTTCCAATTATTAATACACATGAAAAAAATTTGATTTCCTTTTTCTGCACTTGATTTCCTTTTTTCTGCACTTGATTTCCTTTTTTCTGCACTGCTCTCAGCCAATCAGAATCGAGAAATTTTTTCATGTGTATTATTAATGCTTAAATCGCACACTTTGTAGCCAACAGATTGTAGGATTTGCTAATGATTTCAAAATGGATATGATTAGAAAAGTAATAATATAGATGCAAAAATTTCTCACTTCTGATTGGTTTAAAGCAGTGCAGTTTCCCTGAAACACCAGTGCATTATAACATAGATACTATATAACGCGCGCTCTGATTGGATAATATTCTATGAAAAAGAAATGGATGGTTCATAGAGATGGTTCATGCTGACGTCAGCATTGCTGAAAAAAAAATTTCCAGCAAAAAGTTTTCCCATTTTTTTCTTGATATTAGTCTTAAAATTCTCATTAAGGAATGGCTAGTAATAGCCCAAAGACGGTTATAAAGCTGTAAAGCTCTATATTTCCAAGCTCAACCCCAAATGTTCAGCATTCTTCCAGTATCCCAGCCGAAACTGGGCGCCTTCCCATGACGTTTGGTACGACAACAAGCCGCTCGGCATCAATAAACTTGACAATATGATGAAGGAAATTAGTCAAGCAGCCCAACTTTCAAGAGTTTATACTAACCACCCGTCCGTGCCACAGCAATTACCCTCTGGTCAAATGCTGGAGTTCCTAACCGCCATATAATGGCAATTTCTGGCCATAGAAATGAGCAGAGCTTGGCTCACTACAACACTCGTCCTTCGACCGCTCAACTTCTGCACTGCAGCGAAGTCCTTTCCAGCCATATTCAAGGGTCCACGGCGTTAGTTCCCGTTCAGCAATCAACCAACACAGCTTCTAGGTCCACCACCATATCAGTAAACCATGAGTTGAGGCCGATGATGAGCAGTTTTGAATCCATTTTCAGCAATTGCACCATTCAAAATGTGCAAGTCGTCGTCTCTTCAGCTTCGGCGAATCCTTCAAAATAACTTTTGATCTTAGCAAATACTTTTGATCTTTTGAATGGATAAACTTCAAACAAACTTTATCGTTGACATTGAAGTCAAATATTTTTAGAATGGACATCTTTTGTGTTGTATTTAGACACAATTTAGTGACTCACACTTGTACTTAGCTTCAATAAAAATACTGACTTTGAACTAAATCAAGTTGTTCTATTTTTAGTCTGCATTCGCACGCTTAGGAGAATTTGCCGCTTGATCAGAACAGAAAATATGACTTTTCGGAGCGAAAAATATCTCGCTATGTTATAAAAGCAATGGAAAATGTCTAGCTTGTGCGTCCATCCAATTCGGGATGCACGCGGATAGTTGGGAGAGCACTCAGCTAGCTAGAGATGCTCTCGACTGCGTCTCGAGCATCTCTTACGCTACCTTCGTGCTCTCCCAACTATCCGCGTGCATCCCGAATTGGATGGACGCACGCTAGACATTGTCCATTCCTTAAAGAGATGCTCTCGACTGCGTCTCGAGCATCTCTTACGCTACCTTCGTGCTCTCCCAACTATCCGCGTGCATCCCGAATTGGATGGACGCACGCTAGACGCGCGCTCATCCCAAATGGTTGGAGCTCTTTTTGCTCTGTAAGTTTTTGCATTTTTTATCTTATCTGTAGTAGGTTTTGTATCGTAACTGTCTCGCTTTTACTCGTAAAGTTTTTCTTCACACTTCTATATCTTATTTTTGCTAATTTGAGGTTGCTTAGCTGCTACTCAAGGTCTTGTCGGATCTGTCTTGTTTTTAGAGCTTTTTCTTTCTTTTTTTCTCGTATCTGTCACTGCCATTATTATTTTTCTTGTCTATCGTAATTCGTTCATAATCATTACACTAAATATTCAATCCTTAAACTTCCGAAGTTAGAAATATTTTTCTTTTTTCTTTTTTGCTTTTTAACTTTTTATCGTTAATATTCTAAAATAGCCGTTATTTTTTGTTTGTTTGTTTCATTACGTTTTTTTTTCACTCTCAGTTAGCTCGAGCAAAAACCGTTTTTCGGGAGAAAGCGCGCGCGCCAGACTGCACGAGCTATCCATACGTCATGGTAATCGCGCAGTCGGAACTGAGAATAGTCAACATCATATTGCACTCTTTCTCAATATATCTGCTTCTCAAATCGTGTCAAGGATTTACCATAACCTCAAATCGCAGCGTCATGAACATTGCTTACTTCAATGCAAGAAGTTTAAAGCCTTTTTCAACACTGGACGGTGACTACTCACGTAAAGTTTGTAAGATCACTTTATTACAACACCTTGTGTATGGCAATGACTACGACGTTGTATGTGTCTGCGAAACTTGGTTAAATAGCTCTATCTCGAACAGTGAACTTTTGCCGGGATACAACATCTATCGCCGGGATAGGACCGAAAGATCTGGTGGAGGCGTTCTTATCGCGGTAAAGGCAAATCTACAATCCACTCGTCGACAAGATCTTGAAAGAGACGGCACTGAACTTGTCGTAGTTGAACTCGTCAAGTCAAACAGCAAATCTGTCGTACTCTATACCTTTTACCGTCCTCCCAATTCTACGCCTGATGTCCTACATGAACTAAATTCTGCACTTCAAGGTACAACTGAATCATGCCAAATCATCCTTGTTGGGGACTTCAACTTTCCTGCTATCGACTGGACTATTGATCCTAATGCACCCATAAACTCTGGAGGGCGTGTGGATGATGACATCTTCTGTCATCTTGTGGGTGACAACTTTCTACATCAGTTTATAACAGGACCTACTAATGTTAATTAGTTTTTTGACCAGCCTTTCGACATTCAAATCAAATCGTTTCTAAGGCTGAATTACTGCACTCTCCTAGAAAGTCTATTTGATATCGACTTGCCTTGCACATGGTCACTAGTTCGCGAGTGTCCGTGTCACAGATAAGAACAAATTTACTTATTATAATATATATATATTATCTTACATTTACTTATATAATGTCTGTCCTCAAGGGAAGTGCCTAGCATGGGACTTAGAGTCCCGTTCGCGCTTTTCCTATTGGGTAGTTTTATTTATGTACTTTTCCTTTAAACTATTTTCATATATTGCATTAACAGCTATTGCCCAATAAAGTTGTAAAGAAAAGAAAAGAAAAGATACATTGTCCATTCCTTAAAAAACGTGAAACACCAGTGCAAAAACCTGAAACACCGGTGCAAATTACAATTTCCGAAAACGGTCTTGAAACCAAATTTTTTTTGATTCTGCTGTTGATAACATTATCAAGCATCAAGACTATGCATTTTCTGACCGCGAAGGAACAAGTTTAAGCGGTAAGCGGTGAAAACGGCTAAAAAGTTGGTGATTTTGTTTGTTTTTGAATAAATATTTTGTCGGTTTCAGTTGATCATGAAGAGCGCGCGCTGCTGAAGCTATCCACGTCATTGAGCGCGCGCTCAATGAGCTCTTGAAAAACACACATTTGATCAACACTCTATGAATATTTATGAGCATGAATATTAATAAACAAGGAATTTTGGTTCGAAATTTTTGCATCTATATTATTAACAAGAAATCGCATGGTTTTCTCGTGCACTTTGGAATAAATTTGCACTCGCGGGTTTTCAAAAAGCTCAAATAGCACTCGCCCTATCGGGCTCGTGCAATTTTGAGCTCTTTGAAAACCCGCTCGTGCAAATTTATTCCAAAGTGCACTCGAAACCATGCGATTTCCTATACAAACACATGGAAAGGGTATCAGTAGGATCGAGTGTATAGATGAATTCTGGATCGAAAATTCCGGTATTCCCCCTATCATAGCCTCACGGCGGCTGCGCAGGAGGCTACCCTATCAGGACCCTCAGAAAGGACACGAAACAACCGTTATAACACTTTTATTACCAACATACGAACATTAAACAATATTATTGATCATGCCCTAGTTTCGATTCTATAAACATCTACTTTATTATATTGACGGAGGGAAACTTTATATAAACATTATATTCTACTGCTTTAGGAAACATAAAAAGATATTTATGTACAGCTTACATGCAGACGTTTCCTTCCCATAGTCATTTGATATCTAGCCTCTTATAGCCAGGTCATATTCTCCTGAACAAGTGAATCTCATGAATCTCATTACCAGTCTACAATGGCAGGCAAACACTGCCCGTCATGTGATATCAACCAGAGTATTCTATTGCTTGGTATCAATCTACTGAATGAATCTCATGAATCTCATTACCAGACTTTAATAACCTTCAATCAGCTAGCAAACATGTTCCACAAAACACATAAATGATGTCTAGCCCAGAGTAGGTAAAACATTATGTACAAATCATACCCTTCTGAAGCAAAGAAATCACACAAGTGGAAAAAAATCCTAGCTGACTGGGTCTATTGAAGACTCTTAAAACTCCAGTGCATGCGTCCTTAGCTTTAATTCTGAGTTCGGGAAACAAAAACAGAAATTAGAATAACAAACCAAGCAACTCCTGGATTGATTTATTTATAATGATATTTTAACAGGATGCTCCTTCACTTTAGTGATTTTCAAGAAGGTCCTGTAAAACTATTTTTTATGCATCATATAATGGAGTTAAAAAATAGAAGGCAAATTATCGATACAAAATGAGAAAAATTACAATTATGCAAAAATGTAAAAATTCAAATAGCATACTTAAATAGTTCATTCAGAAAAAATAGACTTAAATTGAGAAATTTTTGAAAATTGTTTAACAACGTCACTTAGATTGTTCCATTCTTTAATGGCACGATAGGATAGCCTTTGCTTCCCTCAATTTGTTTTAACAATTGGTAGTCGATATTCGTTTCCATGCCTTGTGTTGTGTCCATGCTCATTCAGATTCTAGGCTAAGCCTGCATACACTGGAGTCTTAAGAGTCTTCAATAATTATCATATATATATGTATTCATTATCTCAATATGTTTTCCTCATTGCTAGGAGATATCCTTGTCCAATCCTCAACATCTCCTGAAGTAAGCAAGAGTGTGTCCAGTTTCAAAAGGGGGTCCAATGCTGAATAATCCTGGCATCCCTGGATTAACCAGGGGTAGGAACCAAAGAGAGCATACACCTACTTGCAAGAACGTTGTCATACAACATTTGAGCATTTGTAGTTTAGTGGATTAGGAATAAATTAAAAGTACAAAAGAAGATCATTAAAGCAGAACTCTTTCTTTTGTACTTTTAATTTATTCCTAATCTTGAAACTACAAATGTTCAAATGTTGTATGACAACGTTTTTGCAAGTAGGTGTAACTACCCTTCGTATTCTTTTAATAACCAGGGCTAATCATTCTTTATAGGTTTATATAGGATAGTGCTGACGAACTTATCTCCATAGCGATGTGTAACACTCAGTGCCATTACACCATCCTACAAATAGAATAGAATTATCAGATCATTATACCTTCATATACTACAACTACCAGAATCCCTTGCACACTTCCACACTATCATATGTTACAATCTTGGTGAAGTATAAAAGCAAATGAAATGTCTTCCCAGTAAAATCTTGATTTCAAAATGTGCTTTCCAGCCACCCCTCCCCTATCAAAACTTCTACTTTAAACATTATTTTCAAAGATGAACTAAAAATATTTGAAGAAAGTTTTAAAAATAAGCTCAAAATTCAGCATTTTGTAGTTATTTTGTAATTATTTTGTAATTATTTTGTAATTATTTTGTAATTATTCCTTGCTAAAGTAGTCAGTCACCTTAACAGTTCCTCTTTACTCTCCAAACTCAGTCAACTTGGGTTTATTTCCAATCTTGGATGGGTAGGGAGTGGGTTAAGTTTGAACTGAGTCTGGAGGTAAAAGGTGGACTGTTACACTGGTACCGCAGATGCCTAAAGCTTTGACAGGAATTTAATGTAAAAAAATATGTTGCAATTCCCCTTCAAAACCAGGACACTGGAAATCACACTTCTGAGAACATCAATTCCCAAATTTCCAGGGGGTGGGGGCATTCCCCCAACAACCCAGATAAAACCCCTCAAAGCTATGTCCCATGGTCTCTGTGTTAACAGTCTTAAGAAGTAGGGAAGATCAGAAGAGGTATTCTAGACTTTATGGAGCTTCCAAGGGATTTGGGAAGCAAAAATCAATGTACATTATCTCCTTGAAGTACCTAGATGGACATAGCAATACTGTGGGGTAAGGGGAGGGGAGGGGAGGGGAGGGGAGGGGAGGGGAGGGGAGGGGAGGGGAGGGGAGGGGAGAGAGGTATGACTCTTACCTTAATGGAGAGTGCATACAGATGATTCAAAGAGACATGGTCCGGTTCTGGAAGCAAGGAGGGATCATCATGATCTACTACATCCTTATTAAGGATGACATGTAGAAGATGAGGGGGGAGTACAGGAGGGACACTGGCATGCATGCCGTCTCTTATTATCACTGGTGTGTTATGGGATGGAATGATTTGACCATATGAACCTGGGGGGGAGCCACCAGACTGGGATTCTAGGAGAAACAACAACAAATTAATTAGTATTCTATTACACAACACTATCAGGGAGGGCAACGTCCTGTTTCTCTTTATTCCTTACTCTGAAGAAGGACGAACAACCAAAATGCTAGTTAAATGTATAGAGGCTTTGCACCATCATGTGATGGCAACCATGACAGGACGCCCAACTGAAAATTCCGAGTTAAGATTGATTTTTGAAATTCCCTGACCTTGCACTGACTTTTGGGTGGGTTGCAAAGATTCTCTGACCAAAATCAAAATTCCCTGACAATTCCCTGGCCGTGGCCATGTTTTCCCTGACCGTGGCCATAAGAATTATGCTGCTATACTTACTAACAGACCCAGAACCAATACTGGCATTTGCATCCATGTCTAATGCATCAAACACATCCATGTCTGTCTTACGCACTGTTACAACATTGTTCCTTCCACCAAAGTTATCATTTGTAGTAGGCTTGAAGAGAAAGCAAAAAGGGGGAATAAGAGTTTGAATCTATTTTCATAATTACAGTGCAAATCGAAAAACCATGGGCACCAAGAAATATGTCAGAAATCATGTATCGTTCGTTGAGCAATCTGAAACAATTTTCTAGCTGCAAAAAAGTTTGACTGATTTGTAGTCAGATAAACTTTGTGTAGTTAGAGAGTTGTTTCTGATTCATCAATGAACAATAAACAATTTCTGAAATATTGGGTGCCCACGGTTTTTCGATTTGTACTGTAATTTTCCTATTAAAAGGAAGACGTTTGTTGAACAGTCTGTAGACGAAAATAATAATTTACTTTCAGACTGATATTTTGGAATTCTGGTTAAATATTACTGGTACTATAATCATATGGACCCTGCTCAAAATTATCCTGGATATGAGGCTAACATGAAACATACAAGAAATCACACATTTCTCTATTGAATTTGTGGCATTTCTTTGTCTTTCCATGTTAGCCTTGCATTCAAGGTAATTTTGAGAAGGGTCCATTAAGCCCTTCATCAGATCAAAAATAACAGATAAAACAAAAAATACCATACAGTTAATAAATACATTGAAAACACAACCAACATGGTGGCCCATCCTTTTCTATTTCCTTCTTTGCAGAAGGATAGCTAGCTGGATTACACTTACTAAGTTTGGGTCATGTATCCATCTGCCGTCTACACAGAACTTATACTCATGTTCTCCCTCTGGAAGCTCTATAATTGCCGTAAATTCATTGTGACTGAAAAATGGAAGGAAAAAAATAAAAAAATTAAACGACATTGCCTCATAAGTTCCTTAAGGGTCCCTTTTCCATGTATGTGTCCTTATATGGTAAGATGAGGCCCCATATGCCAGGGGGCTTGGAGCCACGGCCACTTGGCTAAGCAGCAAAGCATCCTCTGATTGGTCAGTTTGTGCATAAACCTGGACACCTGGCAATAGGTTCAAAAGTGGTAGAATGCCCACACAAAAGTATTGCTTCAGTCAAAAATAGGATTACTTTTCCCAAAACATAGTTTATTTTACAATCAAATACCTGTAGTTCATAGGTATTCTAGTTTTCCATTCATTAAAGCTTCCAGATAACAGAATTTCTCTGCCGCCATTAAGCCAGGCAAAGACAGTAGGGATGGTCATCTTCTTGTGAAGTTCTGGTTCAATGTTTTCATCATCAAAATCAAAGCCTGATGGCTCCTCTCTCTGTATCATGTGAGCTGGAAAGAAAGGAAATTATAGGTTACCAGTACACCAAACTCTGCTCAAATGTAATGCTGAGTCCAGGAATCAAACATAGGAATCAGACAAGGGAAGCATGGGCGGCGTAGCAGTGAGAGCACTCGCCTCTCACCAAGGCAACCTGAGTTTAAGAGTTTCTAGTTGGTTCTCTCCTGTGCTTTAAGAGGTTTTTCTCCAGGTTTTCCAATTTTCCTCCCTCTACAAAATCAATTTCTAAATTCCAATTTGATCATGAAACGAGGGCCACAGGTTTGTTAGCCACTGGCTATTTAGTGCTACCCTTGTAAAAACAAGGATAGTTTTTTTTAAAACTCAAGACTCCAGATGTGAGGCAAGTGCATGATTCCATAATCCATACCACAGAAAGTAGAAAGATTTTTAACACCTCATATTGTCTTTGATAACTGACTTGATCACTAACTTCGTTAATCCTCTTCACATAGAGAATTTGCACCACCATGTGATGGCATGCAGCCATGTCGGATGGCAGGAACAATACAATTGTTTTACATGAGAAAGAATTCAATTCCCAAGAGTGAAGTGATTTTATTGGTCTGCCATCTAATCACAGGCAGCCCAAGCTGTATCATGGGTGCCGATATGTGATGGTGCAAAACCTCGCTGATTGGCTTATTCACCCTGAATCAATAAGACATACCATCTGAATGTGATATAATCTGTTATTTACCTTCAAGTGCTTTTTTAGCTTCTTCCTCACTGGGAAACACCTTCTTGCCAGTTTCAAATTCAAGCGTCGAGCTAGATTCTGACTTGGAGGCATCTTTAAGCTTATTTCCTTGAGTGTTACCCATATTGACCCTAACAGCAGCTTAACGTTGCTAAAACACAATGATTATCAATGATTAATGAGGAAAAATACAATTAAAAAAAGTCATGCAACCAGGTTGAAGAAAACAGCATTGAAAAATTAAGTAATAATACAGATTTTTGTCTTCAATAATACAAGATTTAGAAAGTAGCAAAAAAATCTGTCTCGCAATTCTTCTATAAAGATAAGTTTGATCAAGAGAGAGCCTCCAATATGAACCTGTTTTGTGAGCTCAAAAATTACCGTGCGATAGGAGAATCACCGTATATAAAACGTACTGTTATTTTGAGCCCCAAATACAGGTTTATGTTGACAGCATTGGAAGAAAATATATTCTGTGTTGGCCTTCATGTTGGCCTTAATTACTGCATCTATTGCCTTTTGCTAATAAATGTTGAACTTACTTATACAAAAATTCTGGTTCACTTTGCAATAATAATCATCCGTACGTTTACTCTCAAGGGAAAGACAGCTAAGGTTAAAGTCGTACCCACAAGCTTTTGTGGGGCTCTCTCTGATTGGTCTATTTCGTAGAAGGGAATGTTGTTCGAGTTGGAGCAGACACTAGTGGGGGAATGACGGGAACCGGGAGCCCTTAACAGCTAATAAGCTTGCCCTCCAAAAATATTACCCTACAGCAACAAAAAAACTGTCAAATTCAAAACTATAAAAAAAAAAAATTTCTCGATACAATTACAAATTTATAACAACAAAAAATTATATATATTTTTTTTTTAAGTAATCCCAATTTTAATGATAAGGGATATATTTTTGGTGAGGATTTTGGAATATATTTGTGACTAAAAAGGCGTTTTAAATCGCATTAACACTCCAAACTTGAACCTCACAGAGTAGGTATCTTCGGAAAATATTTCAAGGCAAAACCAAAGACTGCCATCTGCTTGCACAAGAACAATAAATATGACATATTTTTAGATGTTTAAAAGTTGGAAATTTATCTTAATTTTTGTTGTACAAACAGCATAAAATGCGAAAATGGTTAAGCTTAACTTAATGACAATTTTGACGTGGAAAATTTCACTCTGACCGACTTGTATTTTTCGTGCACGAAAGTACAAGAAATACTGAGATGCTGTTGATAATAACTATCTCTAATATTTAGGAGACCTCTGTGACTTACCTTTCAAACGAAAAGCGTTAAGTAAAGTTAAAAAAATGACGTATTTTCTTGTGTTTTCATTTAAGTTTGCACAACGACGAACTTCCAGCCGGCCATTTTGGGAAAATAAAGCACGCAAGGGTTCATGGTAAACACAGGTAACCCAAGCGTATCTTCCATCCAGCTAGACTGCGCCTAAAATATTGAATTGAAAAAAATATTAAGAAAAAAAGATAGAAGGATAAATGAAAATTGAAAACGGGGTCGGAACTCCTGTCACAGGGTAACGAGCTGGAGAAGCAGGGTAAGTTCTAATTTTTTTTATTTTATTTTGGGGGGGGGGGGGGGGGGGGGGGTTGAAAATTGAAAATGCCTTTCAGTTGAGCCGGGATTAAAATTACGCATTTGAAAAGGGCTTTCAAAAATATTGTTTTAATACAAGGTTATCACTTTATCCCCCACTTTCCCTCAGTTCCTCAATCTTGTAACATGTTTTCGAGCTTTAGCGCGAAGCATCATTGATCACAGTTGCTCTAAAAGTGGATTTTACTCATCAAGAAATTGTTCCAAGAACCCTAGAAATGAGAATAACGTTTAGACGGATGTAACTAGATAAGTTGAATAATCAAAGCTATGACCCTCCACAGCCCAAAACGTTTAGCCAGCCTGCAGTCGGATCATACCACACAGATCTGTTTCGCGCGGTCCCTTTCACGCTGAAACTCGATCATCCCACTTGGGCGAAAATGGAAGAAAAATATTCCATTCATGAAAATGAATGGATGTCGTGCACGTGCCGTGTAGACTTACTTACCACAGGTTGCCCGAGCTCTATTGTGGCGGCCTAGGTATTCTACAGTAATTTTCGAATTTCTCAAAATATTTTCAGTAAAAAAAACTTCCACAGTATCTTGATATTTGTCTTGTCTGTGTATGGACTGAATTTCAGCGCTTTTCAATGAGTTTTACTGTATTATGGAAAGTGGACTTATTTGGCGACGAAGGAGATTACTGAGACTGGCCTTTGACCTCTGGGAGGGGCCTTAAAAGGGCACGAATCTTCCAGAATGTTAACGTCGTAAAATAGTTCCTTCACAGTTCCCTGCGCCATCTTGAAAGGTTGAGTTGCCTTTGCATCGAAGCGAGACGAACGGTGAATAATTGTCCAAGGTGTTAAAAAAAGGGCCTCTATCTGCATCTCGCTTCGATGCAAACGGCAAGACTACCGTTCAAGATAATGCAGGGAACTATGAAGGGGACTATTCTAGATAATTTTAAATCACGATTGTTACTAAAATCTCAGTTTCTTTTAACGACCTTAGAAGTGGCCCAAACTCTTTTCCTCTATTGCAATGATTTTCCCTTTCAAGCAATGCCATCCCTTGTAGTCATCCCTTGCCATCCCTTGCATATAGTATAATCTTTACTTACCTGAAGGGGTGTTAACAGATCTTAACAGGGGGCGTACCTCGGATAATAGGATAATATCTCCAAAACTAAAAGAAATCGCAAAATTTAATGTACTGTCTGTTTGCATGTACTAGCTGCTAAACAACGTATTTGTGGATAGAAATAGTCACTACGGACACCCAGTATCGAGCATTTCAATAGCTCTCTCTCAAAGATACTCTCCACTTGAATCAATAAAACCAGGTCAATATATATTCTCCTTATTAAATCCTACTTTTTATGAGGTTTTCAATTTTATTTCGAATTGACAACATTTTTATATGAATACATGTCTCGCCTTAGGCCTGTTTACACTAGCGATTTTTGAGGCGATTTTTGCAGCGATTTGGGTCTTAGTCAAAAATGGTAAAAAATGAACATGTACAGTTTTACTCAGGAAATCATGATTACCTGGACAAATATCTCTTTAGAAGCATAAGACAAATTTAGTACATTTTTACGAAATCGCTGCCGAAATCACTGCAAAAATTCGCCAGTGTGAACGGACCTTAAAGAGTGTTTAGGTGTATGACCTCCTTTACCTCGCTTATGTCCGTCTACAAGGCTCCATCATTTATCAATAATCCAATTTGTAATAATTTGCACTCACGATAATTTGAGAGTACTAGGTCATGGAGGTCCATTTCAAAATAACCAGCCATAACCAGTTTTACAGGTTTTCGGGTATATTCCTCTTCCCATACTGCACTTTCTAAAAAGTTGCGTCGAGAACCTTCGTCAAATTTTGTTCCCAAGTTTTTTTTTTAATCGTGAACTCAGATCTGCCGCCAGCTAAAATGAATTAGGGGATTCGCGTGCTTGCCCGTTGATCTATTCCCAGTTGATCATGAATGTGCATTACGTCATCTATCCACATAATGTACAGAGAATGTAGATATTAATGACGTAAGTATTGTGTGATTTGGAACATAAAAGTGGAAGGAAAAGACTTAAGATAAAAATCTGTTTTGATAGCTTAGAAATGCTAATAATGATTGCTGGAATCCAAAAGATTTTTTAACGTGACATTGTTATTTCATCGGTATCTTTCAACACTGTAAAAACTGGCTCCTGTCCTCTCCCTACGCGGGAGTCACGCGCCATAAAATATATACCAATCCATTTTTTTTTCATAAAACCGGAAAAGATTTATATAGCTAAGTGTTTATAACGAATGACCTGGACGAAAAGGAATTACAATATGGGTCCAGAACCAATCAAGCACAACTCGAAACTATTTTAAGTATTTAGGCGTCATACGGTGTACGTTCAACAAATGCAGATTGGTTGGCTGGTCGTACGAAAAGCCCAGCCCACAACATGCTGAGTTTGGAAGACTTTTCTTGAAGTTTAACGAATAAATTTACTTTCTTAAGTTATTGTATTGATTAGACTAAGTTTCGCTCGCGAGAAAATATTGACCTCGAACAAAAATGCCGCGGGGAGACAGACTCATAGACGTCTGACAAACTCACAAAATTAAAACCCAGCTTTGCATAAATATAATTATAAATTTCTTCAATTGTCAAATATTTTTTAAAACATAGTTTGCTCGTGGTAAACTGCTCATTTTGGTTGGAGAAATTGTCCAAGATCATTAAAAATAGGTTTGAAAATATCCGTGACAGTACTTTCTTTCCTGTTGTGACGTCAACAAATCGCTATTATTAGTGTTAAGAGACCGTTACGTCAACTTGTGACAAGCAGTATGCAAAATAGATCCCTACCCGTCCCTAGACGCATATGTGGTCAGTTGACATTCCATCTTGAGAAATGGACCAATCAGGTTGCAGTATTCGGGATAATGTTGTTATGCATTCTTATTAGAAGCCACTGTAGTGTTGGATGTCCGTAAAAATGGCGGTTTAAAGACCAGAATTAGGACAGATAAAATAACCCGAAAATCTCACTTAAAACTTCCAGAAATTGAGCTAAATTTGTTATGAATCGATCCTGCAGATAACAGAGTACAATTCGAGGGCATTTTGGACAAAATGGCAGAGATCAGAACGAAATCAGAGGAGAGAGAGTACCTGAGTAGGTTGATAGCGGATTGGAATGCCAGTCGTTTGGATATCTTCGCCATCAGTGAACCGACCGAAGTAAGGCTTTACTCTCGTTCTCTATCTCAAACTGGTGCTGTATTGTCACCCTTTAAATTCTCCACGCTTTTAACATCCCAGAGAAGGATATAGTAATAATGAAGTTTCTTTTCCCTGCTCTAGGATCTGGAGTATCGAGGTGTTATGCGGTTTTTTTTCCAAGACTCGGGCTCTAAGGTCGCTACAAAATGCGTTCGATTCACGAACAGAGATAACACAGAAGAAGTGACTAAAACGCTAGTCGAAAAGTTTCATCCAGACATGAAAATGCTGTCAAATCCGACTTACTCTTTATATGAAGTTCATCCAAATGGAGGTGAGTAGAATTACGTTAGAAAACACTTCAAACAAATGTGTTGAATTTTACGATTTTCTGAACTTTCCCGCTTCGATGAGTTTCGTAACCAAATCTTGAATAATAATTCCTTCGTCCTTAGATAATCCTATGTTTAAGGGTACCGAAGTAGCACAGTTTGTCTTCCTTACTCGCAGAGGAAATGATTTTCGTAGTTGGTAACGCACCGAGAATGCTATCGCTAGTGTAGCGTTTCAATTCGCATTATTACAACATAACCTGTTTTGATAATATCCAACTTTATTCTTTCGTAATATTATGCTCAAATCTTCACTCAATACATTAATTTTAAGCTTTTTTAGTTTTCCACTACGTTAGCATCGAGGTTAACTTCTTGCTAACCTCGTGAGAGTGAGCTGACATGTTTAACTAGTCTAATAATTATTTGGTTTTTACTAGAATTTTCCCTTTCTTTGTGCAGCTTTTTGAATTATTTCTTCTATTCACGGTTATTTTACACTCGATGTTATTAAATATGAATTAAGAGTCAGATATATAAGGCTAAAAAGATGACCTAACGACATATTTGGTGGATTGTAAGTTGAGGTTAGCCGCCTTCGAGTACAAATTAACACTCCACTACTCGCATTTTCGTCTCCCACAAAAAGCCACAGAGTATAATTCCTAACCAAACTATCCTTTATCTCTCTGAGTCTCTCAATTATTAAAAAGACCTACATTACCGAGGTTTTCAGACGCTATCCTAGAGCTCTTTGCGGAAGTTATTGTTGTAAAGCTCTGGGTTCAATTCAGATATCATGTTACGCGACCAATTTGCTTTTTATTTTGCTCTGCCTCAAAGATTTTCATTTGCCTCGCTTGACTTTATGTTTACAGCTCTGTATTATTACCAAAAAACTCAAATTTAATCCCCGTAGAATGTCTTCTTTTGACTGTAATATCGAATGATCATTAGTGTACGAAATTTTACTCCTTTTAGTGTTGTTAGTATTACAAGATTAGCATTGTTCAATGATGTCCATTACTGCGATAATTTTTCAAATTTTGTCATTTATTTACACGACCAAGAACTCTTCTATCTCTTCCACCTTACTTCATATATAATATTAGTTAAACCTTTGAAATAGGTAAAATTGTATCAAACCTTATCTGTACATTGTACATAAACGATAAACAATATAAATATAAATAAATATAGTCGAAAATGAATTTAATATTTGCAGTTTATAACAAGAATAGCTTTCTTGTTCCATAATTTGCTAGTTTTCTTGAATTATTGGTTCTAAGATGTTGCAATTTTCCATCAATTATTACTCAGTTTGTTTACAAATCCTTACTTATCTTCCACTTATCAAAGGTGATTTTATTTCAAAAATAACGTCAAAAATCACCATGAATTTTTCTCAACAAATGTGTTGAATTTTAAGTCAGACTTTGCAAATTTTGATGCTTTTATCATAAATATTCCTACCTCAAATCATCACTGTCCCATATTTTTAACTTTTGAATTAACTCCTTCAGTTTTTTATTAATCTGTAAAAAATTAACAATCCTCATAATACGTGATTTAGAAATCTCTCTATCAAATCAACCTTAAAGAAAATGCGCAGTCATATTTAAGATAACTTTCTGTTACCTAGGAGATATGTAGATGTTTCGTCTGGTATTATTATCGTAGACAAAATGTTTCTTTTTCATGGCCCCACAAGTAGGCCTTGTTCAATGCCTTAAAATACTAGCTTAATATTAAGTCATGTATGGTTCAGAGTTATGATTACCAAATACATACATGTATATATATGATGTTAATATCAGGGACTGCATAGCATGGTTTTGAGTGAGAGAGACGGGCTAATTAAGGCGGTCCAGGGGAATGCCTGCAAACCATGAAAAATTTGAAATCGAGACTTTGGAAATGCAATTTTCAGAATTTTGACAGGCAATTGCAACATATTTATTGCATTAAACTCATATCAAATGGTTTTAAAGTTTTTCCCTGCATGCAGAGCAAAATAAAACATGGGGAAAAAATAGTATGAAGTATGTACGTAGACCACAGGGAAGGATGGTCGGTGGTTAAACTTTTCTTTGTAAAATATTAAAAACTGTTTTCCTTCCTCCACGAAACCTAACATCCTAAATTTGATCTGAGGTAGCTCTATAATCCTGACTTTGATCGGCACAGAGGTTGTTTCAGGGATAATTATCTGTGAGTTAGCAGTGCCCTGGCTTATAATTAGATCACCCAGATGTTGTTTAAGATAGTTCGGGACCCTTGCTACTGTGCATCCATTTCACGCTTCTTGTTTTTAATCACTTATCTAAGGGTTTTGATGTTCAAGTAAGCATGGTGACCCCCATTTTTTATTTAATTTTTGAGTTTCAGCTATGAAGTTTTTTTTGTAGACAGGATCTATGGGTCCGGAACCACCTTAAGAATATTGATCAATAAAATTTGAAGATTTTCTTAATTCAATCCATACACCAATTGGCATGACTGAGATTGTAATTTCTTTATAGGAACAAAATCGAACCTGTATAACTTTTCAGTAGAAAAACAGCACCATGGTTCATTAGCTTATTAAAAATATACCTATTTTTTTGAAAATTGATTAGTACCTGATTGGTTAAATATGGCTGCTTTGTCTGTCTGCTGTCCCTAGACAGACATAAATGTTAGTTAACAGTCTATTGACATAGCTGCTTATTATTGACCTACCTTTTTCACATTTAGCAATTGACTTAGTAAAACAAATGAATTGTAAACAGATGCAGGCTATATCAGAGAAAGACAAAACATATATATGATTTACATCTAAGTTCTAAGAAATATTATAACTTATTAGCTCAAATTATAAGAATTGACATATATACTAGATACAAATTTCAATATGCTAAGCTTGTAGAATTTCTGGTGGAATTAGACTTAGTTTGAGGTAGTTGTATTTTTTGGTGACCAACTGTTTTTGGCCACAGCAGGTTTGATTACACTTTTATCAAGTTATGCTTTTTATGTTAATCAGACATTAATATATCATTGTACATTGTTATGATTTTTAGTGATGTTAACATTTTATTACCTGCATCTTTGAATTCCACGTGGAGTTTATTCCTTATTTAAATATGTTGAGCCAAGTTAATCTTCTTGGAATGTTATAACTTAGTTTGACTGTGATTATTACTTTGAAGTTAATAACAATGTTAGTTGTAAAACTGAGTAGAATGCATTGTTTCTCATGATGAAAAGCCTGTACGTGTCACATCCCGAATTTTCTTCTTACACTGCGTTGCGAGACAAATTGCTGGGAAAATGCACCCTTCTCAAAATTATCTTGAATGCGAGGCTAACATGGAACACAAAAGAGATGCCACAAATTCCATCGAGGAAAAGTGTGATGTCTTTTATGTTTCATGTTAGCCTTGCATCCAAGATACTTTTGAGAAGGATGCATTGCACAGTGTAACAGTTAAAGAAAGGTCATTTTTAGCATGATCCAAGTTGAAATGGCATGCATCATGAATTAACGATAACGATAGTGTAGATGGATAGCTGCGTGAGTGAATGAAATGAATAAAATAAGGAAGTAAATAATTGAACAGTAAAGTAATGAATGGAATGAATTAGCAAAGAATGAGTAAATGGAAAGAATACGTGAATAGAAAGAATAAATGAATGAGAAAGATGAGTCAATGAAAATGAACAAGTAAATGAAATAAAAGACGGTATTCTCATATCTGACAGTATTTTTTATATATCACATTTCTTCTAGATGCACGAAAACTGCGAATGGATGAGCACCCTCTTAAGATACAGCTAGAGTGGCAACTCAATGATCGAGAAGGGCGCTTTCTTTTGAAAAGCGAAACCGATAAAATAGTTCACTCCAACTTGTTTGATGTAAAATCATCCGACAAGACTGTTCAGCAGGAAACTGGAGGACAGAACCTGAAACGAAGACTCTCGAAAAGAGAGAAAAAACAGCTGAAAAAGCAAAAAGAGGAAGCGAAGAAAGCTGCTGAGAAAGCTGGAAAAGACGACAACCAGATCGCTCAACATCTTTACGATGAACTGCCTGAGACAAGTTTCACACGAAGTATATCGAATCCTGAAGCCGTTATGCGACGCCGAAGACAGCAGAAACTAGAAAAAAGATTGAAAGACTTCCAGAGCAAAGACAGCCCCGCTGGAGGGACGCTGAAAATTTTTGCAACCACTCTAAAACCAGAGATTCCTTACAAAACGCTGTTAGTGTCTGTGGATGACACAACAACACATGTGATAAAGGAAGCGTTGATAAAATACCAGATGGAGAAAGAAGACCCAGAAGAGTATTGTTTAGTGATGGTAAATATCCCTGCAGAAGGAACAAACACTAGCGCAACGCTAGGCAAAGAAAGAGTTGTGCATGATGATGATTGTCCACTAAAAATAGCTGTTACTTGGCCTTCTAATAGAGGGACAGTTGTGTTTCATATACGAAGACGTGCCAACTTACCTCAGCATAGGAGAGACAAGAGAAGGTCCAAGTCTCCAGTGAGAAAGCCCATGGACTTAACCCCTGATAAGACCGTTGCAGAGAGACTAGCAAAACCTGCTTACCCTGATCATCTCCTTCCATATCTCCTCGAGCTGTCATCGGATGGCAATGACTTAGATTACAAGCCAAGAATGCATCGCTTACAAATGAATGCCACAGAAGTGGGCAGCGAGAAGACCTTCGCTTCTGGAGGCAATTATCTTCAGTTGCATGCCCCTCATATTCTTCCTCGGCATTGTGTTATCACCAACATGGACGGGCGAGTGTCTGTGACTCCAAGCAGTGGCGACGCAGAGGTTTTAGTAAATGGAAAAAGAATCTACGAGACGACGCAGCTACAACATGGAGATGTGGTGAAGATAGGACGGTTGCACACGTTTAAGTTCTGTGATCCCGCGTATGAGAAACCACAAAGGCACAGCGCACCGGCCTCTGGGGAAACTGGGAGTATTAGCAGTAACAGTGATATAGAGGTGCAGAGGAAACCAAGGTAATTGGGCTCCCTGTGGTACGGGATTGATCGCCATCAGGATCAACCGGCGCCAGCATTTCATCCCCACCAACACTTCATCACAATCATCACAACAACCACCGAGGGGAAGATCTAGGGGGAGGGTGACTGGTCTCCTTCCTTTTGCACATAATAAACTTTCAAGCTCTCAAAGTCAATTTCCGTCAATTTGAGACGCGACGCACCATTTTCCCGCCATTTATGGGTTTCCTGTGGTATTGGTGCGAGGTACCCTGTAACAATCGCCCCCTTTTAAAAATCCTGGATCCACCCCTGACTAACATCATCATCACTTCTGTCATCATCATCAATCTTCAATCATCATCACCACCACTATATATATCACCATCGTCATCATCATCACCTTCATCATATTAATCTCTAGTTGGTAAATGTATTCTATAAGAATACTGGTTTCCAATTTGGCCCACTGTCATTCACACACACTACCACTACATTCAATATTCTATGCACACAACTCTAAGCTTACATCTTGTGTTTTTGTTCCTGAACAAATCAGTTAAATTTTTGCAACATTCTTGTGATTTTATAGCCACCATAATGGATTTTTGCTGGTCTTTTATCGTATCATCCAACGTGGCAGACCTGACTATGATAATAATTTATGTAATTTCACATTCTTCAATCTTTATCTATAGGCCTCAGTCGCTAGGGTCTACTCTACCAAGTCACCATAGCAACAGTTACCCTAGCAACAACATCGATGACCATATTGATATAGACACAAACGAGCAGCCACAGGGATTGTTTGAGACCACGTTTGATGTGAGCGGAGAAGTATTGACGTACACTGGAGGACACAGGGAGACCGTGAGTTTTTTTTTACCTTCTTAACAATAAAAACAAGCGAGTCTATTGAAAGTCATTTGAAAGGGTACTAAATTATGCATGCAATAATTGCATTAAGAGATTGTGAAAATGCAGCCCAATTTGTAGGACAAAACAATAGGTTTCCATTTCTCAGGCGATTAAAATTCTTTTGTTTTGTCCTCCAAATTGAGTTGCTATAACGTCGCGTGCAAGGGGTCTATAACGACTCTCTGTGTCGCCCCTGGTTACACCGGAGGGCTGCTTCCCATATCTTAACCTACAACAATGATGGCAGGAATAATAGCCAATAGCTAGTGATTACTTCGTTATTCCCTTGGTCTACAAACTGAGACCAAGTTGTTGTTTTTTAGTTTTTTGGGTTTTTTTTTTTTTTGAGTCAAACTTCGGCATTTCTTCGACAACACCGTCGTTTTTCGGTTCGTGCCAAAAGTCAATTTATAGGAACTAATTTAAGAGTTCGTTAAGAACACCTATTTGATCGAGAGCTTTTCGAACCCTATTTCGATTTATAGGGACATATTTCACTATCTCTAACACTTACACTTTCAAATGGTAAAAAAGTTAGATTTTCATAAAATGTCAGTCGTATCCACGAGTTACCCATACAGTACATTTGATTTATTCTGTAGGAGCCATACACTTACAGCAGACCACCCGACTCCCCCACCAAAACATCCTTCAATAACGAAGAGATGTACGACGACAAGCTTCCAGCAACGTTGGAATTCCGAGAGAACGGGGAAGATGCTTTCTTTGCTGCTGTCATCAGTGAAGTGAACGGTCTTGCTGTTCATTTCAAGCTGGCACCGACCTACACTCTTTATATGTGTTCAAGGTATCGCCTGTCACCTCATTACAGATCTGACTTAATGGAACATCAGCGAGGTGAAAGGCTTGGAGTTACCATACTCAAGATTGCTAACATGGCTCGTTCTACTATCAGGGTACGTTGGACGTGGCGCATTAAAAAAATTAAAATTGATTTAAATCCGTTGAATTCGTGTTGTATAGGCTTGCAATAACATGGGCAAGACCTGCCCGTCATGTGCTATAACCAGAGAGTATAATCTATTGCTTGATATCAATCAGCTAAATGAACCTTATGAATCTCATTACCAGCCTACAATGACAGGCAAACACTGCCCATCAAGTGCTATCAACCAGAGAGTATCTATTGCTTGGTATCAATCAGCTGAATGAATCTCATTACCAGCCTACGACAGGCAAACACTGCCCGTCAAGTGCTATCACCCAGAGAGTATTCTATTGCTTGGTATCAATCAGCTGAATGAATCTCATTACCAGCCTACAATGACAGGCAAACACTGCCCGTCATGTGCTATCAACCAGAGAATATTCTATTGCTTGGTATATCAATCAGCTGAATGAATCTCATTACCAGCCTACAATGACAGGCAAACACTGCCCGTCATATGCTATATATAATGTTCAGTTGAACTCAATATTTTCACATCCCTTCAAACAGGAAAACGCAGAGATGCCAGGAAGCCTTGCATTCTGGATGGCCAACTGTTCCGAACTCCTTCACTTTATCAAACACGACGTTGACATCTCACCATACACCAAGGACGGTCAACAAGTTTTGGCTCAATCAGTCCAGTTAGCTTTCCGCCATCTTGTTCTCTGTGTTCAACACGAGCTAAGAACTAGCATGTCTGCTTTCCTGGACCCGACAGATGAAGCAGATATGGAAGAAAGTGACGTGGACTCGATGAATGACAGCGATAACGATCACTTGCCGTCTGATGGAAGAAGCTTCCGCGTCCAGAACAGATATGGTCAAGATGGGAGACCTTTGTCTGGAGCCGATAGCTGGCTTGGTAAGTGAAAACAGGTTGAACTTGTTTGGCTAGTTTGCAGGTACAGGTTTGACGTGCTGTGATGTCAATGAACCTGAGCAACACAAAACTCGAAACTGGAGTATTTGGAGCAATTTTACGAGAAAGCATTTTCAGAAATACCGTTATCGTTAGTGGGACCCGCGAAGTTTGAGATCTCGTTTGCAATCTAGCATTTTGACAGTCGTCAATCAAAGTACTAAGAGTTCATTGTTTTAGAGAAACATGCCTCGTATTTATGACCAAAGTTTGCGATAGAGGGTAATAATATTTACTATTAGGGGCTCAAAAGTAAAAGAAATCTGCCAAAAATTAGACCTTGTGCCATGTTCGTAAAAAGAGTATTTTGATTGACGGCCGTCGAAATGCTAGTTTGCAAACGAGACTTCAAACTTAGCGGGTCGCACTTCAACAATAACGGTTCTAAATTACCAAACATTCATATTTTAATCAATTCATCAAATTCTTTTTTCTCCAGGAGGTCGTCGAATGCACGGTCGAGCCACCGTATCAGAGGTCATTTACAACCTGACCTCAACCATGTCCCTTCTTCGCCGCTGTCGCGTCAACGCAGCCCTAACAATCCAAGTATTCTCGCAACTCTTCCATTTTATCAACATGTGGCTCTTCAACAAGCTGGTTCTGGAGCCTAAACTTGATCTCTGTACACGAGAATGGGGCAGGCGTATCAGTAAAAGACTCGCTCGTGTGGAAAAATGGGCCGAGAAGCAAGGACTGGAATTGGCTGCAGACTGCCATCTATGCCGAATTGCACAGGTAGGTAGATGAACTAGGGAATGACACGTGGTCTGAAATGGGAAAACATTACGCCCAAGGTAAAAAGTTCTATTCCAGATTTTTTTTTACCAATGAAGCCATGCACTCAGTTTTTGAGTAATGTTCTGCATGGTTTTTAAGTTTTTCCCATTTCTACGCTTGATAACTCCTGGAATCCCATTATCGTTCGGTGGTCCAAATCTTCAGCCAAAACTGATGAAATTTATCATAACTGGAGGATTTTGTAAGCTAATCATTTGGGTTTTTTATCTTCCAGGCTGCTCATCTTCTTCAAGCACCAAAAAACTCGTCAGCAGACATCAATGCCATCTCTTCGTCGTGTTTCAAGCTCAACTCCCTTCAGATGAGAACTCTTTTGGAAAACTACAGACCAGCACCTGATGAGTATTTGTCACAGGTAAGTCCGGGAGGGAACCATTATATGACATTTAGTCAAGAGAGGGGAAGGTGGGGAGAAATAGGGATTAACTTAAACAATATGGCAGCCGTTTTCTCAAGGCTCTAACTACGCGTTGTGATTGGTTAAATTACCTGGAGACAATGAGAAGCCAATACTCCCGTTTCGAGTTCTCTTTTACGCTGTGTTAGCCTCAAAACCGTGTAATATATTCTTTTATTCAGTAACAGCCCGTGGAAATTCAAGAGATCTGTGTGTAAAGAAGACAATAAAAATACTTTGAAATTTCACGAGTTTTATCTAAATTTCTGCATAATTTACGCACAATTGAGGCTAACACAGCGTAAAAGAGAACTCGAAACGGGAGTATTCAATGTTACAACATGTCGTATCGTGTATACCTGCTGTAAGTCAGTATCGCATGTTTCCCACTCGTACGATACTCATTCTTATGGGAAGCCACTTCAATGTTACCGGCGGTATGTGGTATCGTTTTCTACTCATACGAAAACCAGCTCTTATTATCTAGAAGTTCATCACTTTGAAGACGTTGTTCGATAATGTTAACTCTCCCTTCCCACACAGGAACACATCGAACGCTTGGTCGCCACAGCAGAAGAAAAAGCTGACGAAGTTGCCCGTAGCAACGGTCAAGAGATTCAGCGCGAGGAAGAGACGGAACTTCAGCTTCCTTTCCTTCTACCGGAAGACGGTTACTCGTGTGATGTTATACGGGGTGTCCCGCCAGGACTTCAGGGCTTCCTCGAGCCGCTTGCAAACACTGGTCTATGTAGGCTGACAATCCAACCCGAGACGTCTGGACTGTGGACCGTCTATCAGAAAAAACACATGGAAGCAAGTAAGAGAAAATATATCAATTTTATAATAAATACCTACAATCCCTGCCAAATCGAAATGCTTTATGGGTCGTAAGGAAGCAGCGTATAAGGGCATGTTTTTCACTCTCATTGAATTCCACTCTAGGCATAGGCAATCATTTATATGCAGAGCTCGCCTGGGCATGTTGCCGATACATGTAAAAACTCAAAAAATTGATTAATTACTACATGTTTGTTTGTCTCTAGGCGTGGATGTGCCTGCGACAATTACACCTGAAGTTCAGGAAGTCTCGTTCGATAAAGGCCGTGGTGGTATGGGACTGAGCATTGTTGCAGCTAAGGTATGTGATTAAAATACATTTTATTTAAATTTTGTCGTACTTCATGTGGATTTGATTCACATATTGATGTTTCTGTTTTATTTCTAGGGCATTCGTCAAGACAAGCTCGGTATTTACATTAAACAAGTGGTCAAGGATGGACCTGCCTCTAAGGTATGTTCACTACTGCTTAGCCTTGACAACTGGGGTCCCTGTGGTTTAAATGGGAGAAGAGACTGGGAACTAACCCCTTCCATGACAAATTAGGTTCCACTTTAATTACTTGTAGATGTAAATGTTATGGATAAAGTTATGGACGCGTGGTATACTGAAGAAATAGAAAACGTGCGTGCGTGCGCACAATTTCTTGCATGGTTTTCTAATGTGTCGTTATCTCGTAGGATGGTAGACTGCAAGCTGGAGATCAGATCTTGTCTGTTAATGGGGAAAGTCTTGTGGGAGTCACACAAGAAGGGTAAGAAAACGTTTTGTGCTTTTCTTTTGAATATTTATCTGAATTTAGCTTGAGCATAAGTTTTTCCCATTTCAAACCATCTGTCCTTCGATCCCTATAGAGTATCATTTCTTTGTTTAACGGTTGGGCATGAGAAGACACATGAATATGGATACAACTCAAACAAAGAATCTTATTCTCAAGAGAATAACACGTGGTCTGAAATGGGAAAACATTACGCCCAAGATAAAGAGGTCTATTTGTACATGAAATAATGTTATATTCTGGATATGAATCTGGCGGGTTTACATAGATATTTATTATATTTTTTAGGGCTGCCCAAGTTATGGTGAGATCTGGTTCTATTGTCACCTTAAAGATTGTCAAACAAGGGGCAATATATCATGGACTAGCAACCATGCTCATTCAACAGTCACCAAATAGAGGTAGGTCCAAACACTTCCGGTCACGTGCATATCACGTGTGTGAGATGTTAGGGCACTTGCATGTCACGTGGACTATGTGTGATGTTAGGTTAGGTAGTTAGGGTGTATGTCATGTGGACTGCGTGTGAGAGATGTCAGGGCTGGGAAATATTTTGGTTAAATTAGTTTCTCTCGTATTCAGCATGACTTTGTGGTACATCAGGCTAGATTGTAGTTACTCTACGAGAAAACGTGTTCAATTTCTCCCTTCACGGCATTATGGTTAACCTATTTCATTCTCTATCCTTAGAAACAGCACCTCCACCTCCAAGAAAACTGACCCCTGTTGAACCTGAATCAGAGCCAATGCAGTTATCCCCAACATTACCAGAAAATGACATTCGCTCTCCCGGGCGTTGGCTGCCCGATTCCTATGAGTCTACTCGTCAACGAGAAGATGAAGAGAGCTGGAGGCAGAAAAATGAGGAAAGTAGACGCGCTAAAGAAGAACAAGAAAGAATGTTTGAAGAACGAATGAGACGAGAGGATGAGGAAAGAAGACGAGAAGAAGAAGAAAACAGAATCAGACAAGAGGAGGAGGACAGAATCAGGGAAGAAGAAGAAGAAAGAATGCGATTGGAGGAAGATGAACGAATCAGAAGGGAAGAGGAAGACCGACTGTACGACGAAAGACTAAGAAAAGAAGAAGAAGAAAAGCGTATGTATGAAGAAAGACGACGAAAAGAGGAGGAAGACAGACGGGCTCTTAGAATACGACAAGAAAAGCAAGAAGAGGAAAGAAGGAGGAGAGAAGAAGAAGAAGATGAAAAGTTCCGCATTCAGGAGGAACGGATACGCAAGCGTATGGAGGAAGAAAGAAAAATCATTGAAGAAGAGAGACGGAAGCTTGCCGAAGAAAGACGACTGCTTGAAGAGGAAAGGAAGAAGGAGGCGGAACGAAAACGAACTGAAGACCAAAGACTAATCGAGGAGGAGAGAAGACTAGCTGAGGAAAAACAAATGATCGAAGAAGAACGCAGAAGAGTTTTGAATCAGAAAAATGCTGAGGATGAAACTCGACGACTGGAAGAGGAACAAATGGCTTTAATGTCGCAACGAAGACGCGTTGAAGAAGAACGAGAAATAGCGGAACAACGAAGGCGAGAAGAGATGGAAGAACAGCTTAGACGTGAAGAGATGGAAGAATTACGAAGACGTGAGGAGATAAGGAAACGAGAAGAGTACCGTCGAATGGAGGACCAACGACGGCTCGCCGAAGAACGGAAACGTTCCGAAGAAGAGGAACGACTCCGACCAGTGGAAAACAAACAGCGAACGCGTAGAATTCGATTTGAAGATGAAGTAATAGCTGAAAATGCACCCAAGGTTGAAGTTATACAGCAAACTCGA
Source organism: Anthopleura xanthogrammica (assembly GCA_964019055.1). Classification (NCBI taxonomy): domain Eukaryota; kingdom Metazoa; phylum Cnidaria; class Anthozoa; order Actiniaria; family Actiniidae; genus Anthopleura; species Anthopleura xanthogrammica. The sequence continues at coordinate 4,175,246 of OZ025223.1, read as the reverse complement.
TCTTCGCCACAATTAGTCGAAACCAAACCCGAGAAAGAAATTATTAAACCTACACTAAAGGCTAGCGTCGAGGCGGAAAGGGCAGAAATAACTTCTATAAATAAGAAACGAAACGATCAATATTATGAAGATGAACCAGTTGTTATACGAGGGAAGCTGTCTGAAGAAGATATGTCATCTATGGATGCCTTGTTCGAGAAACTCGATGAAGATAAACAGCATGTGAGACCAAGCTCGTTGAACATCAGCAAACAGGTTGGTATTATAGTAGACTCATTTAGTGTTTGATAGAACCGTCAGTTGGGAATCAGGGGTGGTGTAGCAGTAGTGCACTCACCTCTCATCCCTGGGGTCTCAGGTCTGATTCATTGACTTGGCATCACATGTGAGGGAAACAAGCAGTGGCGGATCCAGGGGGGTTCCGAGGGCTCCATGGAACCCCCCTTCGTGAGATCTCGTGAAGCCAATAATGTTCTTTACGCTCAGTAGAATGAAATTGGAACCCCCCTTTTTGAAATCGATTGCACCAACTTTTTCTGCGTGGCGGCCATTTTGGAACCCCCCTTTTTAAAATCCTGGATCCGCCCCTGTCAAGGGTGGTGTAGGGTTAACGTACTCGTCCCTAGGGTCTCGGGTTCGACTCCTGGACTCGATAGCATTACATGTTAGTAGATAAGGAAGCGATAACAATATGAAAAAAGAAATACGATTCGTAAAGGCGCGATTACACGGAGCAAACTCTCCAACTTGTCTTGCAACGGTATTGTGGTACGAGTTGCATGGAGCTTTGCAGCGTGTAACCTACGGTGCAATTTGAAAAATGTTGCAGCAATCGTTGCGAAAAGTAAATTTCGTTTCTACTTTTGGCAACGATGATTGCGTCTCAGATGCACCGTATAAACCTTCTTGCAACAGCGTTGCGACACAAGTTACAGAGAAAATTGCTCCATGTAATTGCGCATTAAATTGTGTGTGGTTGGACACGAAGAGGCCATTTCTATTCACTACCTTAGTATTCCTAATTACTTCGCTTGTTTTCACAGCCAACTGTTGAAAAACCTCCAACAAGTCCGATGAGAGTTGACAGTCGCGATACTCGCTATGGCCGAGCAATCGTTATCAAGCAAGGAATGTTGCCAAGTGCCCGTTCACCCTCGTCACAAAATAAAACGAGCTTTGACTATGAAAGCGTCGCTCAGAATTTAAAGGCAATCGATCAAAGTCGTCGGCAGAAGCCAGATGTTAACAATGATGATGAATTCGAGCGATGGCAGAAAAGACAACGAGAAGTTGCTGAGCAGCGAGAACGTGATGCCGAAGAGCGGAATCGATTAACCAGAGATCAAGAAGAAATGCGGCAACGTGAACAACGTGAACGTGAGCAACGTGAACGTGAACAACGTGAACGTGAGCAGCGGGAACGTGAGCAGCGGGAACGTGAGCAGCGGGAACGTGAGCAGCGGGAACGTGAGCAGCGGGAACGTGAGCAACGTGAACGTGAGCAGCGAGAACGTGATGCTGAAGAGCGGAGTCGATTAACCAGAGATCAAGAAGAAATGCGGCAACGTGAACGTGAGCAACGTGAACGTGAGCAGCGGGAACGTGAGCAACGTGAACGCGAACAACGTGAACGCGAGAAACGGGAACGCGAAGAACGTGAACGCGAACTGCGGGAACGTGAACAGCGACTAGAACGTGAACGACAAGAACAGGAGAAACGCCAACACGAGGAACTCGAACGTCAGCGTCTTGAAAGGGAACGACTGGAGCGAGAAAGAAAAGAATATCTCGAGCAACAAAGAAAAGAAAAACAAGAAAGAGAAAAAGCTGAATCAGAGAAGCAACGGTCAGTTGAAGAGAAGAAAAAACAAGAAGCCGAGGAAAGAAGACGTGTTATTGAGAGGGAACGAAAAATGCTTTCTTCCACCAGCAAAGGCAGCAAGGAAACTTTGGATTACATAGAAGCAATGGACGAGGAAGAAGTTGAGCGGGAATTTCAACGTCGCCTCGAAGCCGAGAAGAAACGACGGAGTCTCGATAGAAGTTACGAGGACAGACGAGCTGGGGGTTTGGTGTCGGTTACTCGTGTTACTTATCATCCAGAGCGCGATGATCAAAGCGAAAGGGATCGGAAACTACAGATGATAATCCAAGAAAGAAAGGAACTAGAAAGAGAAAGGAAGGAGTCTGAGAGACGCGTTGTTTTTGAAGGAGAAAGAGAAAAACAAAAAGAATTGCAAAGACGCCAACAAGAAGAGAATGAACGTCAACAAGAAGATTGGTTGAAACAGCAGAGAGAGAAACACGAGCAATCGCGCCGAGAACAAGGACGGCTTCGAATGGATAGAAAATCCCAGGAAGACGAAGACATCATGAAGAAGCGAAGTGAACTTCAGCAAAGGCGAGAACAAGAGGATGTAGTTCGAATGAACCTCCAGCGAGTACGAGAAGAAGCAGAAAGAAATATGAACGAAGAACACAAGCAACAACGGTTGGAACAGGAGCGCGAGTTGCAAAGAAAACTTGAAGAACAGAGAATATTGGTCGAGAAAGAAGGCGAAGCGCGCAGGCAGCTGCAGGAAGAACAGAGGATGCGATCTGCACGGGGAAGTACAGGAGAACCTGACCATGTGATTGAACTAAAAGAAAGAGCCCTGAAGGATTACGAACGACGACGAATGCTTATCGATCAAGAAATTAGCCGACAGCGCGCCGACGGACGGATTCAAGAGCAGCTTCGTCAAACGGCGATGGAAGACGTGAAAACTAAGTTCGATCAGCAACCCAAACCTGTGTCTGTCTTAAAGACATCCAATGGTACCAAACCTAAAAAACAGGTCTCATTCTCGAACATGTCTACGGAGTTTCATGAGCCAGCTTCTCCTACCTATGTCGTCGAGTCTCCCTCAGGTTATACTGCTAAGATCACACCTGCAGCTAGTGTTCGGCTTGTTCAGACTCGACCTCCAGCTGATTTGGATTCTCCACCAATTCCGCGTCCTCCACCACCAGATGACGATGATTACGATGACTACGACGAACCTCCGCCACTACCCCCACCACCACCTCCTGAAGAACTTCTTGACGATGACCAGTTTCCTCCCCCACCAAGAACATTGTTCAATGACAGATCGTCCAGTTCTTCAAGCATGAGCTCAAGCGACCCAAGATCGTCGATAGACCACAACTCACGGGACTACAGCGACGTCTTTCCAGCAGATTATCCATACCCTCCCAATAGCCATCAGTTTAAAAATACTGTATCAAATTACGGAACATACCCACGTGCGGCACGCCCCGTGTCTTATCCAACACCAGCAGACCTAGATAATTTACAATTCAATGACACTGTTAGATACGGTGGCTCGAATAATAACATCAGTGGGTTTAATTCGTCCAGCGGTATCCGCGAAACTCAGTCGCTTGGGAGAATAACTAGTACCGATGCCTCCGCGGTCGAGGCTAACCGAGTTCGAATGGGACGAATATCTTTAACGGACGATACAAGGAAGGAACCTCCACCCGTTGCTAAGAAACCAGAGAAATTAGGATTTAAGGAAAAAATGAAAATGTTTAATCAAGATGGAACGCCGAAGAGTCGGGTTACAGTTTCTAGATGGGAACGAGATCAAATGGATGTGAATGGTGACGTCAGCTATACCTAACGCTGGATATGAAGTTTACAAAATTGGTGTTCCTCAAGGCTCGTCGCCCGGACCCAATAAAACAAAACGAAAGGGTTACTGCTGATACCAATTGAAGACTTTTAGGCCTGAAATAAGAAATATATTTTCGGAGAAGTGGTGTACCTCAAGGCACAGTGCTGGGACCCATTTCAAAACAGAACATTTTAGTATTATGAATAGGCCTGAGTTTCCATTAAGATCTTCATGCATCACGTCTTTCAAAAACGTTTCTTTTCTTCATTATTTTGGATATCAGCGAAGGTTGTGCTTGAATTTCTAGTCTTAGTTAAGACAATTCATTCAATACGCTCAAAACACAATTAACTATTTTTTTGCGCATTATATCTCGAAGATTATGTCTTTAGTTCAGTCATGTGGTTAAAAATAACCATTTAACATTTGTAAAAATGACTTTAAGCGTAACCATTAGAGCGAGGATAAGCTGGTCTCAAGTATCCTTTGCCTCATTATTATTATAATCCAGTATACGAAATTATCTTAATGAAAGAAACATCCCACAAGTGGATTCATAGTCGATCAAATAGCAACATTCGCTCTGAAAAAATAATAGATTTTATCATTTTAAATTTGTATCGACAAAGACGTACAATTTATATTCAATTCAAATTTGATTTTTTTTAATCCTTTGATAAAATTTCACTGAAAGTTTCCATGAGTTCTGACTCTGAAATAATAAAAATCCAATACTCTAGTTTTATTTAAACAAAATAGCTATCAGATTTTAGCAAAGAAAGCTAGTTTTGGCTTTAAATCGGTTTTATTAGGGAATAGGATTTGTAAGCTTAATAATAGTGTAAATAATTTGTGCAAAGACATGGAATATTTGTAAGAACACTTACTGTACAGAATAATAAGTCATTACCACTGTAGTTTGAATAAAATACGTTTCCTTACACGAAGGCTGTGCTATTGAGGGATTTTTAATAACGTTTTAGATGGTGGTCTCCTACCTAGAGCTCCTCGGTTTCGTCCCTCTCCCGAAGAAGAGGGACGAAACCGAGGAGCCCTGGGTACGAGACTGCGACACTCGAAATGATTTTTCCTGTAGCGTGCGCAGTAAGAATGACGGGGCCCTGGGGTCGAGAGTGGATTGCTCGAGTGGATCTTGTCTCGAGCCTGCAATTTTCTTGGTCAGCACCTGAAATGCTCAAACGAAGCTGCTGAAACAGTACAGATTTGGCACTTCCTTGAGGTAATGATAATCAATTCTATCATTATTGTACATATTAGTGTCAGTCGTGCGAATGTGAATGCATTACATCAAATGAAAATCTCGGGCGCGGCGTATTGCTTGGTTTCACTTGACGTCATTTCCTGTCTCGTGCAGAATGTTCATCAGCTGAATCACAAGTTTTCAATAGAATTCTTTCTGGCTGACAGCACATGGTGGTCAGTGTTTGGCCACCATTTGGAGCAGATAATGAGATTCAAAGACTTTTATCAGCTGATTGAAACCCATCAATTCCGGATTTTTGGTCAGAGGGCTGGCGCTGGTAAGCCAACTCTTAGGTAGAGTGTAGTGAGTGCTCCCCTTTTGTTTGCGGTAATGTCGTGAGGGACTGGGATCGCAAATGAAAAATATAAATCCCTGATATGATCAACGAAAAAAAAAAAAAGAAAATTCTCAAAATATCGGCATTTTATTCATTCCAGGTATGTACACTAGTAAGAAAAAGGTATTAACATATATACATCGACACAAACCACTATGAAGGCTATAAAAACATTACAATCCATAATTGAATTCAAATACAACCCTCTTTCAGAAATAGTGACGTCACTAGCATATTAATCAACATGACGTCATTTTATATATTTTTAATCCAGCTTTCACATTTATCTCGGACCACAATAACAAATCTAACTATGGTCATGTTTATGTTTTTTCTTACATTATACTCGTGATTTTATTGATTCTAGTTATGCTTCGAGTCCCTTGAGGGACAAGAAGTTGTCTAGTTTGTGGTCGAAGTCGATAGGTCTTTCCTCTGGTTCTCGGTATCTTGAGGTCATTTCGTGCCCAAGGTACTTGATAAGCTCACACTGTTCTTCGAAGTTCATCAGCTTTTGTTTGTACTTCTTTCGTGAGTATTCGCTACTATTTGGATTGTAAGCTGCAAGAATAAAACATCACCATTAGATAATTATTATTTTTTGCATGAATCAGAGAGATTCATAGTCGTGTTGGCTTCTCTGGTACATCGAAGAAGGGACAATATCGGCTAACTGAATAGACGCATGTCCAGGAACCCCCTCCCCCACCCTCGCCCCGAAAATTTTGAAATTGAGGCTCTAGGAAATGCAATTTCTAGTGCCGCGGTTTTGAGGGGCAATACTGCAACAAATTTATTGCATCAAAGTCGTGTCAAAGCTTGAGGCAACTCTTATATACCAAAGAATCATTTTGGGTGCATCTGCGGTGCCTGATTGTTCCCTCTGATACGGACCGTAGGTGTGCCGTTCTCCGATAGCTACTTGCCGTGTCCTACTACCATAGCACATTGCGCGCTTAAAGAAAGCAGTGTAAAGATTTGAGAACGAACCTTTGAGGTGGTAGGCGACGTAAAGTAGTGCAGATCTCTTGGCATCTAAGAACGGATACTTTGGTTTAGAGCAGCCCACAGCAGTAAGAGCCTTAGTGATGGCAGTAGATACAGTTTGCTCCATATACCCTAACATAGGAAGCCCGTTCACTGACAGAGGGTCTTTTCTTGGGGGCAGTTTGTGTGGCAGTTTCAGACCGTGGTACAACTCGGGTAATCGCATAAACTTGTCTAGTCTCTCTTCGTCGGCAAAGTAGTACAGTTTGTCCCGATATTCTACGACAAGCTCTGGGTCTCCTGGTAAAATGCTCTCGTATCTATCACAGATAAATGAATTAATGTGAGTAGAGTTGCTTATTGGTTCTCTCCCGTGTTTCGACGTTTTTCTCCGGGTTTTAACGGTTTTAGCCACAGACATAAATTATGACGTCAAACGAACTTTTCTGGGATGATGACGTCATCATATACATTATGACGTTAGACTGAATTTTAATTATGACGTCATATATACAGCTGACGTGACGTCAGAGCAGTTCAATTTGGAGGACAAAACAAAATAATTTCAATCTCCTGAGAATTGGAACCTATTATTTTGTCCTCCAATTGAGCTGCATTCCGACGTGCTGCAAGGAGTCTATTGTGATGTTAAAAATGGTTGTCGTGGTAAAGCGAAGAAAGAATAAAGAGATGAATACTCATCAACAGCTCACCTTTGTTTTCCGTCCCAAAATGTGACGGGACAATAGCCTTGCATCTCAATTTGAATAGGAAACATCGCCTTGACATCTACCGAGGTCCGTCTGACAGGAAGCACGTCTGGTAGCTTCCTAGGCGCCAATGGAGGAACATAACGAGCAGGATCAGCCAGAAACTTCTCCAGGTCAGCTCGACAGCTTAATTTGTAATAACGACCTCGGAACTCTGCGGAGAACTCTAGTGAGGGAGTGACAGAACAATCGACTAATTCACCACGGTCTGCGAGACTGACCGGGCAGTACTGGCCAAAATCACCCAGGCGTGACTTGAGTTCTGATTGGGTGATACACATGTCGTCTATGGATGCTGCTTTACCTGGAGGAAGATAAACAACGTTTAATACTAAAGCACTAGACAAATATAGACCCCTTGCAGCACGTCGGAATGCAGCTCAATTTGGAGGAAAAAAACAATAGGTTCCAATTCTCAGGAGATTGAAATTCTTTTTTTTGGTTCTCCAAATTGAGCTGCTTTGACGTCATGTGAAAGGGGTCTAGTCTTTACCTAGAGTTGTGTTTGTGTTTTTGATGATTGCGATGATGATGATAATGGATGGTGATGATAAATGATGGTGATGTTGATGAGGATGACGATGGTGATGCTGATGATGATGATAAATGATGATAATAATTTTAGTCATTCTAATGTCTGACCTGAACCAATCCTATCCAGGTAGACTTGAATCTGTCGAACAGATTTCCTGGTTTCATCCAGCGCCTCATTCCAGACCCACCACTTGGACCGCTGACCATTCAAAGCAACCCAATTCCGGTGTTCCTTGTCGTACCAGTCCCTAACGGCTCCTACCTCTTGTTGCCAACAGTTCAGCCTAATGGCTAGAATCTGATGACTGTCGTGCAGTGGTAGAGTCCTGTGGTAACAATGTAACAAATGTAAGAATGCCGCGTGCGAAATATGACGTCATTAAGATACTTGTATGACGTCAGTATGTCACCACAAAAATATTTCAACATCTCCCATTTAGTACTGGAATCAGTTTCTTCTCTGACGTCATTAAGGTATTTGTATGACGTCATTATTATTATTATTATTATTATTATTATCATTATTATTATTATTATTGGATGTGAAATAAAGATTTTTATTTAAAAAAAAAAAAAAAAAAAATTATTATTATTATTATTATTATTATTATTATTATTATTATTATTATTATTATTATTATTATGACGTTGGTATGTCACCACAATAAAAATATTTCATCAGCTCCTAGAATTATTCCTTTCTCTTTTATCCAGTTCGCCAGAGACTAGAAACCAAAACCCATTATTTTGCATATAAGTCGACCAACATGGCGGTTATGACGTCATTACAGGAACAGAGGGATCATTGGGTAGCAATCAACGCAGGGTCTGGGTGGTGATGGGTTAGTTTACCTTGCAGGATCATTCCTATCAATCATTCCTCGTTTCAATACTTCCTCATCATCTATTTTCAGCTCCAGGACCTTGACCGGGATGATTTTCCTTTCAGTCATCAGTTCGACTTGCTTTGCGGTCAGCGGATAACCATCAAGTACGAATCTGGAATATAAAACCATTGATAAGGATACCAGAAAAGATAGAACCTATAGATCCCTTGCAGCACGTCGGAATGCAGCTCGATTTGGAGGACAAAACAATAGGTTCCATTTCTCAGGAGATTGAAATTCTTTGTTTTGTCCTCCAAATTGAGGCGATTTGATTTCACGTGCAAGGGGAACTGACCACGCTAAGTGACACGGTAAACTGAATATTTACCCTCTTGTTTGGCACTGCATGTCGAGTAAGACCACTTCTAAAGCCTGCACAGCTAGTTCATCAGGAACAGTGTTACCGGTCCTCAGGTGCATGTTGATCTGTTTTATTAGTTCCGTGTGCTTTTGATTCTCAAGGAGCCTTCGTAGGGCCTCTCCGATGGATAAACGTACGACACCATATTCTGAGGCAAATCGTTTGGCCACTGAAAAGATAGGGAAAGAGAAACTCGATCAATCATCTGCTGAATGAATGTCATTAGTACCAGCCTACAACGGACAGGGAGTATTCTACTGCTTGGTGTCAATCAACTGAATGAATCTTATTACCAGCCTAGAACGACAGGCAAACACTGCCCGTCATGTGCAATCAACCAGAGTATTCTATTGCTTGGTATCAATCAGCTGAGTGAATCAGTATTCTGACATTTACACACCTCCCATCAATGTGTTATCAGTCAGTGAGTATTCTGTTGCCATAGACCCCTTGCAGCACGTTGGAATGCAGGACAAAACAATAGGTTTCCAATTCTCAAGAGATTGAAATTCTTTTGGTTTGTCCTCGAAATTGAGCTGCTTTGACGTCAGCGAAATGGGTCTTTACTTACTGGTAGTTTTCCCAGACTTGGGTGGTCCAATAATAGCGATACGAATAGGAACAACAGGCTTGGGTGAAGGCTGTTTAAGGTAAGTAGCAGGACACTGCATAAACTTCTCCCTTGATTCCTCGTTACAGCAGAAGTAGATATGCTGCCTGTAGACAACTGGACATGGATAGTACAATGATCCATACTGTGGCTGGATTACTTCTCCTTCCAGTAACTAGAGGTAATAGCAAGTAGATAATTAACAATCAACATCATGAAATAACTGTCATAAATCTCGCTTTCTGATTGGTTGATGATGCGTGCGTTATGAGTGTACACAGCACGCGCGCGCACTGCACGTAAAGCGGGGTTAGACTGTACATAGATCATTCACAATATGACTAAACAATTTTGCTCCTTAATATAGATAGTTCACTGGCTCGTATAGCCAGCAACCTTGGTTATTCCAGTTAGCTAACATCGAAAAACAAACGGCATTGTAAATTATTTTTGAATATAATGTAAACTTAAAGGGGCACTTGGATGAAAACGCCCCATATTTTGAAAGTCCAAATAGTTCAAGTATTTAAGAATAATATGACTCAATCATGATTATGAAAACCAGATTGGCAAAAATTTTAGCCTGGGAGCCACTCGCAGTTGAGAAATTTTGGTTTAAAAACTAAAAGAACAATAGGGTTGAGTAAATGACCTCATTTACTCACAATTTAGATGCTGAAAAAAATATATAATTTTTATCCGCAAATTTTGACTGGAAGAAAATATGTTGCTTGGCTACTATTGGGGCCATATAGATAAGTTTAACCAAGTTTCAAGGCATTTCAAATTTTCATCGATTTTTATCCAAGTGCCCCTTTAAAGTGTAAATAAACTTATTGTCATTGTCACCTTTACAGGGCACCAGCGACCGAATCTACTAGGAAACTTGTAGCCACTTGAGAGCATTTTGTTGGCCAGGAAAAAATCTATGCCAAAACATCGATCGAACAGACATTCCCTGAAGTCCACGATTGGTCGAATGGCTTTCTCGATGCAAAAACGAACGATCCGTGGCTTGCGACCACCGTTGATTTCCATACGAGGAATGAGGAGCTCTTCGAAAGTTTCCTGGAGAAGTAACAGATAAGATAGTGAGTTATTAAGGAGTAGTTTGAGATCAAATGCATGCAACAAGTCGGTCAGAATCGAGGATTAAGGCAATGGGCTCGCGCACTCGTGCGCATCTTTCTGCGCATTTTTTTTATTATTTAGAATTGTATAATATATTGACCAAAATGTGAAACAATACACTGTATTTATATAACTTGACAATTAGTCGCATGGCAGTCATTTTGTGTATGTTCGATGACTCGAGGCATGCGCGACAAAACCCATGGATTGGGCTACCTGTGTGCTTTCCGTTTGTCGCTCTTCATTTTGCGTTGCTTTACGACTTATATCTTGTAAATGAATACGGTGACCTATACAATTTTTTCCTGAATTTGATGTCTTTTAACTAAAGCTAGTACATATCGAAAAAAATAAAAAATCTATCGGTTTGTTTTCGAGAAAATCGTGAAACATCATCTAAAAAAGACTTGACATTCGCACGTAATTTCGACTGTTTTTCAAGTTGGAAATGTCAAAACTTAGCATTTTTCCTGAACTTTGTGACATTAAACTGTTTTTCAAGGAAGTTTATTTACTTTAGTACCTCTGAAAGCCTCTGTTTTTCATATTGCAGCCACCAGAATTAAACTAGACGTAATACTTTGAGAAGCGTTGTTTTCGTTCTAGACTCGCAGGGGAGTGCCGTGTTCAAGCTAACATAGCGCAAAATCTATGTCGATGACCCCCGATTTTTGTTGTTGTTCTGTTTTGTCCATCTCAAAAACTATCTATATGCAAAATTGTAGGAAAATCTATCGGTTAAATTTGCGCGAGCTCATTGCCTTAAACATTGTATTTTGATAAGCATTTCCCATGTCCCTGCTCGGAAAATGCTAACAAAAAATCTACCGATAATTCCTTTTAGGAAACGCGATCAACTCAGCTGAGGAGCGTTGGACGTTGGTCCTAGTTTGTTATATCAACGTAATGGGATGGATATAGATGAATGAAGGGAAGGAAATGGGATGGGATGGGATGGCAGAATTTAAATGGTTACAAGAAGGGATTGGAATGGATGGATGGATAGACGAGATGAGATGGAGGAATGTAGATGGATATGTAAGTTAAGAGCAGAATGAGATGGATGGGTAAAGGGGATGAATGGATGGATTAATTATCAGGGAGATATAAATGGATAAATGGGATGGGATGGGCTAGATGGATGATTACCTGTACATTAGCAAGTCTTCCTACTTCCTCATCAAACCGATCTCCTATTTCAGTTTTCATTCGTTCTATTGCATCCTCTTCGGTTTCTTCGTCTTCATCTTCCTCCTCTTCTTCCTCCTCGAACTCAGCGTCAAGCAAGGCTTCTATATCTACTTCTTCATCTTCGTCCTCAACTTCTTCATCGCTGTCATCGCTTTCACGGGCCTGTCTTCGAGCCTAACAACCAAACATTACATTACATCAACATAATATATAAAGGTATGTGTACTATAGTCTACTATAGGACTTGCAGCACGTACACGGTACAAGATATAGAGCCATTTTCATATGACTATGAAAAATTTACGACACGGACTGCGCCTTGCCGTGACCGTGTCAGTGCCGTGCCGTGTATAAAAACATCAGAAATTCCGTGCCGTGTCCTCGCCACGCCGTAACCGCGCCGTGACTTGTCACATTCATACGAGATCTGCTCTACGACTTGACACTTTTGACAAAAACAGAATTCACTAAATATAATACAGTGTATTTCTTACCAATAATTCAGCTTTGTTGGCAGCGATTTGTGCTAATTTTTCCTCACGACGTTGATTTCGTAACTCTTCCTGTAACACAAGGTAGATACGACTAGTTTAGCAGAAAATCATTATAATCACTGGAAATCAAGGGTGGTGTAGTGGCGCACTCCCCTCTCACCTCTGGGGTCTCAGGTTCGATTCCTGGACTCGGCATCACATGTTAGTAGAATTTGTTGGGTTTTTCCCTTGATTCGAGGGTTTTTCCCCGGGTTCTCCGGTTTTTCTTCGTCCGAAAGACCTAACATGCTAAATTCCAAGTCAATCTTTGAGTTAACTGTCTCAGGTGCCCTGGTGCCCTGACTTAGATCAGCCCAGAGGTTGTTTCAGGGTTCGATAAAATTGACAACTGATAACACCCTTTATAACGACAACATCTTAATGACAATATCTCTACCTTTTGTTTTCTTGCTAGAGCTTTTTGTCGTTCCTTTTCAGCTTGTCGCTTGTCTCTTCTTTTCTTCCATTTTTCTAGCATAGGGGGTATCAATCTATTGACAATCTCGGTATCCTCCACAGCTAACAAGATAGCTGCGTCAGGGAAGTAGCCTGAATTAGCCAGATAACGGGCCTCTAACTCGTTCCTCGGAAAACCCTCAAGAATAAATCCTGCAGATCTGTTTGAGAAACAGAAAGACCTTACAGTTATAATTAAGATCACTCGCTTGAACTGGGCTACCTGAGTCTGCCACCCAATATAACGGAGAGAGAACCCAATAGACCTCTTTATCTTGGGCGTAATGTTTTCCCATTTCAGACCACGTGTCATTATTTTGAGAATAAGATTCTTTGACACGTGGTCTGAAGAGATCCATTAGGGGTCTTTCATTTATTGGTGTATGTATGGGATGGGGTTGTCGGCAAAATCATTATTCAACCCCCCTCCTGGCTGGCAAAAATATTATAACCCCCCTATATTTCATCTAGTTTATTACTAACCCCATAAGGCTGCATAGAATTAGTAATCGACCCCTATGTAGCTTCCGAAAACATCATGACCCCCCCCCCCCCCATACAAAAAAAAAATAACGCCCTCTTAGACAGGGATAGGTTTTTACCTGAAAGGTTCCTCATTCCACCATTCTGGTAATATCTTGTCTAGTGTTTCGTTTGGTATTGGTTCACCATCAGCCAGGTTTGCTTTGATGTTTTCTTCATCTTCAGTCAATTCTACTTCCGGTTCTTCATTATTCCCTTCTCCCTCTCCTTCCGGTACTCCGTCACCGCTTTTTGTTGCTGTTGTGTCTGGAGAATCGGATTATTCTTTATTAAAGCAGATTAATGTTGAATGAAGGAAGGATACAAACTAGGTCTTCAACTGTCAGCTACATAGCATCAAGATGAATGAATAGACCTCTTTACCTTGGGCGTAATGTTTAGCCCATTTCAGACCACATGTCATTCCCTTGAGTATCCTTCCCTTGCTTCGATGCAAATGAAACAAAGAATCCTATTCTCTAGAAGGTAACTATACTGACGTTTCAAAAGCTAGTCCTTCGTTTGAGTAAAAGGATCATGATGAGATAATTCCAAGTGTCAGGGCAAAAGTGGGCGTTTGCTCCCCCTACCCCCTCCCTGGTAGTGCCGGATTTGTACTACTTCTCTTACCATCTGCTGTGCTCTCGGGATCTGTTGGTCCCTCTTCCTCGTCATCATAATCAGGTCCGATCTTCTTCTTGGTTTTCGCGATGATCAGTTCTTGTAGTCGTTCAGTGAATGAGATGTGGAAGAGGCCTAGTTTTTGGGCCAGATACCGTCCATGCAAGGTCTTACCAGCTCCTTTGGGTCCCAGGATGATTAGACGGATTGGAGGCTTCTATAGAACAAAACCCAGAAAAAAACGAGAGTTACAAAAACAAATGTTCTAGTGGGTCAATTGTAAACGGAAATCTTAAAAACAACGCGGGCTTCCTGTGGTATAAGAAATTAGTTCTATGCATGGAAGGTGTGGGTTGCCTGTGGAGCAATCACACTGGTAAACAAGAACCTGCCGAAAGCGTGGGTTCCTTTAGGTATGAACCTTTTCAAAGCGCTGATACACCAATCAGTGTCAAGCCCAAGAGTTGTGGAGGGCCGGGACAAGGAAAAAAACCGAGACAATCCATTCCTGGTGTGAAATTTCCACTCCTAAGAGTGGCTAAACCATGAAAACCGTGACCAAAACTCCCTATCCTGGAGGCAATGAGTCCTGTCAAAATCCCTACCCAGGTAGCGTCATTGATAGATGCATTGATTAGCATTAGCGTAAACATGGGTTCCCTGTGGTATAAGAAGTACCACAGGAAACCCAAGTACTCAATACCAGTCTTACCTCAACCGGAGTATCAGCACTGAGATAGCTTTCTGGATCTTCAAGAAACTTCGTTCTCGCTTCAACCGCGGAGAAAAAGTACGTCCGTTCCCTGTACTTCGCAGCGCACTCGACGGTACCCGGCCAGAGAACATTCCTCTCCTTCAGCATTACAGGACAGTACAGTTTAGTTTCACCAAAAAGCTTCTTTCTTTCGCGGTTGAAAGGATCTCCATCTTCGTCGTCGTCTTCTTCGTCCTCATCTGCGTCTTCTTCTTCTTCATCTTGGTCCATTCCTGTGTATTCCCAGGCGCGGTAGTTGAACGGGGCTAAAACATTTATAGAATGTAATAACCATTATAAAAAGTCCATGGAATTATAATTATTACAATGGGTATAAGTGGGAAAAGTCACGGCACATGGCACGGTTACGGCGCGGCGCAGACACGGCACGGAATTCCAAATGTTTTCATACGAGGCACGGCACTGACACGGTCACGGCATGGCGCAGTCCGTGCCGTAAGTTGATGATAATAAAAAAAAAAATAGATCGTCTTCGAATTCGTATAATACCGCTGTGCACCTTGATTACAGACTCATTTACTCAGGGTTAGCCTCATTTCAGTGTCAGAATATTCACAAATACCAACAGTAAAGTATAGAATGCACAACTTCAACAATACAAACACTTTGAAATTCCACAGACCTTCACTGGAACACATGAATATTCTACACAATATCGAGGCTAACCCTGAGCAACAGAGAACTCAAAGTTGGGGTATTCTATCAGTGGAATCTTTCATTATGTTTACACCTTTCTTCTTGATTGTACTATATCTTACCTTCAATCTTCTTGGTAACATCTACCGCAATATCATCAACTTTCTTCTCTGCTGATACATTGATCGGTTCAATGGCATTAGTCCCTTTAATAACCGATAACAGCTGAGAATTATCTCGATCAAAGTTCGTCCTCTGACGCCTATACTCTTCCGTCTCCGGAGTCTCAGGTGGGGTGTCTTTGTCGAGCTGTAACTCCTCCTCTCCCTCCCCCTCAGGGTCTCCCTCCGAGGGGCGTGGTGTTGATCCTTTAAGATCAGGGGAGGCATTCTCCGAGGATTCGTCTTTCTCTTCGACCTCATCGGGTTTCTGTTCTTCAGGAGCCTTGTCTTCGCTTTCCTCAGCTACAGCAGAGTCGCCTTCTTCTTGTTCTCTTAGTTGTTGGGCTTCAGCTATGATGGCTTCAGCCTCTGCCGTTCTCCTCGCCTCCTCCGCAGCGTTTGCTGCCTCTTCTTCTTTGCGAATGCGCTCTTTTTCAAGGCGTTCGGCTTCTTTTTTCGCGCGCTCAGCCGCACGTCTTTCTTCCCACTTTGCATGGAGTTCTAGAAGTGGAACATTTAATTTAGTTAATCTATATCGTTATCTATCAATGCTATTAATGATTATAATGCTATTTATTTAACGCTATTGCTTGGTAAATGTATTAGAATTAAGTTGTTATGTTTTTTTCCGAGAAAAATTTGCTTGAAGAAACGCATAACAACTTCTAATTTAGATATTCTATCAATGTATAGAGCTCAACGTGCGTGGTACTTCCTTGAATTGGATTTTGTCTTTTGTCTTTCAATGAAGAAACAAAGTGCGCACTCTACTTGTTTCCTAATAAACCCCTTGAAATAAATCTCTGACCTCGGGATCAGGAAAGTTTTAGACATCAAAAGGATATTTCAATCTAAAGAAAGAGAATAGGGATGCTTTTGACTTGATATAATAGCATACCTTCCTTATTGCAAGCGTACCATCGCTTCAGCAGGACTTCTCCATTCTCGCTTTCATCCTTCAGCAAAATCACTTCATCTGGGAGAATATTACGTTCAACCATGGCAGAGAAGTGTTCTCGTGTTCGAGGAAAGTTATCAAGGACGTAACTGCCAGAACTAGCAAGACAACGAATGAAAAGTAGGTTATTGGACTGGAGGCAGATGAAGTAAGGTCCAGTGGTTGAACCAGGGGGGAGTGATGGAGGGTGCGTACATCCCCCGGTTTGCGAATCCGAGGACATCATTTATGCGCAAACAAACCTCAATTTACATTCATTGATTGAACTTGAATTTTATTTTCTACAACGAACTGACAAAATTTGCGCAATCGTATCCAAGAAAGACGCATTTTTCTTTCAATCTTAGTGATCAATGATGCCTCTGTCTTTCTGTTCAAAACCCTAGATCCGCCTATGAGGTCCTTCGTACCTCGTCCTATCCTAGACCACAACGTTCAATACAGGGAAAAAAAGGATTTGTTACGATTGCTAGATGTTGTTGCCTACAATGGTCTAGTTTGGTTGTCATGGTGATATGCCTGCTCGACCTTAACCATGATGCATAAGGGGAAAGGGGTCTAAATACATTGTCATACTACAGGCCCCACGTACCTTGCTCCATTTGGGTCCTCAGCTATTAGTTCCTCGGATCTCTTCTGTATAGCTTCATCAAGCACCTCCACATACTCCTCAGGTGTCAGCTCAGGTTCTTTCTTCTCCGCCTCGGCCATGACGTCATTGATAATTCTGATGACGTCAGGGTGATTGGCATCTATTGGGAGTTCATCCTTGGATTTTCGTCTTGGTTTCTCGGTTGGCTCTTCTGGTTCTTCGTCTTCTTTGCTTTCACCTGCTTCGCTTTTTTCTGTCATTTTAAAATCAATGAACAAAGAAAAATCTTAGTGTCAGTTGTTGGAACTGGAATATGACACCTTGGGGGGGGGGGGGGAGGGGGGAGGTAGGATGGTGATTTCAATACTATATCACCATCACCACCACCACCACCAACAACAACATCATTCCCATCACCATCATCTTCACCATCATCTAGTGCATTATGATCATCACTAGTCATCATCAACATCATTCCCATCACCATCACTATCATCTTCACCCTCATCTAGTGCATTATCATCATCATCATCACTAGTCATCATCAACATCATTCCCATCACCATCATCTTCACCATCATCTAGTGCATTATCATCATCATCATCACTAGTCATCATCAACATCATTCCCATCACCATCACCATCATCTTCAACATCATCTAGTGCATTATCATCATCATCATCACTAGTCATCATCAACGTAACCACATGATTATCATGGATATCATTGTTCAAATATATTGTTATCATTAACGTTTGTTACCTTCCTCGCCTTCTTTTTTATCCTCCTCATCCTTTTCTCCCTCGGGTTTTTCAGCCGTAGTTTCTCCTTCCTTTTCATCCTCATCATCGTCGTCGTCGTCGTCGTCTTCACCCATTCTATCTGACGCTTTGGAAAAAAGCAAATACAAGTTGTACTAACCAGGGCTTTCAAATATATATAGCAGATGCGTATGACTGTGAGGGTCGCTGTCACGAAATTGATGATCTCCGTTGTAATAGAACAGGGTGCGAAAGTATTGCTCGTGCAATCAAAAGGCTTGGACACTGCGCCGGCACGGGTACGTTCTTACCCTTTTCACAGTCATGTGAAATCTGTTAGTAAACTCAGATCCAAGTAACTACTAGATATGATAGCGCTTTCTTAATACTTACGTTCTTCTTCTTCTTCCCCGTGCTCCACCTTAAGTGCCTGTTTTGCAGCTGTTACTTTACCAATGGCTGACTGGATGGCTTCTGCTTTTATCTCATCCATCATCTTTTTCTTGGCTGCTTCTTTACGTGGTTTCACTAACTCATCTATGTCTAATATCTGTAGGAAACAATAACGGTTAGAATTGCGGAACAACAAGAAATAGGTCTTTTTTTGAGTTCGATAAACAGGATCAATTGTTGTCTAGTTTGGGTACAAACAACAACTGATAGGTATGGTGAAAAAAAAGACGTTTTTACCCAAGCTAGAACAGAATGCATCACAGTCCACTTTCTTTGAAATAGAGCTTTTAAAAAACGACTCAGTCCCGGCCGGGTCCAAAACGAAAAGCAGTTCTATAAAGATTTTTCTTACTTTTTCTTGGTGACAGGATTTCTTGTTCAAAGTTCTAACTTTTTTCAGGTGGAGGTGAAAACATTGATTTTAGCGCATGATTTTAGGGGTTTTTGTGAGCAGTAATTGGACCAGGAAATACGTCACAACTTAAAAGTTTTAAGTGGTGTGGAAGGGACGCACGGGATCCTTTGCTTGTTTGTTTGTTGTTCACGCATTTTATCAAACTCATATCTAACCTCTCCATCTAGCGTACGCCATTTCCGTACCCTGACGTCACTGTGTGCTGTACTGTTTGAAAGTCCTACGATATCTAGTCTAAAAAATCTCAACTTGATTTTACCTTTGCTTTGTATCGTTCAGCAATCCTTCGTGCCACCTCTGTCTTGCCTGAGTATGGAGGACCAAGAACACACACCTTACATGGAGGGCGTGGCAGTTGGGGTGCTAGGAACGGCCGTGGGTTCCGCATGAACTGACCAAGGGCCTTACTTGTTGACATGATGTACAGCTTGTCAAGAAAACTAGAATAAAATTACTCAAGTTTTTTAATATTGACATGGCGGGCAAAACCAAGAAGAACAAAAAAGCTAAATAATAAGAAAGAAATAAAATTCATGCTTTCTTCTCTCGTCTGCACTGGCTGCCTAAAGCGCGCATTCACTAGCGTCGTCTTTACGCACTTTGATGGACATGCATGCTCTTCTGGGGTGCTTACATTTTACTGGAAAAACCGGAAATTCCGGTTTGGAAACAAATGTCATTCCAATCGCAACATTCCAGAAAACTCGGTCTTCCGATTTGAGATAATCCGGCCACTTTTCCCGCTCTTTTCGGTTCTTCCGGTAGACGCGTGTACCATGAGATAATCCGGCCACTTTTCCCGCTCTTTTCGGTTCTTCCGGTAGACGCGTGTACCATTTGTCGGAAGTTTGTCCAATTAGGATCGAGATTAGAAAATTGCTAACCATTCCAACCAGATGGATCAGTTTCAATGGTAAGCACCCCAGTTTATTGAAGAATTTTTTCCCTATTATTGTCGATATCGATGTGTTATAAAGTCAAGTTATGGACGAAATGATTGCTTACCTGACAGAATATTGCACGCTGCCTGTCATAATGTTGCCCTCTTTCAACGCAACAGGACAGTTTCTTCCCCACTTGCTGCGTCGCCATCGGAACTTTGGTGCAACCATTTCTGCAGCAGCTAGAGTTCTAAGCAAGTCATCGATATCTGTGTCGTCAGAGATCTCTTCTGAGTCTTCTGAGCCTTGAAGGCGGAGCGGGACAAGCGCACGGTTGAGAACGAATGTGTTGAGCTTCATCATGAGATGCTTGGGAGGATAAGAAAATGATATAAGACATTAATATCATTATCATCTTCCTAAGTATCATTATCATTATCAAAGCATCATCAAATTGTCATCGTCATATCTTCATCTTTGTCAGAATAACGAGGTTATGTCAAATAAAGACAATACAAATGTGTAGGATGACATAACTGATTACATAACCTCGAACAATGCCAGGTATATATAATGCAAGAATAAATTTAATCTAAGAAGGCAGTTAGACGTGAACGATACAACAAGTACTAGGAGCGAAAGAGAACACTAAAGGACAAGCAGCGGCAAAGAAACAGAGGAAGAAAGAACCGAACAAGAACAGAAAAGAACAGAACAGAGGACCCAGAAGATTCAACGAAGGATGAAAGTAAGGACAGTAGTATTGAACATTTAATTGCAACGTATAGATTTCGAATAGGAATCGTTTGATTGAATTACAATTGAGTTTCGTTCTTGAGAAGATTAAATAATTTGAATTTGTAGGAAAAACGTCTAATTGCCTTTCCTCAAGATATACGTTTGGACAATCTTCATCATCATCATCATCATTACTAATGGCACCACCATCATCATTATATTCATCTTCATCATCTCCAATATCATTAAAGTTTCAATGACATCATCATATACTTTCCCCTTCATCATCATCATCATCATCATATTCATCATCAAAGTATCACTAACATCATTCTGAACAAGGGCTCTTAGGGTGCTGCCTATAGTATAGTACCTTAAACAATACTCTTTGGTTCTCGTTTCCATCAATTTCAATCAGCTTTTGTTGGTCATGATCAGCCATGTAGTCCTGTGGAAGGTAAAAATATTTAGTTAATGGTAAATAGAAACAAGCAGACAGACAGACAGACAGCAAGGAGGAAGGATGTTTCAGAAATTTTTGGGAATTTTTACTATTTGTCTTTTATATTTTCCTCTAAATACTTACTTCAAATGTTCTAAGAACCATGTCTTTGTAATGTTTAATGCTTGCTGTGACATTTTGTGGCAGATCTTCTGGTCTTGTGACAAGCCGGTCAATCAGCTCTGGTGAAGGTTCTTCTTTCTCTTCATCCTCCTGTAGATTGTTAAAGAATGAAAGGGAAAAATGAATGGGAAATAAGTGGGAAATGGAAGCTCATAAAATATGATCTTTCATTTTTGATTTTTGGAAAACCAGAGAACCATAAGACCAACAGGGTCCAACAGTAACTGTATAGTATTCCTATTTCTTCCCTCTCCCCAAATCAAATATGGACCCCTTTCATGTGACATCAAAGCTGCTCAATTTGGAGGACAAAATAAAAAAAATTCAAACTCCTGAGAACTGGAACCTATTGTTTTGTCCTCCAAATTGAGCTGCATCCTGTCATGCTGCAAGGGGTCTATAAAGGTAAAATAAACAGCACTGATGTGCTAGCATGACATATAGTGATTAAGGTTATCCAAGCCACTCTACTTACTGGATACTCTTCAACCTCTTCCAATATTTCTTCCTCTTCCTCCTCTTCCTCCTCCTCATCTTCCATTCCTTCATCCTCTTCACCAAGATTTTCTGTGTCTGTGCCATTCAATGGTTCAGGTGCATATTCCCATCTTGCATACAGCATGCCAGTCAGGGGGTCAAGCTTCTGTTCTTGTCTTCGCACTGCAAGATCTTTGTCAGGGATCTGTTGACAGAAGGTGTTTTCATTTACTGTACATCACATCTGTCTTTGCCTGCATGTGTACAGCTTGCAAGAATGCATGATAAATACTAAAATTTTAAAGAAATGTGACAAAAGGCCTCTAAATTTTTCAAATTTGATTGAAAGAAGCCAAAAACCCAGACTGATCTGGGGAACTGTTGGTCAAGTAATCATGAAAATAGGAATAATAATATAGAATTCCTGAGCAGTTTTTCGTCAAATAATAACATTCACCATTATGTGGCTGGAGTGGAATGGATATATTTTGTTACTACCAAAACAGGTAGAGGGAGAATTCGACTCGTCACTTCGCACTTGCTTGACTTAATTACATTGCTGAAGGCCCATGCTCACATTCATGGGGTAAAAATCAAAATAACAGTTTATTCCGCTGTTACTTTGAAGCTAATTAATTCATCCCACTGGGCCTTCAGGAATATACAGTAAAGTCAAACAAGTGCATTAAGTGAGGAGCTGAATTCACACTCAATCTGTTTTGGTAGTAAAATGTTAGATATTTCCATCATTGATCATAGCAATTCCAAGTAACCATATACCGGTATAACTGTACCTTGATATTAATGATGAAGTCAGGAGGCATTGGAAGGTTTTTCACCAATTCCAGTTGATCTGCCAAAGATAACCAGTCCTCACTTAATGATGGAAAACCATCAAGTATATAACCTGAAAAGCAAAAATGAACAAGTTAATGATTCCCTATCCATTACTTTCAAACATAGTTTTTGTATCCCTTTAACTCTTTGGCACTCGTTTGCATGTTTACTAAAATAAATATGCTTTTATTGAGTCACAAGGGTCATATTTCCAACTTTAAGAGAGGTAATGACAAGGAAATCGGGAGTGCATTTCTTACCATGATGAGCGACCTCTGGGGAATTGATTTTCTCAAGCAACATCTTTGCTGCCAGTTCTTCAGGAATGGCTTCCCCTCGTAGAAGGATTTCTTGAGCCTTAAAGAACATTTTAAACAATCAAGTAAATATTGCAGCCTTATGCAACTTATTTAGGGAGGAAGCCTTAGTGATCCCCATTCTCATTGACTCATACTTAATTTTATAGAACCTCCAATGAAAAAGCTCTAATATATGCCCCTGTACTTTATGCCTCTTTTCTTTGAATCTTTAGGATTCCCTGGTTTTGTATTCTCCTAAATATTATTATATTTATTTAAAGCAGTTTTCTTATGAGTGGGAAACATACAGTACTGACATATAGCACATACGCATTGCGACATGTCACAACATTGAAATGGCTTCCTACTGTCTTCTAGTAATTCATCTAATTACATTAATGCATAGTTACAGGTACGGTAACATATGGTACAGCTAGATGGCTAACATTTTGCCTTATTGTTTCCCACTCATGCGAAAACCACTCTTACTATTACATTTATATACTGTGTGTACTTTCTTTACTCTATGTACATACAGTATAGCACATACTGTTTTTTCACAATCAAATGAAAATCTTATGTAATTATGATTGTACAACCATAATAACTATGATTATTTTCAGTACCTTGGTTCCCAATTCTGTTTGCATTTCAATCGCCATGTTGATAACTTCATTGCCTGGGGGAAATAATTATAGCATAATAATTATGCAATTTGTACAGAATAGGATCTAAGGTTATTATTACCTTAGATCCTATTCTGTACAAATATAATCCTATAATTTACTACAGCATTAATATCATAAATATTGAGTTCCTTCAACTTTGGATGCTGGGCTGTTAACAAAATCCTAGACTCAGTAAAAAACAATATATGCTTTCATTGTTATTTCCCTTTCGTAGTTACCTAAATCCCATTCCTATGTCTAATCCCATTTTCCCAGTGCAAATCGCATTTCACAATCTACCCATTCTTGTCCTCATTTCACATTTTTCACATTCTTATTCCATTCTGTTTCATGAATTATCACTCACCATTCACAAATTCACATTTCCAAGCTTGAGCTAGCTTCCTAGCCAGGGTAGTTTTCCCTGATCCCTAAATAATTACACATAATAAACGTTAGTTAGTATTCTCAGCATGTGCACCCTTTATCAAGACATTCAACTCGTGTAAAAATCCAATGAGAATCTGTTACTTCTACTCACTGGTTTTCCAATTATGATATAACATGTTGGCTTGGAGTTCAGATATTTTCGTTCCGCCTAAAAAATATGAAAAAATAACAATCATCAAATAAATTCAGCTTTTTAAAAGCTCATAAAGTTTTACAGATATTAGAAATACTTGTGGTATTCATTTGGGAATAGTTAAGTTGTAATTTTTCTGTATTATTCATAATTGATGTGTGGTTTGGTCGAAAGTTTGTGAAAGGTACTTTAGACCAGATATGCTGATAGGGTATGGTACGAAAACACTAGAGTTTTTAACGCAAATCCCAAAACCTCGACTCCAAAGAGGCATTGAAGAAGAAAACATGCATAAAGGATTTAGTTTAGGTTCTAAAAATATTAATAACGTTTGTATTTCTACTCTAGAAGGATATTTTAGGGAAGAAAAATGTTCATCAGGTTGAAAATGTGGAGAACCAACTCGTGAAGGATATGCGTATTTACGAGGAATTTAGGATTGAAAAAATGCCTCACCTTGGCTTCATTGAACGGATCTAAGTTAAAATAATCCACTGTATTTGTTTTTTCTTTGTTAGACATATTGAAGGCTTATTTTTCAGCGATATTTTGAGGTCATTCTTCTGCCATTTCTGGCTTGCTCCTTTGCAACTGTGAACTGAAGGATTGGGTTACCATGGCAGCACGATTGTTGACGATGATGGCCGTGTTAAATCAAGAGAGACTGGAAACTACTGGTTCAAAATTGCAAAAAAAAATATTCAAAAAATAAAAATACGCAACAACAAAAAAGATAGAAAAAACTAAAAGGATAAAATGATAAGTTATATGAAAATTTAACGAGAAAATAACTGCGCTGTGTATTTTCAAAACGGAATATTTTACACAAAAGCTGGGAAACCAAGATAGATTAAATGTCTCTTTACATCGTTTTATCTACTACAAATTTAAACTTTATAAATGTAGATCAGAATTTTTTATATTCTACAGAATATAATATTTCTCCTTTTGAAATTATGGGCTGGATAAGCTGGGCTGTGGTTGCCGCTTTTTGGAGATGTGACGTCACTTCCGCAAGTTTTTGCTAAAGATTTTGGCGAGTTTTCCACTCACAGAAAACATTTATAGTTTGCTTATATTTCAGAAATTTTAAAGTCAAAAAACAAAATCCCTTAATTTTGAAATGTTCGTAGTTGTTCGTTTTGGAGGTAGGTAGTATTTTGCTTATTTTCTAGCGGCTTTTTTGTCTAAAAACTGAATAAGCTTAGATTTAGTTTATCATGCAGTCACTGACCGTTATAGTTTTTCAATCTTTATTTTTTCCAACCCCGAAAACTTTAGTTAAAATCTGCTATGATTAATATTTTTTCAACTGTGTTTAAGATGACGAACATCGTCTATTTAACACAAACTGTAGAGCAAAAATGTTGTACGAAAACATCAAAGAGCGCTGTAACTGTCAAAGTGAAGGTAAGCTTAAACTTATTACGACTCAAAATTTCGGCTCAATAATTGGAGAAAACTGTCAGTTGAGTTTCATATTTCTGCGTTTTTTAATTCACATAATGCTTCCAGTACTTTTTATATAATTCCTTGATATTTTTTCTTTAGATGTTATCGATTTGGCAGATGAAAATGGTTTTCTAAAAAATCTTCCTGGACGCCCGCCAAACGAATATGCTACAACATTTTTACCAAATCGTAGCATTTTAATTCTTCTGCAAATCAGTACGTAGATTTTAACACAATTAAGATCATTTTGCTTTGTCATATTCTTAGGAAAAAGTGCATTATAACAATGTTTTGTGTTTGTTTGTTTTCTTTGAAGCCGAGGACACCACCTCAAGGCAAAAGCAGTCAGTTTATACGCCATTACTGAGGGGAGTGTCAGAATCAATTCCTGATTTTCTAGGTATATTTATTCCAATTTTATCCAGCTTAAGTTGTATCAAATATTTTCTATATCCAGCTTTTTTTTTACTTTCTTCAACCATTTCATCTTTTTTACTCCGTTCTTTTCTTTCTCTCACATTCATTTACAGCGCCGTATCACGGGGAGGGACCTAGGGTTCCCCCCTCCCCCAATATTTTTGGCCTCGGTACGGCCCTAATTTATCCATTCTCAGGATAATTATCCATCCTTTTCTTTCAGTCAATTCTCACTTCACTTATTCTTTCAGCTAAACTCTACAGCAAGAAAGTCAATCCAGACATCTCTATACCAGTTCCAGTGATGCCAAGATCACAGTCACCAAGGCCAAGTGCAATAGGAAAAGGAAAGCTTGCTTCAAAGACGCAAGTCAGAGCCATGCCTAGGTCTAAAGGCCGCTTTCATTGACATAGCACTCTTAACATTAGATACATGAGTGTTTGGGACTTTCATAATGTGTAAACACTACATCTGTGAAACAGCACAACTAGCACTAAAATAAAATAGCATTGATGAAAGAATAGAAAACAAATGTGCAAAATATTTTTGAAAATAGATTTAGTACTGTTTCTCAGATTAAGTGTTGCTCTCTACTACAATACTTTGGACATATCTTGTATTCTACGTAAAACAGAAAGATTTAAAAAGAAGAAACATTTGAGATGGTTTTTTTTATTATCATAAATATCTCTGGACATGAGGTTACTTACAGCTCCATCAATATGAGTTACAAAAAAGAAAATATTTGGAGAAACTAATTTTTTTAAAAAGGGTTTACTTACTACAAATATGTCAGACTATGTACTTTGAAGTTTTGTCAACTTTTAAAAGTCTAAAACAAAGTTCTTAAAATAACTAAAATTTAGAGAAACAGTTGTAGAGGAGAAAGTTTAGGAACTACGGGCAAAGAAGGGGTGGGTGCGGCAATTTATATTGTGACAGAATAATACATAACAGCAGAGTAATGGCCATGTTTTGATAAAAAAAATTAAAGTAAAAAAATCTAGGTCTCAATCCATGAAACTGAGATGAAAGATCTCACTTTTTTGCTTCATTTTTTACTTATTATTTTGCTATTGGTTGCAAAACTTTGTCACTGTAGCCATTCTAATGTCATAGCTACACACACCAGGAGAAAGCACAGCACCCTCTCCCCTCCCCTCCAAAAAAAGACGACACTGATGTTCAAATATATCAATAAGGCCTATCCCTTCGTATCATCCTTGGTACTTGTATAGCAACATCAATGTAGTCTCCTATTTGGAACTTTTTGGATTCCAGTGTTACACTGTCGTCTTGTCCCTTTCTTCCTGCTGTGGCCGATCCTATATCCTTCATTATGAATCCACCACGTCTTTGATCTGGGAAGACCGTTGAGAAGCTGAATACTGTGCCTTTCTGTCGTCCATCTGGATTTACTTCTTTAACAAGGTTCATTAGCTCTTTCAGGGTAGCATCTTTCCTGGAGATAAGAAAATCCAAATGTAAAAATCAACTCATAGTTTTATAGAATGTATGAATATACCACATTCTACAGTTTCAGCAACTGAATATCAAGTTACAGGAGCAATATAATTATCACACCTTGTGAAAGTGAAATCCTAGAAAATATCCATACCTCCCCCACAGTGGAGGATCGGAATTTCCAATGGCTGGGGAGGGTCTGAACAAGGTATTTTGAGTAGTTCCAGAAAATATCCATACCTCCCCCACAAAGGAGGATCAGAATTTCCAAGGGGTGGGGAGGGTCTGAGGAGGATATATTGTGTAGTTCAAGAAAATATCCATACCTCCTCCACAGAGGGGGATTGGAATTTCCAAAGGTTGGGGAGGGTATAAGGAGAGGATATTCTAATACTTTCACAAGGCGACTTGCTTAGGATAGAGTCTATAATCTGGTGCCATTTTTTAAGATAGAGCTGGTATTCACAACTTACCAGGTATATATCTGTAATTCATTGGATGGTACACTGTTTCTTGAATATTCATCAACCCTGACAAACAGAATAATAAGAATATAGAAAACTTTTTTTGAGGGAGATTGTGGACTGAATATAAGATTTTAATCCTCTAAAATCTTTAATTCAGTCTAGAATTTCTCTCAAAAATGTAATTTTTCTAGTTTAGTTCTTTGATTGATGACCCTCAAATGCTAGTTGGCAAATGAGTTATCGTCGCGGGTCGCACTTCAAAGAATACGGTTATAAAACTTAGTAAATGTGAAACATATCCCGTCATAATAAAATAGCTTGAGTCTACCTACCTATGATGACGACCCTTACTGCAAAATACTCTCAGAAGAAGAGGACAAGTCTGCAAATAAAAACCATAATCAACAGAGAAGCAAAGATGCTAAAATATGAAAGATATTCGTAGAGCTCTCTAAGTGACAACTGTAAGCTTGCTTTGTGCATACAGTATGAGCTCACAAGCACATGGAAATTTTGACAAACATCTAGACAAAATCTGTGCAGGTTCAATTATTTCATTCTTACCTTTTCTCTATCAATGGTCTTCACATCTTTTGGCTCTTCTCTCTCTCTTTCGTTTTTTCTTGTTCTTTCTTTGTCCCTTGAGGTAGATCGAGAGCGGGAACGAGCGCTACGATTTCTGCGATCACGATCCGCCATCTTGAATCAAACAACGCTTCACTTACCGATCATGTTAGGGTCACCAATTTCTGCCCTGTGTAACCTGGCCTCAAAGTATAACTTCCGGTAGCTGTTCAAGAGAACTTCCGGTTAGACAACTCTAGCCTTTATATTTGTCTAAAGGGCAACGTTTTACTGCAAATCCAGATTTGAAGAATTTTTATCAATGTTAGACCAAAAAAAGATAAGTTGCAAGAGTAGAGCAGTTTTCTCAGTTTTTGGCATGACTATGAAAATTAACAGCACAGAAGTAGAACCATGCCTTGCAATGACCGTGTCAATGATGTGCCATGTATGAAATTCCCTGCCATGTCTAGCCTGCCCCAAAATGCACTGCTACACAGGCTATGCGATGTCACAACTTTTCACACTCGTATGAGATCTGCTCTAACCCAAGTCTCGCCAATGCCGCATTGAGCTGGGCTTTCACAATAGTCAACTTGGTATATGTCCCCAAAGAAATATAAAACTGTTGTGCAAACTCTGGTCTTTAATGCTTTAATCGTAAGGAATTGCAAGGTGGAATCACTACAGCCATGATATTGTCATCAAATGAAATATTTATTTACAAAATTTTCAAATTTAATAAACAGGTTATTAGCCTTTATCTACCAAGAACCTAACACTGGTTCTCACGGCATGCAGGCTAGACAGGAGGTTAGAGGCTAGAGGTGGTTTACTAAATCAATACGAAACAAATTATACTGGATGATGATCAAGGTGATATTTTTTTTCCTATAATGTAAAACATTAATACTTTGGCTGCAGAAGTTCTAATTATCTTTGGGTAGGCAAGGGCAGATCCAGGACTTTGTTCAGGGAGGGGTGGTCAGCCCAGGGAAGTTTAACCCTCAGAATCAAAGAAAGAAAACATTATTTCACATCAAGTATCTTCAAAATAGGGACAAAGTTGCTCCAAGGGGGGTGCACAACCCTTGCACCCCTCCCCTGGATCCGCCCCTGGGTAGGTCTAGGCAAACACTATTGAAACAGCAAATGATGTAGCCTTCCTCATGGCTGTTTTTAGTGACATTTAGTGCATGTGTTACATTAACAAAGTAAACACTATTGTATGGAATGTATATTTTATAAAATAACAGTGAACATATACAAATGTGTTAAAATATTACATTTTAAATTAATTTTATCCTTAATTATAGGTACGTGATCACATTCCTATTGCATGATATTTGTAATGGATTTAGTAATTTTCAGTGTTGCACTATGTTGCTTCTTTGTACAGCACATTGTTAGTAAAATTTCATAACATAATTTCAGCAGTCCAAGTTTTATAGAGATTATTTAAAGCAGAATTTAATTCCTAAATTTCATGTGAGTTTTCAAGTTACTGACTCTCTAAATGGCTTATTAATTAATCAAGTAATGTGTGATACAAGTAAAGGGCTTAAAATAACAGCTGCATGGTCAGTCCCTGGTCATGATCACTGGCCAAATTAGTTTCAGCTTGGTCATACCTCTTTCTGGCTCAATGTTACTGATCAAAATGGTTGGTAAGGCAAACTTTTGACCAGACAAATTCCAATTCTGGCCAGACATTAACTAATTTTGCTATTATTTTAAGCCCTGAAGTATGTTTCCTGCTTCCTTACTTCAGGAGGGAGGAGTGATGGAGGAGGGTCACCCAAGTTCTGCAACCCCTTGCTTATCCACATCACAGACCACCAATATTAGGAGCAATGGATCTATAAGTGATATTGGTATCCCATTGTTTATGCCACCTAAGGTCACTTGAAGACATTAATACACATTTATAATCATGTTATTTGCAGCATAACAGCATAACCCCTCCCCATTTCAGACCATGTTATGCCCACAAATTCGATATTGAAATTTCTTAGGAGATAACATTATTCAGTTATTCAGTGTATTACAGCAAAAATAAGGGAACTCAGAAAAAAAACTCCAACTCCCTGATGGGAATTGAGCCCATGGCCTTCCATATTCTAGTCAACTGCTCAACCACTGAGCTACAGAAGACTCAGGTGAGCTATTGGCCAATACTGGGTTGTCTAAATCTTGTTGCAAATGCCTGCAAATCACTTATGACTCTGATGCACAAATTCAAAGCTGAATCATTTTATCTCCTAATAACCAAGAGCGTCCTGAAGGGGGTCCTAACCCATTTCCCAGCCCAAAATTTTGCATAATCCCAGTCCCAGTGCATGAAATCCTATTTTCCCAGCCCAAAGAAAGGCGAATCCCAGCTCCTATTATACCCCTTCAGGACCCTCAATCAATACCAGAGAAATTATTTTACATCTTGGCTTAAAATTTTTTCCCAAGTACTGCCAGTAAAACAAAGAAATAATATTCAAGGAAATGACGCTTGGTCTGAAATGGGAAAACATTACCAGCTGAATGGATCTATGGAAGTTTGGAGCCAAAAATAAGATGAAAAACTATCAGTGACAGGAAGAATCAGGTTGAAACAATAAGTCATTTAGTCAAGGGTGTTTGATGTAGATGGCAGTCTGATCAGCTTTGTCGAAGCTTGGCAAGTCTTGATGATAACTCATCCTTTAAAATAAGAAAAGAAAAAAAAGTCAACATCTTAAAAAAAAAATTTGAAAGAGCAATATTGTCAATACAGTCTGTTAAATATTGGGCCCACTCTTGATGTTTCCAGTGATTGTGCTAGAATTAATTTATAGTTCAATGGGACCCTTGCATATGCCTGCTGAAATTGGGGTCCTTCAGCATTGTGTTGTGGGTGTCAATCAATATTTAGGTCACCCTTAACATGTCAACACAAGTGAAGTGAGTCCTGAGATGCACTTGGGACCCAAGCATTAAGTTGTGGGTGCCAATCAATATTTAGGAAGCCCTTGTGTCAACACAATTGGAGTGGCTCCTGTTTTGCATTGTGAAATGCATTTGTTTCATGTCTATTTTCCCAAGAAATGCCTGGTTTCTGTGTTAAATGTAGTCCCTGGTTTTGTTTGAGTGATCAATAACAATCTGGGTAGAAAACTCTAGAGAAACTAAAGAATGATTGCTTCATTGCTTTCTTGTAACCTTGATTCTCATCTTCTTTTCACACCTTTAATTTGCAATTTATTGAATGTGGTCCGATGTGCCATGCTCCTTTTTCAGTAACGAAGCATAATCTACATTGTACAAGGAGATATACAGAACACATTTTTAACATCTCACTGCTAACCTGTTCAGCTGAAGCTGTAGACGCTGTTCCTATGCCTTGCTGTTGGCTGGCTGGTAGCTCCATATTCAGCTCAAGACTATAATCATATTAACAAATAAATAAAAAGTGTTATACAATTGGTTGTAAAAAAGCACTTGCAAAGAGTCCATGAAAGGCCAAATACATACAATGCCAATAATAATGAAAAGTTCTTGCTATGGAAGAAGACCTAATTTTATTTTTTGATAAAATTGTAAAATTTTGTCTTAAAATTTTACTCACCCAGCTTCATCAGCAACTTGCATCATTAGACTATCAACTTGTCCCTATAGAAAAAACATATAAGTTTCCTTTCAATATAATTGTATTTATCCCTTTACTTAGTATTTATTATTTCTTAGAATTATATTAACTTAAAGTTGGGATGCATTATGCATTGCACCATAGAACAGTTTCCGTATGACTGTGGAAAAATTATGGCTCAGAGCATGCCTTGCTGATGTTTGACATTCAGCACTTGCTGTGTCCATGCCATAGCACGCATGAATTTTAACAGTCATATGAATTCTTGGAGAGAAAGTCCCATAAAAAACTACCTGAAACTTATGCCATAATTGGAAAGTAAAACATGTTTCAGGAGGAGGTGGATCATGTAAGATGCAACTTGCAAGAAACCACCTGTCTTGCAGTAAAATACACCACTGTCAACAAAAGTTATGTGTTTCGCGCAGCTCTGTTACCTGTGGACTTGTGAGGGTAGTAGTGCTACTCATAGCATTATCCATTGCTGCAGACTGCACATCAAGATCCTCAAACTGTTTCTCGAATTTTTCCATGAGTGCTGAAACCTAAACAGCAACAAAATACTAAATTAACTCAGAGAAAAAGATAATTCATTCAAATTTAAACTGTGCATGTTCATGAGCTGATCAATTCCTGGACTCGTCATCAGATAAGAAAAGAAATTATTGCTTGCTGTTGGTGCAACAAAGACATGTTAAGAAGCATGTTGAACACTATGCATCATCCTTCTCCAACACTTCTCTTATGTTTTGCCAATCCCTGCTAACTACGCACAGCATGCATTTGACTTACTTTTTCGAGGTTCATAGATCTAAGAGCTGCATCCATGGACTTGACGACACCAGCCATTGACCCAGTGACCTGTTTCATTGTGACGGCACCCTGAACTCTTTGAGCAGTGGCATCAATACGTGAACTCATTCTCATAAAATTTAAACTCTGAAAAAATATAATTTTATTGTGAGGAAATGAAAAATGATTAACTAAGGTAGGTACTTTGCTGGTAATTATTATCATATATTGTAGTAGATAAATTTGCCATCTAAAATGTAATTTTAAACCTTTGACCAAGTAGTACCGGTATGTCATCTTTGAATATGAAAGTGTATACTATTTTTTCTTTCTGGTTTCTCAAAATTTGTTCAATTTTGACAACTTGAAACTTTTTCTTTGCCAAGTAGTGTTCAAGTACTTCTTTTTATCTTAAGGTACTGTCATTAATAGAAAGTGTAAACCTATAGTACACTTTAGATCTACCTACAGTTCTTATTAGTACTAAAATTAATGAAAGCATACAAAGGAATGTACCTGATTCTTTTGTCTGATTGCATTTTCGGCATGGATCCTGGCTCCTTCCAAATTCCCTTTTTGTATTGCCTAAAGTGAAATAGATGCTGTTAGAAGCATTATACAGGCTTAGACATACAGACATACATGTAGCCCTGGTAACTGCTGTCAAGTGCAATATAAAGCAGGGTACAAATATGGAGGTTGGTGAGGTAATTTTGGATTGAGATGGGAAGACTTAGGCATTTCTTTCTATAGAATGCAAGTTCACACACTAAACTAAGTCATCTTCTCTCAGTATTGCACTTTTGTCAAGACTGCAATCTTTATTTCTCCAAGCATAATAAGTGGGACATTGGGGGTCTTAATTGAACACCACAACACCACAAAAAAATAAGTACTTTGACATTTATCATGAACAGGACACCCCAATACCGCAATTAATCAGATTGTTTCACCGGACACCTAACGTTTAATAACGTAAACACCGTACATCGCAAGGTTTGAGATCACCGCAATTGTACCTCAAAAAAAATCTGGGAAGAAGCTAACACCTCAACACCACAACCCCAAATGCTCAACCCTCATGAATAGTATAAACATGACAGTAAAGACAAGCAATATGAAGAATTAATTATTAATTATTTATTAATATTAATGTTCATGGTTGGCAACTTACCTTTTTAAGTTTGAGTTTCTCTGCTTTCTCTTCCTTTTCACACTTCTTTGAATTTCTTTCCATATTTTTAGCAGCAAACTTAAATATAATTGAAGAAATTAAGTCTATTATTTTAATGATCACATGATCTCTATCATGAAACCTTTCTACATGTACATGCATATACCTTATTTCAAAAAAGGTTGAAGTAGTGAATGGTGATGGGTGATTGGCAATAGCGAAGCCTACAGTTACTATTAATAGGCCAAAACTCAGACAAACAAACCAAAACTGAATCTCAAGAGATTCGTAAATAGTCATTTTCTTTTGTTTTGAATGCAAGAATGCTAAGAATAAATTATAAACTCAGGCAAACCTGCATTCTGATGTCATCTGCGCACTTCGCTATTTACATAACTGAAAGGAACTTTGGGACAATAAGAATTTCTTCATATTTATGAATGCATACCTAAACAATGCCTGTCCCATTCAGCGAAGACTTTAGAAAGCGAGTATGTAGTAATCATGGTGCGTTCATCTTACAAGTGAACTTTCAATTGAAAAGGTCTCATTTTACTCCAATTGACAATCGTCCCTTCAACCTTTTTTAAATTGCTGTATGACATCCCCCTAAACTGTTACCGGTAGCAGCAAAAATGCAATCTACAAATGCACTGTTTACCAGCATTGAATATCACAAGGACAAACTGACCCATGCACATCCTTCAAGTTAACTACCCCTTGTGTAATTCTGACAAATTATTAAAGTTTACTGTTATTTTGATCCTTAATACTGTATTTTTAGAACTCAAAAACCTCACCTTGAGATTGAATAAATGTTCTTCAAGTAGAATTCAGAAGTTAAGGAAATAGCAAAGCAGAATTCAAACAAATGAGAAACACAAATACAAACATTTTAAAGTCTGAACTCGAGACAAAAATAGTTTACAACACGGTAATGCATTGTCCATTGGTTTATGGATTCTCTAGAATACCGAAAATTAAGTTTTCCTTAATGTTAGGAGTGTCAGGAAGGAACAAGACTGCGTTAGTTGATGCCTGTGTTATCGTTAGAAGACATTATTATAAAAGGAAAAAATAATACAGAAAAAAAACAGATATTTCTCAGCTTAACTGTTGAACTTAAACAGATTGTAGTTAGAGCACAACTTAGTGCATAGAAGAATCAATACTGGTGGCTCATAACTACGTCAATGTGAATACTATAAAAATATAAGGTTTTCAAAGTAAAATCTAGCTTCACATTTGAAAACATAAACACTAAAAAAATTAGTACAAATTCACAAGCTTTCAAAGGATACTTTCCATTTGGCTTGACATTTTGATATCCTAGATGAGTTCAAAAATCACTTGATGATGTCTAGAAAGCGTATAAAGCAGCTGATTTCACGTAATCTTAGCAAAACGATGAAGTAATTCCAGCGATCAGCTCTGTTTTTATCAGCAAAGTCAGTTCCAAAACTGGACCAATGACATCATTGAGCCTGCTGATAAAGTACAGCGGTATCTCCCACCCATTTACAGCACAGGAAGCCCAAGTCCTGCAGTGGTGGTTTTTGTATTCACATTTATATGAAATTATTTCTATCTGCAAAATCATATTCTAAATCTACCTTATATTTACTGATAAACCTGTATTCCTGCATAACAGTTAAAATGTCAAATAATAATTTTTTTTTAATTAAAAAAAAAACGATTAAAAGGAAAGTTTTCAATGAAAAGTCTTAAAATGTATATGATTGTTATTGTTATTGTTATTGTTATTCGAACCCCTTTTAAGCCCTTTCTGCTACTTTTGCGCTAAAAAATTCCACAGATACCGAAATCCAGAGCTTGGGCTTCCTGTGTCAACAATGCACTTCGAGCCCACATACTCGTCCCAGTCTTCCACTGTCTCTGCGCAGTTAAAAACTTCAAAATGTCGCGCGGAACTTGTCACAAAAATCCTGATTCTTGAAACAATTTTTCTACATTTTGTTTTGTTCCAAATATGAGGATATTAAGATTCTTTGGAAGGAGAGGACATTGTTTGCTTCTTGGAAGAGAAGTTTCTTCGATATTCAGGTGCACCAGCCATAATGAGGTAAAAATTGGTCTTAGCTACAATTTTTCTAGATTTCCGCGTGTCTCGCTTTCTTTTGCATTTGCAAGATATGTTGTACATTTATGGTTATAAATGTGGAGTACCAAAAAAGATCCACGCCTCCAACACACGGGTAGATAAATGATAGACCCCTTTCTGGAGTTCCATAAAAATTCTAACAATCTAACATAATATACTTCCAATCCACCCCCCCCCCCCCCCCCCTTCATTTGTATAAGAATGGAGATGTCATGGGTCGAACTACATAGCATGCTTCCTCAGACCCTCCCCAACCCTTGGAAATTCCATTCTCCCTCTGTGGGGGAGCTGGTATGGATATTTTCTGAAACTACGCAATACACCCTCCTCAGACTCTCCTCACCCCTTGGAAACTCATATCCCACTCTCTGCAGTAAGTAATTATATTTTCAGAAACTACACAATATATCCTCCTCAGACCCTTCCCACCCCTTGGTAATTCAAATTCCTCTCTTTGGTGGAGGTATGGATATTTTCTGGAATTACACAATATACCCTATGCATATTGTCTTCGAAAAGCCCTTATGGGGAAAGATAATAAAGTATGTATGTATGTATGTACCCTCCTTAGACCTGGCTCCCTACTTGTAAATTCCAACCTCACTTCTGTGAAAGAGTTATGGGTATTTTATGGAACTACACAATATGCCCTCCTCAGACCCAATTTTTTTATTTCCAGGCAAATAACAACAACAACAAGAACAACAGCAAAGAAATCAGACGAATTGTTTCTGGAATTCAACCAACTGGTACAATGCATCTTGGGAATTATCTGGGTGCAATCAAAAAATGGGTGGAGCTACAAAACACATGTGAAGCAGAAATTCTCTATAGCATAGTGGACCTACATTCCATTACCACACCTCAGGACCCTCAAGAACTGAAACAGAGTGTCAAAAACATGGCCATAAGTCTGTTAGCTTGTGGTGTGGATCCTGATCGTAGTATTATTTTTAAGCAGTCTGAGGTATTAATTATTAATGTTCTAGGGAAGCACGGGTGGCGTAGCGGTGAGAGCACTTGCCTCTCATCAAGGCGACCCGAGTTCAAGGCCCACTGGGCTCGGTGTCGTATGTGAGTAGAGTTGTTTGTTTGTTCTCTCCTGTGCTTCGAGGGTTTTTCCGGGTTCTCTGGTTTTTGCTTCCTCCACAAAACTCAACTTCTAAATTCCAATCGGAATGCAGTGGAGGAAGAGCCACACGGTGGATTCCACTGTTAATTCTCATTTATTTTATTTTATTTATTTATGTTCTGACCTTTGTGTTGGAATGAAATTGTTACCAATAGACATTTTTAGCTTGCATGTAATGTTTTCCCATTTCAGACTGCATGTCATTCCCTAGAGTATCATTTCTTTGTTTAATGTTTGCACATGAGAAGACACATGAGTATGGATACAACCCAAACAAAGAATTAAAGAGAATGATGCATGATCTGGAATGGGAAAACATTATACCCAAGCAAAAAGGGTCTATTTAGTTGCAAAAGTGACTGAAGTTTTCCATTTTGTGGCTGCTCATATACAGTTTTTGGTATGATAGAGGTACAGGTGTATAGTGTATATTGATAGTATTGTTAATTGATTATGATAGCCATTTATATACCTTCTGCATAGCTCAGATATACCAAATTCATAGGTTGCAGAGTCTGGGTACCCTAGCACCCTGACTCTAGATGTCACCGAAGTGGGTTTTCGGGCCAGAAAAACATATCATGGTCATGCCCTAAAGCATCTACAACTCCGCAGACAAACATCAACGTCCTTTTGATAATTTTCTTCTCTACAAGTCATCAAAAGGATGCCGGAGCTCATGGAGAAAGGAATGCAGACTAAAAAGTTGATGTTTGCTGGCAGAGTCATAGACATATAGTTTATAGATTTTCCATTCCAAAAACTCAAGTTTCTCTAATTCTATTTCTTATTCCATCTAGTGGGTTTACAATTTTATTTATGTGACTTTTGTAGGTATCCCAACATACTGAGTTGGCATGGATATTGAGTTGTATAACACCACTTGGGATTCTTAACAGAATGCATCAATGGAAGGTAGATATGCAAAGATCTGTCATAAGGCCATGTTACTTGGGAAGCTTGGGTGGCGTCGTTGCTGCGACAAAGTTCCCACTTTTGAAACAAGGGGCACATGGGTCAAGTCTCCCAAGTCCATGTGCATCCTGTTAATTTAAGGAATAAAAAACAGTTTTCCGTGTATTATACTCTGATAAAGACACGCGGGATGTGGAGAGAACACGAGAGAAGCGTAGGAAACCACGACACGTAGCGGAGTGGTTTCCAGCTTCTCAAGTGTTCTCTCCACATCCCAAGTGTCTTTATCAGAGTATAATACACGGAAAACTGTTTTTTATTGCTTTTATAAAATAACTAACTTTTCGAGAGAGAAACAAATGACGTGAGCATGTATTATGCTCTCATAAAACATGGCTTTTTGACCAATCAGAGCGCGCGTAATATCAAAGTTATTTTATAAATACATATACTGCATGCTGGTTGGCTCAGTTGGATGGGCACAGGCCTGTCGTATAGGTCTGATCATGAGGTCATGGGGTCAAGCTACAGCTGGACCAACACTCAGGGGTTAAAATATATGAGTAGAAGGTGCTGCCTTTGCTCAAAAATAAAATCTGCAAATGGTTAGACCTTCGCCATAGCTCAGATGACCATGTACATGCATAAAATGGTGGTCCAGTCTCTTTCAGAGACATTAAAAAATAATACTCATTGACCAGTATGAAATGAAGACCACAGGTTCATAAGCCAATGACTATCAAGTGATATCCTCAAAAACCAAGGACAGTTTTTGTACATGCTTGAACTTTACCCAGGGTTTATGGAACATCTGGTGGGTGTAATGCTGTTAATGGCTTATGGTCAGTTGCATTTTATTGCCAACCAGAAATCTATTGGACAATCCCATAAAGCAAAGTGACAAAACCTATTTTTAGAAAAGTTGAGCACTACTTATATCACAATGTCTGTTTATAAAGATGGTATCCTCCATTTTCAAAGGCACTTGAGAGGGCCACCACCTCCATCACTACAACATTAATTAATATTTGTTTAACAACTTTATATCTAGGGCAAAACTGAAGGAAGTAAGGAACAGCAGTGTCTTGGACTTTATGCATACCCTGTGCTCATGGCTGCTGATATCCTTCTATACAGGTATAGCTTTACAACTAAACCTTTTGGGGGGGGAGGGGAGGGGAGGTAAATATCAAAGAAACTCAACTAGCATGTGTTTGTCAAAAGTATCTAACTAACTCTATAGTTAGTTAGATGGGACTCTTGAGCAGTACACATTGCACACCATTTACATACCCTATGATGAGCCCTCACACCTGTAATAAATCTAATTACTCTATCTCTGAAACGGGACTGTGCCTGAAAAGGAACATTGTATGCAAAATCACATGCGACAATACATAAACGAGGCTAAGCCTGTGAAAATGAGTAGGGACCTGTGGTCTTCAAAAACAGTGGTTTGCATCGAATACAAAACTGGAGTATTGCGAAGAATTCTACATTGAAATTCTCTGAGTCAAATCTTTGCCTTACTGATCATTTTGACTAGTAACATTGAGCCTGAAATGAGGTATACATGACTGAGCTAAAACTAATTTGTCAGCGACAATGACCAGCGACTGACCAGCCATTATTTCAAGCCCTAGGCCCGTTTATCTGTAATCGATGTCCATAGAAATGTTGTTTGTTTGTTTGTTTTTCAGAGCTTCTCATGTTCCTGTAGGTGATGATCAGCTACAACATCTAGAACTAGCCAGAGAACTTGCTCGTATTTTTAACAATTCATATGGAAAGTTCTTTTCATCTCCACAACCCATTCTAGGTAAACACTATAATAATTATATAATGAATTATATTTAACAAATAGAAAACGTTTGCCGTGTTTACATAGCCTGATATAAACATGAGGGAAGTTTGGGAGAAGTCAAGAGCTAATGTGTAAGACTGAGCCGCAGGCGAGGTTTACACAGAGATCAAGACTTCTCCCAAACCTTCCCGAGTGTTTATATCAGGCAATGTAAACACGGCAAACGTTTTTCTATTTGTTTTATAAAATATTGAAATTGCTGTGTTTACATAGCCTCATGTAAACACGGCTATCAGCCAATCAGAGCGCACGTTATATTTGAACTATTTTATAAATAATTATTATATAATTTTTTTTTTTAATTTTAATGGTTTCTAATTTTTTTTTTAATATGTAAATCTGAGAAGAAAGCCAACTATAGTCAAAGTTTGTTTATTGATTTATTGATATTTATATTTGTTTATTATTAACCACGGATGGGAAGCATGGGTGGCATAGCAGTGAGAGTGCTCACTTCTCACCAATGTGACCTGGGTTTGAGTCCTGCTGGGCTCAGTGTCGTATGTGAGTAGAGTTGCTTGTTGGTTCTCTCCTGTGCTTAGAGGGTTTTTCTACAGGTTCTCCAGTTTTCCTCCCTCCACAAAATTGACTTTTAAATTCCAATAGACCATTTTCGAGATGCTCGAGTGCTTTCAAAAATATTGCAGGTGCAGACATGATCTCGAGGCATTTTCGGGCAGAATCAATAGCACATGTGATCTTGCCCGAAAATGCCTCTTTTTCATGTCTGTGCCTGCGATATTTTTGAAAGCACTCATGCATCTCGAAAATGGTCTATTGGAATTTAAGTGGACAATATAGCTACTTTGTAGAGAAGCCACTGCTAAATCCCATTTCTTTAACTAAATGCAAACAACTCCATTGGTTTTTCCCAGACTTCTTCATTTACTGGCATAGGGCAAAACAAAGCAGGCTCTGGAGATATTTAAATAACACAAAGTTAATTTCTTGTTTTTCATTCCTTCACTTTTCTATCTTATTTTTCTTTTCTATTAAGGTAAAATGACTCGGGTGATGAGCCTTCGGGATCCCACGAAAAAGATGAGTAAATCAGACCCCAATCATCTCTCGCGGATTGAGCTTGACGACACCCCAGATACCATCAAATCCAAAATCAAAAAGTCCATCACCGACTCTGACAACCACATCAGCTATGACCCAGAGGGGAGGCCTGGGGTGAGTAACTTGATTGACATCTACTGTGCCTTGAGTGAGGAAACCATAGAAACTGTCTGCACCAGGTATCATAACATTGAACGCTTTAAATCTGTGTTCAAAGAAGACCTTACGGATTTAATAGTACAAAACTTAAGTCCAATAAGGCAGGAAATTGAAAAGCTGACCAAACAAGATTCGTATGTTGAAGAAAAACTCCAGAATGGGGCTGCAAAAGCTCGCGAGCTGGCCAGTGTTACGTTAAATGATGTCAAAACACTTATTGGATTTAGATAGATTTTATGATAAAATTATAAATACAATAGGGATTCTAGGGATCCTAAGGTGCAGTTAGTGCAGTGGAGATATGGGACATGCTCTCATAGGTACTATTCCTGCATTTTTAAGGTATCCCTTGAAGGTTTGGGCACCCAGGGAACTTCTCCCAGATCTGATTCTATTAATAATGAGAATAATATATAATGATAATAATAATCGTCGTCGTCGTCGTCGTCGTCGTCGTCGTCGTCGTCGTCGTCGTCGTGTGCTTGTACTTAAAGGGGCACTTGGATGAAAATCGATGAAAAATGGAAATGACTTGAAACTTGGTTAAACTTATCTATATGGCCCCAATAGTAGCCAAGCAACATATTTTCTTCACAGTCAAAATTTGCAGATAAAAATTATATATTTTTTTCAGCATCTAAATTGTGAGTAAATGACGTCATTTACTCAACCCTATTGTTCTTTTAGTTTTTAAACCAAAATTTCTCAACTGCGAGTGGCTCCCAGGCTAAAATTTTTGCCAATCTGGTTTTCATAATCATGATTGAGTCATATTCGGACTTTCAAAATATGGGGCGTTTTCATCCAAGTGCCCCTTTAATTTAAATCAATGATTTTAAAATGGCTGAAAACAATATTAATTCTTTTTTTTAATGACTCTTAAGAGTTAAAAAAAATAAATCCGGTCATTACTTTTTAGTCTTCGGATCTTTTCCGCCGTCCAACCCAGTGACGACGACTGTTGATCAAAATTGAGGAATCAAGGGTGGTGTAGTGATAGGGCACTCGCCTCTCACCCCAGAGGTCTCGGGTTCGATTTCTGAAATTGGTATCACATGTGAGTAGAGTTTGTTAGGTCTCTCCCTTGATGCGAGGAATTTTCTCTGGTTTTCCTCCCTCCGCAAAACCTAACAAGCTAAATTCTAATTCGACCTGTGAGTTAGCTGTGCCCTGACTTAGATCAGCACAGAGGTTGTTTCAGGGTTTGATCTGTGAGTTAGCCGTGCCATGACTTAGATCAGCCCAGAGGTTGTTTCAGGGTTCGATCTGTGAGTTAGCCATGCCATGACTTAGATCAGCCCAGAGGTTGTTTCAGGGTTCGATCTGTGAGTTAGCCATGCCATGACTTAGATCAGCCAAGAGGTTGTTTCAGGGTTCTATCTGTGAGTTAGCCGTGCCCTGACTTAGATCAGCCCAGAGGTTGTTTCAGGGTTCTATCTGTGAGTTAGCCGTGCCCTGACTTAGATCAGCCCAGAGGTTGTTTCAGGGTTCTATCTGTGAGTTAGCCATGCCCTGACTTAGATCAGCCCAGAGGTTGTTTCAGGGTTCTATCTGTGAGTTAGCCATGCCCTGACTTAGATCAGCCCAGAGGTTGTTTCAGGGTTCTATCTGTGAGTTAGCCATGCCCTGACTTAGATCAGCCCAGAAGTTGTTTCAGGGTTCAATCTGTGAGTTAGCCATGCCCTGACTTAGATCAGCCAAGAGGTTGTTTCAGGGTTCGATCTGTGAGTTAGCCATGCCCTGACTTAGATCAGCCAAGAGGTTGTTTCAGGGTTCGATCTGTGAGTTAGCCATGCCCTGACTTAGTTCAGCCCAGAGGTTGTTTCAGGGTATCGAGGGCGCGTACAAAACCCCGACGGCTGAAATCTGAGCCTACCTGAATCCCCGAAACTGGTAAAACATGCGCTTAGTGTTGATGTGATAGCAAGACCAGGGTATCTAGTAAGTGCCGCGAGATTTTAATCGTTGCGCGTATGACGTCACTTCCGTTGAATTGTTACCAACCTCACCGGAACGCATTCGTTTAATGGCGGACCGAAAATGCCGAACTTTAAAGGCTAAATACAACATCTTCCCGGTCTCGTATCAAAATAAAATTTTGACAATGAACTATATAGCATGTCTACTTTTATAAGATATATTCTTCAGGGATAGTGTCATTCTCGTAAGACTAGCACTTTAAGACGTTTTGGGTCTCGCCAATCTCCTAGGTAACCTTATTTCGTTCAATGGATTTTTCTAATTTAGCTTCATGATGGATTAATCTATTCGTTCTAACTAGATATGCAAAAACATTTTTATGTACTGGATGGGAGCCAGAACTACAAACAAAACGACAAATGAGGAAACAATAGATATTTGCTCATCTATAATTTCTCTCATGTCTTGTCCGATTTGAGGACAGAAAATCCCCTCTAACTAATCTTGCTGCTCGTGAAACGCTCCACAAAGTTGAT
Organism: Anthopleura xanthogrammica; assembly: GCA_964019055.1. Classification (NCBI taxonomy): domain Eukaryota; kingdom Metazoa; phylum Cnidaria; class Anthozoa; order Actiniaria; family Actiniidae; genus Anthopleura; species Anthopleura xanthogrammica. Next base: position 4,131,862 of record OZ025223.1, on the reverse strand, counting down.
GGAGCTTGATTTCACTAATACTTAGTAAATTATTGAGAATTATTAATAGTTATTTAACCTTGAAAAGTAAAAAAAAATTAATTAGATTAGATTAAGTTTAGACGTCGAATTTCACATTCTAATGTAAATTAATTCACACAACAGGTTAAATGAATGTTTAAAACAAGGTCTAAAAACAAGGCAGAGTTTTCGTTTTTATTACCTAAATTTTTTTTATCCTGTTTTATATTCAGTTTTTTTAATCAAAAAAAGTTGAAAGTCAAATTTTTCGCACCACGGGGATTTAATAGTAAACGCGAATTTCGTATAGAACTAACGAATACAATTTTTTTAATTTTTGGAATATTTTTTGATTGGATTTTACAAATGAGTGTAGTTGAACTGCGCAATTTATAAATAATTTCATTTTGATTTAAAATAAATGTGTTGCAAAAGTGTATAGCCGATCTAAGTTTGAATTTATTGCTATGGATTCAAAGGTTCTCTCATTAGAACGCTACACGTAGGCCACTCAATGTTGCTTTCCGCCTTCATCCAAACATTAATATCAGCTGTCAGTAAATACCACTTTAATCTGTTCAATTAATGTCTTACAACCAACGTCTCTGCGAGCAAAGTTTACCCTCTTTGATACTCTCGGCTGCTGCTTTCAACATGCGAAGATTTTTACGAAAGAAACTACAGAAAATGTCGTTAATTGTCGTGGCAGCTTTGTCTTTGTATTTTTCCTGGATTTATGTTTTTGACAATTATTGGTGGCACTCGAGTGATTTCAACGTGTTCGGGAATATGAGTGGACTTTTTGGAAATACAAGCATAAGTTTCGAAGATTTTATAAAAAGAAAAGACGTTATGATAATAGCTGAAGAACTGAATGGAGAGATTGAATTCAGGAAAGGCTTGGAGGAGGAGTCTCGCAGAGTAAATGAAGATACAAAGATTTTGGTTAATTCAAATAATGGCGTAAAAAACAGTTCAGTAAGTAATCAGACAACCAACATAATTATCCCAGATAATAAATACCATAGGAATGGTACCATAAGTAATGAAGATCAACTAAGAAAGAAAAAGCTGGTGAATGCAAGCGAAGTCGAATTCCCGCCGGAAAGCTCCGAAATCCCGCGGGAAAGTTCCGAGATCCCGAAAGGCAGAGGCCTTCAAATTCACTTTTGGCGTGGGATTGCTTTACCCAGTATAAAGGCGCTCTGCGACCATCCATTATTCCCCAAGGGCCCAAGCGAAAGATCTATTATAACGAAGTTGGAAGTACAGAGGAATGAGAATTATTTTGCTCAGCAAATATTCGGATATCTGCATCCCTCGATTTCGGGCTTGCACACATTTGCAGTGACTTCAGATGATAACTCTGGAGTCTGGCTCCGTGAAGAGGGTAGCAAACAAAATGCAGTCAAAATATGCTCTGTAGAAAACAAGAGCGACGTCCTCGTTTGGACTAGTGCCGGCGAATTCGATAAATACCCCTCGCAGAAATCAAAACCCATGTATTTAGAAAAGGGGAAGAAGTATTATATTGAGGTACTACACGTGCAGAGCGGCTCAGATGATTTCCTACAAGTCGTTTGGCTCCAACCTGGAGCAACAAATTTCTCAGTTATTGATTCTAAAAGTACATCAATGATTAATGGATCTTGGAACGCATCTATGCGAATTGGGAATGGTATGTTTGGAAGTGAGGGGTGCTTAGGCTTAGCTGAACACCATCACCTTAGAACAGGAAGGATTCTCAACATAGATAGACCCAGGTACATCGATCATGAAGAGCTAGAGGATGCTTTGCCTGTTTTTCCTTACATACCTGAATATATAAACCGAAAAGGACCTCTACCAGAAGGACGATGGGATTTCATACGTAAATATCGTGTACCTACGTATATTTATCCATGGATTGTCTATCCAAGAGTCTTTAGACTAGCAACCTTTCGGGACTATCCATTAGAGCACAAAGAAGCTGATAGCATAGTGAGAGAGTACATGAATATTACGGAGAAAAAATACCCTGGGTAAGTAGACAGTTTCAGGGGCGTGGCCATGGGGTAACCCCCTTCGGAATTATTTGGTCATCTAAGGAAAACGTTTAGGGTCCCCACCCCTGTGGACCGGATTAGACCCAGAACCCCCTTCCCTACCCCTACCACCCCCGCCCTTAGAAGTGCTGTTTTAACCATTATAACCTTACTCGTTCCAGAGTATACAAGCTAAACAATATCATCAAAGTAGAGAAAAAGCATGACAGAGATAAAGGAGCAAGATATCTTGTAGAACTGAACGTTACAAAAAACAGCAACTATTCCATTCGGGTCATTTCTGAGTACATCTATAAGAACTTCACCTCTAAAACGCTATGTTATCCAGAAAATCTCCAATGGCAACGACACGCTAAAATAGCTATCATAATCAGCATACGAAACCAAGGAAATTGGATGCGACACTTTTTAGACAATTTGGAAGAAATATATGTCGGTACAGGTGAAAAGAATGCCAGTCTGGTTGTGTTTGATTACGAAAGTAATGATATTGACTTAGATGAAGAAATAAGAACACGTCACTTGCCCCCTCACATGGTCATCAAACAGGCAGGGAAGTATTCTCGTTGTCAGTCGATCAACGCAGCGGTTCGAGCAGTTGAAGATCCTCATACCATTGTATTTACTTTGGACTTGCATTTGGAGATACCGAATACTATATTCGACGAAGTTAGGAAGGTAGGGACGCAGGAGGTTTGATTTTGAATTACTTTGATATTCAAACGAGGCGAATGGGTCATTATAAAATAACTGTTATAAATCTCACTTTCTGATTGGTTGGGAGCGCGTGCTCTATGAGAGCACACAGCACGAGCGCGCACTTTCTATTGCGGCATTCGAATCCAAAATAATGATTATTGTTATTTGTATTTTATAAAAGAAATAAAAAACTTGCTTGCTATACTGTGTGCAGGTATAAAGCACTTGAGGATTGTCAGAACACGAGAGAAGTGTTGAGAAGTACTCCGCTACTTGTCGTGCTTCTCCTAACACTTCTCGTATTTTGCCAACCCACGCGTGCTTTATAACTGCACACAGCATGCGCGCATTTTTTCTATTTCTTCAATATAGTACATGACTGACCTATTTGCGTCACTTGTGTCAAAGGGCTGATCACTGTAATATTGGATCCATCAAAGGGATTGACAACAATGCTCATAAATGCAAATTAGGGACACCTTTTTTTTACAAAAGATCTATATCAAATGATGCATCAAAATTTGGGAGTACGCGAATTAACTTGTTACACAGGTATCCCAAGCTGGGTTTCTGTGGTGTCATTATAAGAAAATGCATGGCAATCCTTAAAAACCTCGATAAAATCGTCAAAATGGAAAATAACAACCATCGCCACAGAAACCCAGCTTGGGCTACCTGTGGTTATTTTGACATTTTGGATGCCAATCGTGCCTTGTTTATTGCGGACATCCTTATCAACCCCTTTCCCCTGTATAAAAATATCATTTTCGGTAGAAACGGAGTTTGGGCTGCCTGTGGTTTAACGTTACTAAAATGTGCATCTCTTTATTCTGGTAGCACTGTTTTGAGGGAAGAAGCGTCTTCACTCCAGTCATCATCAGACTACGTCCTGGACACTCCCCAGTGAATCTCCATGGATTCTGGGAACAACAAGGGTATGGCCTGATAGCCATGTATAAATCAGATTGGGATCGTATTGGTGGACTAGATGAAGAGAAGTTTAAAAACAAGTGGGGCGGAGAAGACTGGGAAATAATGGAGAGGGTGGTGGGGGCTGGTATGGAGTACGAACGTGTTCGAGAATTCAAGATGTTTCACTACCATCATTCTAAAAAAGGCATGTGGACTGGGGATGAGGATATTCTGAAGGAAAAAGATCCATTTTCAACATGAACGAGAACATCAGATGGAACATTAAGAAAGGAGTGAAGAGAGAATCTAGAACAAAATCCCCTTCGTTCTGAAGGAGACACCGATCACCGTGATGACCTTGAAGGAAAGGCAAGAATTCAATGACTTCTTAAAGGGGCACTTGGATGAAAACGCCCCATATTTTGAAAGTCCGAATAGTTCAAGTATTTAAGAATGATATGACTCAATCATGATTATCAAAACCAGATTGGCAAAAATTTTAGCCTGGGAGCCACTCGCAGTTGAGAAATTTTGGTTTAAAAACTAAAAGAACAATAGGGTTGAGTAAATGACGTCATTTACTCACAATTTAGATGCTGAAAAAAATATATAATTTCTATCCGCAAATTTTGACTGTGAAGAAAATATGTTGCTTGGCTACTATTGGGGCCATATAGATAAGTTAAACCAAGTTTCAAGGCATTTTCAATTTTCATCGATTTTCATCCAAGTGCCCCTTTAAACTTTGGGGGCACTACGTAAAATGACATTCTTAATTTAGCCTAATTTTCATTTGGAAGATTAATAGTCCCCTTCACAGTTCCCTGCGCCATCTTGAAAGATAGTCGTGCCTTTGTATCGAAGCGAGACAAACGGTGAGCTTGCAATGATGGAGACGTGAATAATTGTCCAAGGTGTAAAAAAAGGTCTATCATTGGAAGCTCACCGTTTGTCTCGCTTCGATGCAAAGGCACGGCTACCTTTCAAGATGGCGCAGGGAACATTTAAGGGGTTTATTGTCCAACGAGAAGTACACTATATATTTATCATGCAAAGGGGCCCCCAGATATGATATGTATGAGCCAAAATGAATGCATCATGAAAGTAAGAAGTGAATGGAAAAAGAATAGAGAATTGGAAATCAGGAAGTCTTTCAGTTGTGAACCGAATCGGTACATAGATCATATCTGCTGCGCATACGTTAGAAGCAATGCATGCATTACGTCTACTTTCAAGAATACATCCTATCACCGTTACATGAACGACTGATCTCAAGTGTGAGTAATTAACTATTAAATGTGCATCTTACTTTAATACTTGCTTTCCAAAGATTCGAAGCGTGTAACACAGATGGACCTCAAGCGGTAGGGAAAACGAATGAGCTTTAATTTGAGAGGGTAAAACATTGTACAAACTGAGAATGGTAAGTCTGGACGTCGAGACTTTAAAAGATGTGCCTCTTTTTCCAGGACACTGTTAATTTATGTAAAAATTAAAATAGGTATACAAAAATTATACATAGCTGTTGGTCGTCTCTATTCCTCGACTACAGCTTGTACTGAGGCCTTTTCAATGCGGTCTAAAATCTCTGAGTAAACACCTGTCATCTGCAAATAATAACATAAAAATAGTTAGTACAACAATTTTTCGAGGGGAATCTAAGATATTCTATATTTGACTACATGTTAGATAAGCTGTTGGAAGCCAGATTAAACCAAACCATGCAGCTTGTCGCGCAACATTGTTACGCTTCAAGTTGCAGAGTGAATGTGGCTCGTATTACCAACTTGTGCAACAACAAAAGTTTTTGCGCGATTTTTTTTGCAGAAGTAGAAGCGCCTTCAACTCTCTACAACAATAAATATTTGTTGTGCACGGGGTGGTAATACGAGCAACATTCGCTCTGAAGCGGCTTGCAACGCAACAATGTTGCGCGACAAGTTGAACGATTTTTGCTCGTATTTCCGCGCCTCTCGGTTAATGCTAACACTGTAATAAATCGTGTGGTCTAGTATTAATGAACGTCCAAATGATTCTAACTACCTTAGATTCATAGTTGTTCTTAAAGCCATTCAACTGTTGTAGTAGCCGCATGGCTGTTGCGCACCACTTCTCGGCAGCTTCGAGTCGACCAGAACTGTATTATGATAAGAGAAATTAAGTTCCTACATGAGACCTTAGCGCATAGGGTTTTTTTTGGGGGGGGGAGAGGTAATCTAAGTTCCGAGCAAATTCCCCCACCCCCTGAAAATTTTTAAAAATTGAGGCTCTTGGACGATGCAATTCCCATTGCCTTGGTTTTGAGGGGCAATTACAACATGTTTATTGTTAAAGTCATTTCAAAGCTTTAGGCAACTCATAACAGAAAATCATTTTTGGCTAAAAACTTGGGTACTACTGAAGCCCCCCACCTCCGAGGTGATTGTAGACTGAGTAAGTTTTGTATTGGATTCGGAATTCAACTGAGAAAAGATAATTTAAGCTATCGGGACTAAATTTAGCAAACGTATATTTCGTAACAACCTGTTTTGTGGTATCAAAGTACCTAAATAGATGAATTCCGCAGTTCCATGCTTTTGTCATCAGCCATATCGCTTCCATTTCCGGGTAGATTCCCTGAAACAACCAGTTAATCGAAAATGAATGACCGAGTGACGCACATATTGGACTGGTACACGTGTAATATGCACTACTTAAATATACGTAATATAGAGTGAAGCAATAGGTCATTTGCCCTCAAACAAACAGTTGTGTCAAAATGAACACCAGACTGAATGAAAAGAGCATATTCGATTTAATATTTAATCAGTTTAATGCCATTTCTCCTACAGCCAACATCATGAGCTAAAACGTCGCCCTTTTAGTAATATCGAGTTGCTCGTTTCATTTCTGGTGTTCTTTTTGACACAACTGAGGGATAGGGTCACGTGACCTGTTAAGTGGAAGTAGCATTCTGACCTTTTCATTATCATCGATACATTCTAGTATCTCCTGATAAATACCCCAGGCCTCCTCTTTGCTGTTGGCGTCACTACTGCTACCAGCGTTTAGAGACATCTCAATAAGACTGTGATATACTTTACTAAACACAGAAAAAGACTGTGATATACTTTACTAAACACAGAAAAAGGCACATCAGACTTAATAGGCACAAGCGGGTTAAAACCAATAAGTGAGACTGGACATTTCATGGTTATTGATAAAAACTGCTGCGGCTCAATGCAAAGCGATCTATGGTACAGGCAGCCCAAGCAATGTTCGGTTTAAATTTATGATTTTTTTGACCCATATACATTCACTTTAATCCAAGCATCACTCAAGAACAGTGCTTGGGCTGCCTGTGTTTCTGGTCGGCTTTATAAATAACAGTGTATGGTGTTATACGTCCACATATTGACAATACAAAGCATTACGATATCTTACCTCAGTTTGTTGAAGTCTACACTGTTCGAAGCCTTGTGCTTCTTTACCGCAAGGCGTAGTGACTTCATACTGATGTCTTTATAGAAGGCAGGTGGTTCAACTGCTAGTGCTACAATGCGAAAAGAAATAGGAATTGAAATTTGGAACTTTGGGAAGATTGCTCTCAAATCTCTAAAATTTTGCAGTGCTCCTTTTCAAACAGGTCGTAACTAGCTAAGAAGAGATTTAGTGGCGGAGGTAGGGGAGTCTCACTGGGTGACTCACATCTATGCTCCTTACAAGACCGAAGGTTTTCAAGACTGAAAGCTTCCAAACCTGACCAAATTACCTGCTAATGTCTCGAACGTCTTGCCTTCACAATATGGCAGTGCTATTGCCTTCTGCAGGCAAGACTCCAGACTAGCGTCACTTTCTCCCAGCTTTGCCTTTGCTTCGAACTCGTAAAGTGTTAACAAGATGGCGATGTCATCTGTATGTGTGCCAGTTAACAAAGAACATTTAAGATATAAGAACGTAAACATGATTTCCAGACGTAACGGACCATCGTGCGGGGGTATATTTACTGTATCTTCAAAAAAATAAAAGTCCTGGTTTATGAACCTTGGTTAATTCATTCTGAAATGCGAGGTTACCAAGCCACTATGGCTGCCATATGGGAAAGACCCATATAATAGGTGACCACTCTTTCTGAAAAGCTGAAATGCGAGGTTACAAAGCCAATATGGCTGCCGTATGGGAAAGACTCATAGAGGTGACCACTCTTTCTGAAAAGCTGAAATGCGAGGTTACCAAGCCAATATGGCTGCCATATGGGAAATGGCCATAAACGGACCACCTCTAACCCTGATACGTTTGTGATGATAGTTCTTACCACGTCCTGATGCCTGTCTTCCGGCGTTGATTCGTCTACAAAGATCGCGACAGGACTGTATGTGTGTTAAAGCCTGCTTCAGCGCATTTTTCTGTCAAGAAACAAAAGTTGGCTGATATCACTAAGCTGATTGTAGTGAATATTTTTTCTATTGGAATTGTATATGGATTTGATCTAAAAGTGGATTTCGTATATAAGTAACGAAATGGTAGTCGTAAAACGCATTTATGCATCTGATCAAATAATGTATCACCAAACCTATTTTCACTAAGTCAGATTTCTGAAAAATAGTATCAGAAGCAAAGTTTTTCATTTTGTCCATTTATTGTGCTACTTTTGTAGGGGAGGAGAGGGGATTGAAATTCTCTGGCTCGAATTTCCCCTTGAACACTGAAATGTTCTGCAATGTTCTTTGATTTATTTGCTTTGCATCAGTATATGGCCTCACTAAAGTCACCTTTTCCTCGTCGTCTGGAATTTCCTTAGCAATTTGCAAGGACGCAGCTGCTGCCATTAAAAGACAATTCTTCTGTCGTGTCATGTTGGCTGCATCGACTGGACAAAGATCAGCAAACTACAAAGAATAAGATGAAATTCGTATGAGAATCAAACCAATATACCAAGTTAGTTTCATATAATTCCCTTGAGTATTATTTCGTTGCTTGCTGAGCGCTTGCCAAGATATATTGCTGATGTACCTTGTGACAAATCGTGAAAAATTCACGCATCTCTTGACTGGCTTCTGAACTTTCTAATGCCATGTTCCAAGCTATATTTGAATTAAAGAACAACAAAGTTTGTTTAGCTGAAGGGAAACTGAATTTCAATGCTATTCTTGGCCGGGGTGACCACACGACTCAAAATCCCTTGAGATATTAATAACAATGAAACAGCGGCAATCTTGCTTGATATAACAAGAGAGTTTTAATGAGGAATGCTTTGTATAGACCCCTTGCACGTGACGTCAAAGCAGTTCAATTTGGAGGACAAAACAAAAGAATTTCAATCTCCTGAGAATTTGAACTTATTGTTTTGTCCTCCAAATTAAACTACATTCCGACGTGCTGCAAGGGGTCTACAGTCAACCAACACGGCGGATAGTGACGTAACATGCACCCCAAAAATATAATTCATGTCTTTGCCTTCCGTCCTTGTTAACTCAGTCTGATAACACAGGTTTTATAATCTGACAAGACTTTGGAAAAATGGAAAGGTTCTTCGTGTAGGCTATAAGATTCGAAAATCAAAAGTTATAACTGCTAACTTGATTGATTATGGTATTACCAATTTTCATAAACCAGGTTGCTTCTGCTTGGACTTGAGCAGTGTCGCCATAAAGTGACATTTGATTTACGCGCTCTAATGCTGAAAATAATAAGAATATGAATGAATGAATGGATGGATGGATGGATGGATGGATGGATGGATGGATGGATGGATGGATGGATGGATGGATGGATGGATGGATGGATGGATGGATGGATGGATGGATGGATGGATGGATGGATGGATGGATGGATGGATGGATGGATGGATGGATGGATGGATGGATGGATGGATGGATGGATGGATGGATGGATGGATGGATGGATGGATGGATGGATGGATGGATGGATGGATGGATGGATGGATGGATGGATGGATGGATGGATGGATGGATGGATGGATGGAATTATTTTTAATGTATATTACCTGTTTTTAAGTAGAAAAGAATGGAGCTGAGATCTCTCCTACATAACATAACAAAACATTAGAAATAGGATTTGGTATAAGTCAACTTTCATTGCCGATTATTGCTCAGGGAAAAAATGCGCAAAAAATACGCACGCAACGGACTACTGAATCTACTGAATGCATCCACAGAATTAAAAAAAAATGCGAGAAAAAAATCGTATCTTTTGTTTTGAGGTTTGTTTTTTTTTCCATTCAAATATCTTCTTTGTCAAAAGAGACATTGTGGTAGAGAGTAAAAATAACCTGAAGTGACATTGAGCACGAATCGGAATAGGGTGGGAAAGTACTACGCCCGAAGGAAAAAACATGCCACTTGATAAGACTATAATTTGTGCATGGCGCTTACCTTTTCTCATTCTCGCACAGCGTCAGCCTAAGGCGAATAAGACACCTGAAGAACAGAAAATTATCCACATTAAGCACAATAAAAGCACTTAAGAGCACTTTTAGTATGAGTCGGAACAAATGATTATCCATTATTTTTTCGTGTGAATCCTTCCAAAGTACACTGCGGTAGTAACAATTAAGGTTAAATGCAACCTGCCTACGATTTGCCCACGAATTTGACAGTCCACATGCACCTGTCGTATTTGAGCACAATTTTTCCCGTGAAATTTTCGGCTTCACTTCATGTATGAGAAACAATAGACACGATAAAAACGCACTGCGCTTGGAAGTTCGTCGTGTTTACAAAGAAACCATTGGAGATTTACCGGCGCTTGGTAAATCTCTAAAGTTAAGGCCGTTCGTGGAAAGTTAGTGCTTATTTTTTCCTGACACATTAGTTTAGTTGTTTTCTTTTCCTGGCCAAATAATATGAGAGAAATTCGCATAATATAAGACATGTAAATCTCCAATGATTTTCTTCGTAAACACTATGTCGTCTATGAATTTTCTGCAGAACTTCCGAGCATGCGCAGTGCGTTTTTCACTCGTGTCTCTTTAATAACATTTTTTATAGTGCTAGACTTGTGCGATAGTGCTAGATTTTTTTTCCTTGAATGAAGAATTTCTCCAATCTATTTTAACCACTAAATTTTGTTTTCAAGTCCTTAATACCTTAACGCGGTGATGACCTGTTTTGTGCTTGATGATGTCTGTATCAAGCTTTCCAGGGCTCGAACTGCCACGTCACGGTTGCTTTGCTTTGTTTTTAACAGAACAAAATAATTAATATATCATAGTGGTTTCGAAATGTTCCCATTTTTTATCGGAAGCAAAGGGAAATGGAATGAATGCCTAACAAAGTACAGAAACTCACCTCCAAAGACAATTGAGCCGCGAGACAAATGAGTGCGTGTGTATCATCAGATTCAGTCATGACGTCACTATTCTGTGACTGGGGAGCTACTTCTTTCATTTTGGAAATGTCTTGGATAGCTAAAATAATACAATGCGTGCAGGAAATGAGTACAATAAAATGATGCTATAGATCTAGGCGTATTACTACGATGACCAAAATGTTTCGGGAATTTCCGCATTCTATCCATTATAATTGCATTTGGAGTTATAATTCGGAATGCAGCTCAATTTGTAGGACAAAAGAACAGGTTCCAATTCTCATGAGATTGAAATTCTTATGTTTTGTCCTCCAAATTGAGCTGCTTCAACTTCACGTGAAAGGGGTCCATAGTAAGACAAATTGTGGTAAGTAGGTGACAAAAGAAATTGCGCAAGGGATGCTGGCAGTGGTAGTATCGAAAGATATTTTAGGCCCGGTTTAGACGTCGAATTTCACATGCGCCGAATCTGATGCAAATGAGCAAAACCTTAAAGATTAGGCCCTTTTCCAGGTGACCAAATAAGTTAAGATATTCTCAGTACCTTTTTCGTCCTCTCCTTGCAGTAAGGCAATTTTGAACTGGAAGAAATGCGTGATTGGTGACTCAGGTTCGGTGCGATGCGCCTCTGTTGCCGCCTCTTTGGCCTAGAAAAACGGATAGTTGGCATATACTTCAAGTTAGGCAGCACAAGTTTTTTCATGACATGGCATGAGATACGCTTCTCTTTTAGTGACTCATCACCTGTAGGGCCTGTTGTACCGTGACCGTGCCACGAACCCCACACTTTACTCTATTTTTAAGCATGGCTATAGAATCAGACAGGTATAAAAATTTACCTTGACGTAGTCTCCCAACATGATAAGACAAGAACACTTGTTTCTCTGTAGAAATAGCGCCACATCAGTGATATAATAGTATTACATAATCAGGATAGGATGCTTTTAAAACCCTTAACATTTAAGAACCATTAGTTAAAGGCCACAGGATTTCATCTATACATTCGGTCGTCGATAGGGTGCTTGACCCGCCCTTGTAACACTGGATTCCTTAAATCAGTCATTGCAATTAATACTTGCCAGTAATTTGGCGAGATTCTTGTTGCCGTCCATCTCTTCTGAAGTGAACAAACTCTGGGAATAGTTATACCATACCAAGGCTTCTTGGTATTGTTTATTCTGTAAGTAAAAGAATAAAATAAACAAATAAAAACAAATGAGAATAAAGACTGGATTTCACGGAATGGCTCTTCTTCCATTGCATTCCAATTGGAATTATAATTGACACACAACACTTAACCATTGCACTTCTATAATAGAAACTTTTATGGGATTTCTTCCATCGCCGGATGGATTCATCTTGTTCTATCAATAACCATAGCAAGGCTGGTCAAATTTATTCTGCCTGCGTAAATGAACCACCTAACCCCTTCCACCAGGGAAGAAGAAAAACGGAATTTTCTAACCAATCACAAGCTTTTCCACAATTCCATCGTTGAATAATAAAGTATCCCACCTTGACTATTTTTAACTAACTTTAACTATTTCTTAGACTGAATTTGTCCACTGTTTTGTTTACTTACATCGTACATAGAGGCTGCCTGTTCCCATAACAGAATATGAAACATCTTGCGCATCTCTGCATCTAATGGTCTTCCTGTGTTGTGGCCTTAAGAACAGTTCCAAATTCGTATAAGTTATATTTCTCTTGGAAAATAATCGAAGGAATTCGTGCAGCTGATTTGGCTTTCTTTGTCTTTTGAACACTATTACTTACCAGTGATGCAATCTTCGACTAGTTCTTTAGCTTCTTGTGTTTGTTTGTTGCTAAGAAGCAATTCCTTGTTATCCACAAAAACAATAATTTATTAGTAATAATTTATAAAGTAGTATCAAAAGGTACTGCCCTGTTGATAGAGCAGTTTTTGTATAACTGTAAAAAGGTCGCGGCGGCTCGAACGCGGTTTTCGTGACAAAAGATAAGCCAATTATTCTAGAAAACATGCATCACGGTCCCAGCAAGGCATGCATTCTGCTCTAATTTCCATCTAGTCAATTGCGCAAAACAAGAAAAGAAAACGGCGCGGACACGCCAATTATATTATTTGTGCTGCCAGACCAGTCACATTACGCGACAAAAAATTAGCCAATCAAAACTCTAGAAAACATCGCGGCAAGGCACACATAAGGCACCGCTCTATGTTACATATTCTGCTTTTTTGGCTCTTATTCAGATTGCCTCTCAGGTTTAGTCTGGGATTAGTAACTTCAAAACCTCAGGAAACGATACTGATATTGTCTTACCAGATGCGCAAGTTGAATTTTAGCCAAGTCAGGTGAGTTCTGGAATCTGCTAGCAAGCATCCTCAGACATTCAAAAGCAGTTTCAGTCCTACAAAGATGGTAGAATTCAGTTTTAGATTTTACAGAGCTTAGCCTACTAATATCTTAGACAATTAGATTAACTGTAACATTTCTATTGTCTTTACCTTTTGTACTGGTTGGCAAGTTGAACAATGTTTAAGCCCATTTGAACGTTCATATCTGGGTGACGCAATGCTTCTTCGAGAACTGTTAATTTATTACAAAAATAAATAATTTTCGTTGATTAAAGAGAAAAAATTAATGAGTAAGCTGAAAAGATAGTTCTTGATTGCGCAGGTTTTTTCCAAGATACAACGACTGACAATGATACTGCACAACTACACTCATCACAGAAACCAAGGGAGATCGAAAGGAAGAACTTATCAGGTGCCCTACAGCCTGAAGGTATGTATGCTTCTAAATTTTGATTAAAGTTAAGCAAGACTGTTCATTGATCTAATTTTGGCATGTTGTGTTCAGTTCTAGCCATGCCAGCATATTTGCTCGTACCTGGCTGTAATGAAGATGTAGGCGTTTCTCCTATCATTAGTAACTCGATCTTCAGGTAATGGCCCGCAGGATGAGGATACTCCTAAAACAAGTAAGTAAGCATATGGATTGATATTTATCTCCTGGGGAAATATGGTATTTTGTCTTCTCCCACCCCTTTGGTTTTGAGCCACATACTTACTGAGTTTGCGAGACCTGAGAAGAAACAGAAAGAGAAAGAAAATGAGATGACATAAATGTGAGAAATAGTTGTAGTTAAGGTAAAGTTAAATTACATTTCGCTGAAACGTCTCTTTCTTGCGCGTTTTCACTTCTCTATTTTGGAGAGCTGATTTTTTCAAATGGTTTTGATGTATGCTTACCAACAGCATTTAGAGCTTTCTGCAGGTGCTCTTTCTTGTCCCAGTCGAGGTACACACGAGCCATCAGTCTTAACGTGATAGCCTACTCAGAAAAAAGCACATCAAAACGACTTATTCTATTTTCAATATATAAAACTCGACGGTTCAAGGGGCGATCACTAAATATCATGCAGTTACCTGTTTTTTGTTCCCCACCGGCTTCTTTCCCTTTCCAAACTCATAACTTTCTCTGAAAAAGGAATAAAAATCGAATAATGCAAGTGAGCAAGTGCTATGATACCAAAAAAATCATATCACTGATTGTGCGCAAGTACTGTAATGCGCAAGTGCTATATTGCGCATGTGCCAGGATACTTAAAAGCTCATATAACTGATTGTGCGCAAGTGCTATAATGCGCAAGTGCTATGATACCTAAAATCTAATATAACTGATTCTGCGCAAGTACTGTAATGCGCAAGAACTATAATGCGCATGTGCTTTGATACCTAAAAGCTCATATAACTGATCGTGCGCAAGTACTGTAATGGTAATGGTAAGGTAAGGTAAAGGTAAGGTAAGGTAAAGGTAAAGAGCAAGTGCTATATAGCGTTTTTACTTACTTAAGCCAATCAATGGAATTTCTGTATTCCCTGCTGTGATAAGTGCTGACGCCAAAATTATAGCACAAAATGGCCAACCTTGCATTCTAAAACCAATCATATTTTTGTGTATTATAACATAGTCATAAGATTTGGAAACACCCCACACGTTTGTGGGGGGGGGGGGGGGTTGAAGAAGGAAGAAGGTTTATCATTGGAGCGGTATCCCATTGGCTACGAAACAAAACGAAAAAGTAGCGGCCATGATAGTGTCATTTAAGGTAAAATCGAATATTTGTTATCTGATAGGAATACAAGGACAGTAATGCCATACAATAAAAGGAATTATTTCATACCTCTTTTGGAAGGCGATGCAGCATTTCCTTTGCCTGGTTGACATAAATATGAGCTTTGGCATCCTGTGACATGTGAAAGACCTTGATACAGACAATCAAAAAGTACAGTTTTAGTTTTCTTACGGTGGATATTTGGATTCATTTAATTGATCAAAGCTGTAGAGTTGACATACCGCTTCAGCTCGATAGCAATGGACACTGAACATATATTGTTCACTTTCAAGTCTTTGTCTTTCTTGGTCTGATGAAATGTTTTCTTGTCCCGTTTTTGACCATATGTCCTTCAGACTGTCCCAGCACTGGTGATGTAAGTGGAATATGACATAGGATGCACGTTAACTTTGATCTGTAATAGAAATTTTACGGTGTCTGATTGTTGGGCTCTTTTGCCCCTCCCCCCACCACTGACCACTCCCTCGTCTTTCCTTAGGTTAAGTCCATTGGTCAACGTATATTTGGGGCGTTGTACTGCAACTAAGGTGGTTCAGTTGTTTATCTTACATTTACGTTACGTTTAATGGCATGCACAGGATCAAGATTCGTACCTCTGTAGCCAGCTGTAGGGAATTTTCAGCCATTGCATAATCCTCACACTCTGAAAACATTCAAAACAGATCTAATTTGGTAAACAGAGAAACGAGGCAAGCAATTTTTTTAAATACTATGGGGTATTGATTCCAACAAGCCACTTCACGGTTTCGTCCGCCATCTTGAAATTGGGGCAAACGCGGCAAAATATATAGAAATCTGGATCACTTTGACTTCCCGTAACTCCGCTCATTTTTAATGGATTTTCAAAATTTAAACTTCAATTATCAGCAGCCATGTATACCAGTTGTCGGACTGAAAATAAAACCAATGTAGGTCTTTTAACTAGTTTTGCGACTCATCATATTTTTACAATTTTTTCATATTCACGTGCCCATCGTTTTATTATGAAAACAAACATCTTATTTTCTCAATTTAAAGCTTTCCATTTTCCATCATATTTAGAGGTATAAGTAACAAAGAAAATATCTTTTCAAAAAAGTTTAAATCTTGAAAATCCATTAAGATTGAGCGGAGTTACGGGAAGTCAAAGTGATCCAGATTTCAATATATTTTGCCGCGTTTGCCCCAATTTCAAGATGGCGGACGAAACCGTGAAGTGGCTTACTGTATCCATGACAATTCTTACGCACCTAACCATGCTTTTCCTGTCTTTGCTGCCATCTAATTCAGTAGTATTTGGGGAAAAAATGATCTTATTAGTAGTGACACCTAACCATGCTGACATCTAATTAATGTTTGGGGGGAAATGATTTTATTAGTAGTGACATAAAATTAATCAGCAGCATATCAAGGATTTTCATGGGGTGTCTCTTCCCACTTATTTCAACAAATAATCCCTCCCTCTCCCCCAAAACACATACAGGTAACAGTTATACTCTCGTGATGGGAAAGAGGGGGCAAAGGCACCCTAGGATCCCTCTGGATACGCCTCTATATATACCCTTTCATAGTCTCGCTTTAGTAGTATTACTGTATTCAGTTGTTTCTATGTTTTGCTTACCACTAATTGTTTGCGATAGGTGTGTTCAGTTGTGTCACAGGCATTAGCCAAAAAGGATAAGTTACAAGCAGCATGTCTCACTAAATATAAACAAGAAAAAATAATTTCAACAACGTTCACAATTTTCAACCTAAACTTCCGTTGATCTGAATCAATAACTTACGTCTTGCATTCACAGTCTTGCTGTTTTGACCAGCAGCTTTCATCGCAACAGCCAGATTCCATAATGTAACAGCACAAGTATGGATTTGAATCAACAATGAGTTATGCTCTTTTCCTTCAAACTTTAAGCCATTGATGTCTTGAACGAGGCTGGTTATTCGATCAGCAAGTTCTGACGAACGACCAGGATTTTGCTGATTTTGACCAAGGTCCTTTACCAGTGCTATGAAAATTGAAAATACAGATAATAGTCATTAAAAAATGCAGTTACACAAAAATAAGCTGCCTTAGAAATGCAACAACGAAATAAGAAACGCTTGTTCAGTTCAATCTTACTTTGCAACTTGTTGACATTTTTTGATATTTCTTCGGTATCTTTGTTCGGAAATTCCATCGTTTATAGCAAAGAATGGCAAACTGTAAAACCACATTATATAAATCAGTATTAATAAGCTTCAATCTTAATAATTCTCTAATTTTTAGAATCCTCTTCGGCAAAAACATGAACACCATACTTGACTTGCGAGATTCCTTTGTTTCAGAGATCGGCTTTTTCGAAAATTTCAGTTTACAAGAAAGTTTTAACAAAAAAAAAAAGACGAATAAAACAACAGAAGAAAGAAGCTTTTCAAAAGAGCATTAGATCATAAGACAAACTTACCTTGAGAACAGAAAAAGTATATAAAATATAGAATTTAGTGAAGAAAAATGAACAAATATCTAGTGCCGAGATCACAAAAACGTTTACGAATGAATTTCGCGCGTTTTTGTTTGTTTTCATATACAATCTACGAACGCGCGCGCGCTTAATTTTGGCGCCAAATAAACCGGAAGTAAAAGCAAATAATAAAAAACAGCTAAAAAAAATATAAATGTCGAATTTATAAACATTTACTATTAGAAATAGTCAAAACGTTATAAACAGAAATAAAAGAAAAACTTTCTGAAGCTTCTTTTCCCTTTTTTAAGCAGTGTTTTTAAAAGCTTAATTTTAAAACCGGAAGTAAAGATGAAGGCGCGTTATAATTTTTGGAGACAACAGTCCGTTTATCTGCAAACGATTAAATTGCAAAATACTTTTTCATGCGGGTTTTGATACCTTTTTATCAAATATGCTCTTAAAAATGCTACAAAATGATTTCAAAACATACCAGAAAAGGATATAAGAAGGTAAGCTTAATATTATAAGCTTTTTTCATCGTTAATATTTCACTAAAAGGATGCTTTCTTTGCTCTTCTTTTAGGTCAACATTTGTATCTGTGTAAATGTCAACTCTTTAAATATATAATCTTAAAAATATTGTCTTAGAACTCCAAAATGATAGATTTTCTTCTCTTTCAGACTCTCTGACAATAAAAATCAGCTTTATTAGAAAGATAGATGAGGTGAAATATTTTTTCTGGCCGACAAAGGTGCCAAAACTGAGATTTTCTCAAGCCTTTTTGCTGAAAAATGGAGAATGCTGATAGCATAGAAAATATGTCTGATTTGTATCACAATGAGGAATCCCTGATAGCATTTGATAACAAATGTGGATATAGTACATTAACAGAACAAGAACCTACAGCACAGAAATCACAATGGTAATTAATCATTAGAATTTTATGTTGGTGACCTTATAATCTTTTGGGGGGGGGAGGGGGGTAGGAGATGAAGAGTGGTATATGGTGGAATAATAAGTAGAAATGAATTTTAAACTTTTCAAATCCCATCTAGAGGTCAGATTTTTTTTGGCCTCCTTTTCTTTATATATGGTTATTTGAAAAGTTTAATTTCATTTCTACTTTTTATTTATTTTTGTTTCATTCTTATAATTTGTTTTGTTTGTTTATTTATTTTTTGTTTCCTTTTTGTTGGTGTGTGTTTTTTGTAATTATAATATTTCATTAAAAATCATTAAGAATTTTTGTACAACTTAGTTATTTTATCATTTCAGCTATGAAGATAGGTTTTACAGCTTCCCAGAAGCAAGTACTTATATCCAAAATTTCCTGCATGAAGACAACATGTCTTACTCAAGCTCCCCTGATGATCTGGAGGCTACCTCTGCAGTTTTTCAACAATTTGGTGAGTACAAGTTTATACATTTCTATTACTATTCATTATTTGTAGTTGAGGGATGAGCTAGGATTTACTAGTCTGATTTTTTAGAGCCTAATTAAGTCTGTGGAGGAGGGTTGGATCACCTAATAGTATCATGGAAGAAAATAAGGGACCAATCATTATATTTTACAGGAAGGGGCTGGTGCATTTTGATTTTCACTTGCACAATTGTTTTAGCCCCATCCTTTTTGGACCATAGAAAATGCTGACCCCTCTATTTGCACCAGCCTCCCCTCCTTCCCTGTAAATAATGACTGGTCCCTAAGGGAGCCAAGTCAACTTATACAAGAAAAATAATAACAAACACTGGAAAAGGGGGGCTCATTGTTTGCAACACTATTAAAGGAGGGTCACAAATATATAAAGTTGGATTGCATTTATTTGTCCCAACTCTACCTCACCTCTCAATAATGAGTAACTTTTTTTAAAGTCAGTCATTACCCTTATTTGAAGATCAACACAGTCCCCCCCCCCCCCCACTGTGCCTTTAAATTCTAATTACTAATAATCCTTGAGATTTAATGCCACTTCCCCTGACTTTATCACTGTTTCTCACAGATGCAATATTACGTCAACAAGTACATACAGAAATAGAAGTGTTCAAGGAAAACATCAACAGGATACTAACTGATCAACAGTACCAGTTCAAGCAGGCTTTTGGCCTTCCAGATCCAGCTTTGAATACAACTGAGGTGAGATATTGCTTTTATTATTTCTTGGGCTACCTGTAGGGTGTGCAACACAGGAACCCCAAGTTTAAATTTGCCTAAATAGCAATCATGCTCAATAATATATGTTTATTACAGCCCAACTTATGCCAACTTAAGACTTCAGTAGTAACATTGCTATCCTATAAAAGGGTGGGTGATTGTAAAGATAAAATTTACAAGGGAACATTCATAATATATGTAGTTGAGCCAGAGGACTACAGGGATTTGGAGCCAGCCATTTTCTCCAGTAACAATTAGGGGGGGGGGGGGGCTATCAAAAATAATAGCCAAAGATTGGGAAGGGGCATGATATTTAGCATCTACTAAAAGTTCTGCAGTTTGGAGAGGGGGAGGTCACTGCAAAATATGTTATGTTTGAGTGGGGGCCACCCCCATCAATTGGAAATTCCCATAGCCCCCTACCCCATAGTCCCCCTACCCCATAAATCATAAACGCTCCCTAAGTATGCAGAAAATGGGCCGGTAAATGATCTCTTAATAAATTAACCTCTTCTGAGTATTTGCTCCCTGGTATGTTCCAGGCAATGCATGTGGTGCCACAATCAAGTTATGCAGAAGAAGGAAATTCTGGTAGGTTAAAGAAAGGAATATATACACGGTCTTCAGTTGGTAGAGACCATGGGATGGGTAAAAAATTAGTGAAATTTCATTTTTCGTCTCCTTACCCCTCTTCCTCTTCATCCCCTTTCCCCTCTTCCTGCAAACAAAAAACTTTAGAACTGACCCTCTTCCCTCCCCCCCCCCCCCTCCCCCTGCCCCCCATTTATATAGAATGGTACAAACCCCACACCCATTCCTTTTAACCAACCTCTATTACAGGAACGAGTTAAAAAAGATGGGATATAATATAATAAAATACTGATGTAAAATGATAATGACAAAAAATTTCAGATTATTTGTTACTTTTTTGTTTGTTTTTTGTTTCCCTATTAATCACCCCTCCCCTCCCCCCCCCCCTTCCTCATCCTTCACAAAACACACGCACGCAATTGAGAGAGGAACATTACCATTTCCCTGATGTGACTTATTTATTTCAAGACGTGCTTGTTCTTTCAGAGGAATGCCAACTCGGCATGCCAGATAAAACTCAATCTGAAAGCAACGAGAGCACAATCGGGAGACTACGTTGGTGAGCTTACGTAATAACGTTTATTAATATTAGATATTAGAAAAAACCTACTAATGGTCTATCACCAATCGAGCCCTGTGATTGGCTGAGCTACTAGGGGTCTATTAGTGATAGACCTCTAGTAGCGAAAAGCGCCGGTTTTGAAAACCAAAAAATATATATTTAAAGCAAAATCCAAAACTTTTTGCATCCTTTTATTGGACCGATTAGTAGGTTTTCACTAAAACAATTAGACCTTTCGCCCTCATGGCCTACGAGTCAATAGCCCATTCGGCCTTCGGCCTCATGGGCTATTGTCTCGTAGACCATTCGGACTCGAGGACTAATTGTTAAATAGTCTCGTCATTTGCCCACCCCCCCCCCACCCCCCCCCCCCCACCTCCCTTGTGAATCTAAGGAGGACAAGCCCCAATCTAAATGTACTGTATTGTCTTTCATTCATAGTGATCAATGATGGCCTTCCCCTTTTCAAAGTCCTAGATCCACCTCTGAACCCTTTATGTTGCCTAGAGCATAACAACTATAGACCTCTTTGGCTTGGGCGTAATGTTTTCCCATTTCAGACTACGTGTCTTTCCCTAGAGTATCATTTCTTTGTTTAGCGGTTGCACATGAGAAGACACATGAACATGGATACAACTCAAACAAAGAATCTTATTCTCACTAGAATAACACGAAGTCTGAAATGGGAAAACATTACCAAGGGGAGGGTCAGGAAATTTCATTCCCATTGTTAGGGTCACATCATTTTCGGTGCTCAACTTCAAATCTCCACCCACCTCCCCCTGCTAATTTCTGACAAGTCCCTACTAAGAGGTCTATTAAACCATGCTGAAGATTTTTTCCTTGATTTTTCTTGATAGGTACGATCTTGAAAACTATCCATCAGAAGAGAGCTTCACATCGCAAGAAATCCAAGAAGCTGTACAAAACGACGAAGAAAAATTAACCATGGGTTTTCTGGTGAGAATGTTAACTGCTGATTCTGCAATAACTGCCGCCTTGAGAAGAAGAGAGTATGCGTCTTAGAGGGGCCTTACCTTATTCTATGCGGGTTTGTCAAAAGTGTACTGCGCAAGCTTTGAGGCACTCGTGGGCGCTCGTTGATTTTGACTCCCACAGAATTTTGTCCGGCATTCTTACTACGCATGCTCCATGAGTGCATATTTACTGGCAGCATACTAAGTAGGGCAGGGTACTGGGGTCAAAGAGTATTCCAGTAAACACTGAACCGTTGTAGACACATATTCTTGGTTTGCTATCAATCCTTAGCCGCAATCAGACATCTTTCATGATGAAGGATATAACAAACAATTCAAATTGTATCAGCCAAAAATTGTGCAAATCGGCAAATCCTATTTTGCGACCTTGCCTTGCGCAGTAAATTCATGTAATTCTGTGCATTCTTAAGTACCAGTTTCTTAATTAGCAGTACAGAACGCAACTTTTAATTAAGTCCTACAGGCAGGGCAACCTTAATATATCACATATGAGAATTTTTTGTCGAATATCATCAGCAAGAACTCCGAATTCTTTCCGAGTGATCCCGACTAGTATTCGGCTGCTAACGCCAAGCATAGAAATATATTTTCTTTGTGCGAGTTGGAGAAAATTCTCTAGTAACTGAAGAGAAGCGTATAGTACTTAATGATTTTACTATATTCTTAGAAAGTATTTGAAAGTCAGCTAAATCAAGAAAGTTTAAGTCACTATCGTCTTTTCAATATCGTACCATGTATGCAAGACAAATGAGATGTTTATCGAAGTAACAATATTTGTCGAAGAAACAATATTTGTATTATGATCATCCGGGTGAATGTAGTCCTGAGAAGGACTGTTTGATGTGACTGACGTTTGAGATGATAGGCCTGACCCTCCCCCACCCTCACCTTAGTCCCTAGGTAATGCATATTATGCTCTCATTCACAGTTCCCTGCACCATCTTGAAAGGTAGCTGTGCCTTTGTATTGAAGCGAGGCGAATGGTGAGCTTGCAATGAGACATGTAAATGATTGTCCAAGATGTTTAAAAAAGGTCTCTATCATTGCAAGCTCACTACTCGTTTCACTCCGATGCAAAGTTAAGGCACGTCTACATTTCAAGATGTTACAAGGAACTGTGAAGGGGACTATTACATTTGAAAAAACCGTTCCCTTATTGTCACCCTCTTAGGAACATAGGAATTCCAATCCTAGAGGCACGTTGTGTTTTTTTTACCTTCTAGATTCCACTAAAACTTGTTTTTGTTCTATTGCAAAGCATAATTATAAATCCACTAAGTGAAAACTCGTAAATCACGGCTGACAAGTCAAATATCCAACATCGCCACTTTGTCCAGAGCCCGGAGGGGTCTCTCCAATTAACATGTCTAATGACCTTGCACATCACTTAATTTGGCATACTTGTGTAGAATGCTTTCATTATGATCTTAATGATCGGATATCAAGCAAATTTGCTAGACTCTTAATTCTTTTATTTCCGAGCATTTGTGGTTTTGTCAGCGAGATAATGGAGCGGTATTCATTGATCCTGTAAACAACAACAAGAAGAAAAAAACGAACGTAATATGCTGAAAACAAAAACAAGAAATAGAGTTGAAGGTGAAGGTGAAGACGTCCAATCGATTGGTATTCGTAAATATTTCGTAAGAAATCCGTAGGGAGCTCGGAACATCCTTTCATGGTCGACAGTATTTACCATCTTGATACTTAAAAGTCACTTTAGTTATAACTTTGGATAAATGGATCTGCTTTGTTATTGATGCATGACAACATAAGGTAATAAGAGTTAATAAGCCAATATAATACATAGAGAGAGTGTATAAAGACAAGGCTAATATCTACAAGGTGTCCGCATCCAACCAGTAAATCCATTAATGGCTCAAAAATACATAGGTTTAGAGTAAAGTATTTTTATTATTTCATTCAGATTCCTCTCGTCTTCTATCCTTTTTACTCCCGTCCTCTGCCTTCCTCTTTTCGTTTCTTTTCTCCGTCCCCCTCTTCTCCCCCTCCTTACCTCACCTCAGTCTCCTCTCCTCTCCTCTCCTCTCCTCTCCTCTCCTCTCCTCTCCTCGTCTCTCTTCTCCTATTTTCTCCTCTTCTCTTCTTCTTCCTTTCTTCTTCTTCTTCTTCTCTTTTGTTGAATCAGTCGAAGTCAAATAACCTTGAAAACTGACTATAATAAGTTCTTTCTTAGTCTTAAAGACAATGGTCAAGGTCATTTCCAGATGAGTGGCGCATACGCAGCATGAGTTACGTGCGTCAGTGCGCTCGTACCGTGCGCATGTCAATGATAATCACGCACGCGAAAACGATCTTTTGTCCACCATGAATGCAGTAGCTGTAGCGCACTTTGTATCAAGGCATCTCAAAAAGATCCACTTATGATGTTGTTTTGTTTAGATGGACCCTTTTTATAAGATCTTTACAGTGGTCTAGTATTAATAACTTGGGTTATTTATCTGGCCATGTGTTGTTAACTGTAAGGGTGTTGTGCAGGTATTGATCTCCCAGTTGAGTCTTTGTTGTTCACTACCAGTCAATAGTCCAACAAAGTACACAAATAACATCCTAAGTGGTCAATTATACCGCCTTTCTTTTTCACTACTCGTAAGATGCTTCTCAGAGCAGCTAGCGTCAATACAATGGATTTCAATTCTCATATTTATTGTTTTGTCCTCGGCTCGGCATTGGGAATTATATGATGGAAAAGGTGTATAGGAGATAGTTTAGACCCATATTTTTTTGATCTGTAATATTTATTGTTTTGTCCTCGGCTCGGCATTGGGAATTAAGCTGGGAATTGTATGATGTAAAGGTGTATAGGAGAGAGTTTAGACCCATATTTTTTGATCTTTTGAGCCTGTTCTTAATAGACTACAATCAGAGCTTATGATAACCATCAAGTCTAAAAACTAAGATTTTAAAACCTTTATAAATCAACGTCCCTTTCCTAAACCTTTAAATAACAAAAAACTGTAACCCATCGAAACCATCTTAGCAAAGAGAAGCCTAGCAACAGCTAATTTCTTAGCAGAACTGATGTGACATTTTTAATTTCAACTTCCTTTGAGCGCGCAGTCCGGCTCCTACATGACTTCCAACCTTTCATTTTATTATTTTTAAGATTATTTCATTATTCCTTCATGGTACTGCCAGATGAAGATAATTCAACGCTGTGTAGTTTAGGATCATTAGCGGTCATAAAACCACAACGCAGCTCATC
Organism: Anthopleura xanthogrammica; assembly: GCA_964019055.1. NCBI lineage: Eukaryota > Metazoa > Cnidaria > Anthozoa > Actiniaria > Actiniidae > Anthopleura > Anthopleura xanthogrammica. The sequence goes on along the minus strand of OZ025223.1, from coordinate 4,106,823 downwards.
GTGGACCTCGTTTTGCGCAAATTAATCAGAACTGTGTCAGCAGTTTACATCCACCGCCTGTCTTATGGCGCCTGGAAGTCGCGGCTAACTCAATAAATACACCAATATCGATACTATATTCATTACGATTCTGTGTCATATCGTGTCATAACTTTATTACTGTCACTTTGAAATGACTCCTTAAAGTTTATAAGATTCCTTGGCCTGTTTGTTTAGTTTCCATGGAGACATCTTCTTCCCCGCCACCGAACGCTGTTCGCTATCTCTCATTTTAGGATGTGGTATTTATCACGTTAGAAAAGTTTTACTCCAAATTAAGTTGTTTTCCTAAGGTGTTGTAAAACATGTGATTAAATTTTTATAACAAAAACACGATACAATTAAGCCTTTTTTTTACCACCCTAAGGCAGTTTTAATTGTTGAATGCCTTTGTCGAAGTTCAAAAACAAGAAAAAAACAAAAATTATCACTATGATACTGTTTCTCTTGGAGTACTCCGGCAATTGTTTTTCCAATACGAATGAAAAATATCGGTTAAACACTAATAGTTTAATAAATGACTGCTAAAAGAGATCAACGGGAAGTTGGAATTACCCGATACGCAAAGTATCTAATAGCGAACTTCAGATTCGACTACGAGTACGAGTACGAATACGAGTTTAGCAATATCGGCCCTGCGTGCTTAACACTGAATCGTATTCGATTTCCGATTTTTAACAATCTAAAGTTTCAATCTACGTACTCCACCATGACTATACAAAATTATAGTGCTAATCTTTGAGTCTTCAAAATTCGTACTTGTACTCATTCTCGAAGTCGAATTTGAAGTTCGCTAATGTTTAACTGAAAGAAAGTTTTTCAAAAATAGAAGAAATTTGGAATAATTTATTTTATTAATTATAATAAAAGGTAGACAGTACGATTCAGAATTACTTGAATAGCTACTTATAAATTCCGCCGTATGAATCATACTTCCTGTTTCATAAAATTAATCCAACTAAAAAATTCCATTTAATTTTTTTTTTGTCGAGTAAAAATAAATAAAAGTCATTGCTTTGTTAGTTAAGGAGAGCAAAACCTTATTTTTGTTTTGTTTCTTTGTTGTATCAGTTGTATCTCGTGCAAAGTTTCTTTTTATTTTAAACTTTTTTTAATGTTCCGTGACCACATCTCCAGTTGTTTACCAATGTTTTTCGGTGTCTTGGTTCTGTTTCACCTGTCCCGTGGCCAGGGTGTGTCAAAATTGCATCAGAGTACCTGTAGAAGTGATGGTGCCAGAATTCGCACTCGTTGGTGATTAAACACAAACAACCCGTAAAATGATATCCGAATTAAAACGAGATGTTTTCGACAAATTAACACCTTTTCCTCAAGCCACCTGTGTCCTCGAGGCCTATTCTTATACGAACGGGTCTCAGAATGTTTTCAAATTTCGTGGTTATTACTTCTGTTTAGGTCGACATTCCCAAACAACTCCGCCTTAGTGTCAAAAAGCTGACAAAAAGGTTTGGCAAAGTCATTGATGACGAAAATAATCATAATGTTACAGATATAATAACATAATATACCCTGCTGTGAGAGAAATCACGTAGCGGTTTGGGGTCCCACATGGCTCATTGCTGGGACCGGCTAAAAAAAATTTTCTTCCGCTAAAAACTCTACCTGGTTAAAAAAATTTCCCCACTAGATATGAAAAGATTAGTATTCAGTAATTAATCATTAATGACATTACGTTTTTATCGGAAACGTGGTAATTTTGTTTAAATATTCGCGAAAATTGAAATGTTTATCCAGTTGCGAAAACCTAGGAATTGCTTATATTTTACGTTTCTTTCAACTTTCAATTATAGAGACAAAACTTATAAGCCACTTTGTCTTAGGAATGATGTCGTTAAGGGAATCTTATTGAAATTTAGATTCCTGTGTTCGAACTCTTCAGGGCTAAAAATTTCATTGAATAGCAAACTGTCAATGTTCTATAGTACCACCAGCAGGTGATGATTATCACCCTGGCTGTGGTTCAATTAAATGAAGCTTAAGATGGCTGAATTGAAGCCTTAAATGAACACGATGAAATTAGTTAAATGGCTAAATTTGGAATTACGGTGTTAATTTTCTCTTCTGGTACTGATATTCTTGAATGTTTTTAATACTGATTGTTATGTATGTATGACTGTAAATTGTAAATGCAACTGTAGATTACTTTTAAAGAATAACCTTTATTATGGAGGCTTGAAACAACCTCTTGGCTGATCTAAGTCAGGGTATGGCTAACTCACAGATTGAACCCTGAAACAACCTCTGGTTTGATGTAAGCCAGGGTATGGCTAACTCACAGATTGAACCCTGAAACAACCTCTGGGCTGATCTAAGTCAGGGCATGGCTAACTCACAGATCCAACCCTGAAACAACCTCTGGGCTGATCTAAGTCAGGGCACGGCTAACTCACAGATTGAACCCTGAAACAACCTCTTGGCTGATCTAAGTCAGGGCATGGCTAACTCACAGATTGAACCCTGAAACAACCTCTGGGCTGATCTAAGTCAGGGCACAGCTATTCCTAACTCACAAGTCAAATTAGAATTTAGCTAAATAGGTTTTGAGGAGGGAGGAAAACCAGAGAATCTGGAGAAAAACCTCGAACCAAGGAACAGACCAAACTGTAATTATATTGCCATGTTACTAGTATTTCTAAGTCTTGAAAAATACATCATGATTTGAACATTGCGTTTTACCAAATGAATGTAGTTGTGAGTGAAGGAAAGTTCCATTACATCTAAACAAAGACTTGTTAATGCCTTCTTCCTCGCTTATAATTAGAACATTGTCCAGGCGGATTTGAAAAATAATTTGGAGTTAATACATGGACATGTTTGTGGGATGTACTTGTAATGAGTGTTCGCAAATAAAGAGGAAATATTGCGAAAATAGAACTTTTGCGAAATATCGTTAAATGTTGAACAACCTGATAATTAATTTTGATGTCTTGGATAAAAAAATCTTACTTTTGCTAGTTTCGGTTTAAATTTTTGTAATGAATGGTCGCAAATGAAGAGGAAATATTGCGAAAATAGAACTTTTGCAAAAATTATTGTATCGTTAAATGTTGAACAACCTGATAATTAATTTTGATGTCTTGGATAAAAAAATCTTACTTTTGCTAGTTTCGGTTTAAATTTTTGTAATGAATGGTCGCAAATGAAGAGGAAATATTGCGAAAATAGAACTTTTGCAAAAATTATTGTATCGTCAAATGTTGAACAACCTGATAATTAATTTTGACGTCTGGCAAAAAAACAATACTTTTGCTAGTATCGATTTGAATTTTTTGAACTTGCACGTGGAAGAAAACAAGGATTTCTCCATGTAGAGAAGCAACATGGTTTCCTCATATATGCGCGCAACAATCCAGAAACTCTATCATCGCCTGGAAAAACCTTTTAAAATCCAATCAGTGATATTGATTATTACAAATTACCGGCCCAAAAGTATTATCCTCTGGTAAAATATCTGGCAGTAGTTCAGAAAATATTATGTCACTTTCTTTTAATGTATTCTGATGTTGTTTTATTTGTTGAAAATCAATTTCTAAATTCCAATTGGAACGCAGTGGAAAAAGAGCCACTCTGAGGAATCCACTGTTAATTCTCATTTTGTTTTTATATATTTTATTTTATTTGTTTAGAATTGATTGTGATGCAACTGTTGGTATACTAATTATTTCTCTCAATTTCTAGATTGTAATTTCCTCAGTAGTCCTGCAGAGTTTTTATCCTTGTTTTATTACATTCATTCATTTATTTATTCATTCATTTTCTCATAGTTTTCAGTCTCAATTTTCACTCCTATTTCTAACATTAAAGATCTATTTTAAAGTTTTCAAGAAATCTGATAAATTCCGCAGCACGGCTGTTCTCGGCTTTAAACTAAACAGTGGAAATAAAATAGAATGAAATATTCAGAAGAGGAAAAAAATTCAAAGTGAAGTGCGGTAAATTTCGGCTTAAATAATGTCTTGGCATGAAAATGCTAGAGAACGACTTGCAGACCACAAAAACCCAATGAACATCACCGCATATGTCTGGTTCAAACCACTTGACAGATCAAACTTAATATTCTTGATTTTCCGGCACCCTGAGGCGCCCACTGCAGGAAAAAAGATATTCTTAAAAAAACCTTAATGGTTAATGGTTTCTGTCATGTGCGACATTCTTACACGTTCTATTTTTTATTTCAAAAAATATGATAAAACTGCTTCTCTTATATTTTCGTCGTCTGGGGGCGCCAATTGCAGGGGGGGAAAATCGATATTTTAAAAACCAAAATTAATAGCTAATGTTTCTGTCATGTGCGACATTCTTTAAACGTTCTATTTTTGTTACGAAAATGTAATAATCTGCTTCGTTTGTCTTCCAGTTACATATTCTAATGTTACCTTTTCATGAAAAAATCCCAAATTCCGTGACTTGTAATCTGCTTTGTTTTCCTTTAGTTTCTTCTTTTAGTTTCTACACATGTTTAAACAACTATATTTAGCAACGTAAACCGTAATAACCAGATATGTCACTTTTGTTTTGGAGCTGAAATATTGTGGATCGTTCTAGAGCTGTGCAGAGTACGAGCAATTTATAGAACGAAGATTTTGAGGGCTGCAATCTTAAAAGAGCTCTTTTATTTGCATTAATCCCTGGTCTTGAGGGTCAAAACAAAAATTTGCTTCGATTGAAGATATTTAAAACTTTTCACGTCAAGACTTTTTTGGGATCTTCATTTTCTATATCGAAGGGGGGGGGGGCATGTAATATGCAAAAATGGGGGCCCTATAGACCTCCTGAACGTGACTTCAAAGTAGCTCAATTTGGAGGACAAAACAAAAGAATTTCAATCTCCAAATTGAGCTGCATTCCGACGTGCTGCAAGGGTTAAGTTGAGTAATAAATGATTTTCCCCATTATTGTTCGCAGTAGGTAAACGAGGAAGGTATTCAAGGGGTCTATGTTCATATAATTATGATTTTAATCATTTCATGTAGCTTCCATTCTCAAGTCTGAGGCTGATCCAAAGTACGTTAAATGTCATGGTCATTGCCACTATAGGTTTGAAATTGCAAACGATTGGCTTTACGCTCCAGAAATTCTTTCAAGCAATAATAAGTCAAATATTTATTCAGTAGATGTTTACTAAGCAAATCTATTCACAGTCCCCCTCTTTACCTTCCCTTACTCTTCTAGACTTTAACCTTCCCCTCCCCCTCCCCCTCCCTGAAGACAGGTTTAATGTGACAAGTTTCGAAACCTAAATTAGAACCGACGAAAACGAAAGAAGGAACATTGTATCGAACAAACTAGAAGCAATTGCTCACACGATAGATCATATTAAAAAATCATCCACATCCCACATCTGAAGCCCCGTATCACATCCCTTTTTAAGAGTACCGTATTCTTCCAGGGTCCAAAACCTCGCAAGGATCGCATGAGTATCTCCCTATGGAGCATGCGCAAGATAATTTCTTGTCCTCTTTTGATGCTTACGTTGCAAGTTTCTGTTTCAGATAAGAAACTTGCAACATGTTTTCGTATTTTCCGCACGGTTTTGGCCATTCATTATGAGGTTTATATTTGTCATTTTGTTATCTTTATTATCATCATATATTGATGCTATTATACAAGTTTTATTCATGGAGGAATAAATAAGCTTCGAGTTTCAGGTTTCAGCAAACCGCTTGTCACACATGCCCACTATAGTAATACCTTACTAAATGATTAATACATGAAACAAAAAACCAAGCAGGCATACACTTGTTATCATATTAGAGCTTTTAGTAGACCCAGTTTTGCTGCGTCGAATCTAATTACCATTAAGGTCGAGCGCTGTTTTCCTCGAAACTAGCTTGTAGTATGCTGAGGCCAAACTTAAAACATGCCGTCTCCAGGCGCTAAGCAAAAGAGCTGATGTTTCATATAGAAGTTCTCGACTTTTTCTTAGTTACTTGCCTCAAAGGTAATTAGATTCGACGCGGCAAACGTTCGACATCTGAACTGGGCCCTAGTCTCTTAAATTCACTCTTCTCCTCTCCTCTCCTCTCTCTAAATTTGCTACAAGGGGGAACCCCGCACCACACCATCTAACCTATCCGCCATTATCCTAAGTACCTTACCATACACCACACTACACTATCCTACCTAATACCATGCACCATCCTACGTCTTACCTCCTATATCCCCCTACTACATCCATACATTACCTCACACCACACTACGATATACCCTCACCCTACCCACCTTCTTTTCTCTTACTAGTGTCCTCGAAGTTCCTTTCATTTCCTTTCCTTAATTTTTTCCGTTGAACTTTTTCAAGTTTTCTAACTATGTTTTTCCATCACAAACATCACTGTACTTTTAATACCTCACGTGCAGAAAAGTCTGAGGCTGATCCAAAGTACGTTAAATGTCATGGTCATTGCCACTATAGGTTTGAAATTGCAAACGATTGGCTTTACGCTCCAGAAATTCTTTCAAGCAATAATAAGTCAAATATTTATTCAGTAGATGTTTACTAAGCAAATCTATTCACAGTCCCCCTCTTTACCTTCCCTTACTCTTCTAGACTTTAACCTTCCCCTCCCCCTCCCCCTCCCTGAAGACAGGTTTAATGTGACAAGTTTCGAAACCTAAATTAGAACCGACGAAAACGAAAGAAGGAACATTGTATCGAACAAACTAGAAGCAATTGCTCACACGATAGATCATATTAAAAAATCATCCACATCCCACATCTGAAGCCCCGTATCACATCCCTTTTTAAGAGTACCGTATTCTTCCAGGGTCCAAAACCTCGCAAGGATCGCATGAGTATCTCCCTATGGAGCATGCGCAAGATAATTTCTTGTCCTCTTTTGATGCTTACGTTGCAAGTTTCTGTTTCAGATAAGAAACTTGCAACATGTTTTCGTATTTTCCGCACGGTTTTGGCCATTCATTATGAGGTTTATATTTGTCATTTTGTTATCTTTATTATCATCATATATTGATGCTATTATACAAGTTTTATTCATGGAGGAATAAATAAGCTTCGAGTTTCAGGTTTCAGCAAACCGCTTGTCACACATGCCCACTATAGTAATACCTTACTAAATGATTAATACATGAAACAAAAAACCAAGCAGGCATACACTTGTTATCATATTAGAGCTTTTAGTAGACCCAGTTTTGCTGCGTCGAATCTAATTACCATTAAGGTCGAGCGCTGTTTTCCTCGAAACTAGCTTGTAGTATGCTGAGGCCAAACTTAAAACATGCCGTCTCCAGGCGCTAAGCAAAAGAGCTGATGTTTCATATAGAAGTTCTCGACTTTTTCTTAGTTACTTGCCTCAAAGGTAATTAGATTCGACGCGGCAAACGTTCGACATCTGAACTGGGCCCTAGTCTCTTAAATTCACTAGTGGAGGAGGGGGAGTAGAGTGTGTTAGATTTTCCTTTATTGGTTTTTCTACGGGTTCTTCGAACTTTGCCAAGTTAGCTATGCTCTGACTTTTATCAGCCCAGAGGTTGTTTCAGGGCCTTATCGATAAATTTTAAAGTTTTTTTTCGTAACACCATTGTCTACGCGCAGACATTTTTATTCACTCAACTCTCCCCACCCTCCCTGGGGAAAAAATATTTTACGGAAAGAAAACAAAAATTTATGATCACCACAATTAATAAATATGGATTTGAAATAACCATTATTTGACACATCCAGTTGAAATTAAGGCTATAATTAGTTCTAGAATTCTATAGTATTGTTTACATTCGATAGAAGCGATAAAATTAGTCTATTTTACACATTTTGTGATAAATTGGTTAAGAGAGCCAACTGAAACGAAGACTGCGGGAACTTCGATCCGCTCGTATGCTCTGAACCACACCCAATTATATTCACAAGTGACGCGCAAACGCGCCAAAAATTAAAAACATCTTTGAGCGCGCCGAACATGCACGTGTTTCAATCGAAGCGAATACCACGAGTTTGGCTCCACGCGCCAAAAATTAAAATTATCCCCCAGAGTCTCTAAGATATAGTCAAACTCCTAGTTAATACATCTACTAATGAGGGCTAATAATATACTTGAAACCGCCAGGTGGCTGTCACACCGTCGCGAAAAAGACTATAAATTATAGATGTATCATTCTAACCTTACATACATCAATCAAATTAACAGATCTTGTTTGTCAAGAGCAACCGAATATTTACATTAAACTGCAAGGTGATTAAGCTACAATATTAAAATTCGTATTTTTTCCCTATTTTTAAACTCTTGTTCTCTGTGGGAGGTCTTGCTCTAACAATACGTCGTAGGGACCGCGAAATACATTTGTATGACGCACTCAGTCTGTTTGTCGTTCTTCAGGTCTTCAGTGAATTATGTCCAACCACGCTTATAGACACTCTATCTAGAACATACTAAATAGATTAAAATAGCTTGTTATAGAGTGCAACTTCTCCCTAACAAGCTAGCTATATTCTATTTCGATCTGAGTTAGCCATGCCCTGACTTATATCAGCCCAGAGGTTGTTTCAGGGTTGGATCTGTGAGTTAGCCATGCCCTGACTTACATCAGCCCAGAGGTTGTTTCAGGGTTTGAGAAAAATTTTCGATAAAAATTTTAGTAAAGGCTTATTTGAATCAATATATCTAATGAACTTTTGTATGCCTCCATAATTCACTCTAAAGGAATGCGTACTCGCGCGCGTCAAAATTGCAAGACCTAAATAAGAGTTTTCGGGTAATAAAGATAAGATTGTCAGAATTATTTTTGACTTGTTTAACTGCAAGCTGTGAGCTTGAATGCGCGCGCGATCAGAAAAATTGTTTCTATTCTCTAAAATAATTTACACTTATTTTCCAATAATCTTAGTTTGTCTATATATGACATAATGTTGTTCCAGTGCTTTGCCACATTTACTTTTACGTAACGTTTCTAATATTCATGTGATAACCGGTGAGGCGTTGCCATATGACGTCATGCGGGAACGACATGCGACCAAGTAAGGAAGTGAGTCAGTGTCGCGTGCTCCTCAGAGTTGGAAACGCGTTTCCAAATGCTTCACCTACATTAGTAACGCATCTAAATTTATACCTGACAGTATTTGAGCAATGATTTATATTGTGCTTCCTTAGATTTGATTCATTGATGTCGTTGGATATTCGCTTAGGTTGATGATCAATCCGTGCGACACTGCTAGAGCTCACTTTGCGATGCTGTTTCTTTATTATTATCCTGAACTATAGAACATCCAAGAATTTTTGGTTACACTGGTTTTTTGTTGTTGTTCTGTTGTTGTGCTAGCCTAGCGACCAGTTAGTCGATGGTGATTCACTCAGTCAACCACAAACATGAATGAGTCTTTATGACTATATTAACATTTCTGATATCTTGTATGCTTAGAGTAAACTTATGTGAGGAAACTGGTTGTGCAATTGTGATGCTTCCTTCCTCGACATCCACCTGTTACTTCTCGTCTCGTCTCGTCTCTCTCCTCTGCTCTACTGTCTATTCTGCTCTGCTCTGCTAGATATGTTCCCCTCTCTTCTCCTCTCCTCTCCTCTCTCTAAATTTGCTACAAGGGGGAACCCCGCACCACACCATCTAACCTATCCGCCATTATCCTAAGTACCTTACCATACACCACACTACACTATCCTACCTAATACCATGCACCATCCTACGTCTTACCTCCTATATCCCCCTACTACATCCATACATTACCTCACACCACACTACGATATACCCTCACCCTACCCACCTTCTTTTCTCTTACTAGTGTCCTCGAAGTTCCTTTCATTTCCTTTCCTTAATTTTTTCCGTTGAACTTTTTCAAGTTTTCTAACTATGTTTTTCCATCACAAACATCACTGTACTTTTAATACCTCACGTGCAGAAAATTCCCAAGTGACATCAAGCCAAACAAAGAACGATCAAAGCATAATAATGACGTCATTAAGCACGTGTTTTCAACAGGTAAACTGAGCAGAAACTTGAAGTCTTATATGATGTTTCAGAACGTGTTAACTGGTATATTTTAAAATTTTTGGCTAATTTGCTTTGAAAAAGTTTTTAACCCCATGCTGAGCTTATTGTTCCTACTTTTGTAGGATATCTGGTATTTTACTGGAATTAGATTCAACTCGTTGCCGTTTCAGTAATAGCTTTACGTAATCAACCAAGCTTAACTTTTCCTTAAATTTCGAGGTGTCTAGCTCGCAGCCGGAACTTCCAGGCTGGTCAGTTGCTTTTGAGGAATCTCCTACTGCACTAAAACAATCGCATACTTGTGTGAATAAAGTCGTTATGTTCCACTACAAGAAAATAGTCTTCATACCACATTTTTGAATTCTACATAATACCCTGCTCATTACATTCCTACAGGTAGCCTATACAAAGTTTACTTCCGGTGGTCAGGTATTGTTGACAACCGAGCACGTACTATGTTTGCAGAGCTCGTTTACGCTTCATGAAGAAATTTGGCAAGGGAAAATAATAAATAAAAACTGTTTGCACGTGCGTTTTTTTCATGTGCTTCAGCTCCTCAAAATCGTATCTAATTTTTCAAAAAAGTCCTTTTTCTCGATTCGTAGATTTTAGATTTAAATCTAAAAATAGCGGAGGGGAGAAAATGGTTGGTGAACCTCAGACGCCGACCGCAAATTGGAGATGAAGATACTTTAATTTCCCTGGCTTACGCGGATTACACAGTTTTTTAAGTTTCGTATAATCTCCAGGATCCGGATCGAATGAAATTTTTTTCGAATAAATTTTGCATAAAGTTCTTGAGCTTGGGGATTTTTATGGAAAATTAAGGTGTGAACCAATTTGGAAAAGCTACCCCAGTAAGGGCGAATATTGAGCATTGTTCAGCATTGAAAATCGGTCTCTAGAAAAACCTTTAGAAAATCAGAAAACACTTGAAAAAAATGTTGTAATATTTATTAGGGAGATGTGAAATATTTTTGCTGTTGAAATCGAGTGATGGAAGGTTATTTAATAGTGCTCTTCCTCGTGCTTCCTTCAAGGTCGTTTCTAATGGTTGAGCTAAGAGGGAAAAAATCAAGAAATATCCTCAATTATGTTGCTGATTTTTATCGCCTTTCACTTGTCCGCCTCCTCAACTACGTAAGCAAAGTCTAGAAGCATAATCGTATTGAAACACGCTCGCTTGCTGAACACTAGGTAATGTCAGCTGCCTCTTACAATCAATCTGACACAACCCACGCTTATTCGCGTGGTCCAATGACGTCAGTCTAATCAATCAATCAAATAGTATACTTGTATATATATTTTTCCATACTGCGAGACGAAAAAAACGATACAAAACGACAATGGCTCGGATTATAGTCAATTCATTTGTAATTTCAAAGTGTTTGCCTTCAATCTTGTAAGTGTGCATTCCGATTTGAAGAAGTCCGGGTTTTTCGATAACCCATAATTTTTAATCCATAAAACGAATGTGCGGCCTACACATACATGTTCGTGACTCCAGCTTATAATTAATTCAATTATTAGAGTTATAGCTTCAAAATTTTTGAGCCGTATTAGGATTTCCAAATAAAAAAACTAGGAAAATTTTGTTTTCTGAAATGTCACACAATCTTAATTTCTGTCATTTGGCCAAGATTTGGATGCTCCGCGATATTACTGACACTGAAAGGGTATTTTTGCTTAAACGCATGTAATAAGGTACCAAACCAAAAAGATTTTGTGCTTATTTCTTTTCGTGCTCCAAGCCGAATTATCAGTATCGGGGAAATCATGTAACCGAAGTGGATTTATTAGAATCGGCATCTTTGATATAATCCAAGGCCATTAAGAATACAATATTCTGATAGTGGTTTGCAATCTATGAAATCAGCGCGTGTTTCTCAGATTTCAATTGAAAAATGACATCTCCAAAATGATTTACTCGGCCATGCTAAAATACATGAAGTCGATGACCTTTCCAAGGCTATTCAACTAATTCAATACAATTCGGCCATGTGTACTATTCCCGTGGTCAATTCTGTCAAGAGAAAAGATTCGGGCGGAACTATTTTACTGGATCTTTATTTACATTTGATTGAAACGATTAAAAAGTATCTCCGAAAAGAACTAATCTAGAATAGTGAAGTTTATTGGATCAATATCGTGCTTGCTATGATGTGCTATTCTAGGGAGTCAAGTGTACATACTTGTACAATCGTATTGCTTAACTAAGGGTTTGCAAGGCAACCGTGTCAGCGATGCTTGCCGATCGCATGAAATTTCAAGCTCATTTAGTTCTGGTATTGGAGGAAAAAGAAGAGAATGCTAGGCTATTCTTCTTTTTCAGCAAAAATTTAATCAACGAGTGATGTAAAATATTTCATAAGTTCTAATGAGGACTTTGTTTTGACATCCATTTCTGGTAGATTTGACGTCTGAAGGTCCTGTTTGTCCAATAAAAAAGTTGACTTTATCCCTCAAAAATCAACCTTGTAGGGCAAATCATGGCCAATTGTATAAATACAACAGGTTGTTCGTACGTGTAGAATTCTTATTAACATTTTCAGTCAGACCAAAATAACCAAATAATTGTTGGCCACCTGTCTAAAGACCGCGCACAAGTGAACAATTACTCACTAACCCTGCCTAGACTGCAACGTGCTAACCCAATTGGATTTTTAAACAGTTGTATTAATCTAGCTGAAAGGAAGAGTGCAATGAAGAATCAATAGTATAAAATACGTACATTCGAGTCATTATCGTAAATGCCTTAAAGCGCGCGCCGTAAAAGTCACTTCCGGTAGGGGAAGACATGGAGATACCATGAGACAAAAATGTGAATTTTATTCTCTCTCGCTCGACTTTTAATACCGTAAATTGAGTCGAACGGCGACTGTTCCATTTACGGTTGTGAGTTCCCAAAGACAATAGATTGCTTGCGTGTGGCCTGCGATATTATAATCTAAGTTACACTTGGATAAGAAACTCAAAACAATCCATGGCTTAACAAGTAAAAGAATGACAACAATAGGTTGACCTATGTGCGTGGGCCGAAACACAATTATCTGACAAGCTCTGTTCTTTGACGATTGGCGCATCAATTTGCTGCCTTTGTATTGTAAGTGTCGGAAAGGCCTATTGGTTGATTATTATGGGTGGATCAGCTGTCAATCCAAGTCTATTTTACACCAATCAAAATGGCCATCACCATTGCCCTGACGACATGACGTCACGGTGTGGCTAATTTCCGATGCGCGGTGCATTAAAATTTTTTACCTTCGAATCTAGCAAGATAGAGAAGATCGAATGTTCTCTGGTGTACTGACTGTGATTTCGAGTTCTTCGGCGCTGTGACAGTAGGTTTTAGTTATGGAAGAGCCTGAGCTTTTGGAAGAAAGACGAGACAATAATCGTCCTCGTTCGAACACTTGGCCGCTTCCAGAACCCCCAGATTTCAGACCTCCAAAACCTGAATCCACCGAACCAGAGCAGGCCTTGAAACAACTCAACGAGGGCCCGAAAAAAAGCTCTCGGAAAAATGCATGGGGAAATTTCTCCTATGCCGATCTTATAACCCAGGCAATCCAGAGCTCTCCTGACAAGCGATTAACACTGTCTCAAATATACGATTGGATGGTGAATACAGTACCATATTTTCGCGACAAGGGCGACAGCAATAGTTCCGCAGGATGGAAGGTACAGTTCTCGTGTGTTCGTTTAGCGTGAGGTTTAGAGAGACATGCGATCATGTCGTAAATTGACTTTGGATTATTTGACTTTTGTCACAAAGTAGTCTATCCCCTCGCCGACGCTCATGTAACATTTTTATTTTCTTACAGAATTCGATTCGGCATAACTTGTCGCTGCACAGTAAGTTTGTGCGAGTTCAAAACGAAGGCAATGGCAAAAGTTCGTGGTGGGTTATAAATCCTGACGCAAAAGGAGCCAAAACGAGCCGTCGACGTGCGAACTCGCTGGAATCTGGACAAAAAACTACAGAGAAAAAGCGAGGAAGAAAGAAGGATAAATTTCGAGAAGAAAGCGACCGACCAGGCAGTCCTCGATTGTCCGTCGTCAGAGCCCGAGATAATAATCGCTCAAACTCCCCGGGAAATACCTCGCCGACAAGTTCTAGTTCAGACTCGTTGCTGACCGTTCCAGAACTAGTCGAATACGAGCAAAACTCACCTCTGCCGTTCCCTCTGAACGACAGCTTTGGACGTCCTAGGACATCTTCGAATGCATCAAACGTAAGTAGTATCGGGCGATTATCGCCAATACCATCACAGGATGACGATGAAGGTGAAATCCAGGACTCCGTCTCGCCAATGCACCATAACATGGCGAGCACTCCAAATCCCGCTGCTGAAGAGCTCACCAATATGATGGCAGAAACTATGAACTTAGAGTCGTACCACCTCGATAATCGTACTAGGATTAGACCGAGGGAAAATGTGTCGCCGGTATCAAATCTTCTTTCGCACAACGAACGAACTCAAGCAGAGACGATGAACCTATCATCGATGAACCTCACAAACGGCTATGATGGTAGATATATTCAGAACCAGCACAGGGCTCCTGCTATATCTGTTCAAAGCCAGCCAAACTTCAATGGTTTAGGCATAACAAGACGGCAACAGTATCCGAACGGGTACGGGCAGCAAGACTTGATGCCGTATGTGCGGGACACTGAAATGGATGTTCATACCCCCCTAACTGTCTTTCAACCCAATTATCAAAATACTTGTACAACGAGTTGTACAATGAACCAAAATGATATACCCGCACCAATGGATAGCTACGATCTGTATTTACAGTCGCTAGTGGCGAACACGAGTGTACCTACTAACAATACTTTCAATTCGATTTCACAAAATGGCATTCATGGACAGTTACAAGGAAATCAACAACAACATCAGCGTAATTCTAGTAACTGCAATGGTAATCTGCAGTCTATTCGCGAGAAATTTCCAAGTGATCTTGAACTCGATGCGTTCAAAGAAGGTTTGGAGTGTGACATGGACACAATAATAACTAACGAGTTGACGATTGGAGATGGATTTGATTTCGATTTTGAACAACTCGCTCCTTCTCCAATGATGAGTACTCCAGTGACTGTGGGAGAACTAAGTGGCAGATTGTTCTGAAACAGTCCTGAGCTGATGCAATTTCGTTTTCGTATCAAAATAAAGACTATAAAGCCTGATATTATATCAAAAGTTTATTTGCTCCAACTATTAAGGATTGGAAAGATAACTTGGACTACAAGGCTCATTTTGATATTGTGGTCAGTGTGTGTGTAAGGTGATATGTGATTATAACTCCAAGAAGGCAGTGTTTAGGGTCATGTCTAAAACTAAGGATGATACCTAATCCTTCGAGGAGTACGAGTGATTCAATCTGATCAAGGAAGTAGAGGTGGTATGAGCTTATAAGTATTAGGTAGATAAAGATAAGTTACTATGTATTGGGGGTGTTTCAATTGGTCACAACAAGTGATTGAACACCTAAAAATGTATATCTCCTCGATATAAAAAATTACTAGTGATGGTTGCCTTTTAACTTCAAAAGTTGGGTAAACCACCTACCGAATAGAAATCATTACTTCACGGACAAACACCCAACGGAAAATGTAGTGTGCATAAAACTAAACGAAATATACTACTTTGGTATCACAACAGTATGTCCCTTAACCTAGACTGTGTCAAAAGTACATATCTATCTATAGTAATCAATTACTTAATGAATTTATCAATTTGGTTCATAGTGATGTATAAAAATTGAGTGTGACTTCTGTCGTTTCTGTGGTCAATCTGTTAATATCATGTCAAACAAGCATTTTTACATCATTTTTGTAATTTACAGACCTTGGAGTAATATTTTTGACATAACATTTCTTAAAATGTGCATTCTTTTGATTTTGTCTAATGTAAGCCATATGATAAAACCTAGGAATAGTTTTTACACATATATATTATATATCTTAATTATGCTATGTTCCTTTGATGCAGTATACAAGAAAATGTGTTTTTATTTGCTTGCTTGAATCTCGTAAGACAAGCATATAGTAGAGAACATGATTTTTTTTTTAATGTAATCAGCTTCAATGTAAAATTAGTAGTTTTTTTGATGGAGAATATTTATCAATTCAAACTCACACATTAAATTATTTCATTATTTCATATGTTGTCAACTACAATTTTAGCGATTTCTAGGATGGTTGTAATTACAAATTGATAGTTATGCAGAACCTGTGAATCAAAGACTTTTTGGTTGAATTCTGTGTTTGAGTGATGTGGGTCAAGTTCACTTCCCATGTGCTGATTTGGTTGAGTGGCTCCTTTATGCAAATTGTTGGGCCTATGTAGTATTACTCTCTTTGTATTAATAGTAAGTACCAGCAGTCATTTGACAGCTCAGGTTATTCAATTCAAATCAAACTGGCTTGCTTTGTTTGGATACCCTAACCCTTTGTGATGCGAGGAAGCAATGGAATCCCCTATAATGAAGAAGACTCCCTCAGCTGCCAGTGTACATACACAAAACCTTTCTAAAAAGAAAAGAAAGGAAAGGAAAAAATATATAATGTGCTTGAAAAGAAACTAGCACATTGATGTCTAATTCTATCACATTGGACTAGTGTTTTGAAATCATTTCTCTGATATCCTGCAGAGTTTTTGAACTTTTTCTTATTATGTGTTGGATCATATTAATGCATCTTAGACTTCTGTCTCTTGAAAAATCACCCAAGCCTTCTAATAGGTCAAGATTAGGTCACCATGGCCGGAACAAGTCGTTTTCGTGATATGTGTTGGTTGATTGTTCATGGCAAGCGAGCTGTGTGCCATTTCTCCAGATCTGCTTGGGTCCACTTGAGTCAATACTAGTGATACTAGCCTCTATGCAGTAGCGCATTAAATTATTTGATGTACTTTCGAAACATCGAATTTATCTCTGCACAGGAGATCATGTTAAAATGCCTTACGGGGATCCTGGGGCAATGCTTTTGTTCCCTCGTAATAATGGTAAGATCTTGCTATGCTCCCTTGACGTTGAGCATAGTCGATTAACAGATTTAAAATTGGATTAAGCAACTGAACAATGTCAAATGCTGGCTTGCGGTCTCCTTCAAGAGCTTGCTCTAGTCATGGCATTCTTATATTTTGGCTTTAGAACGAGTATTTTGATCAGAAATAATTCTCATTGGAATAACACAAAATTCACGCTCGACAATCTTTCCTAAGGGCTAGAAATTCAATAGCAAAAGCACCACTGATTTCAACTCCCTACTCTCATCAGGACATACATATTCGTCTTTGCATACTAGAGATGTTTTACAAATGTTTTTGTTTAAGAATCAATGAATAAATGGGATAAATTGATTGAATATCCCCTTCATTCGCAAAATAGGAATCTGCAAGCTTACTTCATTAGCACAAATTACTCATGAATTAATGATAAATTATTGTCGTTCGTTTGTACTTGTGAAGTCATTATTAATAGTAAAAATATCGGTGATTTTTTCCTTTATATATTCGACTCTGTGTTGATGTTGTTTTGAAAGGAATAGATGAAACAGAAAAGCGGCTTTTATGTCTTGAGGAGTCGGGATTAAATCTGCATTTGTTCATGGCTCGAGCCATTTCGCACGCAACCTTGAAACGTGATCTGATATGTAAATACCGATCTCTGCAGACACGTACTGATGCCCAACAATTCATTCTAAATACCTCTTTTGCATACCTCGGCTTATTTGTGCCCAGAAATAAATTAATAAATGAGTAAATAACAGTGGTATTTCGACTTGGTACTAGTTCTTCATCCACTGTATCGTCAATTTTGGAATTTAAAAATTTTGAGTTTTTCCAAAGGAGAAAACCCAGACTACCTATTGTAAGAAAGAAAGAGAAAAAGATCGAGGAGAGATATAGCGATCATAACCGCCTGTATACGACAAGTTTGTGAATAAATAGATAAATAAATATGTATGAATGATATTAATTTCTTGTGAACTCTCTGAGGCGAAATCGAACGTCAACCGTTAATTTCAGCTTGTAATGTGTACTCAAATTTGCTTCAGGCGTGCATAAGTCGAAGTCGACGACATTTCTTCGCCTTTCAATTAATTCAGAATGAGCGTGGATGCGTGAGAAAGCGCTAGTGTTTTTCCGTTATGTTGCGTGTTCGTTTAGTGCTAACGTTGTCATGGTACTAATTTATCATCATTTTATACAGTACTAACATGGATTTGAATCTAAATAACATGTCAGGTGTTTCAAGTGTTTTCTATCAGGGTATTCAAGTGATTATAATTTTTTCTCACAAACATTTCTCCATTGCGTGTATAAAAAATGCCCAAAAAAAATTTTATCGGATAAAGTATTTTAGCTGAAATAATAAAACTTACGTTATGCCTTAGACAACAATGGAGCAATTTAAAGATATTGATATGGAATTTTGAATTAGAATTATTTGTATAATTTCTAACAACGTTGCTCAGGAAAAAAAATTCATTGGCATTATCAAAATTATTGCACGTCCAATGGTTTGAATAATGTAAGACAATAAAAAGTTCTTCACTTCGTTTCTGCCGGGGTTTTTATTATTTCCCGATATATTTAACTGAAGTACAATGTAACTAAGCAACAAAAGTCGTGAGATGATGAAGGGCGGAAGCACTACGTCACTATAGAGAAAATTTATATACATTTATGCTCTTCGTTTGTCAAGTCAGACTGTCTAAAAAGGATATTGTGGCAATTCTCACGGACGTGCTTTAAAGCTGTCTTTCCTGTAATAAAAAATATACATCTTTTACTTTTTTTGTGTGATTTTTTTGTATGAAATGTTTTCAGGGATTCTTTTTATTTTTCGATTCGTTTTCTTTATTTGTTTTCTTGCATTTCACTCGTGAGGTTTAGTATTGCTAGGAAGCCATTTAGATGTCGTGAAACGAAAGTCAAGTTCAACATAAGTTAAATTATTTATTCGTGCAGCACGTGGAATTAATCAGAAATGTCGCTTTTTTCCCCTAATTATTTCTGCCAAGTATTGTCTATCAGTCGGAGTTCTTCAGTACTCTGCCCGCTATGCTCTAAATTCTGCGTCATCACTAGATCTGATTTTTATTTTCAATGCTAATCTGACAACCCTCTCTATCTCTAGGGACTTGGGAGTGTACTAGGTCTCTCCAACCCCCTTCAAAAAAGCTAGAATCACTCAGACAGCTTAGGATCAGCGTACTCAGTGTTCAATGAATAGGTATGAGAAGATGGTCAGTCTAGCCCACGCACAGTGATTGTTTGTCAGAAAGTTGCACTTGCGTACATCCCACACGTCATGTCTTAAAATTGCTGACAAAGACTATGCTGGAAAACCGGTGACAACCTTGAAGGAAGCCTCGTTATGTATTCCTTTCCCTTTATTCTCTCAATCGGTAGTCTCTCATTTCCCCCTCCCCCTCCCCCCTTACTCAGTAGAAGAGAATGCATAATAGCATAGGTGTTGAACTACACTGAGTTATTATTTAACGTATACACACGTCATTCTTTGATTATACCTCACCAGGGGTCTTGAAGCACTGACCCCCTGTGGATAGAGGACACAGAATGGAAGTGTATTAATATGAGTGCGTCTGGAAATTGGCAGTCTGTCTTATGTTTTGCTAGGCTTCAGTCATTCTTTTATTCCTATAGGTGTCTTGATACACTACATGACGCCTCACCCCTGCTGATAGTGATTGGCACACTAGTCTACCCCGGCCTTTCAGTTCAGTCAGTTATTCGCTACTGAGAACTGACTCAATATAGAGATGAATGCAGTAGGTATAGAACACTTTTGGCATGAATTTCCGTCACGAAAATGTAGAAAGGGCGAGGTCAGGGGTATAGCCAGGGTTTTCCCCATAGGGGGTCACTCCCCTGCTAACCCCAAAAAATCATCCCTCCCTCCCCTCCCATCCCTCCCCCAAAACACATGCATGTCACATGAGGGGGTCACTCCCTACTAACCCCAACAAATCATCCCTCCCTCCCCTCCCCCAAAACACATGCATGTCACATGAGGGGGTCACAAATCATTCCTCTCTCCCCTCCCCCAAAACACATGCATGTCACATGAGGGGGTCACAAATCATCCCTCTCTCCCCTCCCCCAAAACACATGCATGTCACATGAGGGGGTCACAAATCATCCCTCCCCAAAACACATGCATGTCACATGAGGGGGTCACAAATCATCCCTCCCTCCCGGCCCCTTTTTTATGCCTCTTCAAATAATGCAACCAGCAACAACCAAGAGTGCCAATGGCTTATCCGCTGCCAACAGCTCAATTAACGATTTACGCAGATCCTCAATCCGTTTTCATTTTGCGAAAATGGGGAATGATATTTCTCCTCTCCTTGTACTTCAATGTTGTTTGTTCTCTCTAACTAACTTTTTCAGATAGATCCTTACATGTGCAAGAACAAAGCGAATATCTTAGGGGGGAATTGCGTGTCCAGTAAGTTAGACAGGCTCATGTCATGCAACCGACCAGCTCTGTCCCGGCTGACAAGAGCCGATGAAGTTCTCCTGTTTTCTTTGGCGCAGAGCATTTGGAGCTAACAGTCTGGGATTTCTTTTCATTCTAGTGATCCCGCGAAGACACGCTGCGGGTAACGGGTATCCCGCTAAGTTGCTAATCACATTGACTCGAATAAGGTCACGTTTCATGTTGCGCCCAACACTGCATTCAACACAATGAACACTCCCTTTCTAGAAGTGCATGTACGTAAAAAAATTTGTCAAGAATAGAAAAGAGGTGGAAAAAATAAGTGGGAAATGAATATCCCGCTAAGCTGAGAGAAAGTATTTTCACAAAGAAGTTCAGTTTTAGGAGTGGCTCAAGCAGCGCTTTGTACATAACCAATTTCTCCCCTCACATAACATATTTTGCATACATATTTTAGCTTCAATAATTTTTTTTACTAAAAAATGAGAAGAATTACGAGAAGTTGAGTATAACATTTTGTACGTTAAATATTTCGGCCATCATCAGTAGCTGTTTTTTCGCTTAAAGTTTACGCCCACAAAATCATTATTTTGTCGTCGGTATTATTTAAGTTAGCAAGGTTAAACGTTAAAGAACAAAATTTTACAGAAAAATGATTGAGAAATGTTCCAAAACTTATAGGATTTAATATCTGGAAATAGCTTATATTTTGAGTACTAGACGGTTTGCTAGACGGTTTTTCGCCCCAGGAACTAGAATCTTCGGGATATAAGAAGTGCTAGCATGATAGCGCAAAAAAAAAAAAAAAAACATTTTAAAACTATATAACTCTTCAAAATCTGTCTCGAGCCATGATTAAAAAATTAAGCTCCCGGCCAGTACGTGCTATGAAGGCTCTAAACACTTGAAAAAAACTTTTAAAAAAACTACATGGTTTTATTTCAATTTATTTTCGTTGTGGCTGTGTTGCTGTTAGACAAAAGAGAAGGGTAGATTAGTTATCGGCCAGTCACTAAAGTGTGGTATGAATTGACTTGAAAACAGGCTGTTTTCCGGGGGAGGTATGCTAAGGGATCACACACGATAGCTGCTCGAAGGAATTCTGTACTGATGAACATTTTTTTATGGCTGAAATTATCAAAATAGATTTCGAAAAATTCGATTGAAAATAGAAATGTAAGAAGGATAAACCCTTGAGAGGATTCCTCGTTGAAGGAAAATATCGAGAAAACATTGCGGTTTTCTTCCAAGTCTTTCCAGTTTTTTCCAGTTGTCTTTCCTCGATCAAGTTTGGCTTCAAAACGATGTATAAGGTTTATTGTAAATATGAAATCCTTTTGGTGAATTTTTTTTTCAAAGCATCAAATCAGTGTGTAATGTAATATTGTGGGTCGATTTGTTCATTAAATATTATGAAGTTAGGCAACATGCTCGAAAAAAGCCTGGATTGGCGCCGCTAAGCGAGGGTTCGACATCAGCCAGTCAAAACTGTTAACTTACGAATTGGAATTTTTATTTGATGATTTTTACTTAATTAAAGGGGAGAAAAAACATAGGAAAAAGATATTTAGAAAAAAATTGTCCATGGAGCGAGCGCGAGCTACAACCAGTGGTAGTGGTTGCAAGAATTGAGTCAAGTTGATCGCCGCATTTAAGGCGCGCCCCCACCCTGACTCACTCGTCGTACGGCTATCAAGAATCGAACTTCCATGCAACAAAGCAGAGAAAAATATTTAAAAAAACGATTTCTTTGGTTATTTTTTTTTGAATTTTTTTTACCAAAAATACAGGATATTTTGTCTTGTTGGTGTAACCTCTATTCCATCTCGTAAGACGAAAACAACTTTTCTACAAAACAAGCGCTGAATTTGAGACTTTGGCCAGATAAGCTTGATTCCTTGTACTTGATCTTCGAATTATCTAGCAGAAAACAAAGGTTCAGAGTCTATAT
The DNA here is from genome assembly GCA_964019055.1 of Anthopleura xanthogrammica. Taxonomy (NCBI): domain Eukaryota; kingdom Metazoa; phylum Cnidaria; class Anthozoa; order Actiniaria; family Actiniidae; genus Anthopleura; species Anthopleura xanthogrammica. The sequence goes on along the minus strand of OZ025223.1, from coordinate 4,084,382 downwards.
TTTCAAACAATAAAAATGAAAAATCAATATTTTGAAACGAGTCAATATTTCCTGTATAAACTTGTTCTTATACTGATTCGTGCCGTTCGAGTTCGAGCACTATTAGGCAAGGAATGTATGTAACTAAGCCTAGAAATTCAAAGAAATTCAATGATAGGCCGCCATATATACCTGAATCTCGTTCACACTGCGCTGACCAAGAGAAACGCAGGCTCTGGGTACGAGACTGAAATGATTTAAAGTCACGCATGTGCACTTTCAGCACTTGTAACACTAAAGATTATTGAATGAAATGAGACATAAAAATATTGTGATCCTGCCAAACGTATCGTTCCACCTCCTCCCTGCATCGGTGATTATCAAGACAGAAGTCTTTTCTTGAGTGTGGTACGGATCGCACGATACCAACGAGAAGGGATCATGAAATGGCTTCCGAAGTGAACCAATATGGAGCTAACACCGTTTAGGGTTTCCCGCCACACGTGGTATATATATATATATATATAATCTATACCCTGTGTATAATGAGGGCAGTATCTACCCTGCGTAAAGCGAACACACATCATTTTATAGATGAGCGGATATTGCACACCCTGTATAATACGGGCACTATCTATCATGTGTGAAACTAACATACATCATGCTATATTATGAGGGGACATTGTCGGCGACTTTTGCAAGCGAATACTCTCCCTCAACCTGAATTAAACAGCCACTTTAGCCACAACCTGGTATTTGGTGCACCGGCACACTCACTCTTCACTGAGCCGGCCTAATATACGCGAATGCTCTACAACACCCCACTTTATATTGGGTCAGTGCACGCTCAACAGGTCAGATTTGTCTTAAGACTGAGAATACTCTCTGTGGAAATTTTAAACTCTGAACCACGTACTCCGTCTCAACCTATAAAGCAGTTCATTGAGTTACCGTGACTAAACTGAAGGTTCAAGTTCACAACCCAGTGCCGTAGCGAGACTCCAAGAGTTTGAGGCGCGCGCGCGCGTTTTGGCGCGAAAGTTCCCGCCAAATTTACAGGAAATCCGCATGAATAAACCCCTTGCAGCGCTTCAGGATGCAGCTAAATTTAGAGGACAAAACAGTAGGTTTCCAATTTTCAGGAGATTGAAATTCTTTTTTCCCCCGATTCTTTTATCTGATGTAGAAACAATGAATAGAATTTCTCTAGTCCATTTTGGTTTCAAAAGTAATAAACAAAATGGACTTAAGTTTTAAAAGGAGGGGCCACATCCTTCCTCTATAATTTCTCTTCCTTCTCACACATACAGACACAGCGTATATAACACTAGGACGTCTAAAGAAAGACCTCGAAGTTCATTTGCACCATGCTAAGTCCGCGGTAAAAGGTACGCCTGGAAGGAATCCGTACACGATATCTGATAGCATCTGTGTGAGTTCCGGATCCATTGACTGGTGGATTTGATTAATCCGGCCAAGTCAGTTTTTTTACTGATGCTTCATGATGCTTCTTTTTACCTTGGGTCTCATCGCGCATATCTCTAAAACTGATTTATGTAATTAAAGCACAGAAAAAGTATTAAAGTATTTGTAATAGAAATTTTGCACCATTACGTGACGGCAGCCATGTTGCATAGCAGGAACAATACAACCATTTTACACGAGAAAGAATTCAATTCCCGAGACGAAAGGGATTTTATTGTTCTGCCATCTCACCACAGGCAGCCCAAGCTGTATTATGGGTGCTGGCGCATGTTGGTGCAAAACCTCTATATATAATCATTTTCTACGTTAGGATGATATCTTTTTCCAACAGAAAATATCTTTGCATTGGTGCAGCTACAGTTACTTGGGTTATTTAGTTTTAATTTATGACACATGCAAGCTGATCTCCTTAGGATTAAAGATCCCATTTGAAATGAGTTAAAACACTCGGAAGGATTTCCTCAGAAGAATCATGTTTCACGTCTCATTTTCGGCTAGTTTGGCCGGTCTTATGTTTCTCGTTCAGGTTGTGTTGGCACAACTGATGCCCACTTACGAGGATGTACATATAACACTTGATGGTGATGAAGGTGGTGATGAAAAAAGTGCATGGTGATGATAATGATGGTGATGATGATCAAATGATGGCACTGAGTGATGCTGATACTGATGATGATGGAGGTGATGATGAATGATGTTGATGACAACGAAGACGATGATAATGGTAGTCATGACTACGATGATGATGACAGCCGTGGTTTGACTGATGGTCAAGATGATGAAGATGATGGCGGTGGTACGATGAATATTCTTTCCATGGCCTTCAATACCAATGTCACCACATTACAATGCAGTCAAATATGAATTTTATGAATTTCTTGTTCAACAATTTCCTTCTTAGAAAGCATCAAATCAATAAGAGCCTGTTAAACCACAGTCTGGGATTTTTAATTTTCTATATCTTCAGGGGTTTTGTGTCTGTTCTGCTCGCTGCACTGCATCTGCTGAATGAACATTCACTATTCATCTACTTCCTGTGTTTGAGAGCAGATTCGTGACTCAAGGGAATCGAGGGTGGTGTAGCAGTAGTGCACTCGCCTCTCAACCCTTGGGTCTCATGTTCGATTCCTTAGCTTGACTTGGCATCACATGTGAGCAGAGTTTGTTCTTTAGGTCTCCCTTGATTCGAGGACTTTTCTCCGGGTTAATTCTCTAGCTTTTCCTCCCTCCTCAAAACCTAACACACTAATAAGTCCCTTTCATCTGTGAGTTAGCCATGCCCTGACTTTGACCGGAGGTTGTTCCATGCAGAGTATAGATAACAAATTTGAAGGTTAACGTTCTGCTCACTGCATGCATATATTGCACCTGCTACTGGATATTGTATTCCACTTCCTGTGTTTGACAGCAGATTCGTGACTCTCAATTCACTTCTGCTCTGCATGGAACAATGAGCAAAGCGGAATCTCAATTATACTCTTATCTTTCCAAAATGGTAATAGATACCCGAGAATAAATTTAGGGTTTTACAGAAGAGGTGCGGCTAGGTATTGAATTATTGTAAAACACGGAAGGTCCCCGAGCTCCCGGCCCCTACGAGAATTTTTCCCTGGGAGTATACGACATGAACCATCATGAACCATTCTTGCATCTTGGAGTAGTGTAAGAGTTGCAAACAAAACGACGTAGCAAGGGCTAGTCACATCAGTGGTCATTTTGTCATGCGCGGCTGAGGGCATTTTTCAAGAGCAATATAGCATGGTATTAAAAATTCGTGAAAAAATATTTGCAAGCACTATTTTTGTTTTGATAGAATGCCGGCTATATATAAACCCCTTGCAGCACGTCGGAATGCAGCTCGATTTGGAGGACAAAACAATAGGTTCCAATCCTCAGGAGATCAGAATGAAATTCTTTTGTTTTGCCCTCCAAATTGAGCTGCTCTGACGTCACGTCTATATGCCTTGGAAGATGAGCATGTGACTAGGCTTTGTGACGTCATTTTGCGAAAACCTTACCTTATTAGAACCAACCATGTTACCAAGTTACCATGGTAACTTGCAATGGGGTCCGAAGAAGAAAACTCAACCATCCCTTGAAAAATACAATTCTTGCTTGAAAAATTATCATCTTATTATGTACAACCTTTTAGAAATTTTATAATTGCTCAAGGGTCAGAAAGGACCTAAAATGGAAAATAACAGAGAAATACATGAAAGGAATTGTGCATTTTTGTTACGTCCATAACTTCGGTGATCACGTGCATGAACCTATCCCGCCAAAGCTCTTTAATCGATCTTTTTGTAATGCATAAACGGCGGGGCTAGGGGGAGGAGGGGAGGATACACTTTTCTTTAACGAAAGAGCTTGAGCTCCATCCAAAACTTGTGTCGTGTACTGATTTGCCCAGGCTCATCCTCTTCTCCGCCCCCGCCCCAACCCCCAACCCCCAACCCCCACCCCCCCACCCCCCCCCCCCACATACTTTTAAATTATATTCGCCAATTATGTAATGTAATCATGTTATGATTTTCTATTTAAAGAATCTTACTTGGAAGACTTGTGACAAGTACGTGATAGAATATGACTTGCTGATGATTGCAATTAGAAATGGCGTCTCCGTCCTTTGACCTCCGCCACCCGGTACGAGCCTAACCTGTGTAAGCGAGCCGAGAATCTTGTAATGTCGGAGGAAATACCAGGATTAAATTAACCATACTTCCTCTGCTAAACTGTTTCGTGTCTAATATAGCGTTGTATTTTTGTGGTCATTTTTGGACTTCCTTAATTGAAGTGTTAAGGGACTAAATTAATATAATGATGTTTATGGGCCCTTCAAGATCGTAGTGTATGTAATCGTAAAACTATGTAGATTTAGGTTGATAACAGCGAAATCAAGAAAATTGAAGGCAATTTTCATGATCAGGGGGAGGGGTGGGGGTTGATTGATGATTGATAGACGGACGGACGGACGGACGGACGGACGGACGGACAGACAGATCAGACAGATGAACATAGAGACAAAAGTGTATTTATGGCTGTTTTCCTTTCTTTGTACTTAATTATTGTTGGCGTTGGTTGTCTCGCCTAAAAGAGAGATAGAGCGAGGGAAGGAGGGAGGGAGGGAGGGAGGCACGATCTTGCCACTCAACACAGGGCCTGACTCCAGAGGTGCTATTTCGCTTCGGGTAGGTTTAGGCGACGACGCTGGCGCCCCGGGGGGAGGGAAGGAGCAGGGGTACTTCTAAACATTTTGTACGGGGATGCTTCGCCCGGTTTTTTGATCCCCAACCCTTTTATATACAAACTTTCGGCAAAAAAGTACCCCTTTTATATACCTTTTTTCCTGAAAAGTTACTCCTTTAATATGCCTTAATTTTGAAGTAGACCAGTTATGAATATCGAACATCGCGCAAACGTGCGTGCAAGCTCAGTTTCATTTCCTTAAATAGTAATTTTAGCTTCCCCATCCTTTTCTATACCTAAACCAGCGAATTCCGGACCCTTTTTTTATACCAAAAAGTCACAAATTCCCAACCTTTTCTATACCTCCGGCCTGAAAAAGGTACCCCTTTCGGGCGAATCACCCCTTTATAGTCAATCTAATATCGAGGTGCTCGTTTCACTGGTGTTCATTTTGTCACAACTGCTCGTTTTAAGGGGTAGGGTCACGTGACCAGTTAGCGCTATGTCAATTTTCAAATGAAGAGAAGTGTGAGCTACAACTAAAATTACTACTTTTTGAACTTCTTATACATTTATAGCATGCATATCATTCATCTGTGAGTTTGTCTAAAAAAAGTAATATTTCGTTGGGTTCCCTGTGGTATCTTATTGGGTTCCCTGTGGTAAGTGAGCCAGCTTTCCAGTTCAGCGGATGACCGTAATAAGCATGCGTATTATCCATGACAGCAAACTCCCGCGAAAATCGAGTCAAAATTTCAACATTTGTTTTTATGTTTTTAACCTTAAATTCAATGATTTCTCATAATCCTCGCATATTATCTCTATTAAGATGATACCTCCATCTTCCCTAGCAAGGCTAGTACTTGGTAAGTAGGATTTTATTGTACTTTTAAATGCTTTATTTTTGAAAAACCTAGCGTAAATTTGATCACCATTTTGAGGTCATGAAAAACGACCAAAACACTAGAGATCAAACAATAAAATAACTTGTAAATCAGTTTTTTTACCAGTTATTTAAGGTTGATACTTCTCTTTAATGTATATGAAGCCGTAGATAGCTATGATTTATCTAAGAATTGGAGTTCAACATCGAGAATTAAAATGCAAACGTCCAAATTCTATCGACAAAGCGCTTGGTTTGTGATGTTGATGCAAAGCTTGTTTTGCCAAGCTTTGTTTAAGCTGTTTATTTTATTATTGAATAATGCAAGACTTGAACAAATCTTGATAACTACATGTAAAGGGATTCTATTGGGGAAAAATGACATACCTTGACCTATTTTGACTTATGAATCATTTAATTTCACGTTGTAAATGATCTGGATGTGAAATATAGGTTTGATATAGGAAAACTTCGATATAACCTAAGTCAAAGCTAGGATCTATATGATTATTATTTTCTTGCATTCTTCAGGTTATTTAGAGGAGGAAGGACTGCAGAGAACAGCAGAAACGTTTCAGGAAGAATGTAGTGATGCAAAAAAGGTAAGTGGATTCAGAAACAACCTCTTGGTTGATCTATGCTAACTCACAGATCAAACCCTGAAACAACCACTGGGCTGATCTAAGCCAGGGCATGGCTAACTCACAGATCAAACCCTGAAACAACCTCTGGGCTGATCAAAGTCAGGGCATGGCTAACTCACAGATAGAACCCTAAAACAACCTCTAAGCTGATCTAAGCCAGGCCATGGCTAACTCACAGATCAAACCCTGAAACAACCTCTGGGCTGATGTAAGTCAGGGCATGGCTAACTCACAGATCAAACCCTGAAACAACCTCTGGGCTGATCTAAGTCAGGGCATGGCTAACTCACAGATTGAACCCTGAAACAACCTCTGGGCTGATCTAAGTCAGGGCATGGCTAACTCACAGATCAAACCCTGAAACAACCACTGGGCTGATCTAAGTCAGGGCATGGCTAACTCACAGATTGAACCCTGAAACAACCTCTGGGCTGATCTAAGTCAGGGCATGGCTAACTCACAGATCCAACCCTGAAACAACCTCTGGGCTGATCTAAGTCAGGGCATGGCTAACTCACAGATCAAACCCTGAAACAACGTATAAGCTTGAGTCAAAATTATGGAGCAATCTTTAAAATCATCTCTTATTTCCATGTCACAGGATCCATTAACACAATATTCTTCTCTGAAGACAATACTGGAGGAGTATGTTGAAATCAAGGATACAGGTTAGTTAATAAACTGATTTTGTGAGAATATCAAGTGTCTCCTCAAAAAGAGGTAGGATTTTTAGCACAGGTACTTTATTGAGGAGGTGCTATGTTTGTAATAATAATAATAATAAATCTGTATTTTGGTAGTCAGATAAAGTAAAAACTTTTTTCCAATCTGGCCCGTAAGGGGTGTAGGGGTGCTTAAATGAGGATATGATTTATTGGTAAAGAGCTCTGCTTTTTGGATAGGTAATTTGTTGGGGGGGGGGGGGGGGAGGTTGATTTTTAGATACTTGCAGGGCTAGTATAATAACATCTAGTCAATAGACAATGTCTGGCCGGAATTGGAACTAGTCAGGTTAAGCCTTTGACTTGCCAGTCATTTTGACCAGTAACGTTGAGCCTTACTACCGAACCCACCTCACCATGGTTTTGACAGACAAATTCATATGACGGCTATATCCACAAATGTCTATGAATATGCAGACAAACATCAACGTTTTAGTCTGCATTCCTTTCTCCATGGGCTAGTATCCTTTTGATGAGTTGTAGAGAAGAAAAATATTATAAAAAAATATTATTAGTATAACATTTTTTCTTATTATTCTATAGCAAGTAATCCTAACAATGATCCTGCTAAGGTTCTACATTCCCTCTGGAAGAAGTTGGATGTCATTGTGGGACAACTGAAGTAAGTTACAGTACTTTTAGGTTTAGACCAGCATGAAGTGACTGTGAAAAAACTTGATATTAATTTATTGATTTCATAAGCAGTTATCTTACTACCGTATTGTTTCAATCAGCATGTAGCAATAAAAACAGTGGTAATAGGACATTAATTTTTGCATTGTTGCATCATTAACCTCTACTACCAGAATCCCTTGCACACTTTCTGTTGTTCAGTTCATTAGCACCAATTGTCTTACTATTCTCATGAGGGAATGCAAGTTTGAATATGAAATAAAATTCACAAAGTATTCTGGTAGGGGTGGTCCAAAATGACACTATCATGCAAACTATAGACGTTTTGCACCATCATATGACAGCGCCCATAATATAGCTTGGGCTGCCTGTGGTTAGATGGTAGAACAATAAAATCGTTCCTGCCATCCAACATGGCTGCTGTTATGTGATGGTGCAAGACCTCTATAGTCATAAAAAATCTAGAGATTCAAGATTATTCTACTGGATTAGATTTTCAATTTTTTAGTGACAAGATAATAATAATAATAATGAACAGTTCTAGGGCACCACAACTGGGTCTCAGTGCCCTCACAATCACGAAACAATAAAACTAGTAAAATAAAAAAATAAAATAAAATAAAATAAATAAAAAAATCCTTGATAATAAAAAAAACTCAACGAAACTAAAACTAATTGAAACTAGATATGAAGGCCAATTATAAATGGACTAAAGATAATACGATAATAAATAAAACTTTACGAAATTCAAACTCATAAAGAAAGTTGGATGGGCAGGCTAGGTATACACCTATTTCCGTCACATAACGCCGATAACGGGAGACCCAGAACGGTCGATCCAAGGCCAACAGGAATCGACGATGTCACAATTCCCACAGGTCTCAGACCGACCAAGATAATTCATCTTGTGCATTGAGCAGCTACAAGATAAATGGATTAAATGCAGATGCAGAGACTTTGTTTTTCATTGCATATCATGATTATTTTCTAAAAAAAGAACTAGCTAGAAAATGTGAGTTTCTTTTCACTCAATATTTGTAATTTTCAACTCACATTTAGCCAATTATCTTGTGGGAATTTCGAACCCTATTCTAATATCATGATATGTGATAGAAGGTACACAGGGCTAAATATTCCATTCTTTTTCTATTCCTAGGTACCATACACTCCCTGAAAATAAGATTCCAAGAGTTAAACAAAGGACAAGTAAGTGATGAGGAAAATATACTTTAGAAGTCCAAATCTTGTTCATAATTTTATGAAATATTGTTATCATCATCATTATCATCATCCAGTGTTCGGCACTAACTTTTTTTAGGTACTAGTCCTTGGGCTAGTCACTGTGGATAATCACTAGTCCCAAGGTCTTTTACCCACTAGTCCACAGCAAATCTTCACCTGTCTGAGACTAGTAGATGTATGTAAGTGTCGAGCCCTGTCATCACCTCCACCACAGGACTTTCAGAAGGTTTTGGAGTAGGTGGTTGTAAGTCTGAGGTAGCTGGCTGTGATCCAATAATTATTTGTATAGACCTGATGATTTTTTATAGAAAAAGAAAAAGCAGCTGGCAGTTAACATTGAAGCACCCGCCGGAGCTCCAGCAGCCACTGCCTTTATCTGAAAGCCCTGCGCCACCATTGTTATCATTATCATCATCACAACCACCAACATCAAAGAAGATGGTCAAACCAAAGACATATTTCATATTGTGTTGACGCAGTAACCATTCAGCAACTTTGTTTCTTTATACAGATAGACGAATTAACTATGGAAATCTACAAACAGCAAAACCTGCATCTAGTCACCCAAATACATCAACAAACAGCAACCATAACAAAAACCCTTCACAGAACAATCAGGAATTGGTATCAATTTCAAATAGAAATCAACATGTTTTGCTGAGTGTAACAGATACTGATTCACCAAGGGTACCATTTACTCCAATGGCAGCCAATGTTGACCTTACGCTGTCTCTGACTTCAAGGACTAATCCAGGAGTTGTTGTGTCTGGTGTCTCACTTGACCAGCAACAACCTGGAAATTTGATTTTATCTTGTCAAGCTCAAAGTACTGACAGTTCTGGACATAATCTACCAACCAGCCAACCACTACTGAGCCATTCTGGTAACCAAAAAATGCCGCAACTGCAGAATACTTCATGTTCAACTTATTCAAATAATTTCAGACAAGATTCTTTCTCAAGCAATCACCAAGCGACTCTCAATACTGCTACACCAAATTCTAGTTCAGGCTCACTTGTATGCACTTGTCCAGATAATTATGTTTCACGAACTCATGCAGCCGCCACTGACTCAGACTGCGCAGAAATCCCTATGATTGAAGTTGTTGATGATAGATCAACATCTGCAGTGACGTCAAACGATACCATGATACAAGAAAGTAGTACAGTTAGTGGACATTATAGTATGGAAAGCACAAGTAACAAGATCGAGATACTTTCAAGGTCACCCAAGAGGAAAGGGTAAGGATTAGATTTTGTTATTCTTTGCAAAATGTTTTATGAAACTACATAGCGAAAAGGTGGACACCTCTACTTAACAGCCAAGAAATTTTGTCCCAGTTACCAATGAGTTCATACATATACTGTACCTGAAACTTCACCACAACAGCCACCTCTCTACATTGGCCACATAATTTTGTCCCAGCAGTGGCTGTTGTGTAGAGGTTTGACTGTATCAGGGCCCAAAATAACGGCCGGTCAATGGTCAATGTCCAGCCAAATTTTGTACTTGACCGGTCAAATACGGTTTTGAACGGACATGTTGACCGGTTATATTTCGAAAAAATATTAAGATAAAATATCATATGCCAGACATCTTGACCGGCGTATGACTGGCCGTTATTTTGAGCCCTGTGTATAATCTCTACCAATATAATCTTAACCAAGTATAAAATTAAGAACTTAAAAAATTAAATTCTTTTGTTACAGCCACCCACCAAAGAAAAGAAACTTCAGCAATCCTTCTCCCTTAAAGTAAGTTATGACAAGGAACAGTTTGAATCAGTGGGGAATGCATTTCTTTGTCAATTTTTGCATTTTTGAACATCTGTAAGACCAGGGAGTGGGAGGGAGATGGAGATGAAACTGAATAAATTATCGAAAATGGAGCGTTTTGATTGGCTAAGAGCCACCTCTTCCGAAATAGATGTTCCGTACGGTCTAGCGCCAAAGTTTGAATGTCCAAATGTTGAGTCGGGTATCTACGATTACATAGATTATTCGAAAATTGTCCATGAAAAGTATATACAAAGCAAGACATACAGCAACAACACAATTTTAAAGGTAAGGCAAAATATTTGTACAAAATCTGTGTTGATAAATGATGTTTTTAGCTGGTTAATGGACAAGACAGCTGGTTTATTGACGGCTTTGCGACAAGTGCATATTAAGATATATTTGAAATTAAGAAATCCTGAGACTTATAGTATTGTTGTATACCCGACAATCAATAAATTTTCTCTCCAAAGTGGAAATCGTAAAATTTTAAGTTGTAAAAGTCAAACATATTTTGGCATATTCGTATCAAAATGGTACGCCGAAAGTCTTCTAGATCTGTTTCTCCTGCTTTATCTATTCCTTCTTCGAGCTCTGAATCTATTTCTCAATCATAGAAATTACAATCCTATATATCCTGGGGTCCCAAATCGCCTTTATCAAACACTTCTCAAACTCATTAATAATTCATGATGTCAGGGACCAATTAGAACTTTGTATTTCAGTCACGTGCATAGGTCTTGACACACCGATCAAACACTGATCAAGACACTGATCAAGACACTGATCAAGACACTGATCAAGACACTGATCAAGACACTGATCAAGACACTGTATAAAAGCAATTCTCATTGATTTCACTCTTTCTTTTTTTTCCTTACACTCTTTTTTTTTTCTTCATTCTCCACCGTTTTCTCCTTTTTCACCTGTCTTACCTTTTTATCTAACATTTTATTTTTATGTTATATTTTATCTTGGATGTACTGGGACTCGAACCGGGAACCTCTGCCTTGATATTCTAGTGTATTACCAACTAAACTAACAATGAATTCGTTGACAATTTTGGGTTGATGTTATATATTATAGAATAGATTAAGACCTATGCACGTGACTGAAATACAAAGTTCTAATTGGTCCCTGAGATAATGAATTATTAATGAGTTTTTAGGACGCCGAAACTGAGAAGTAGCTCCTTTCTCTTCCTCCATCTTGACGTTATGTAAAGTATTTTTTTTTCTTGGCATTTTTGCATTAATCAAATCGAAAAAGAGCCACCGAAGCTAATCATGAAGAAATTTCTTATGTTTTAGCCTCCAGAGATTCAAAAACAAATGAATTATAATGAGACTGAGAAGTCAGATCAAAAACTCGTGCTTCATGTTTGATCAGGGAATCCAAACACCTCGAAACGGATGAAAGCACTCGGCCTTCGGCCTCGTGCTTTCATCCGCTTCTCGGTGTTTGGATTCTTTGATCAAACACTCGCACTCGTTTTTGATCTATTACATCAAAGTTAAAAGCTTCGAGATCAGAATCAAACACATTGTCAGCCATCTTGTCTGGTCAATCGTTACTTGTTGTTTCTATGGTTTCCGCATTGTTAAAGCAAGTTTCTGAAATGTGATTATCGATGAAGCGTACGGAACATCGAGGTGTGAACACGAGCTAATTTATTCAGTTTCATCTCCATCTCCCTCCCACCTCCCTGGTAAGACGTTTAATATTGATCCGATTAACACCAAATTTCAGAATCTTATATAGCTCGATGTGCTCTTTCTGGCTATGTGAGTTTTGTGTTATCATCATCACAATTATTTTAGGAACTCATATGAAATCACAGTATGAAATCAGTCAATGATCCCTTAATTCTACTGAAAATAAACTTAATTATTTATGTAGCTAGAACTTTATATGGCTGGCTCATTGATATATTATTCCGTAATTACTATGTTTGAATTTCACAGACAAGTTCCAGTGGTTCCTGATCCTAGTATGTCTGCAGACAATAACTTTGACCTCCAGCATTTGTTGGATGGTAGTAACCTTGACATTGATGCTGCTATGCCGGTAAGTACCTGTAGTTATCTGTAGTTATTAAGGAGGCTGCCTACAATTTCTCTTGTCCTCATCCTCTTGACTTTGGACGACTGCAGTTCCTACATACAACCACCTATCATCTTGAAATTTCACCCAACTACTACATAAAGATTAAAATTTGTAACGATGTATATTTCATTGGCAGAGTTACCATAGCAACCAAACAGTGACATCACTGTTTTTGATTAGCAGCAGTTTCACTTGTTATTCAATCTAAACTTTTAAAACTGCTGCTAATCAAAAACAGTGTGTGTGTGTGTGGTTTTGAATGGTGATGATAATAATGATTTTATACTCCTTTCAGCTCCTTCTGGATACATTCCTCAGCACTCCTTTACTACAGGAGAAACTAGCAGAAAATATCAACAAAGTGGTTGGCAGGTAAGACATAAATGCCTGTCACATAGGGAAAGAAATAAAGGAAGTCTGAGTAGGAGTTGATAGTTATGTGCTTTTCATTTGACTTACCAAGTAGTTTTTATTGCATCTCAGTACAAAGCAAGACGAGGCTGCAACAGAAGTACTCTCAGAGTCAAGTCAGATGCCACCAAGTAAAGTTGATGACACGGCTTCTAATCAGCTTGATGAACCACAAGTTCCTGTGGATGACATATTGAACTTAATGGAAGCAGACCCAGCATTTGATGCTCTATTTAATTTACTTTCAACAGGTAATATTGAATATTAATTTTATCCAACCCTGAAAGAACCTCTGGCTAACTCAAAGATTGAACCCTGAAACAACGTCTGGGCTGATAGAGAGAGAGAGAGAGAGAGAGAGAGAGAGAGAGAGAGAGAGAGAGAGAGAGAGCCAATTTAAACTTTAAAGATTTTGATTTTTGGTTTTCTTGTAGAGTTTGGATCCAACCATATTTTTTCTAACCATTTCAGATGCAGTCAAAACAGCAAGTCCAGCCAAAGTTTCTCAAGCTGTTCCAACCTCTTCCTATTCTGAACCTGTGACTAGCGGAAGTGCTACTCATACAGCTTGTTCTTCAGCAGAGCCTGTATCTACCTGGAGTACTACCAGCACTATGCATTCTTCATCCTTCGATAACAACATTTCAGGTATGAGTGCCTAGGTGAACTGGTGGCAGGGGAATGATAGGTGGACAGACAGACAGTCAGACACAGACAGACAGACAGATGTGCAGGAGGGGGACAGGCAGACAGACGGACAGATATATGCAGAAAGACAGACAGACAAACAGAGACAGACAGCAGGGCCTTCAGAATGTTTTGGAATAGCTGGGTTTCAATCAGCTGATAAAAGTCTCATTATCTGCTCCAAATGGTGGTCAAACACTGACCACCATGTGCTGTCAGCCAGAAAGAATTCTATTGAAAACTTGTGATTCAGCTGAGGAACATTTCACATAAGACAGGAAATGACGTCAAATGAAACCCAGCTATAGGTCTGAAGAAGCTAATCAATGAAAAACATCATACACTGATTCTGAACATGGTAGACAAAAACAGACGACCTGGGTTGAGGGGACAAAATAGATGCTAGTCAAAATTATTTTCTGTGATCTATGTGTTTTTTATCACTGTTCAAGCTTCATCTTCGGTACTGGTGTTTTACATCCATTAAGAATAAAGAAATGTTTTTACATTCCTAAGGGAAAAGCCAGTTTTCCACAGATCATAGACAACTGACTAGCCTCATTTTCTCCTCCTTGATCCAGGTAGTCCATGTGTGTCCGCTATGTTTGGAACATTGTTTGGAATCAGTGTATGCCCAAGTTGAATGTGCCTAGACGTAAACAAATCTTGGACTGATTTGGGATACTAGTTTTTTTAATAGTGAGATTTGATTGACAAAAAGTACCAATATTATTGTTAGTAAGGGTGATCCTTAATGATTTATCTTTTTTCAACAGCAACATCAGTGGTTACGGAGTCTCTCCTGTTACTTGCCAGTAGCCCATCAAAGTGTCCAACATCCTTATCGACAACGTCTTCTCTGGACAACCTACATCCCATCTCACCAAAAGAAGTCACACCAGAATTTGTACACAAACAGCACAAAGATGGTGGGTTAGATTCAGGATTAAGTGGTCCAGGACATGTGCGATCACTTCATTTTCTAGATCAACAAGTTGTGGCAGCACCCATAGGAAAACCCAAGAAATCCAAACCTGCAAGACAAAAGAGGAATGCTTCAAAAACAACAACAATTAAAACTGGTAGACAGAGAATAAAGAAACTGAATAGCCGTAATAAGGACAGCCGAGCTGGTGAGCTGTTGCATGGGTCATTGACAGGGAACATTCCTGGTGCCGTTGTGGGAGAACCAGCAACCCTCTCAACAATTGATCTCTCAGCTGTCAAGCGACTTCAGTCATTTGCTTCCTTGCATTCAAATGCCAGTTGGGATAATGGGAATGGAACGGGAGTGAAAAAATCCCAGGGAAGTAGCATGGTTCAGTTGTTACAAGATGCAGCAATTCATCAACAAGTACAAGGGGTGTCGGCTGCCAATCAAAAGCCAAATGGTGCTTCACAGAGTTCATCACATAAGGGATTAGTCTCAAGAAGTCTTCAATCATTGACTCAAACTAATGCATTATCTTCAACATCAGTGAATGGTAGGAATATCTCACGGCAAAGTTTATCCCCAAGACCTATTGCACCTGCTCCATCAGTAAATAACCAAGGTGGAAGAACATTGCTTCCAAGGCCAAGTATGCAGTCTCAAGTATATGGCATGCCGTTACAGGCACCATCATCAAGTTCTTCTATTCAGCCAGTCGCAACTCGTCTGTCATCATCACCAGCATCATTTACATCATTATTGTCATCAGCATCGTTATCACCATCAGTTACAGTTGCTCAAGGGATGCTTCCTTCGTTATCATCATCATCATCTTCTTCACTTGCGTCGTCTTCACCATTTTATCAGTTATTAACAATGCCATCATCAGTTACATCATGTGTGCCACCATCACAATCATCATTATCATCACATCTGTCATCATCATCATCAACATCATATTTACAAACACCACCACTACAATCATTGTCACATGTAACGCAATCATCATCATTATCAACATCAACACCATCATATTTACAACCACCGCTACCACAATCATTGTCACATCTACTGCAATCTTCATCATCATCATCAACAGCATCATCATCATCATATGCATTGCACTCCTCTTCATTACCACCATCATCATCGTATTTACAATCACTGCCACCCCCACCACCACCATCATGTGTGCCGCAATCATCATCGCAATCATCATCGCCATCATCATTGTCATCACATGATTCCACTTCATCCATGTCTGTGAATCAACCAAATAATTTTTCATCAGCTCAACAGCATTCATATCATGACTCATCCCAAACTACCTACATCACACTACAAAGCAATCAAAGGACTCAGATCAATTCTCAAGGTATCACTGCACTTGAAAAGTCTCCTAGTCCTGTTGCTATGGCAACATTAGAATCTCAAGGACAGTATATATCCACAAGGTTGGATTCCAATGAGCCGTCGCCAACTGCACAAAATGCAGAGGAATGTGTTTCGGGTTTTATCTCTGGTTTTGAAGGAGGTTTATCATGTGGTCAGAGCAATAATCAGGATGGCTCGGCAATACCATGGAACAATACATTGGGTAGTGTTTCTCTGGACAAAGATAAAGATGGTACAAGGCTACCAAAAAATCAGACAAATAGGGAAGAGAATGCATATGATAATGAACGGAAGAGTAAGAATGATCTCGGTGGAATTCAGTGTGAAAAGGTTAACAAGCAAGAGAATAAGAGGAAGGGGACAAGAGAGTTGATGAATATTGGTGGGTGTGGTGCTGAGGAAAGACGGCATGGACAAAAGAGACCTGGCCAGGATTTGAAAGAGAATAAGGTGAGTGGTAGCTACATTTTTATTTGTATGCTGTTATTGAGAGCGGACTATTGCATTGCTAAGAGGTCATGCTTTTATTCATAATTATTACAAATATTTGAAATGTAACATGCATGCTGATTGGCTACTACCATGTTAACTTTAAATCAGAGGATTAAGACATGCTCACACACAATCTACCACAATCAATGCTATTTACAAGAGCAATATGATATACCTGCTTATTACTGTACATGTATGTTGCAATTTAAAAACTCTGAGAGCCTTGAGAAAAACTTGTTATTGCTATGCACTCCCACAAGTACAACAGTGGCGCAGCTCAGTGGGGTCCAACTGAAAGCAGAAGGCACCTATGGCAGCCATTATAGAATAATCTCATTAACATTCCTTGCCACATTTTCCTTGTTGTCCATGTACACGAGCAAATTTGATCCTTGACAAATTTTTCATTTTACTCCATCTACACGAGGGATTTTTCCTTGTCAAGGAAAAACTGCTCGTGTAGATGATGCTTAAAAGACTATTTCTCAGTTCTCGTTGATCAACCTCAGCCTTGATAGCGTGTAATTTATTCTTTAGAATTTGACTCAAGCCCATGGAATTTTTAAGTGTTTCAATTGTTTGATAATGTATACGTTCCTTAAATTACCGTGAGCTGTAGTCAAATTCTAAAGAATATATTACACACTATCGAGGCTGAGGTTGATCGACGACAACCGTGAAATGGTCTATTGACATCTTCCTCTTGTTCTACAGCCCAAGAAATCCAAGGAGTGCAAAAAACTAAAGGTAGGTACAAGATTCCTCGGTCTTAATAAGCCAATGTATTAGATATAGTAAGGGCATGACATGGCAGCTGATGCTGTGATCGATTCTGATTAGTTGAGCAAAAACCTTGTTGCAAAATTTACATTTAGGCCAGAAACAGATTTCTAAGGTTTACCTTAGAAACAAAAAGTAATTCATGGTTGTGACTCACCTTAGTAACCGTTGCTATGTCCCACAAGCTCAAATTAGCTAGAATATCTCAGAACTGAAAACTCTAATCACAGAAGATTCATTGTGAACTGAATTCTTTACCCTACTATATATGAAAACAAAATTGTCCCATAATTCTTGTACTACTCTTTGAAACAGATACTGTGTAGTTGTTGCTATGGTGATTGGTTCACTATTGTCTGAGTCAGAACCGTGAATAGTATTTTGTTCAGAGATGCTATATTCAACATTTTCCTGGAAATCCAGGCCAAGAAAGGGAGGTTCACAGGCAACCCAGTGTACCACCCATTTGCTGTGCACCTTGATTTTCTCAGTAATGAAAAGGTCTACAGTAGTAACTTGTTCTCTTTTTCTTTCTTTCTTTTTAGAAATCAAAGTCCAAATCATTGCCAAAAGACTTTGATGTGGACAAGTTCCTATCAAAATTGCATTATGTAGAGAATTGAATCAGAGTATTACTTCAAAAAAGTATTTTATGCCTAAATGGTGAGAATAGTACAGGGTTAAAAATAATTATAACTTATTGCGATTTTGAGCCACCAATACGAGTTTATGTTGGCGGCTAGTTGGGAGAAAATATATTCCATATTACAGAATATATTTTCTTCCAACGCTGTCAATATAACCCGTATTAGCGGCTCAAAATCTCAATAAGCTTTATATCGCGATTCTCCTATCACCCAGCAATTCTGAGCAGACAGTACAGGTTTATATTGGCAGCACTCTCCCAATGAAACTTATAGGAGAATCACGATACTGGCTGATAAGTCGGCAGTCATGATGACCAGCCAAAATAGTTTTAGATCGGTCATACCTCATTTCTGGCTCAATGTTACCAGTCAAAATGACCAACAAGGCAAAGACTTGACTTCACAAGTTTTAATTCTGGCCGAACATTTTCTTGTTAGATGACCAACCATTATTTTTAGCCCTGGACCCAGTTGTACGAAGGGTGGATAGCACTATCCAGTGGATAAATTTATTGGATAACAGCATCGATTTATCCACTGGATAAGGATTTATCCATCGGATAGCGCTATCCACCCTTCGTACAACCGGGCCCTGAAGTATTTTAATAAAAGTAGATATTATATTGGGGTTTTAACTTACAGGAACAAAAGTCATAGGAAAAAAATATGTATTTTTAAGAAAATATTTTATTAAGTTCTAGTTTTACACTTTTTATTGTTGGCCTTGTGCTACATTTCAGGAAAAAAATTATTATGAAGATTTTCATGTGTACATATATAGATATAACAGATTATAAATTTAAAAAATGTTGTAGATATTATATTTATAGGTATACCATGTAACCAGACAACTCCATACTGCTCGTTTTCTATTTTGGTCTTTCAATTATCAAGTGCTTTTTGTGTTTCTATCATCTTCGGCTTGACAATTTCAAGGCGTGTGGGTTTTTGGCTTCTGTCAATCAAAAATTACTGCGATGGATTAAAACCAAAATATGAGAATGTTTGTCACAACTGGTGTTGTCTTGGTTAAGGAAACTTACAGTTAATTTACGTCACTTGTGACCAGTGACTCAAATGTTTTGATCGGAGTTTTGGTGGCTTTGTTTGAAACTCAAGATCTTCTGCCCAACATGATCAAAACTCCAGCAACTCAAGTTGCTTCGGATTTTCAAGCTGATACTTAGCAATGTGGTTGGGAAGTGAATTCTTTTGGAAAATATTTCACAATCATTAATGATAGTGGGTCCAAGATCTAATTTTTGACTTGACTTTTTTTTGTTGAAATATTAGAGTCTTCAGGTCGTTTCATACGGGGATGCTCCGCCAGGACTCCCAACCCCTTACCCTTTCAGGTACCCCTTTCATATACCTTTGAAGAAAATCTACCCCTTTTTATAACAAAACTCACAAATTTCCACCCCTTTTCTATATGTGCAGCCTGAAAAAAGTACCCCTTTCGGGCGGAGCATCCCCGTATAGTCAATTATGGGGACATGATGGTCCAAATTAGCCAAAAATCCAGTAGTAAACCAGTTAGAAACACTGGAACACAAGAATGACTGTAACTGATTCTTATTAATGCAGGTTTTCAATGACTGTTTGAAGTTTGAGTTTTATTAGAATTATTATTATTTAATATTTGAACTCTCAGCAAGAATCAGAGTTCCAACTTAAGTCCTTTAAAGAATCCTAGTCAACTACAATGAACTGTGCACCTATATCCTTATTTTAAATACAAAATTTACCTTTAATTTGTTGCCAAAATTGATGAAATCTTACAAAAGATATAAAATAACTACTTAACATTATATCTCGATGGTTTTAAAACTTCTAGCATGAATAACAAGACCGATGGAACTGGATTCCCAAACTTCACCTACAAAACAGAAATTTTGCCTGGCAGAGAAAATGGCGAATTGCATTGTTTTTGGTGCGCAGTGCATTGTAGTTGGCTATACTCTTTAATTTTTGAAGGTTCCATGCAGTTCAATGTTCTGTTATTTTTATATCATTTTAATGGGGTTTTTTTTCAAGAAATATTTTACAGATTGTATTTTACGTACTTGAATTTTAATCTTAAGTTGTTTGAGAAAGAAATTACGATTTTGAATAAAGAAATATCCTCATTTTTCATGTTGTGCAATTAATTTTTACTTCTCTTTCTTTGCTTCAACTTTTTTCTTTGCTTCAACTTTTTTCTTTTCCTCAAATGCAGGAAAAGCCGCAATTGCTACCCCAATACTTGCAATTATTACAGATATTGTACCTGGGCCGTATACACTATACTCAAGTGCAAACCCTCCAATCAGAGGCGACAGCATTCTAGCAAATGATAAAAGAGAATTCCCCACCCCAAGAATGACACCCCTTTCATCTTTGTGCCCGCGTGTAAGTGTTAAATTAGTTAAACATACCCTAGAGATTGCCGTCGAAAATGACAAAGGGACAATAAATATCAATAATACCCAAAGTTCTGGGGAGTATGTTACGAAGAAAATACAACTGGTTAATACGATGGCAAAATGAAATAATGCTTTTGAGTCTTGGTGGTTGTAAAATGACATTATATACCCCACTAAGGCTCCACTGGTACCCGAGACCATGCCGTTATACGACATGATGTACCCATTTGTTTTTGGGGTGGTCTGGTAGCGGTACTCAAGTATTGTGGTAAAATTACTCCGGAATAGAATCATGGAAAACCCTAGTACGAAACGTAACATTAGAAGGTCTACCATTGAGCCCAGAGATTGAAATTTAAAGAAATGAAGTAATTTTGAAAAAATTGTATTTTCTTTTGACGAGACTTTTTGGTTAGATTTTGAGATTTCGTCTTCTTTTTCTTCTCTTAGAACAAAGTTGTCAGTGTACTTTGACCCATGTATCTCAAAGTGGTCGTTTTCCTTTTCCTTTTTCTCTGCACCTTGTATTTCTACAGGCTTGTCTTTCTCTTTGTCCTTATTACTTTGTAACTTCAAAACAACGCCAGCAAAAGCTGCCATGAACACAAACAAGAAACTCTGCAATGTCATAACTCGAAAGAAACCATTTTGAGTCATGGCAAGGTGACCACCAATCAAGGGTCCCACAACAAACCCAAGGCTACAGATTGCATTGAAGTTTCCAAAGACTTTGGGTCTCTCGATTGCTGCTGTTACATCTGCCAAGCATGCCTTGCACATCCCTTGTGTTTGCTTGAAGATACCTGAAGGACAATAGGAAAGTATAGATTTTTTCAATCCCTAGAGTATCATTTCTTTGTTTAACGGATGTGCATGAGAAGATGCATGAATATGGATACAACTCAAACAAAGAATCTTATTTTCAAGAGATTGACACAGTCTAAAATGGGAAAACATCTTGCCCAATGAGGTCTATTTTGTTTCTTTCTAAAAGTTAATGGAAGGAAAAAACTCAACTTACCAACAGGAATTCTTGCTAGAGCCAGAAGAAGAAGCGAGTCTGCAAGTCCTATGGTAAAATATCCCATGGCTGTACCCAACAATGATAACACTAGGACTTTCTTTCTTCCTGCAGTATCACTAACCTTGCCCTGTAAAACCATTGAAGATGTTAGTAAAAGCAGTTTTCATGAGTGGAAAAAAAATTTGGTAATAAAAGTTATAGTCAATATAATTGGGACCTGATCTAGAGGGACCTATCACCTCCAAATGCCATCCCTCCTCTACTGGGATTGTCTTTTTGGTGACACTAAAGCTATGGCACCGTGCAACATTGCAGGCAATTGATGTTGCGAGCCTTGTCACACAAAGCAATTTGTTGCACGCAATGTTGCTGAAGTAGAAAATGATCCTGCTTCAGCAACATTGCCTGCAATATTGCACACAACTTTGTACCATGTTTCCGCACCTTAAAAAAGGTGTGTACAAGGTTACTGACACCTTCATCCAGAAACAAATTGTGAATATTCCCAGTTAATTTTTTTTAAATGAGCAAGGGTCCTTACTCACCATCATTGGACTAGAGAAAAGTTGTATTCCTCCATATATGGACGCTGAGGAAACAAATATATACATTAACAATATTAAATGTTTGAAATAGAAAGTTGCCATGGAAACGTAAAATGAGGCTACTGCAACCTTAAATTTGAAAAGTTTTAGATATTTTGATTTTTGGCTTGAAACAACTTGGAACGTTAGTAGTGTGTTATACTTTGTAAAATATCAATAGTTTGGCTCTATTTTCTGTGTAAAAATAAAGAAATACGAAAATAATATCAGCCTAATTCGAAAAGCTTTAACAATACGTGTCATATAAGCTTGAACAAAATACATGAGTTTGTACAGCTTACCGATTAAACCAACGATTGATGGACTTGCTCCAAGTTCCCTTGCTCGTCGAGTAAACAGAGGTAGCCCCAAACTAACAGAAAACAAATCCTACGGAAAAAATTTAAAGTGTATGAGCTAGACTTCCTGAATATGGTCATAGCTGCCAGAACAGTATGGTGGTTGGTCCGTAAATATTTATCGAAATATCATTGAATTCAGAAATATTTTTACCATAAATCCGATAAAATATAAGCAGTATATTGATGTTCGATCTTCCATGATCTTTAAAGTCATCTTCGATACTTGCTGGTCGGTAGAGAACGTTCTTTCAGTTTCTTGCCCTGCAGTTGTGCTTCCGTGGTATGTTAATGGTGATCCCCGCAGTCAGACTTCACTGTTCGGAACCTGCTTTTTGATAGCCCCCATAAGAAAGCACCTCTTTTGTTTGGTTCAAGTTTACCGGCAACTAATTGTTTGGAATACTAATAATTTGTCCTTTTAGTCCTATGAATTGTTTTTTTAAGCCAATCATGAAACTGGTTGCAAACCAGGAAGGACGTCAATAATCATTATGATTGGGGTCAAGTGTTGTGCATAATTTGTTTGAATTTATAATGTTACTCGTGTAACGCAATCTATTTATTGAAACGCCAGAAAGGAGTAGAATATACCCTCGGCCTCCTCACCCCTTGGAAGTTCCGATATCCCCCTCTGTGGGGGAGGTATGGATATTTTCTGCAACTACACAATAATGACCCTTGCTGTTTCCAGAGTTTAATTTTTTATTGCATTTTTTTTTAAAAATTGAATCTCATACTGGTATATATTAAATCAGGAGATATCATCAATTCTTATCAATATTGAGAACATCTCCTTGGTACCTTATTTAAGGTACTGTTTTCATTGCTACGCACTGATCGAGACAACCATCTCAACAGGGAAATACAGTGGAGCAAACAAATTGTTTGGTACCTTGGCATACTCTGATTGACAGCAGTGTATTGTCTCAATCCGCATGTAGCAATAATAACAGTGGTAAAAAATATTTCAATGAAAATACAAAATCAATGCTGAATCCAGGGTGATCTAAATCAGAGCACATATAGCAATGACGCTATAATATAATTGCACACAGGATGCACTGTCAGGCACTTTCTATTTCTCCATATTTCTCCGTTGGAGTTGCCGAGTATGATAAACTATAGTTGTGATAATAATGTGCGGCAACTCCAACCTCAACTTGGAACTATTATTCATAGTCACTGGACGAAACTTTTTTGCAATGTTTTTATATTACATTTATTTATTTATTTAATTTTGTTATTTCTCGTGTGGGATGATAGATGGTGGAGTGTAGACTACAACTAGACCATCAAATGAACAGTCAGCCAACTGCAATAAAACAAGCACAATATCACCCTTAGACATGGATAAAATGGTAAAATATCATTGAAATATTGAATAGTCCCCTTCACAGTTCCCTGCGCCATCTTGAAAGGTAGCTGTGCCTTTGCATTGAAGTGAGACGAATGGTGAGCTTGTAATGATAGAGACCTTTTCTTTAAGACATGTCTCTATCACTGCAAGCTCACCATTCGTCTTGCTTCAATGCTACCTTAAAGTTTCAAGATGGTGCAGGGAACTGTGAAGGGGAGTATTGGAATTTACAGACAGCCCAGACTCACTAAATGGGACCATGCACTTTTAAAAAGATTAATAAATCAAGATGAAGGGTGAAAACTGTAGCAAATCAGGAGAGACAAAAATTTTAACTCTGTAAATCTGGTCCCAGTGAATGTGTAAATACTGAACTTCAAAAGCTTCAAGATTTTTGTAGAGGTAAAAAGAAAGAAAGAAGACCAAAGAACACCCCCTTCCCCCCCAAAAAAAAACAAAGTTTAAGCCAAAAAAACTACAAAAAGAGGTGAGGCACTGAAGCTGCCCCTTGCCTTGAAGTTCATGATTTCCTGAAACATACTAGAAAATATGCTTTTTGGACCCTTCCTAAATCATTAAAGGATGATAAGAGGTGGGAATTGGTATGGAAATAAAATTAGAGAGGAAAGAAGAGGAAATAAGAATGGGAAATGGTGATGGGAGATGGAAAGTGGATTGGGAGAAGCAAATATTATTATGTACAAAGGTAGTTTTCACCTGTCCTTGAGCATGAACATTGAAGTCTAGACCTGTCACAAACTCTGAGTGATGTTCGATGGTCTGTAGTGGAGCAGTTTCTCTTGTGTCCCAGGTGCGCACAGTGAAATCATAAGAACAAGATGCTAGGATATTACCTTGATGAGGAGAACACTGGAAAAAAAAGGGAAAAAAAAAAAAATTAAAGTAGATTCTCAATATTCTGCAAACTCAGTAGTTATAAGTTGCCCATTGGAATTCGGTTTTTCCACTGCCGCCAGTCAAAAACATAAAAGGTACTGACTGATTAGTTTTGATTGACAGCAGCAAAAAAAAAAAATTTCACAACAGTCAAGCTGAAAGTTGAAATGTCTGAGTTCTCAGAATATTGAGAATTGCAGTAAAGGAAAAATTTAGAGGGCAGCGTAAGGGGGAATTGGCGAAATTCACAGCCAATTCTGTAAAGGTATTGCTTGGTCATATGTTGATCTGAATAATGCATTCTGGGGGCAGGCTTTGTCCTTGACTCTGATTCTTACCCTTAGTCTTCGAACAGCATATGGATGGCCTTTGAAGCTGAACACGGGAGACTCAGTATTACGTATATCCCACCCTCTAAACAAAGAGAGAAAATAAGTCGCATTAATCAAAATGTCTACTAAAGAACCAAGGTTATATCAGGCCCATAAATAGATAAAATAAAATAAATGAGAATTAACAGTAGAATCCACAGAGTGGCTCTTCCTCCACTGCATTCCAATTAAAATTTAGAAGTTGATTTTTGTGGAGGGAGGAAAAACCAGAGAACCCGGAAAAACCCTCAGGAAGTGCAGGAGAGAACCATCAAACAACTCTACTCAGTGACACATACTACCATTGCTAGGGGTCGTCCTTACCCCTTCCATTTGCAAATTTTTGTGAGAAAAACTGGATGCATAAGAAATGTGATGAAATTCAATAACTGAGATTGACAGAAAAATGAAACCCCCTTTTGAGGTCCTAGCAAAAGGCCTGTATATACCCATTTCATGTGACGTCAAAGCAGCTTAATTTGGAGGACAAAACAAAAAAATCTCTCAATCTCCTGAGAATTGGGACCTATTGTTTTGTCCTCCAAATTGAGCTGCATTCTGACGTGCTGCAAGGGGTCTATATAGTATACTGGACATTGCAAATATAGTAAGACTAATACCTGATGAATGTATCCACAGACCCTGATACAACAATGTTCTGAAAAGAATGCAAAACAAACATAATTATCTTCTTGTAACTTTGTGACTTTGATTTAAAACTTTTGCTTAAACTTGGTATTTTACTTTCTTTTGAGAAAGGGCAAGATAGATATTAAAAATATGATTTAAAAATTTAAATTATTTTATTTTGTTCATTCATTCATTCAATTATTGAGTAAATCGGTCAGTCAACCAGTCAGTTGGTTGGCCAGTCAGCCAGCTAGTTGGTCAGACTAGCGTCAGTTGTATATGTTGAACTGGTCAGTTGATCACTCAGTCACTCAGTCACTCAGTCACTCAGTCACTCAGTCATCCATTTATTCATTCATTTATTTGCTCAACTAGCATTCATGTTACCAAGGCAACAGACTAATACCTCATCATATTTCATCCAATCACAAGTAAGCACTTCCCCATCATGAGCCCTTATTATCTGCTGGGGTCGACTGGGCGAGGAGATGTCCCATATACCAAGGGTGTGGTCACCTGATGCTGTCGCAAATGTCCTTGGTAGATGAGGTGACCATAGGGCTGAGTATACAACATTCTGGTGCCCAGTGAAGCTTGATAACGACGGCATCTCAAATCGCTGTGGATCCCACTATGAAATACGATTAAAAAGTGTTAAACTTTAAGAAGTTACAAAGAATCCTTGGCTTGGGAAAAAATCGAAGTGGTTTTTTTACACACCAAACAACATTTTACAGCCATTTTTGTATTCCTGGGACCTCAGCAACTTCTAGGCTTGCCTCCATCAATCACAAAATAAACTTACTCAGAATATAGTAAATTTAATGGATGGAAGACAAACCACAAGTTAATGAAAAACATGCCATGTCTTGAGTTGTCTGAGTCTCAGAAACACTACAAGCACTGTAATAAAAAATATAATGTAAAACTAACCAGCCTTATGGTGTGATCCCAAGAAGCACTCAAGAAGAGGTCAGTGTCCCTGCCACTAGACCAGTCTACTCCATATACCTGGGGGAAAAACAATGTTATATAATGATAATATATCAATATTATTATTTGAGGTAATACTGAAGATAGAGGTGAAGATAGAGGCACAAACAACCTTGATTTTCACCACTTTTTTCTAGATATTTTATTTCATTTTATCAACCAAAATATAAGTAATGGATCTATAAGTGTTATGTTATTCATAATTTTGAAAAACAAATTGAGGTATGGCCAATGCTGCTTTATTCCAGAAGAATGGGAAAAATTCTATACCTATTCCTCTACAGTTTGTTATATGATCTATAGCTTGACTCACCTCAGCAGTGTGTCCCTTGAAGACTTTGAGAGGTTGCTGTAAAGACAAATTATTACCTTATCAGCTGCAATTGATTCTGTTTATATCTACCCTTTCTCTAAGGCAGGCAGGGCTAAATATAATAGCTGCTCAATGGTCTGACATGTTGACTGGCCACATTGGACAGATCAACATGTGACCAGTCAATGTGTCTGGTCAAGAGAACTGGCAGGGCCTTTGCACACACAGGTGCTGGTGTTGGTGGGGCTGGTAAAACAAGGATATCAATATCTAGACATCATGAATTAAATAATCATTTTCTTGTGATCTCACGCTCTGAAGCGACTTTGTGCCCCTGTTTTTCAAGGCTTACTATGGCCCTGAACTTGCCTAAAAGGCATTTGGCTGGACAAGTGCAAATTTTCACCAGATATTGTCCACTGACTGGCTGCTATTTTAAGCCCTGTAAGAAACCTAGAGTAACAAGAATAGTGTACTAAAAGATATGGAAATGCATAGACATTTTAAAGATTTTTCACCTCTGCATTGTTAATATTCCACAGCTGTAATGATCCATCGCCACTGGCTGTAGCAATAAAGTCTTGGTTGTGTTCACTCCAGGCACAGTCAAACAGTCCATCAGTCCACTCAAACCTGATATCAAAAATAGAATATTATAGACTCAGTACATGCATGTGTAGGTGGGAGGTATTTAGATTTTTTGGAACCACAAATTTTTAAAAATTTCTTGAAGAACATCAAGCGGCTTCCATCCTTAGTTTTTTTTAGATTTCTTTCTATTAACTTTAAGATGAAAATATTTGTGTATCACAAGCTATTTTTTTCTTGGAAAATAATCTATAATAATAATATAATAAATCTTTATTTAATGTGGGTATCAAGTACAGCAGAATATAGCTATAGTGAGCTGGTTTCCAATTTGGCCCACAACTAAAATATACAATGATAATAATAAAAACAACAAAGCTAACTACTGATGACGAGAGAGAAAAAAAAAATGTAGATCTAGATGGTGTACTAAAAACATCTGAGCTCCTGGCAGGATTTGGAGCCTGGGTGACGACCTTCAGGTTACTAGCCGAGGCTACCCTGCTTGGCAGATTTTTTCTTTCCTTCTCGCTAGAGGAAGGAATAAAGGAAACTTCTGCCAAGCAGCGTAAGCCGAGGCTCTAACCAACTGATTTTTTCTATTTGGTTACGAAAGAGTATTTAAGAGCAGTATTACTTACTGTCTGAACACTGCTACTCCTCGTGGAATAACATCTAGTATGAACAACGTACCTTTCCCTGTAATCAAATATATACTCATCAGGGCTTAAAATAATGGCTGGTTATCAGACAATGTCCAGCCAGAATTGGAACTTGTCTGGTCAAATTTTTGCCTTGCCAGTCATTTTGACCAGTAACCAGTCACTGCTGAGTTTGGGGGGGGGGGGGGGGGGGATCCCACCCAACCTTTTTAGCTAGCCAAAAATAATAATTTTCTGTTGAGTTGCCTAAAGCTTTGACACTACATTTATGCAATATATATGTTGTAATTGCCCCTGTGGCACTGGAAATTGCATTCCCAAGAGCCTCAAATTTCAAATTTTCAGGGGGATGGGGCATTAACGTGGACCCCCCTTGATTAGTTCTCCACCCCCCCCCCCCCCCCACTCAAAACTATGCTCCACAGTCCCTGGCAAGAATGAGCTAGAAGCGAAGTATAACCAAGCTATTATATACTAATTTGGCTAGTCATTTGTTCATTATTAGTTGTAACCAGTTGTAACTTATTTTCTGTGACTTATTTTTGATTTTACTGCACAACCAGGGAATCAGGGTTTGTTGGTTGAGTGTTTGGAATGATTTTTGCTCGTTATTACTTTACCTGCAATACCATAATGCTGCGAGGTTGCACACGCTAGCCTCTGGCTAAAATACGGAGAAAACTTGACTGCATATCCATGGCGATTCCGTGTACGATAAACCAGAGCCATAGAAGGAAGCTCTGGGCAGCAGACCTTCTGCAAAACTCCTGACTCAAGTCACAAAATGATGGCTTATAAAAACCTTATCACAGGGAAAAAATACACAGCATCGTAGAGCTATTGCAATGGAACCATAGTATTCATCCAAATGCAAAATTAGGCGACAATTTACACATTTTTGAAGGGAAATATTTCCGTAAAAAATTATGTAATTCCTCAAGTTGCAAATGCGGCCATCTTCGTTACCCAGAAAGAAACGCGCGCTCTAGTAAACATTCCTCCACAGGTAGCCCAAAGCAGTGATTTCATGGTAAAATGTCTGGAAAATTGAATTAATAGAAACACGAATAGTTTTACTTTTCAGACATCATTTTGGTCAATATATCTACCATCGTATCGTATCGTGTCTGCAAATGTCTAAATAATAATAATATTTTCCTAAAAGTATAAATAAATATAAATACGAGAAAACATTGCTTGGGCTTCCTGTGCTTTATATTCTATTCCCAGGCTCTCTGACCTTTGCCCGTGCAGATTCAAAATGGCGGCCGAGGCTGCACCAATTTGTTGCTTCCAAAGAATCGTCCTCTACGAGACCAAAGCAGTAAGAAAAACCTTCTGAATATTCACAGCAGGTCTATAATATACCTATCTGTTAGGAAGTACTGATACTTTTGTTTCTTATTTTTGCAGAGGTTCTATTTAGTAGGTTCAAATAATGCTGAAACTCGATTTCGAGTCTTGAAAATTGACAGAACCGAACCGAAAGAACTCGTGCTATCAGACGACAAGGTACGATTAATATCCTTAAAACACACTTTACTAACAAAATGAGGGAAGCTCTCAGCTTCAATCAGCATGTACTACATTTAGTTTTAGAAGTGACGTGTTTATTCAATTTTTTTTTGGAAAAATGAAGGTGTTGTCATAGCTTACGTAATGTAATTTTTCATTACTTCCGGTATGGTTTTCGTTAATTTTGACGTCATGGTTACTTTTTATCACAGGTTGAATACAACAGACAGCAGATTAAACAATTATTAACTACTATTAATGCTGGAAATATTATTAAAACTAATAAACCATACGATACGAATAGAGGACTTCATAGGAGTATATCAGCTTATGGCATTCTGGGTAAGTACCATATTTTAACCCTCCCTCCCCTCCCTCAGTTCCTATAATCTATTACACCCCTTTCGATTTGGAGGACAAAACAAAAGTATTTCAATCTCTTGAGAATTGGAACCTATTGTTTTGTCCTCAAAATTTAGCTGAATTCTGACGTGCTACAAGGGGTCTATTCCCAAATAATTACCAAACATAGCACTAAATTCTTGGTGGTAATAAAGTTTGAAATTTTTGCTTGTGTAGGATTTGTGAGATTTCTAGAGGGATACTACATAATACTCATCACTGAACGAAGGAAGTAAGTCGGCAGGATAAAGTAAAATTTTTAACTTGTACTGTGATTCCTGTGGGATTGGACCTGAAAATATGAAAATATACTCCAATACATTATGATATCTTAAAGAATGTTTTTCAACCAGCAGAATTATTAAAGGATAATGTAATCCAGGGGGGATAGGTTGCCTGTGACCCCCCAACACAGCCATAATTTGGGTGTGACCTCTTTTTCCTTCCAATCAGCAGTTTATTTGTAATGTGCATGTATTTTATGGGGAGGGGGGAGGGAGGGATGTTGGTGTCAGTAGGGAGTGACTACAGCTATTGAAAATCATGGCAACACCCCACTGGGCCCTGCAATAATTTATAGAAATAATCTGTAAAATAATGTGAAAATTTTCCTGATATTGGTATATTCTTTCATAGGCAAGCCCAGATTGGAGGGCATACAATCTACAAGATTGAAGACACTCATTTGGTTTCCATCCCTAATGAGGCTGTCATTCAAAAATATCAACACCCTGATGAATCAAGGTACATCATGTTCATAATCCTTGTACTACTGGTACTCCTTAAAACAGATGCTGTGTAGTTGTTTGTGGGAAAAGATTTTAATTCCACTGGGAAAACTGCTGTAACAGTGATTGGTTATTATTGCTATTGTCATGGCCAGAGCCATGAATTGTAAATGATATTTCACCAATTTTTTCTTTAAATCAACAGATATCTTAGAATCTTTCAAAATGTTGATCTCTCAAGCAACTTCTACTATAGGTAAGTATTATTTAATATTTTTATATATTTATGATTTAAAAGATATCAAATTAATATGAATAGGATTTTATTATCTATTAGTTACAGTTATAATTTGACGCAAACTCTACAACACAACATAGCTCCTGTAATAAGACCCAACGCTGGTCCCAACACTGGCGAAAGCTCACAGGAAGGATTGGGAATTTGTACATGTAACCATAGCAACCAAGATAAAAAATCCACAAGTGGTATTCCAAATGATAACGTACAACATAAGTCATGTGACAAGGATAGCGAACTGAATTCAGAGAAAGATTTTGATCAAAAAATGGACAAAAATGAAGAAAAAAATGAAAAGGATTCTGACATAAAAGATAGTGTGGTATTGCCAGAAAATGAGAAAGAGGTTTCAGAGGAAAATGTTTCTGATAGTCCTAAGATTTTGAATGAAAATCAAACTCAAGCTCAAGACAGTTTAAAAGAATCTGCAGATTCCGTAGATGTTTGTCCTGATTGCAAGAAACTGAGAAATAAAACAAAATGTGGGAAGGTTCCAACTGAATCAACATCCAGGAAAATAAGTAAACCGTATTACAAGTTTGTGTGGAACAAGCATTTGTTGTCAGGGTTTGAAGGAAAGGTTCACCCGGATTGGGTGTTGCATGCTATTAATGGCTTTATTGGACAAAGCAGTATCCTTTTGAGATTTAATTAACCTCTCTTTCTGGAAAAAAAAAATGCCCTGGTTTTGAAGAGGCTAGCATTTAATAGCCAGTAGCTAACAAACTTGTGGCCCTTATTCTATGATCGAATTGGAATTTAGAAGTTGGGTTTTGTAGAGGGAGGAAAACCAGAGAATCACAGGAGAGAACCAACAAACTACTTTACTCAACTATGACTCCAAGTCTGGCAGGACTCAAACCCGGGGTCGCATGTGAGAGGACCGAGAGGCAAGTGCTCCCAATGCTATGCCATCCGTGCTTCCAGAGAACCACCAAATCATACTTATTAGGGAATGAAATTTTTCTGCATTATTCACTCATAAGAACTTTTTTTACAATTTTTGAAACATTTTACTCACAGCTAGTTATGATGTATTATTGTGTATAATTATATTTCTATAACTCTACCGCTTAGATATATGTGTTTATGGTAAACCAATCTATGTTACTCTTATTGCAAGAAGGTCCGCTGAATTTGCAGGAACACGGTTCCTGAAGAGAGGAGCCAATGATGAGGTAAACATTTTCAGTTTTGTACAATATATATTAATATATACTAGTTATACAATGGTTTCGAGTGGCATACTGTGGAATATCACACGAGTCACTTGTAGTTTCTAGTATGCACACAAGCCTTTAGGCGAGTTTGTATACAAAGAAAATACGAGTGACGAGTGGGATATCCACTGTATAACCATTGTATAACCATTTTATCCCACACCGTAGAAAATAAAAATGCGTAGATTCAATGTGCATTGCATGATAGGAAGGAAGAGTGAAATACCGACGAATATACAATGGCTTTCCTGCTTTCTGATTGGCTGTATTTTCTATGGTGTGGGATAAATAATTATATACAACATATACATACTATATTTTCAAATCTATCTGCATTACTCTTAAGGGTGCTCTGTGGTCTTAACATCACTGTTACCTTGGTAACAGTTTAA
Source organism: Anthopleura xanthogrammica (assembly GCA_964019055.1). Classification (NCBI taxonomy): domain Eukaryota; kingdom Metazoa; phylum Cnidaria; class Anthozoa; order Actiniaria; family Actiniidae; genus Anthopleura; species Anthopleura xanthogrammica. The sequence continues at coordinate 4,051,643 of OZ025223.1, read as the reverse complement.
CAATAAAAGTTATTGGTAGAATAATTGATTGTCTCCAGGTTCAGTCTTTCTGTACAGTAATATTCCATTGCATGATATTCTTCCAGGGTTATGTTGCAAATGAAGTTGAAACAGAACAAATAGTTCATGATGCATCGGTGCTGTCCTTCGAGAGTGGTCATTTTACATCATATGCACAGCTAAGAGGCTCGGTTCCTACATTCTGGTCACAGGTAAGACAAGGCTGACTCTCATGTAAGCCACCACCGTGAGGCGTAAATGGTCACTTACAAGATAGTCGTTTGCGAGTTGTTCACCACAGGAAGCCCAAACTTACATAATTTTATGCCAGCACCCATGTAACAACTTATTTTGCATAAACAAATTTCCACTAGAATTGTTTTATATTATGTGTCTATGAAATTTTTAGGTTTTTGACACAATTTTTGAAAAATATTTTTTTTGAGCAGTACTTCGTCAAACTCTATGTAAAATATATGTAGGAAAAATACGTTGTAGTGGATGCTTTTTCTTATTATTCTAGCTTTTTGCAAAGCTAACTATGCACAGGAGTCAGCACAGTGTGCTCTAACTGTACAATTCTGAAGCACAGTTCTCAACCAATCAGAGCACATAGCAAGGTGATAGTAAGGACCATATGTTTTTATTGAAACTTATAGACACTTTTTGTATTTAACTGTAAATTTGTAGGACATGAAGCAAGTTATGGTGCCTAAACCACAGATAAGTGGTAAGTATTTGACTTAACTTTGAAGGACACTTTGCAAAAATAATACAATAGCTTGTCATCCTTCACTGCACATGAAAACTATTGTGTTTATGCAAAGTGCCACTCAAATTTGATGCAAATGAGTCAAATCGAAATGCTTTGTAGGTTGCAATTGTAAGAAAGCAGCGTATACCTCCTATATTTTTGTTGTCATGGTAACCAAAGACACTCAGCTCAAAGGCACATTAAAATTTTGGAAGAAACTTTGAAACTATGTTGCGGCAGTAACAAAAAACCCAAAACATTTGTTATAAAGTCTTTCATGAACATTAGCTGAAAAATAATTCAGTTAATCTATTTTGCCATTCGGCTTAATTTTTTCCCCTTTCTCCATGCAGTTGACCGTTCAGACCCATTCTGTGTCGCAGCATCAAAACATGTAAATCAACTCTTTGAAAGGTTTGGAGCACCTCTTGTGATCCTTAATCTTGTCAAGGTGAGTTTGTTTGTGTGTTAAGATCTTCTTACTCCTGATTTTCTGTGCTGAATACCTGTTAACATCCATGCCCTGACTTAGATCAGCCCAGAGGTTGTTTCAGGGTTCAATCTGTGAGTTAGCCATGCCCTGACTTAGATCAGCCCAGAGGTTGTTTCAGGGTTCAATCTGTGAGTTAGCCATACCCTGACTTAGATCAGCCCAGATTTTGTTTCAGGGCACAATCTGTGAGTTAGCCATGCCCTGACTTAGATCAGCCCAGAGGTTGTTTCAGGGTTCAATCTGTGAGTTAGCCATGCCCTGACTTAGATCAGCCCAGAGGTTGTTTCAGGGTTTGATCTGTGAGTTAGCCATGCCCTGACCTATATCAGCCCAGAGGTTGTTTCAGGGCTGGATAAAATTCATAGATTATCTTTTTCAATCACATTTCCTAGAAAAGAGAAAGAAAGAGACATGAACAGATTCTGAGTGAGCAGCTGCAGTCAGTTGTGGATTACCTCAATCAGTTTTTGCCTGTTGAGTTTCACATCAAGTACATTGCTTGGGACATGGCAAGATTTAACAAAAGGTAACATTTCAAAAATAATACGAGTGGGAATATCCTAAATATTAATAAGGCCCTGTTAGGGGTAAATTTCAATAAGTGACATGCCCTAGAAACAGCTGCACAAGAACCACAAACTAGTGACAGACTAATCTAATGAATTATCACAGCATTTTCGGAAGGAAGGAAGCAGGGATGGCATACCAGTGATAGCACTCACCAAAACCCACTCACCTATTACCAGTGTGACCTGGGTTTCTCTGGTTTTCCTCCCACTGCAAAAAACAACTTCTAAATTCCAGTGGGAATTCAGTGGAAGAGGAGCCACTCTTTGAAACCATTCATCCATTTTTTCATTCATTTATTCATCCATTCGATCATCCATTCATCCATCCATCCATCCATCCATCCATCCATCCATCCATCCATCCATCCATCCATCCATCCATCCATCCATCCATCCATCCATCCATCCATCCATCCATCCATCCATCCATCCATCCATCCATCCATCCATCCATCCATCCATCCATCCATCCATCCATCCATCCATCCATCCATCCATCCATCCATCCATCCATCCATCCATCCATCCATCCATCCATCCATCCATCCATCCATCCATCCATCCATCCATCCATCCATCCATCCATCCATCCATCCATCCATCCATCCATCCATCCATCCATCCATCCATCCATCCATCCATCCATCCATCCATCCATCCATCCATCCATCCATCCATCCATCCATCCATCCATCCATCCATCCATCCATCCATCCATATTTACTATACCCACTCCCACCCCCCAGCTTACTAGCATGAATCATATATCTTATTTTGTATTACTTTCCAGTAAAGATCTTGCTGTGATTGAAAAGTTGACAGTTATTGCAAACCAGGTAGGTCTGCAATCATTTATCTATATCACAGAAAAATTACAAGCTGTCAGAACTTTATAGAAACCTTATGAGTGTTGGATTAAGTGCTGGTTGGTAAACCAATTCGTAGACCTCTTTACCTTGGGCATAATATTTTCCCATTAATTTTCAGACCACATGTCATTCCCTAGAGTATCATTTCTTTGTTTAACGGTTGCGGATGAGAAGACACATGAATATGGATACAACTCAAACAAAGAATCTTATGCTCAAGAGAATAATATGTGGTCTGAAATGAGAAAACATTGTGTCAAAGCTAAATAGGGTTTATTTAGCACTCAAAAACATTAGCTGCTTATGTCTAAAATGTTATTGTACATGGGGATAACCATATGGTTTATGTTTGTTTCTTCCACAAACTTTTTATAAATCGCGCACACATATAGTCTTTGAATAATTTGAATCATTGTAATACCTACTTTTCGCCCTGAAGATGCACTAGTGTGAAAGCTTGGTAACTTAATAACAAATTTGTGGAAGAAACAAACGTAAACAATATTAGCTGCTTAGTTTATTCAAATCTTTAGGGGATTTTTCATGAATAATGTAACACGAGAATCCTCTGAATTATTAGGTCTTCAAGACAACTGGATTCTTCCACAGTTGTTCAGAACTCTATAGCAATCAAGTGAGAAAGGATCCAAGGTAAAGCGCAGATGGTATGCATTGTTTATGTGCCACCGCTCACCACTAGCTGGGTTCAATCCCTGCACTCACTATAATATGCAAGTCCAGATGCTTGTTGGAGTTCATCTGAGTGAGTGTGCTTCAAGTGTTTTTCTCTGAGCATTCCAGTTAATTAAATTATTTATTGCCCTAGACCATTACTGAACAGTTAGTATGTGACAAAAGTTGCATGAAATATTACCTAGTGTAACATGCAATGAATTGTTTTTATAGCCCAACAAAATTGCAAGACAAGTTGCGCAAGATCATGATCATTGCCTTACGAACAAATTAACAAATTAAAATTAAATAACATTTTCCAGTTTTCTCAACTAATTGGCATTTCTTATGAGAACCCCATATGTTCCCATGATGCATTGCAATGCTCATCTCATTCTTGTTGTCTATTCTGCTACAGATGCGACATGATGGGTGGCCTGCCATACAGTGATCTTAGGCATGGAAGAGGACAGGTAGTTATGTAATCTCATGATATGAATAACTATAATAAAATTATATATGATCGTAAATATAAGTAGCTATAAATGATTAATATGTTAGTTAGGATATCAATAATATTCCTGTTTTTTTTCCTTCTAGAATGGTGTCCTGCGTGTGAACTGTGTAGACTGCCTGGACAGGACCAATACAGCACAATTCATGGTTGGAAAATGTGCACTTGGTTTCCAGGTAGAGAATGGTTTGCTTTTTTCTATTGGAGTATAAGCCGCCAATCTGCCTAGTAATTAAACTAGTAACTAGGTTATCCTAATCGTAGTCAACCTTGTCAGTTTATATATTTTAACATTTTTTTGTTTGTTTCAGCTTTATGCACTAGGAGTGATTGAGACTCCATCAGTGGAGTTTGACTCTGATGCTGTCAGGTAATAAAATCAATATAATTCTAATCCCCTTCTGTGGGGGAGGCATGGATATTTTCTGTAATATACTCCACAATATGACATTGTACTCCTTAGCAGTAGCGTAGCAAGGACCCAGGATCTGGGGGGGCACCTAGAATAAAAATGAATTACAGCAAAAATTTTGGGGGCCCCCTCACTATGTTACTGCTCCTTAGACCATCCCCCAGTGCTCAAAATAACGGCCGGTCAACGGTCAATGTTTTGAGCCCTGCTCCCCACCTGTTGGAAATTTAGGAAAGAGTTATAGCTGAATATAATAAAGGTGCATAGTGAGTAAGGAGTTTTTAATTGTCGATTGATTACATGAAGGTTTTTCCTTTGTTGCTTCAGGATTCTTGAGGATCTCTATGAAGCACATGGAGACACCTTGGCTTTGCAGTATGGTGGATCTCAGTTGGTTCATGGGTTAGTCTATGATAGCTTTTGAGTACGTAGAACTTTTGGGATAAGAAAAAAATGAAAAACAAAAAGATTTTGATGCTGATTATAAGAAACTGTTTGGTGACCTCCCCTGGCAGTGATGTACATTGTACTGCATTAATATTAATGTTTACCATATTATTCATTCTTTAACCAATCCATTATTATCTTCATAGTATTCGGACATACCGCAAGGTGTCACCCTTTACGTCACACTCACATGACATCATGCAGACAATTTCTCGTTACTATAGCAATGCATTTAATGGTACGTTCTTGTCTTTTATTAATTTTATAACCTCAGATGCTTTTAGTTATCTGGAAATGTTCTCTCTCTAATGGGGAGGATATTGGAATATTTGGGATTCTGGCACAAAATTATATACCTCACACATCCCTCACACAGACCCTCCCCCTACCCCTTGGAAATTGCAATCCCTCTCTGTGGGTGAGGTGTGGACATTTATCTAGTAGATTGACACAATGTACCCTCCTCAGACCCTCCCCACCCCTTGGAAATTCCAATCCCCCTCTGTGGGGGAGGTATGGATATTTTCTGGAACTACACAATATACTTTCCTCAAACCCTCCCCACCCCTTTGAAAACTTAATTCACCTTTGCGAAGAGAGGTTTAGGTATATTGAAGTACTGTATTGACTAGTTTTGTTTACCATGATAGTACATCTCATGAACCCTACAGTACCTATTGACCACACCCAATGACCACACCCATTATTACTTCCACTGATTCACACTTACTCACTTATGTTACAGATGCCGACAAACAACAAGCAATGAATGTTTTTCTTGGTGTTTATGTGCCTATTGAAGGAATGTGTAATATCTGGGACATGACAACAGATTACTACCTTCACCATACATCCACATGTAATTTAAAAGCACTAAAAAAGAGAAAGAGGTAAAATAATGCCGAACAATCATAAATTCTTACGAAGCGCACGCTAAGCACTAGTTATGAATCTCATTTGTGCAAACGTTTTTCTTCACACTGAGGAAGGTCTGTGTTTGGACTGAAATGCGTGTGTCTTTTAATATGCAATTTTTTAAAACCAGTGACAACACGTTTGATTAATAATGAGGTTCTTGTCTAGTTGGCCAAAAATTGGGCCAAAAATCTCTAACTAAAGGCTGTTCCTCTTGACCAGTCACATCAACTGGTCACATGTTGATCACTCTTATGTAGCTTGTCATCAAGTACTGTCATTATCTTAAGGCCTGCTTTGATAATTATAATGTTTATATCTTATAGCTTGGGCATAATTTTTTTTAACTTCAAACCGCATGTCATTCCCTCGAGAATCATTTCTTTGTTTGCCAATAATTCTGAAGAAAACTCGAGCAAAGAATCTTATTCTCAAGAGAATGACAAGTGGTCTAAAATGGGAAAACATTATAATACACAAACAGGGCACTTTGCTTCTTACCCCTGGGGTCTGCATCCTGATGTTTGGTTTTTTTGGTGTTTCAGTTACTCTTCTTGGCTGGATGAGAAAGTGATCAACAGTCTACCACACCCAGTGTGGGAAGGTATGTGTAACAATATATCTAATCTATCTATACAAACTCAGACTTTATGTCACTGTTGCCTGTGAGTCAAGGGTGGTATGTCGGTGGTGTGGTCACCTCTCACCTCTAGGGTCTCAGGTTTGATCCCTGGTTCCATCATCTCATGTGAGTAGAAGAAAAACATATTTTACAACCATCACTCCTTGTAAGGGGTCTTTCGTGAGGTTTGCTCCACATGCACTGCTACTACATTCTATATTTACAGTATACAACACTCAACTCACATGTCAATTTTTATGGAGGGAGGAAAACTAGAGAATCCAGAGAAAAACCATTGTGGCAAGGGAGAGAACAACACTTCAAACAAACTCAACTTCCAGCCTGAGCAGGGGCTTGAACCTGCCATGCTACCCTAGAGTTGGTACTAATAGTAGTCTAAAGTTCTCACTAAATGTTTGTTAATTTTTTTTTTGTATTTCTGTAGGTTTATGCCTTGGTGTCGTTAACCTGACATCCAAGGACAAGGAGTCCTTGTTTGTTACATATCCAGACTCAATCAGCCATGAAGAGTTGGATGTGTTTTCTGAACACTACAGGCCACATGAACTGTCAATGTTTGATACTATGTACCCACTGACCATGCAGAGGTCATGCAAGTGAGTTATAGATATGTAGAAATGAAATAGGAGTGAATTAATGAATGAATGGATCATGAGAGGGAGGAAGGGAGGGATAAATAGATGGAAGGAGGAAAAAAGGAATGGGTGGATAGAAGAATGGAGAGAGAAATGGATTAAAGGAGAATGGGATGGATGGATGGATGGATAGAAGAATGAAGGCAGGTATGGAGAAATGGATTAAAGGAAGATGGGATACATGGATGGATAGAAGAATGGAATGAGGAGGGAGGGAGGAATGGGAGGAAGGGAGGAATAAATGAATAGAAGAATGGAGGGAGGAAAGGAGAAATGGAAAAAAGGAGGATGGTAGGGATGGATGGATAGAAGAATGGAGGCAGGGATGGAAGGAGGGAGTGAAGGAGAAATAGATTTATAGAGGGAGTGATGGGTGGAGGGATTGACTGATTTATTATTCTCATAAATTCAAATTAGAATATTAAGAAACAAAATGTGTGAATCATTCTTGTATTAGTATTTTTATGAAAAAATGAAGTCATTAGATAATGGTGTTTTGTTTACTCTAGAGACTTCATGCCACCCACCTGTACCAATCACTCACCGTTCATTGTCAGAGATCGATTTAAAACTCCAGTGTGAGTATCAAAATTCTTAGATGATTTAATCCTAACATCTTTATTTATCAAGCTAGACTTGTTTTCAGGGAACATGGAAGCAGGGGGTAAGACCCCCCCCCCCCCCCCCCCCCCCACACACACACACGCACATTCTTAGCCATTAAATGATTTCCTGTTATGAATTACCTAATGCTTTGACATGAGTTTAATACAATAAATATATTGCACTTGCCCTTCAAAACTGTGATACCAGGTAATGCATTTCCGTGAGCTTCAACTTCAAATTTTTCAGGGGAATCAGGACTTTTCACTGGACCCCCAAGATTGGCCCCCCCACTCAAAACTGTCCCTGTCAGGTGCCATCTCATTTTACTGAAAATTTAAAAAAATTCTCTTTATTCTGTAGTAAGAAAAAAGTCCCAGTAAGGAAAGCAGTTGCAGCAGCACCAGGGCTCCCTGCAGAAGATAGCAGTGATGATGGTGGCAGCTCCGATGACGACAGTCTTGATTCTCTGTCACCACAGAAAGACTCAAGCAGTGATGTCACTTTTGCTTCCTTTAAGGTAAGACTACCTTGCCCTTCCCTTCCCTGTACCCAACCTATACCAGAATGCACCTTGTTCTTCAAACTTAAAAAAGCACTCAGAAATGTAATCTGTTAATAGACCATTTCACGGTTGTCATCGCTCAACCTCAGCCTCGATAGCGTGTAATTTATTCTTTAGAATTTGAATAAAGCCTGTGAGCTGTAGTCAAATTCTAAAGAATATATTATACACTATTGAGGCTGAGGTTGAGTGACGACAACCATGAAAATTAATGGTCTATTGTACTTATTTAGACCAGTATTACTAGACTAAATAATGGGTTTCTTTAAGGATTTGATGCCTTCCATGAAGGATGTGTATGGCGTAGGACTGACCAACCCAGACAATGGCAGTTGTCAAATGTATGAAAGGTAATATACACAGTCATTTCATAGTAATAGCAAACTACTAGGACCAAGGAGCACCCTAAAAAGTGGTGGTGGGGGGCTTAGATTTGAAAATGTCACAGCTAAGGTCATGCATAACACTGTAAGTCAAGGTCAGGTCAGGGTCTCATAGCAGATGTTGGCTGATTTGTAACACAGCCCAAATGCATAAATCACCTAATATTCATTCATATTATTGAATATTATTTTCAATAATAGTGAGAAATGAACTCAAGACATGTCTTCTAGATCTGTACAGATTCAATTTGAAATAATGGCAAAAAGAGAGTGAAATTCTGGAAATAGCTGCAAAAAATATTATATTAATATATTTCAAAAATAATTATAAATGACTTTCCTGAACATCAGTTAAAAAAAAACCAGACTCATTCCTCTTGTCTAATCAAACAGTTTAAATTTATCCCAAGAATATTTGGAATTTTGAAATTTTTTTCTCGTTTAGGTTTGCAGAGATTGCTAAGACAGCGGAATCCAATCATGAAAGTCCAGTTAAACCTATCAGCTATGCACTGTAAGATTTTAGTCATCCTTTACTTTAATTTAATTACTTTCTTCTCATGAAGTTAATCCCTTATTTTCCTCTTATTTATTCTTTCATCTTATTCCATCCATCCAAATTTTCCTTCTCCATTCCTTTTTTTTCTCCTTTCGTTATTCACCCATTCCCATCCATTTCATCTCATTCTTATTTCTTATTAAAGTGTAAGCTAGAGTGAAAACACTTAATCCATGAAACAGTACTAAATTTCTTTTGCACGCAATAGTATAGTCTCCTTTGCAGCCATTTGTCGGATTCGAGACCGACACTAAGAACAGCTGCAAAGGAGACTAGCAAAAGTACAAAATAGTGCAATGTCCAAGGTTCCAAATAAGTGCCTGTCATCAGACAAATGTCTAGTAAAAATGACTACTTGACGGGTAAATGATTCTCAATGATTCTCTGGACATTTGACTAGCGACGATAGACCTTTTTTGAATCCATAAAATACCACGGTGTTCCTTGACTAAAGATTAATTTACGCATTAATTAATTTTGCATAGAATATTCACATTCCAGTGAAGGTCCATGGAATTTCAAAGTGTTTTTATTGTTGAAGTTGCACATTCTTTACTTTACTGTTGGTATTTGTGAATGTTTTGACATTGAAATGAGGTTAACCTTGCATAAATGCGTCTGTAGTCAAGGAACACAGCAGTATTTTATGAATTCTAAAAAAAATCTATTGGGTTTGACAGGTCAAATATTCCTCTCCTGACAAATGAACTGCCTATCAAAAAAATATTTTGCAGCCTTGAATGTCTATTGTTTTCTATTGTTTCACCAATGCTGTGTAGTACTGATTTAGTGTTTGCACTCAACCATTTTTCATCCATCTTTCTAATTTCATATTTTCTCATATCAGAAAAACACACTATCCATTCTCACATGATTCTGTAAGACAAGTCAAGCTACCGTCTGTCGACAAGTCCTCCAAGATGTTCTATGCCGGCTATACCCAGACAAGTCGGCATGGGAATATTGGCATGCCTATAAATGGTCACTCAATATACATGTATAGAAAATTTACTTATAATTGTCACCAGTAGGTTATAATAATAATCACTAATAGATAATAATAATATTATAATTCAGAATTATCAGCTATGAAATTTGGCTGAAAACAAGATTGTTAAATAGAGATTTTGTTGCTAATGGGGTTGCTAATGAGTGGTTGCTAAGGGATTGGGTTGGGGATTTGGTTGCTAAGGGATTAGGGTGCTATCAAATGGTTGCTAAGTGATTGTGTTACTAAGGGAATGTTACTGAGGGAATAATGGATTCCTAGGGACTGGGTTGCTAAGGGAAGTTTTTGCAAATAAGAATTGTTGCTAAGCTAGGGAATGGGTTGGTAACAAGTCAGTGTGGCTGCTAAGGGAATGGTGTGTTTTTACTAGTTTTTACTAGTGATCATTGTTTTCCAATGTGTTTAATACACCTTTATACTCTATTTGAATGCTTATCTAAGCAAAAAGGGGATCCTTTCTAAAGCCAAAACCAACGTTTTTGCTTGGAACTTGAGCTATGAATCAAGATGTCGACCATTCCTTTTTAGGTCTGACTAGGATAGTTTACGCTTGTGAGCTTCAACTTCGCTTCAAACATGTTTGTTTTATTGTGAAAATAGAATATCAGTAGTTCAGTAAAAGCTCATTCTCAAATTGGAATCATAGTGCGCCTAATAAGTGGTTGAAACTTTTTTTGATTAAAGTGTCAAAAAATATTAGGCTCGAGTTGGGGGTGAGTCTTATACGTGAGATGTGCCTTACAGTTTATGTGAGGAAATACGGTATTTTTTAACAGCATGTTTTCAAAAAAAATTAATCTTATTTTTTTACAATGAATTCACACTCCAAGATCCATTCATCCATTGATTCTTTCTCAATAATATAAAATATAAAAGGACAATCATCAATAAACATTTAAAAATTCTTTGACTTTTTAATAATAAAATCAAATATTCGAAAAGATACAAATGAAATGTGTATGAGTTATAAATTATTCTCGGTAAAAATTTCTCGATATATTTATATTCTATTATTGTAATACTCCAGTTTCACATTCGATGGAAACCGCTGTTTTTGAAGACCACAGACTCATTTGTACAGGCTTAGCCTCGTTTATAAGTCATCTATTCAAAGGCACCATTAAAAATCCGTGGGATTGGTATTATTCAACTTGCACATTCTTTACATTACAGTTGGCTGTTGCTAATGATTTGCATAAGTCAACCGTAATGTAAAGAATGTGTAAGTTGAACAATACCAATGTTTTGAAATCCCACGGACTTTTAATGATGTCGTTGAATAGCAGTCCATAGATTATGATTCTAATGTTCATACACTGAATCGAAATATGGCAACCAATAGACCTCTTTACCTTCATATGCAAATTGCCCATTTCAGACCACATGACATTCCCTTGAGAAATGTTCTTTTGTTAAAATATTTACACATGAAAGAATCAACTCCCAAGAGTGGCATCACATGGTCTGAAATGGGCACAACAAACAATGAAGGTAAAGAGGTCTATTTGAATAACTATTGTAATAAAAAATTCTCAATATTTACATTGTATTATTGTAATTACAATATATACTAACAGTCCATAGATTATAATTCTAATGTTCATACACAGAATCGAAATATGGCAACCAATTTATTATTTTATTATTAACTATTGTTCTCGACTGACTAGCCTCATGTTCACGTGGAAACATAAAAGCATTTTTCCATGTATGAGAAGCCAGTCAGTCCAGAAAAATAGTTATTCAAATTGTCGTAATATATTTAGATCTGGTGTATTGTCAGACAATAATCTTGGATGTGCTAGGGTGCAAACATGTCATCTGTGAAACAGTACTAAATTTATTGAGCACAAAATACTGCAATGTCTATTGTTTTCTGTTGTTTCATGGGTGCTGTTTAGTCCTGAATAGTTTTAGTTATATCTAACTGATCAGAAAAAGTGACGTAGAAATAACGTCACTGCAAAACTGAGGTACATACATACATACATACAAACTTTATTGAATCATCCCTCAAGGGTTCTTCCGACTCAATTACAAAATTTAATAAAAACTATACTAATAAAAATATACTTTAAAAGGGATTTAAAATATATTATAATCTAAATTGCGATCCAAAAAAATTCTAAAAACTAAATATCAGCCGTGAGAAAAATTATGAATGAATGAAAATAAATTATCCCCTCCCCCCCCTCATAAAGCCTGTGAAAATTGACTTATAAAAGTTTATATCTGAGATAAATCTAGATTTTTAGGAATGGTTTTTGATAGAGTGCAAACAATATATCCGTGAAACATTAGTATTTACTAAATAGTACAATTTTGTGCAAATTCTATTGTTTTCTATTGTTTACTTAGTACTATTTTGTGCTATTTAGTAATTTGTATTTCACGGTGATATATTGTTTGCACTCTATTTTGTATAGATTTATAACTATAATATTCATTAGAGTGGGGAAATAAAATAAAGAAATTACCATTTCCCAATAAGTCACCAGGCTACTATAAGGATGACTCCTCGGTTTTGCAAATTAGCTGAATATTTTTCTCAGATCAGCTGGATAGTACTTCTTCACAGATATATTGTTTGCTTTCTATTATTTCATTCTAATAAATCTATTGTAAAATTGCAGTTAGAAGCAGTTGATAGTAGGCACTAGTGACACAAGCATTCAACATGGTAGTGAAAGTACTTCAACACGGTAGCGAAAGCATAGTCATTGGTAGCGAAGGTACTGGTAGTGAAAGTACCGTAATTCTAAGCATAACGACATACCAGTACCGGTATATTATTTCATAAAGCAGAATATATCTCATTTTAAGTAAAAATATTAAATAAAATTGGTTATTTTTTACTAAATCATTATTAATTTTGTTCATTACTTTTCCACTAGACCGTATCTTCAATTGCATGGGTGTGTTCTAGATCTGGTGAAGGTGTGAATGTATCCATGGGGATTGGTGGAGTGAGAAGAAAACCATCACGATGACCAGCTGCATTGTCTGCTGGTACCTGAATGTCAAGTGATAGATTATCATCCTCGGCACTAATTATTATCATCACAATCATCATTATAATCATTATTATCATCAATTTCATCATCACTATTATCATCATCACAATCATCATCACTATTTTCATCATCACAATCATCATCACTATTTTCATCATCACAATCATCATTATCATCAATATCATCATCACTATTATCATCATCACAATCATCATCACTATTTTCATCATCACAATCATCATTATCATCAATATCATCATCACTATTATCATCATCACAATCATCATCATCATCATAATCATCATCACTATTATCATCATCATCCTCATCACTAATAAATTATTATTATCACAATCCTCATCATTATCATCAGATCATCATCACTATTATCATTATCATCATCATCATCACTATTATCATCATCAACTTCATTATTAGCATCATTAACAACATCACTATTCTCATCAGCATCCATCACTATCATCATCATCAACATCATTATCATCATCACTTATCATCATCAGCATCACTATCATCATAACCATTTTCAACATCAACTGTCATCATTATTATCACCGTCTAGGCAAACAACCAATAATTGCTGACTCTATCTATTTGTCATAATTCCTTAATTACCTCCCAGAAGTGTCGGTCCTCGTAAAGCTCTTCATCTCTTAAAGGATCAAAGAACTGCTGCCTGATAATAAGCCCTGATATATGGAGCAAGATTAATCATCATTAGACTAAAAGATGGGCAACTGCTGCCTGATAATAAGCCCTGATATATGAAGCAAGATTATTCATCATTAGACTAAAAGATGGGCAACTCCGCACACAATTGGCTGTACCTGTCAGTCTATATCTAGCATGCATGAGGGATCCTCTCACTTCTCTGCAAGGAATCAGCCTTTCCTTTCACCCCTCATGGATGGAACTTAAGCAATAGACCATTTTTGAGATGGGTGTCAGCACTTTCAAAAATGTCGCAGACGCAGACATGAAAAAGAGGCATTTTTGGGGAAGATCATGCAAGCTAATGACACTGCCTGCAAATGCCTCAAGATCATATATCTGTGCCTGCAATATTTTTGTAAAACACTCATTCATCTCAAAAATGGTCTATTGAAGGTTAATAATTTGAGTTTATCATCTCAGAAAAGATCAACCTAATTGCTTCGAATTCTATTGTTTTTGCATAAAATTCCCAAGGTTGGGTTGCCTGTGTTTCTCACCTGTTAACAGTCCACCCATGATTGAAATAACTAACGTCAATGTAAAAGCAGCAAACTGGAAACCAGCCTGTTGACCAGCACTTCTTGCCAGCCCACTGGGAGTGTCGGTAGCTGTTTTTGCCAGCTCAAAGTATTGAGTGCTGTTTAACACAGGTGCACGGGCAGGGAACACTATATACAAACTGCAATCAAACAGAACGAAAAAAAAAAATTTTAATTTTTAAAAAATTCCCCATCCCACAAGGGCTGAAAAAAGATAAGGGGATGGGTGACAGGATGCAAATGTGTAAGGCACCCTCTTACCAACCCCCAAGGGCAGAAGATGATAGGAGGTAAGATGCACTTACCCCACCCCCCAAGGGAAGAGTGATTGAAACCTCAAAGGGATGGGTGACAGGATGCAAACGTGTAGAGTAACCTCTTCCCCACCCCCCAAGGGTAGAAAATGATAGGAGGTACATATTAAATGCACGCTTCCCCACCCTGCATGGGAAGTAAGACAGGGTCCGTGCAGGCTTCTTGTGAAGACATTCAAGGACATTTCAAGGAGTATTCAAGGACCAAAATGAAAGTTTTCAAGGACCACGTACATAACGATGGGTGCGATCGGGATTACGAACTTTTAGATGAGGAAAACAGGCGTTTTGGGTTACAAAAACCTTTCTAAATATTTTTCAAGGAGTATTTACGATTTTCAAGGAATTTTTTCTTTTTTCAAGGAGTTTCAAGTGCCCTTGAAATGAGTTTTCAAATTCCAGCACTTTTCAAGGAGTTCAAGGACCTGCACGAACCCTGTAAGAAATAATAGATATCTCAATAGATTGCGAGCTAGAATCCTTGCAGCATGTCAGAATCCCGGGGGGGGGACTCCCCATTGAAAGAGGGTGGGGATGCTCGCCGAAAATCTTAAAAATGGACCCTAAAAGGGACCTGTGTTGTCAGTTTATGGGCGTGGCAGGGATAAAATTCTACCCCTAAGAGGGACCAAGCAAAAACGTATCCAAGGCTGGGTTTCTCGATTTAATTTATTAACATCAAACGCCTTCTGCTCGTATGAGTTTATGACGACGTCGTCATATACAAATCGTTAACTGAACCCTTTTATAATAGATTTTGAATAAAATGTATAAAATAGATAAAATAGAAACCCCTAAAAGGGACCACAAAACTCAGCTGGTGGGCATTCTCGTTCATAACACCCTAAGCGGGACCGAAACCTCGATTTCAACCCCTAAAAGGGACTGCGAGCATCCCCGTCCCTTCGACCTCCGAGTCCCCCCCCCCGGGGTCAGAATGCAGCTGAATGTGGTTGGCAAAACAATAGGTCCTCAAAACAATCCTCAGGAGATTTTAAAAACATCTTTTTTTTGCCCTCCAAATTGAGCTGCTCTGACGTCACGTGCAAGGGATCTATCTATAAGAGAAATTTTGTGAAACATTCTAAGAGTGGTAGTAAAAAGATGCTATAATTCTATTATAATGGCCTATTCTAAATCCAACATTACCTTGTCTTATATTGTTTATAACCAGCCAGCCCAGCTGATATGGTGCTGGCTAGAGCAGCAACAATCCCAGGTAAACCATGTAAGCTTATTACACCACACGTATCATGGATATGAAGCTTTTTTATCAATAATGGCTGCAAATAACCATATTTTAAAGTCAGTAACATTATATACTAAAAAACTGACAAGGTTTCCACAGTGGCAAACTAAAGTTAATATAACTTTTGATCACCATATATAGACTATGAGTCCTTATTAGCTAGGTGCCCTATGAGCTAGCTGGGTCAAGGGATTGATTCCTGTGAATACCCACATACATGTGACTAGAGTTAACCTCTTCTTTGGCATGAGGATTTTTTTCTTGGTTCTCCAAATTTCCCTCATTCCTAAAATTACCATCATGAGTGTTGCACACATTGAATATTGAATGTAGTGGTAATGTGTTTGAGTGAAGGTGGGAAGTGGGAAAACTAGCAATAAGCTGTTATTATGGATGCATGCAAATGAGATGCAAATGAGACAACAAGCATTGTATTGACCCAATAGCCTCACTTGTATGATTCTTAAAACAAAAGAATATCTCATTTGCATGTATCCATCATAACAGCTATATTGCACTGCATTTGCGCATGATCATCCGGTACAAAAAAGGATGATGATGATAGTTTATTATTAGTATTTATTATTAGTATTAATAATTATTCACTGAGAGAACATACAATATTAATCATAGCCGTTTCTCACCTGTACATACTTGTATCCTATAGTACTAACAAAACCACCCACAATCCCGATAAGTACCGACCCCCACGGCTGTATAATCATGGAGGATATGGTTCCGACGGCAACCCCTCCTGCTAAGGTGGCATTCTGTACATGTACCTGTCAATCAGCAATGACAAAAAAAATGTCAGAAATTCTTGATTGGTTGATGTTAAAATCACAGTCTTTAGTTATCGCAGTGTTCAAAAACTACCCTCCACAATCCCTTCCTACCATTTGAAAATTCCAACCCTTATCTAAAACAAGCAAAAGGACCTAGCAATAGATTCCGGGTGGCGCACTCTCATATATAGCCTATACTGGGATGTTCCGCTGGATAGGTTATGGTTTTTCGGGATTTGGTCTAGGACAGGGTATATGATTTCCATGATATTGTCTTGAATAGGGTTATCAGTCTTGGAAATGTTAGCGGTATTTAGTGTTTTTAAGTCTTAGAAATAGATAGCATTTCTATTACTGTCCTAATTCTACTCTAACTGCAGTCACTTAGAGTTCATTGTCCAATCAGATTACAACCGTAAACAATAGAATTCGAGTTCATACTTCTATGCATAGGTTTTGTACATTAAACCAACATTTTTCTAAGGCTGGAGTTACCGAATTCGAATAAGGCATGTAAAAGCTTGTAATCTGATTGGTCAATGATATCTGGGTGACTGCAGTTAGAGTAGAAGGACAGTAAAATGAGACTGCCGATCCTCAGGGTATCAAAATGGGTATCATACGACCCCCTCACACTTGCCACACCCTTCTCCAAGTTCATGCACCCAGCATTAAAACTTACCATACTAAGTTTAGAATTCTTCGTAACTAGTGATGAGAATGCAAATGCTGTCACACTGCTGGCTGCCATTGCATAATAAGTGTTTATAATTGCTCTATAGCGCAGAGTGCCTTCTACTAGAACTGCATTGAGGCTTGGCCAGTATACCCACAGGAATATGGTACCTGTGGGCACATATATAACAAGAAATGTACCAAGTAAATTTTTAGCATTTATCCCCTGGATATATTTCCATGATTCTTTGAGTAGCATAAGTAACTGGTTATTCATTCATGCAACCTTCTCTCTCATTTTTTTCTTAAAATCTTTTTTTCAGCTTTAATTCATGCATTATTCCTTCACCAAATCATTTTTTCCTTTCATCCCTTTCATTCATCCATTAGTGCCTTCTTCTCAGTCTTCTCAGTCTTCTCAATCATGGATTCCTACTAGCTTCTCATTCATTTAGGTATCCTTCTCATTCATACATTCATAATTTCTTTTTCATTTATATCTCAGTCATCTCTTATTTGTCCATTCATGCTTTCCTTATTCATTTCTTAATTCACAAATCAATTCACCTAATGTATTCAATCGTTCATTCATTATTCATTCACTCATTAAAACATTCATCCATCCATCCATCCATCCATCCATCCATCCATCCATCCATCCATCCATCCATCCATCCATCCATCCATCCATTCATTCATTCATTTATTCATGCATTCATTCATCATTTAATGTTTAAATGGTGAAACTCCATTTCTTCCTTACCATATAATAATATTAATTATCCAATAGTATATTACATTAATAATTCACTCACTCACCAATAGTTGCAAATATATCTGAAGTGTATCTTGACGTTTCCTTGTCATGTGCAACAGCTTTTTTATTATACAGTATCCGTGCTATTACCAGCCCAAAACAGGCACCAAATAAATGATTGTATATTGAGCCACCAGGGTCGACAGCTTGTAAATACTTGGTACATATACTTCTGTTACCAACGTAGAAAATGACTTCAAAAAAGGCAAGAATAAGAAGCTGTAAGTGGCTGGTTTTACCAAGAACAGCACCGAATGTGACGAGAATGGTCAACGCTGCCAGGTCAGCCTTGATAATGCTGGAAAACATTTAAAAAAAATATGAATTATTAGTATTTATTAATTAATAAATAATCATCATTATTTATTAAACTTCACGATGTACCCTCTCACCAACTGGAAATCCCAATCCATCTCTGTGAGAGTAGTATCCTTTGCAGCCATTCTTAGTGTCAGTCTCAAAATCCCTCCCCACTAACAGCTGCTTACTGCAGCCAGACATTCCATTCCCATTTTTGTTTGATTTAAGCCAATCAGGTGACAAGCTGGTAAAAGGCTATCCTGTTGAAATCATCATCACCACTAATTTCATTATCATCACTACCAGCAGCATCTGCCATGATCATTAATTACTACTATTTAATACCACCACCATCGATATCATCACCAGCCCACCAGGCCACCTCACTCACACTATATATCTTTATTTATTTGCAAGCTAATTCATTTATTTGATTGATTCGTTATAATACTTCTTCAACATTACTAGAAAAAAGCAACATAGTTAATTATTTGCTGTCTTTTGTTTTGTTAAAAAAATATTTTCCAAAACAATATAATTAGAACTCGTGTGTCGTGACATAACACTTACCACTCGGAATTAATCTAGTAAATACCAATCATTTCAAAACTCAAATCAATCGTTCACTAATAAATAATATCATTCGAAATCGATTATCGTACCTGTCAAATCCAAGGAGAATCTTATTATCTCGTATTTCAAAAAATCCATGCATGATCGTAGCCCACTGGATAACCAAAGCAGAGATGAGAAAGTTGTACCCCAGTCCACTAAATCCATATCGCTTCAGAAAAGTCATAAGCAATCCAAAGCCAACCAAGATTAGAGTATGAAGATCTTGAAATACTGGAATGTAAAGATACTTAGAGCTCAGTTTGATATCTTTAAAGTTTTATAGGTGAAATTTTAGAAGAAATTACCTGGGTATTTTCTGTCTATTTTAGTAGGGTCGAGCGCGTCAGGTAGTAGATCTTTGTCATATTCGACAAAAACTACGAATAAAATAAGTAAAAGACCTTGGACGAGAATCAGGAAACTAGGGAATTTCCCTCGACCAATTTCTTCACCGGCCATATCGAAAATTTCACTCAACTTGCCGTCTGATGAAGATTTGATATTAAACAAATTAATATGTAAATGAGGAAGGGAGTCTATCAAAGCTCCCTACTAGGGGCCCCTAAGGTCGAGATACTTCGAGATGAACCTCGTAAAGGCCTCGTAAAGGAACTATTTCACAATTTGCATAACGGTTTAAGCCAATATTCAAAACTTATTTTACAGATTTTCTTTAATTCAGAGGTTATTTATCATGCTGAAAAAAATTATTCACATGAAGGTACAAAATTAGTCCTACCCTACCCCAACAAGAAGAACAAAGCTCAAACGGATGACCCGATAACCCGTGGCGTGCGTAAATGATTGTTTAAGTGGACAGAAAATATAAAGTTACGTTTAAGATAACGGAAGAATTATATTAGCGAATGGTTTATTGAAGAAAATGTTATGTTTAAAAATACGTCTTTCAAACTCCAAAACAATTCTGATACTTACATATTTTACTTTCAGATTCAGATTCTAGAGTGTCACGCTCGCTTGCGTGACGCTTGACAGCATCTAGCTGCTCATCTGTGATTCAAGGATTTTGTAAGGACAAGAGAGCATAAATTTAATATGCTCTCTTGGTAAGAATCATAACCATTCTTTCAAATGAGTTAATTTCCGAGAAAAACAATATCAAAGATTAAATCAAAATGCTAAGAATATTTTTTTATTGTTTGAAAGAAAATCTTTTTCAATTTCTTAAGTGTCACGCATTCCTGCTTTCGGTCAGTTATTTCAGGCTATCAAATAACAATCTTCGAGATCTGATATCATCCTAAATTGATATCGCGCCGCCAGTCCATCAAAGAAAGTTTGACCATTTCTAGACAATTTCTATATGTTCTTAGTTTTACTTCGCTAGCTGTTCACCATCTTTTAGCTATGCTTCTTTCAATAACTCTATTCATTGGGGTATCCACTGTAGTAGCTATCCTTGTCTACTACTACTTCTTCAAATTTGTCGGCAAAAATCTGCCGCCAGGACCGACTCCTCTGCCTCTAATAGGGAATTTACACATCCTAGGACAAGATCTACAGTGCAGTCTAAAAGATCTCGCTGATGAATATGGCAAAGTGTTTCGTCTTTACATTGGAGAAAAGCTCGTGGTAGTGCTCAGTGGAGACGCCATTAGAGAGGCACTCGTCAGGAAGCCCACGGATTTTGCCGGACGACCTTCAATGTATTTTTACAAAATCGCCCTCAGAGATGACCCACCATTGGTACTGATCGATTATGGAGAGCATTGGAGGATTCATCGACGTCTCGCACATAAAACAATAAAGGTTTACGGCACGAATCGCTACGAAATGGTCATCCAACGAGAAATCACTGAGCTGTGTACGAGGCTTGAGCTCAAGGGACGTCTGGATGAACCTTCGAGTATTAAAATTGAAATAGGTCTAGCTATCATGAATGTGATTTGCAACAAAATATTCGGGTCAAGATTTGACGTTGAGGACCCGGAATTTTTAGAAATGTTCCATTTGCAAGCTGAGCTTTTTCGCCTTAGCACAGTTGCAGCTCGCGGATTGGTCGACTTGTTCCCTTTCCTCAGGTTCATTTTGCCTGTGAGTGGTGACGTCAGACAACTTCAGCTCACA
The DNA here is from genome assembly GCA_964019055.1 of Anthopleura xanthogrammica. Classification (NCBI taxonomy): domain Eukaryota; kingdom Metazoa; phylum Cnidaria; class Anthozoa; order Actiniaria; family Actiniidae; genus Anthopleura; species Anthopleura xanthogrammica. Next base: position 4,030,470 of record OZ025223.1, on the reverse strand, counting down.
AATGATCGATGGCGTGAGATTCTCTTGAAAAAATACCGCGAGCATCAGGAAACATTTGAAAAGGATAACCTGCGCGATTATACTGATGTTATCCTCAATGCGAGGCGCGAAGCCGAAGAGGAGGACTCCAAAGATCTCGAGTACTTACAGGACAAGCACCTTATTTCGTCTATAACGACGTTATTCATCGCAGGGTCGGAGACTGCAGCCACTACTCTAAGCTGGGCTGTGTTATACCTTCTGCACTTTCCTGAAATACAGCGAAGAATTCATGCGGAGATAGATAGAATCGTTGGTAGAAGAGGACCCGTATGGCTTGACAAGAGAAAGAGTTTCCCTTATCTCGAGGCATTTATTTGTGAGACGATGCGCTATACATCCATATTACCTCTGTCAGTTCCCCATATGACAACCGTAAATACGACCCTTCAAGGGTACGATATACCGAAGGGGACTAACGTGATAGTCAACATATGGGCCCTTCACCGAGACCCCTCATTCTGGAAGGACCCCGATAGTTTTATTCCGGAAAGGTTCCTGGATGCCGAAGGGAAGTTTGTGTTTCCGGATGGAGATTGTTTTTTACCATTTGGTGCAGGTCCTCGTGCGTGTATGGGAGAGGTCCTCGCGCGATGCGAGTTGTTCTTATTCTTGGCAAACCTTTTGCAGAGGTTCACGTTTGAAAATCCTCCAGGCGTTGCTCTGCCTCCTCTGAAGCACTTACCTGGGGGAGCTGTGCTTCAACCTGCCATCGAAGAAGTTATGGTTAAGATTAGACCAGTCAAAGGCTACACTTCTACTGCAGTATGATAGGACGATGAAGAAGAAGAAGAAGAAGAAGAAGAAGAAGAAGAAGAAGAAGAAGAAGAAGAAGAAGAAAAACTGAATATGGAGGAGAAGAAAGAGAGGGAAAAAAGGAGGAGGAGAAGGAGGAGAAAAAAGGGAGAGAGAATTCAAGGGTTCTCCAACTTGTTTTCACTTTTCGTTCGTTCTAGTCCCTTCTATTTTTTAAGGGGGAAGTTAAAGCCAGAATCTAATCGACTATTCTAAAGTGTTTAAACATAATTTCTTATTTATATGCAGCCCGAGGGCAATGGATCGAGGTACAATGTGCGGAAATTCCCAATAGTCTGGGATTTTCCCAGTCACAGGTCAGTCATCCATGCGGGACGTGTATCATGGAAAAGGCAAAGTCAGTGTTAATTTTGATATCGAAACTAAAAGCTATGACATATTGGATCTATATATGGAGGTGTGTGACTAAGTGAACATAGATGATGGTTTTTGCAACTAAGCACAATGCACCTTTTGAAAAATTCTTTACAAAAACCTGCATTTGAATTTGTCAGTTTCGTTCTTTGATGTCCAACTTGTCCGGCTGTGTAAATAAAAATCAAATCTTATACTTTTAGCAACAAATTAATTTGGTTTGCAAATGTGAATTCTTCATACCAAATAATAAACTTAGTAAAGGATAACATTTTTAATTTGAATATTTTTTCCATCCCTCAGTTCGATAATATCTTGCCTACCGTCGTCGACAAAAATAGAAACACAGACTACGTCATTTATTATTATGGTATAAACCCCTGACAGATTGTTAACCAATCAGAGATCGAGTAATCTAATTATGCATGCCATACGGCTAGGACTTGTTTTGGCACTTGAGTGGTTTCTTGTTATTCGAAGCTTCTTGGTTTTGAGAAGGAGGTGGTTTTACTCAGTAACTTGAAGTTTTTGAAGCGATCACAAGGTTTTACAAGCCATAATGGAAGATTTTTTCGACGAGTACGAGTACTACAATTTCGATAAGAGCATCCAAAATGGAAATACTAGAAAAGGTCGCACAAAACGCGAAGCAAGCTTGAACACAAACCGTTTCAATCCGGGAGGAAACGAAAGGAAGATTGTGGTGAAGTTCAGGAACACAGAAAGAAATCGAAGACCAAAGACAAGCAAGAAATGAAATTCAACAAGCATGTGATATCTATTGAACCCTCCAAGACCTCAGAATATCTTCATGGATTTACGTCTCAAGGATTATGAATAGATAAAGTCGCCGAACTAAAGTACAACATAGTCAACCGAGACTGTTGACCTCAAAAGTACTGGTGCAGTTTACATAATTTGCTTTCGTTTCTTCTAATTATTATTAATTAGTTTTCTTTTGCCTTTCTTCTGAAGCCATAAGTTCCTGTATATATTTTTCTAAGTCAGGTTTTTTTAGCGCAAGAATTGCAAAAGCGAAGCGATTCTAATTTGCTTTTGCTTTGCTTTGCAAAAATTTTCAGTGTACGTGACTTATACGTAGGAAATCGTACAAAACAAAGCAGTTCAGAATTTTGCATGTTCTTTGTAGAAAAAGCTGTAATTTTGGCGCCTTCAGTCAATAAAAAAATCGATAACATAAGCTGAAAAGGAATACGTGCAAAATCTGTAAATAAATATTCTACACGTGGAAGAAATGTGGTGTGCTTTCTTGTGTTTGCATTCATTCATTCATTCATACAAAATTTATGCGATCAACGTAGGAAATGATTTTAAAAAATTGGTGTTTTTTGATCTATCTTTTATTTTAATGTCTACATGGTTGTCGAACCAATTCTTAGTATGTAAAATTTAAAGTATAACGAGGTATACAGCGAAATAGTATTTTTTTACCTGGAAATCGAAAACAATAGATGGGCTGGTTCAATGACCTCGTGCATAGTCGATACTCACGTAGCCCACCAGGGTTCTAGTAGTAACCCAAAATTGATCAATAAAAAGTTTAGGCAGTCTTTACGCGGTCTATTTATGACCGAAAATCCACGTTGAGTTGAGACTTATTCAAATAGTCACTGTGCGGCTGATAAAATTAACACTATTTGCATGAAAATGTTCTCTTTTCCACTTCCCTCTCTTTCTTCCTTTTTTTCAATTTCTTGACATTTCCAAGTCATATATCCTTTTATTATTTTAGTTTAAGGAGGCTGGAAAGTGTTTTCTACTTTTACACACACTCACAAAATAATGACCTGGAAAAACGAACGTTATGTGGCCAGTAAAGCTACGGACACACGGTGCAACATTGCGCGCAATGTTGCAGGCAATCGATGTTGCGAGCCATGTTGCACGCAATGTTGCTCAAGTAGAAAACGATCCTACTTCAGCAACATTGCCTGCAATATTGCGCGCAATGTTCCGCGCAATGTTGCACCGTGTGTCCGAACTTTAAACTCATGCAGAAAGCCAAAGGAAAAAATGATCATGTAAAACGCTGCTATGGCAACATTAGTACCCGCGCGCTTATGGCGCATCAAAGTTTTTCATTTGTAATCGCAAATTCGTAAAAATCAATTCAACTTGTTTTTCAAAAGTTCCCTAAATATTACAGATTTTTCTTATGTATATATAATTTTTCCTTAAGTTTTGAGAAAAATAATTTTAACCAAGGCGATACGGCAAAACTTGAAAAAAATCCACTGAACAGTTTTACTATTTTGCAGGAAACAGTTTTCAGGATTTTTGAATGTATTGCATCATCTGAGCTGTAAACCCTTCACTTTTGCTTCTCGTATCCCAGCAACAATTAGACCAGCTTCTATAATATTTTCATCACCACCTCATTCATTCTCGTACCCAGACCCTTATCTCAGCTGAAAAATCGAAGGCAGCCATTTTCCTCGCAATCTCGAGCCCAGAGTCTTCCGGCTTTTTGGTCAGCCCGCTGATTGTTTTCCTCGTGAATCTTCATGGACCGCGGAGCACCCTAAAAGGTGGCGGACCGAATACCAATAAGGCCGCCATAGACTTACCCTCATTCCCGGGGGGGGACTCCCTATTGAAAGAGGGTGGGGATGCTCGCCGAAAATCTTAAAAATGGACCCTAAAAGGGACCTGGGTTGTCAGTTTATGGGCGTGGCAGGGATAAAATTCTACCCCTAAGAGGGACCAAGCAAAAACGTATCCAAGGCTGGGTTTCTCGATTTAATTTATTAACATCAAACGCCTTCTGCTCGTATGAGTTGTTGTTTATTTTAAAACCCCTAAAAGGGACCACAAAACTCAGCTGGTGGGCATTCTCGTTCATAACACCCTAAGCGGGACCGAAACCTCGATTTCAACCCCTAAAAGGGACTGCGAGCATCCCCGTCCCTTCGACCTCCGAGTCCCCCCCCCCCGGGCCCTCATTGTACGCAAGTTGTGAAGTCGCAGTTAAAAGTTGTTACCCAATCTTGTATGTTTTGTGAAAATAAATGGCAAACGCACAAACTCAACGTCCCGGTTTCATGTACGAAAAAATAAGGTCTACAACCATTCCCAAGAGAGTCAAATGACAAAGACATGATAGCCGCGATGACTTATTTTTCCTGCAAGTAGGCCCCCTACTCCCTCCCCACTCAGGTCAAGAATCACCATGGAGTACTCAGTCTCACACGACCAAATGTAAGGGTTGGTCGCTCAGCCTCAACGTGTTTTTAAAATGGCGGACAAAAAGAAGAGGTTTTCGCTCGAAGGAAGGAAAAAAGGGAATAAACCAAGACGAATAAGCCTAAAAGCCTCCTGGAATAATGAGCAAAAAGAAATGAAAGAGCTAGAAGAACGGCGCCATGAGGTAACATGTCATTTTTATCGGAAAAAATTGGGCAAAAATTTCAACATTGTTTACACGTGACTGCTACATTTTTGAGGGATTTCGATAACCTTTTGGAAATTTCGTTGATTTTCCTCACCAAAACCTAGTCTTATTTTTAAGTATTTGTAGAATTTACAATAGGCATTGCTTATTGGAGTTAATATTTACATTTGATCGTTTTTCCTCCAGTTTTTTATGTCAATTGAAGAATATAATTTGAGATTTAATTTTTTTACAGATCGACGTTGCTTCAGTGTCGAAATTTTCAGACTTTCCTATTTCAAAACGCACGATAGAAGGTAACTTGGTTATCAGGGAGAATATATTTATTAGTTTGGGTGTCATTTAGGTCTTGATTTCCCTTGCAACATGAGCACAAGGATCTGCAAATTTATATACACAGGCTCAACCTCACCCCCCCCCCCCCCCCAGAGCTGGTAGTACAACCTCCTTGCACCCCAAGAATAAAGAGTAGAAGTATTTATTACACATTTAGGGTCGATATCCATGAAATAAAGCCGTGAATAAAAACCATATCAGTGAAGTGATAGGATATCACTTCACAGTAAATGGTAAACTGATATTTATGACAATAAAATATTTCTTGTGTGTTATGTATCGACCCTAAATGTGTAATAAACAAATCGCGTAAATAAACTCGCTCGCAGACTCGCTTGTTTGCGATATGATATAGGAAACTCGTGAATAAAAAACGATATCAAGCTCTTAATTATAACATGATGTGACTCTATATATTGCTTATACTTGTATTATACTATCTTTTTAGCTACAATTGAAAAAAAAACATTTTGTGACCAAAGATGCTCACACATACTCACACACCTTATACCAATACCCTTCCACCCCACCCCTTCCTAATGGGGCTGGCAGAATGTTTATGCCCTTGTGAACTTGTGACCTTGAGTGTACTTGAGAAATAAATTATCTGCAGAAAAACCTCCTGATAATACATTTATTATGTCAAGTTCTCGCTATAAGGCAAGATAGTGAGTAAAATGTAATAAAAATGTTCATTGGTTGTAGGTCTTACTAAAGCTGGTTATTCCAGTCCAACTGATATCCAAAAACAAGGGATTTCAGCAGCTCTTAGAGGGTGCGATGTGCTGGGAGCTGCCAAGACAGGATCAGGAAAAACCCTTGCATTTCTGATACCGGTAAGCATAATAATAAATGTCTCAGTTTACCAACTGAAATAATATCCTGGCTGCTAAGTAGGATCAAGGGTGACACAATTGTTGTGCACTTGCCTCTCACCTCTGGGGTCTACCTCAGGGCAGGGCTACAGTACCAATGTTCGAATTTCCCACAAGCTAATTGGCTAAATGAGTGTTCACATGTGATGCTGAGAGGAAAAAGACATGCCTTTAACTATGGGGAATAAAAGTTGAATTCTATAGCCTGCCCATTGAATCTAAATGCATCTTATTTTGCATTTTAAAGGTAATTGAAACACTGTGGCGGCAAAAATGGTCATCCATTGATGGAATGGGAGCATTGATCATATCACCAACAAGAGAATTGGTAAGATTTGTTTAATCTTGTTTTGTACTGAAATCATCCAATGACTGTTTCATATTCTAGGGGGTACAAAGTAGCATTCCAAATAGCGCCATATTCACACCTGGCAGGGCTAAAAATAATGGCTGCTCAATAACCAGATGACTATCTACATCAGACTGATCAAGAGGACTCAGTTAAGAGGTGTTTAGTCGGACAAGTGCCATTTTTGACCAGACATTGACCAGCCATTATTTTTAGCCCTATCTAGCATTTTCAAGAGTGGGAGAGATGAGATTTCCAAAAAAGGAAAGGTGGAGGAGAAGGGGAAGGGTGAGGTGGAGGGTTGTGGGGCTATGGGCTATGTGCCGCAGTCCCTCACCCCAATGTGCCACTGTATACACAGGCTATACCAGTATTTTTGTTTTGTTTGTCTAGGCTTACCAGACCTTTGAAGTTATTGTCAAAGTTGGAAGCAGACATGATTTATCTGCTGGTTTGGTCATCGGAGGAAAGGTAAACTCATTGTTACATTTCTGGCACACCGACATTGAAATTAACTTTTTCAACAACGTCTAAAGGTCTCAACTTGTGACTAAGTCTAGAGATAGTATTTGATTACCAAACTCTTGATTTTTGTTGCTATCTTTTAATTTTCAAAATTTGGGATACCTGTGTGAGGAAAGCTAAAGATTTCAAACCTTCAAATTTCATTGATACCCTGAAACAACCTTTAGGCTGATCAGAGTTGGGGCATGGCTAACTCCCACATGGAATTGGAATTCGATGTGAAAAGATTTAAATAATTTTGACTTGAATATATACCAATTTTGGCATATTTTTGAAGGGTTGGCTAGTCAAGTGAAGGATACTGTGAATAAAATTGTATTGTTGTTTAAATGTTGTTTTTGCAGAATCTTAAAGAAGAGCAAAGTAGAATTAGTAAAACAAATATTGTTGTCTGTACACCTGGAAGGCTACTGCAGCACATGGATGAAACACCGCACTTTGAGTGTGCTTCTCTTCAAGTACTTGGTAAGTTTGTACATTTGCAACATTTCACCCTATCCTATCCCATGATGCATCTCACTTTGAGTGTGCTTCTCTTCAAGTACTTGGTAAGTTTGTTACATCCCACACCAGCAGTTATTTCACCCTATCCTATCCCATGATGCACCTCACTTTGAGTGTGCTCTTCTTCAAGTACTTGGGTAGTTTTTCTAACATCCATCAGCAATAGGTGAATACTTGTTTATAAACATTGCCATTGTTGGTTTCAGTGTTAGACGAAGCAGATAGAATCCTCGACATGGGGTTTGCCTCAACACTAAATGCAATCATTGAGAATCTGCCGACAGAAAGACAGACATTACTGTTTTCTGCTACACAAACAAAGTGAGTCAGAAATTGATCTTAATTTGAAAAGTTTGTGCAATAAATTCTGCAGATAAGTCATCATGGCTGGTGACTGAACAGCAGTTATTTTAAGCCATCGAAGGATAGATAAACAAATGTTGATGTTTTGATTTTATCCTACTTCATATTTTCTTTGTGTTTTCATGTGTCCAGGTCAGTTAAGGATCTAGCAAGACTGAGCTTAAAGGTAACCAAATGTCTCACAATTGCTTGTTAATAAATTATTTAAAGTCATATTCTTATGACGAAGTCAATCTTACTTACTGATTTGAAATATTATGATATTCAGGATCCAGAATACATTTCTGTTCATGAGAATTCCAAAACCAGTACACCATCAAGACTTACGCAGGTACCTTTCTGTGATTTGATTTACTTATTTGCTTCCTTGATCTGCACTTATGACCACCCATCCACTCACCCACTAACTCATCCACCAACCCATTACTCTCACTCACTCTCCCAGTGACCCACTAACTCACCCACAACCACTCACTGACAGCCACACACCTACCTACCCTCACTCGCTCACCCTCCCAGTCACCCATTAACTAACACACAACCACTCACCCACTATTCTCTTATTTCTGTTTTTTTTTAAATTCTTTCTATGGTATTATACACCTTTATTCAAAAATGGAAGTTCTTTTTGTTTTTCAAAAAACAAAAGTTGGGCTACCTGTGCTTCCCTATGCACAGGAAGCCCACAATCCTGAAAAAAATAGCGCTTTCCACAGATGACGTCACAATGATGCATTATGGGATTGAAATGCAGACAAGCCAAACCCAAAACACGTGTCCGCATTTCGATCCCAAAAGGCTTTCAATATCTATTTTTAGTAACTGTGAAAATTGCTATTCATTTATTTCATATCATAAATGTTGTACCGATTTGACAGACTTCTGTTACTATTTTTACAGAATTATGTGGTTTGTGAACTACCTGACAAAATAAATTTTCTGTACTCCTTCATTCGTAATCACCTCAAGTCCAAGATCTTAGTGTTTTTATCAAGCTGTAAACAGGTAAAGTTCATATTTTGTCCTATTCCTTGAACATTATGCAGTAAAACCTGTTATCTGGAACTTACTCCAGATTAGGGGTTTGAAATAATGAGGGTTCAAGATATCCAGCATAAAATAATTGTAGTGACACAAGACCAGAAGACGCAGCCTCAAGTTTGAGATAATGGGTTATTCAAGATATATAAATTAAATTTAAATTTGGAGGGGCTAATCATCCTTGCTTGCAGCTGAAGAGCTGAATTATGAAGGATGCAGCTCAACGTGGTCGAGTCAAAGGCATATGAAGGCGCCTCGGTTAGCCGCCATACGACTCATGTCTGACCACGGAGCACAGCTCAGATCGAATTAGGGTTGGTTTTTACGGAGGAAGGAAAACCGGAGAACCCGGAGAAAAACCCTCGAAGCAAGGGAGAGAACCAACAAACTCAACTCACTTAAGGTGTTCAAGTAGCCTCATACGCAGATATTCTAAGGGTTGTCACACAATGTTTCTCTCTACACAAACATTGCATGATGATGTGGCAACCCTTAGAACGTCTGCGTAGAAGGCTAGCCTACTAGATAACAGGACTCAAATGTAATAATGGTTCTGGTGAAAAATTGATTCTATTTTAAGCTTTTTCTGATGAAATAAAAATGATATCTTTTCTAGGTGAAGTATGTCTATGAGAGTTTCCGTCGTCTTCGTCCTGGTATCCCATTAATGGCTCTTTATGGCAAGCAGAAGCAGCTGAAGAGAGTTGGAATTTATGATGAATTCTGTAAAAAGACTCACTGTGTTCTCTTTGCTACTGATATTGCTGCCAGAGGACTAGGTATAACCTGTTACGCTAGTACATTCAGAGATTGCAAATTTCCTTTAGTCACTAGAGTCATTTTGACTTGTGCTCCTTTAACCACTGCATGGTTGGCTCAGTTTGTTGAGCACCAGACTTTTGTGTGGGAGGTATGGTTTGAGTCCCGGCCGGACCACACTCAAGGTCTTAAAATAACTGAGGAGAAAGTGCTGCCTTTGTAATTACATCTGCAAATGGTTAGACTTTCAAGTGACTCAGATGACCACTTTAAATGGCGGTCCCGTCTCTCCACACTTCACCACTAACCAATATCAGAGGGGCATAAAAGAAGCACTGAGGAAGTAAAGAAACCCTGGCAGCTCATACTAACTGTATGGGTCTCCTTAGTGGAGCTTTGCTCTGTGGGGTTGCCATGTTGCCACTTTCAAGATATGCTTCACTTCACAAAGGTTTCAATGTGAGACTGGTGCTAAATGCTCAGTGGTTTGTGACAGGACAGGAGAATGAATTTGATTCAGCACAGAGCCTCTTACTGAAACCTTTGTGTGTGACAAGCAAAGTATTTCTCAGAAATGGGCTATTATGGAGTCATTTTTAAAATTCCAAAGGGGTTTATGGCAGGGAAAGTAAGAAGTTTGAATTAATTTAATTTCTGGTCAGATTCTTGGAGTCAAGTTGCCTCCTTGGCTCACCTCAATAATTTTGAACTGGATTTTTTCCTTAGTTTTAAATAAAACAGAATTTATTCAGCTTCTCAGTTATTCATTTTTTTTTCATATTTTTGGTCATTTTTTTTCAGATTTTCCTGCTGTCAATTGGGTAGTACAATTAGATTGTCCTGAAGATGCAAACACATACATACACAGAGCTGGAAGAACAGCCAGGTATTTGATCCTCAGACCCTCCCCACCCTTTGGAAATTCCAATCCCTAGATCTGTGGGGGAGTTATGGATATTTTCTGGAACTACACAATATACCCTCCTTAGACCCTCCCCACCCCTTGGAAATCCCAAGACTCTCCTCTGACCCTCCCCATTGGAATTCCAATTCCCCTCCGAGACTTTTCAAATTGAAGAGAAATATTCTTTATATTTTCCTGATTTTATGTTCAGATATCAGAAAGATGGCCAGTCTCTACTTGTGCTTTTGCCTTCAGAAGAACCAGAAATGTTAAAGGTATCCAAGATATTTCATATCTGTTAGTCAGCCAGCAAACTATGAGTAACCCACCCCTCAAATGCTGCCTTATGTAATGATAATTCCATTGATATTGATCAAAAACTCAATAAAATTTTATTTGTTTTCCAGGCCCTTGAAGAAAAGAAAGTCCCAATAAACAAGATAAGGTGAGTTTCCTGGCTGTTCGTAACTAAGGAGAGCCAGTTTAGTTCCCAGTTGTTATAGACCTTTCTAGCTTGTGCATAATGTTTTCCCATTTCAGACCACGTGTCATTCCCTAGAGTATCATTTCTTTGTTTAATGGTTGTGCATGAGAAGACACATGAATATGGATATAACTCAAACAAAGAATCTTATTCTCAAGGGAATGACATGTGGTCTGAAATGGGATAACATTATACACAAGCTAGAAAGGTGAAATGGGACAACAAACCGCCCAAGCTAAAAAGGTCTATAATTTGGTAAAAATATCTTTCTCTTACCACTATGTTATCTTTCCTTATAGAGTTAATCCTAAAAAGCTAACCAGCATCAAACCAAAACTGGATGCATTCTGCGCACAGGACCAAGAACTCAAGCACTGGGCACAAAAGGTTTGTAAACAAGGATATTGCATGACAAAGAGGTTGGGATGTGCATGGATATTGGGGATCAATACCAATATTTTCCCTTCCTTTTCTTTCAGACCGTTGTGTCTTATGTACGTTCAGTGTTCCTTCAGTCCAACAAGAAGATTTTTGATGCACACAAGTTACCTGTTGATGAATTTGCTTTGTAAGTAGTGCTTAGTGAAGGGCGGATTTAGGGTTGGGCTGACTTGGCCGTGGCCCCCTTTTAAAATATGTATTTTCTTTAAACTTGGCAAAATATAAAATTTGCATACAGTCTTGAAGGTTTTCACTCAGGACAGAGTTTTCCGGCCCACCCTTTCTTTGATTCCTGGATCCCCCCCCTGTTAGTGAGCTTTAAAATTTGAAGTATCTGTTACCCAGACAAATCCATACACGGTTTTTCTTTTCGTCTTTTTGCTGGTTTGCCTTTTATCAATTTTACAGCCGTAAGAGCTAGTAACCTTTTGAATGACAATAAAGCAAAGAGGATGTTAGGATCACAGAAACATTACTATAGTTTTATCTTTTGATAAACTCTTTTTGGAGAGAACAATTATTTCACTGATTTGATTATTTCTGTGTAGGTCGTTGGGTCTGCCGAATACACCAAGAATAAGGTTCTTGAAGGTAAGTAATGCAGTACAGTAGACCCAACTCACTCTATTCCCATTTCAGATGAGAGAACACCTGCTCAGTGGGGCAGTATAAGGGTCACATTAGAACTTGACCACTAGTTTCCCCCTCTCCCCCCTTCTAATCCCCCGCCGTTTTACAACATCTGAGATTGTGATTTCTGGATTGTCTTGCTTCGTTCAGAAAGCAGAAAAGAAGTTCGGGACCCAATCCGCGACAAGCAGTACAGAACAGGACAAATTCCCTTGCTCAAGAGCCGATATTGGGGATAGTGATAGCGAGAGTGACGACGAGGAGTCTGATGAAGAACATGACGTTGACGATAACACAGACGGAATAAAAGCTATTTTTACTGGTGTTGATAATACTGCTGACCAGGATGATCAAGTATTCACCTTGAAGAGACGGAATGTCGATGTAGAACCCATGCCCCTGGAGCCTGAGGAAGGACTGGTAACTATAATACAAACGCATTTTACTAAAAAAATTTAATTATCAAGAATAATTAATAAAACCTTTAAATTTTAATTCAAAAAATAAAAATAATAATTTGTGATATCCTTGCTCATGTGATTTCATGTCATTAAACAGGCTTTATAGATTATCACTGGTTGGGTTCCCTGTGGTATTTCATCTGGTTAATTTTTTTTCCTTCTTCAGAAGCCTAAGAGCTCCAAGAAAGAAAAACCAATCGTCTCCAAGATAAAACAGGTCAAGAAATTAGTCAACAAGAAAATAAAGATGAATACGAAAATATTATTCGACGATGACGGCGAGGTATGTGATAAATAATGGTAATAGAACTGAGTTGAGTGCAATTTGGGCTGAAATCGCAAGAGTGACCGCGCAGCGGGAGTGCAATTTGTTAATCACGAGTGTGATTTCTGCCCAAAATTGCAAGACACTCGGTTCTATTACCTATTAATCATTTCCATTTTGAAACTTAATATATTAAAATACTCAACAGTTATATGTAGCTTCAAAAGTGATTTGTTTACAAAATGATGCAATTAATGATTCAAAATAGTGCAATTAATGCTTAAATCGCACACTTTTTAGCCAATCAGATTGCAGGATTTGCTAATGATTTCAAAATGGATATGATTAATCACGTGATAGTCTGGTGTCATGTGACCTAATCATATAATAGCCTGGAATCGTACCATCAAGCAGATTTTATAATTTATAAAACCTTACGCACGGTCACGGCACACGAGGCAACCCCTTAGCCAATCAAAATTCAAGGTTTTAGGATCCCCTCCTCTTGCGTACTGTTGAGTTTCTCACAATCATACAAAATCTGTTCTAAACCATTACTATAAACAATACTCTAATTTTGAACAAGCCTTTCAAATTATTCTGATATGTAGGCTGTCACGTGACCGCTCGAAAAAGTTGCGTGATTCTATTTGCAACATGGATAACTATTAGTTGTTATTAATAAGAAACGCTTTATATTTTAAGGTTGTGTACAGCAATGAACCACAGCCAAAAGAGAACGAATCTGAAGATGAACAGGATATTGAACCAGTCCCTCTCGGTCAAGAGGATGGTCGGGACGTTGGTGGGATTTCTATCGAGGAGTCGCGCAAACTACTACAGATTAAAGACAAAAAAGATCGGGAAAGGGAAAGGAAAAGAATACGTGAAGAGCATAAGAAAAAGAAGAAGAAACAAAAGGCAAAGCAGGACGATGAAGAAATGGTGTGTATTTTGTAATTTTCTCTTACTTTTTACTTCAAAAATCCTGTTTTCTATTCAACATGAATTTCCTTGTACATATTATCCTTTGATTGGTTAAATTAATCACGTGAATGTTTCCAGGGCAACGAGGTCAGATTAGCCGTAGCTGACGAAGATGACAGCAAAGAGGAAGATAATCAAGAACCAAGGTATTTAACCTGTATTACTTATGCATTGGGCTTCCTGTGCTTTTATCCCTCGGCTCACACCCATCGCGACTTTATTTTACCAGATCAAAGAAACGAAAAAAGAGACAAAGAAGCGAATCAAGCGAGGAAGAAAATGAGGAATCTAATGACAGGGCGGCCATTATGGAAGACGAAGAACTGGCTCTTCATTTATTGAACGAAGGAAGGTCATAACATCAGGAAAATACCTTATGGGATACCTGTGTTTTTCTCATCATTGGCTCTGATTGGCTATAAGAACTTTCCACTTAGGGTTTATTTCCTATTGGTGGGATGCCCGTGGTATTCTTTATCAAAGAAATTGTGAAAGGTTGTTGGGCAATGAAACTCTTGGTGCTAGGATGTAAGGATGTATCTGGCTTTTCCCTGGCTTTGGATTGCTTGGGGCGACAGGGATGAAGAGCTCATTCTCTCTCCACCCTGACTGACACATGGAAACCATGAAAATCAAGAGCATGAAATATTTCAAAACACTAGAAAGGAATGAAGATCAGCCAGTTTCGTTGGGAACTTAATTTTTAAAACAAGAAATTTTAAGTAAGCTTTTTTTTCAATCACTACACACCAAATTTTAGAAAACTCTCGATTAAGAATTGTCGACTGCAAACTCGTACCCAGGCCCGCAAACATAGAATATCATCAAATATTCCTGCCATTCATGTTTCCGACTCAAACGATAGCGAACCAATCACCGTTGCAGTAGTTTACCGTCTGGAATGCAAACAATATATCAGTGAAACACAAATTACTAAATAGCACAAAATAGTGCTAATTAAACAACAGAAATTCGAGTTTCAAATAACAAACATCGAATGAAAAGAAATTGAACTCGCATTTTCTAGCTAGTTCTCTTTTAAGAAAATGATAATAATGCAGAGAAAAGTAAAGTCTTTGCGTTTGCGTTCAACCCATTTATCTTGTAGCTGCTCAATGCACAAGATAAGTTTATCTTGTCATTAAAAAATTGAAATTCTAACACTGGAAAACAATATAATTTTTTTAGTATAACTAATGTTTCACGTTATCAATGTTATCATTTATTTTCACAGGACAACGAGTAAACGATTAAAAAAATGTACACCTGACTTTAAAATGAATTTTCAGCGATCAGAGTTTTATAAATTCTGAGATATTCTAGCTATTTTGTTGAGTTTGTGGGACAGCATAGCAACGGTAACTAAGGTGGAATGGGAACTATGAATTCAAACCACCTGTTAACAACAATACGATACAAGTATATCAATCAAACTATACCAACACTTATTCCTTAACGTGTCGCACTCACAATTGCTGTCATAAAAACATTTTGCTTGCAGCAATTTTACGAAAGAATAATTTATTTCAAACAAAAAATATTGATTTTGGTGGAGCAAATATTTAATATCGAAAATAAAATCACGAAATTTTTGTACTACATAATTCGACGAAAAATTGATTGAAACTATATGTTATTTATCCAGTTATTCTTTTACTAACCTTCTGTTCTTTGGTCTTGCAAATTGAAATTTTTTTCCTATTTTATTGAGTGTTATGATTTTGATTTTTTCCTAGAAATTTTTATCAACATTTAACTTTGATTCAAATGCTTCGTCAGAAACCATTCGGTTCAGTTAGATAAATTTTCTAATTCTTATAAGATTAGATAAAAATTTTCTTGCTCAGTTATAAATTTAGTTTATTGAATGACGTCTGTATAGTCGAGAAAATTCGGCTTATACAATATATAGATATTTTATTAAAGATATGTTGTAATAGTTCCTGGGAATTCCTGCTAAAAGGGCTTTTCACGTAGCCTTTATCGGTTGATTTAGGGATGGTAATACAATACATCGCCCCATGATATGTGATATAGTTGTTTGTTGGTTCTCTCCTGTGCTCTGAGGGTTTTCTCCAGGTTCTCTGGTTTTCCTCCCTCGGAGGATTAACCTCGAAATTCCAGTTCGCTACTTTGGTCTTCCAGTAAACTGGAGTTTCGTTCTGTGGGAATTTTAACGGTATTATAATGATACAACATCAAAAGGAAATTAAATTAATTTCTATACCATTTAACTTGAATTCTTCATGATATTTTCTATTTGATAAATAAGATTTTTTTGAATGACGCTTTACTAACAAAATCATTCATGCGTTTGTTTACGAGACCTGGAATGCAATATTTACTTTTACAATGTTCGGACAACCAAACGGATTGAATTTGAATTGTAAACATTTTTTTGGTGACAGCGGTGAAAAACTTCGTCGAATATCGCTAATATCTAAAAAAATATATAGGAAAATAGGCTTCGTATTTCATCATTTTGCCACTGTTTATATTCTATAAATTAAAATACAGGTACTAAAACAAAATTTCGGTGTTTTGATCATAGGAAAACAGCATAGTCAAGAAGCCATTTGAATGTTTTTTCTGATTTCGCAAGACGCTTCAAATATTTCCTGAAAGCTCAATAGACCTCTTTACCTCCGTGTGCCCATTTCAGAAAACGTGATGCCACTCTTGGGAGTTGATTATTTCATTTGTATACATTTTAATAAAAGAAGATTCCTCAAGGGAAAGTCGTGGTCTGAAATGAGCAATTTGAAGGTAAATTGTAAAGGTTATAAAGAATAGGTTTTTAGTACAGTTCTGGATGTTTTGTTCATCCAAATCTATAAATCTTATCTCATTAAAGAGGAATTGTCCGCTTTGGTTGTTTAGAGCACCATGTCCCACCTGTGCTATCGCCATATTTGGTGTTCTGGTATAGTTCATGGTTGATAGTCCATGACAACCATTACCTCATTGGTCACGCCTTCCTTCTGACTTTCAACGAACATGGAATCTTGTGTCTCGCTTGAACATCGCTATGCGAGCATTGACCAGAATTAGAATGGCGTTTAGAGTGTCTGGAAGGAGAAAAACGCTTTCAGCTGCCTTTTTAGGATTAATCGTGCTAAAAACCTGTTTATTTTCACTGCAGTATTACAACGAGGTTATTTATAGAGACGCTTTGGCTCAAAGAAAACCTATGAAGAGAGCAATCACAGAAAGACGAGTTTCAACATCTACGAAACCTGGTCAATCAATGCAGGAATACAACGAGACAGATTTTCCAAAAACTACAAGAAAAAAGCTTATATTATACTGGTCTGGCGTCAGAGGACACAAAGTTCCTGTTCAGAAAACAGGAGTCAATCATTCACATTTTTGGCCATTTTTCTACGCGGGAAAGAAGTGTCCAGTGCCGTGCGAGCTTTCGAACGACCCCGACAGAGCACACGAAGCGAGCGCGTTTGTTGTTCACGCCAGAGAGCCTGATATCTGGAACCTTCCACCTTTGGAACACCTCGCTCCTTGGATCCTACAGACAAACGAGAATCCAGTTTACACGCCGTCTCTTTCTGACCCAACTCTCATGTCGAAGTTTAATCTATTGATAAGCTATCGACTAGATTCTGATTTTCCTGCTCCTATATACCCAATGCCGGAACTTACACCGCCAGTGCCGTTTGACAAGAGACTTGGAGATGTTCTAGCAGTTTTTTCGAAGTGTGAGCCTGTCAGAACAGAATACATGCGCCAGCTGATGAAATACATCGACGTTGATTCTTTTGGTGCTTGCTTGAAAAATAAAGATGGTTTGATCGGACTTTACGGGAAGGTAAAAAACCGTTATGTTTTTAAAGAACACAAGTTGATCCTTTCTCGGTATTATAAATTTTCTCTGGTTTTTATGAACCAGGATTGTGACTATTTCGTGGATGATCGACTATACCACGCTCTCACTTCCGGTTCGGTACCCGTCTACATGGGAACCGACAAAATCGACGAATTTTTGCCGGGAAATTTAAAAGGCGCCGTCATCAAAGCACGTGACTTCGAGAGTCCTAAACATTTAGCGAGACATTTGAAATTTTTAGCCAATAATGAAACTGCTTACAATAAATATCTAGAGTGGAAGTGGAAAGGTTTGGGAGACATAAGCGACACTGTGATTGGACAATGGTGGAAGCCCAGGTATCCCTTGTTCTGCCAGGTGTGTATGGCGCTGGTCAAGGGAAAGCTTCACCACGGGCTCAAGGTCGACAAGTGTAAACCGAGGACATACGAGGACTGGAACCTAGAGGACCCAAGTGCTGTGTATTTTGACTTTTATACTTTGGGAATCTATGCTGTTTTTGCAGCAATAGCTCTATGGATAATGCTCACGTAGCCTTAAGGTTGAGTGTCGCTATGGCAACTACGGTCTATCCTGTCGTTACTATAGCTACTGTGTGGTTTTCTTTGGAAAGAGAGCAGTTAGTTGTTGAGAAAAGGCGATCTCTCTCTGAGGAAGCTCATCCTATTGAAGCGCCACTTGAAGTTATGGTTTCGTTTCTATCCAAAATGGCTGCTTCCAAGAGACGTTTTCTCGTAACATGCGCGCAGCGCCGAAACGGAGTTATGATTCGGGTGCAACAATAGATATTTTCTCCATTGAGAAAAAACATTGCAATATACCTCTACCCTACGACGTAGCTCCCAAAAAACATCAATGCAAGTGTGCAGTTGGAAGCCCAGCCACCATGAAACACAAAGTTATTCCGCTTAAAATCCACATAGGCCTCCAAAGGATCGTCTGCTTTGCAGCTGTTCTTAGTGTCGGTCTCAAAATCCCTCCCCGCTAACGGCTGCTTACTGCACCCAGACATTTCATTCTAACGGCTTAGCCAATCACGGATCTAGTCATAAAATCTAGAACTGAATCATTGTTTTGAATGTTAGAGAAAAGCCGTCAGCTCGATCATTGTTTATTATATTTGGCGAGAAATCAACAGGGCGGCCTGTCACGGGCCTGTCTCCTGATTGGCTTAAATCAAACAATTGGAATGGAATGTCTGGCTGCAGTAAGCAGCCGTTAGTGGGGAGGGATTTTGAGACCGAAACTAAGAACGGCTGCAAAGGAGACTGACTATCCATAGGACTGATTGACTCGCAGATGTGCGGGTCACATCTCGTTAAAAAAACATTGATATTCAAACGTTTTTGTAAAGTTAATTTTGTTAAGATTGTTAATAATAAAAGTGCTTTAAATTGTTGAGTATTTTGTAGTTTAATCTTAAAACAAACTTAACAATAAGTCAATCATGGGATCAATGAATGAGCCCTTCGTTCTTTGCTGAGTAACGTTCGATCATGCTGTTACCTTTTGCAGGGGCGGCGGAAGCGGGGGGGGGGGGGGGGGGGGCATTGGCCCCCCCAAATTGTGGTTTGGATAAAGCATAAACTATAAATCATAAATATTTTTAAAGGCATTTGTATTTGGTATTTTGTAGGAAAAAAATAATTGTAGTGCCCCCCCCCCCCCCCCCACCTTCTTCCCGGGGGGCCCCGGACCTTCTTCTAACTTCCTCTTTAGTATTTACTCTGACGAAGGAATAACGTAACTTCCGAAATTTCAGTTTTGTTACAAACGTTTTTATACGGTATTTTAGTTTCCTTGTTCAGTCAATCAATTCAATTATCCTTTGCATTTCCCCCCCTCTCTTCATGGTGCATCTATTATTTCTTCTGGAGAAGCAAAAATATCTACAATGAGATTACCTCGGGGGGGGGGGGGTACTCCCCATAATGGACTATACGAGGATGCTCCGCCTGAAAGGGGTACATTTTTCAGGCCGCAGGTATAGAAAAGGGGTGGAAATTTGTGAGTTTTGGTATAAAAAGGGGTAGATTTTCTTTAAAGGTATATGAAAGGGATACCTTTTCAGGCAAAAAGGTATAAAAGGGGTACTTTTTTGCTGAAATTTAGTATAAAAAAGGGTAAGGGGTCGAGAGTCCGGTTGGAGCATCCCCGTATGAAACGACCCGAAGTACCCCCCCCCCCCCCGGCCCTCTTTCCATTTCATTTCATCCTATTTCCCTACATACTTTTCTATTCTAAAGATAGACACTTGTATTCTCAGTAAGTTCCTTATATTTAGGGCAACCTGTGGAATCTAAAAAAAAAACACGAAATTCAAAGAACTCTAAAAATAATAATAACATAATCTTATTAATAAAATGGTAAAATTTAAGAAATAATTTCAACATTAAAAGTTGTCAACATCGTTTTCAGAGGATCTACCGCTTTAAAAATAAACTTCTAAGTAATTTTTCTTTTCATTTTCTGTCGTCAAATCTTATGTAAATATTCAAAGAATTTCAACAATTTCGAAAGATAATCTACAATCCAAAGCATATCGAAATATTGTATATCTTTCTGTAAAAAAGAATTCTGAATAATTTTGAAAATATCAAATTTAAAACTCGGGGCCCAGTTCAGACCTCGAACTTTTGCCTATAGAAACATATAACTATTCTAGATTAAATTGAGGGACTATTTCTTATTTGTTAGAATGGGTTTTATTTACGATTTCCATATAAAATACGACATTCAAACATACCAGGGACGGCGGAGCCGGGGGGGGGGGGGCTGGGGGGGCTAGAGCCCCCCCACTTTTTTGAGAATTTTTTTTCTTTTTCTTAACGATAAAAAGTGAAAAAATCAGAATGATAGGGGAGGGGTGGGTAGGAAATAGTTTAGCCCCCCCACTTTAAAAACTGCTCCGCCGTCCCTGCATACACACTGTCTTTATTTTAAATATTTCCTTTCAAATAAAGCAGTTTGGGCTGCCTGTGAGCTGCTATTTGGCAAACATATCCATAAGAAGTAATGTGAGCGCTCTGCAATTTCCTTTTTTCGTTCGTTATATTGTACATAAGTCGCAAGAATTTGTAGTTGTTATTTCTTTGTTTCAACCTCTTGAACTTAAGCCTTAATTCAAAAGCTATGACGTCTTTTTTCACACTACAAATCATTCATCCTACACTCTCCACCGATTCCTTTTGTTCCAATGCAAATTTCTATTTGAATCAATAATTCAATTGCTCAGTGATGTTTGCTAGCAACCAAGATGGCGGCTCCACGTTCTCCTAATCTTGTACTGAAGCTGTCAACAGCGCTTTAAGTACTTTATTTATTTAAGATGGTAAAAGAAACAACAACCCGTGGAACTACAGAATGAATTGTATGAAGATATAAACTGTAAGTTGATTAAGACAATGAATATGAGCTACTTCTACCGTTTTTTTCGCCTTACAAACATTGGTGAACTTACTTATTATGCTGTTTGAGTGCTTAACATGATCTAAATAATCTATAAGATAACTGTTTTTCACAAAAATGGATTTCTGATCGTAACTTTTTAACTTAACATTCAGTTAGATTTACAATATATATACTTTTTGGGGAGCAAAACAAGCTGCTTTTCCAGATGAGCTTGAACTCTTCTCTATAATATATTCGCAAAGGACTTGAATCCTGATAAACATTTTTATATAAAAACATTGAAAAACAATTATAGAAAAGACGACAAGTTTAAACTCGAAAAATATTCGCCAAAATGTTTGTCAAATAAGTTTAATTATAAACATAACAGATTTTTTTTTCATTTATCGATAAGTAGCTTAAATATTTATTTGGTAATTTTTTTCTCTCGTATTTTTAGATGTAAAACAATACTTATGGCATCGCTTATATAAGCTTAAGTTCAGTTGTTTATTAAAATTTCAAAAATATATGCAACATTTTGTTATTTTTGTAGTAAGCAAAATAATGTTTCAATATTGTTATTCGAGTTTTCGTTGCTTACAAAGAATTCAAAATATTTCTGAATGTTCTGCATGCTAGCGCTCAGCAGGACTGATTTGCATGAAGACCATGTATGACAATAATAATATTACAGGCGGGGAAAATATGAAGTGCTACATCTGAAAAATGTTGAAAAAACTTTCGACCTTTACGACAATGAAAAAGCTTCCTTTTTTAGAACATTTTCCTTTTTCTCCTTTTTTCCTTTCTTCCTTTTTCTCTTTTCTTATTCTTCTTTTTCTTTCTTTATTCTTCTTCTTTATCTTTTAATTTATTCTTTTTCGTTAGCGTCTCTAGATTTTGTTGTTGTTTTTCATTCATATGTTTTTTCAGCATTTATATCTCATCTTTGCAACTTCTACCTACGGGGTTCCTGTGTACCACCACAGGGTTCCCATGCCGAAGGAGTAACCTGCAGAGCTCATATATGTCAATAATCTCTATTCATTTTCAAGGTTCTCAAAGCAATCAATATGCGTATATGCGTGAAATCTTCCTCAGATGATGAGGATCAGAGACAATTGGCACAGAATAAAGGTGAAGAGAATTATGAAGCGTACAGATACGTGGACTTGAAGGGCGAGAAAAGCAAGGCGTTGCTGGTCAAGGTACGTTAAAACACAGGGTGCCCATTTAAGGGAACTTGTCATAGTTATTACTGTTAAACACTAAAAGCTAGAGTATAATTATTTACACCACAGCAACAACACTATTACCACCACTACCACTACCACCACCACCACCACCACCACCACCACCACCACCACCACCACCACCACCACCACCACCACCACCACCACCACCACCACCACCACCACCACCACCACCACCACCACCACCACCACCACCACCACCACCACCACCACCACCACCACCACCACCACCACCACCACCACCACCACCACTACCACTACCACTACCACTACCACTACCACTACCACTACCACTACCACTACCACTACCACTACCACTACCACTACCACTACCACTACCACTACCACCACTACCACTACCACTACCACTACCACTACCACTACCACTACCACTACCACTACCACTACCACTACCACTACCACTACCACTACCACCACCACTACCTTTACCAATTCCACTGCTACCCCTACTGACCACCACCACCACTACCACTCAATATTGCAGTCATTATTATCAACGTCATCACCATCGTTATCATCGTTTTGCAACATATTTATAATTCACATAATTTTCTTTTTCCTTCCCTTGTTCCTCATTAGGAATTCAAGAAAGGTGGCCGAGAAGGACTGAGGCGATTGCTTCGTGATGAAGGAGTATTAAAGCCATGTCTGTACCGTGAGGGGGAGGGTGAAGTCATTACAAAAGAAAGATATTTACAATGGAAAAGCGAAAATGAAGGATTCGAAAGGGTAAATATCTGTATGTCACGCTATGCTGTTCTGGTCACGCAATGCTAGTAACGATATATTAGTGACGTCAAACGAAATACAAATACAGTGTCATTATTATTATTATTATCATTATTTTTTGAGAAGAGCTTATTTCTGCCAAGGAACGAACTGCCTTACAGTTAAGATGTATCACGCAATACGAGGCATTTACGTGTCACACAATCTTCTTAAAATTTCTGTAAGATTTGTCTCAATTCTTTTGGTACGTTTGCAAAAGCTACCAACGTTTTAAATTTTCACAATTTTTTCTACACAGGATGAAATTAAAGAAAAAGCCATTCATTATCCAGACTGCAGAGCATGCTGGTCACTACAATCCCGAGGTTCTCTTGGCGAGACTCCTCTTCATCTGTGTTTCTTGAACAACAACCCTCTACATACCAGGATTGCGCATATTCTCCTTGAAGAATACCCAGCAATGGCTCTGGATAAATACGAAGGCGAAGACTACTTTGGTGAGTACTTTAAGGGCTCAGTGAATCCGCCCGTCGCTACAAACGATGTAGAAATCGTCCTGCTAAGTAAGGGAACTTTATTGCCGCCGAAAAGATTTTAAAACTTTTATTTATCCCACACCATTAGATAAGATACAGCCAATCAAAATGCAGGAAAGCCGTTGTATGTTTGGCGTGTCCCTTCCCATCATGCACTGCAGCAAAGGCGTATTTTCAGTGGTGTAGGATAAAAGGCTTGTGTGTAAAGTAGAAAGTACAAGGGACTCGTGGGATATTCCATAGTATGACACTCAAATTCATAGACCTTTTCTGAGATAGAGAACATGGTGCATTCTGGTCTAGCATCGAACATCTTTCGTTCATCATGCCTTATATGGTGTTGTTTGTACCCAAGCTAGACCATAATGCATCCTGTTTAATGAACTCAGAAAAGGCCGATGGTATGACTAGTATTTAGGAAATATAAAATATAATCTACCGAAAACATCTCTTCCTCAACCAGTTACTTAGTAGTTGCAAGTTTATATCTCACTAACTTGACGCAAAGCCACAAGCTTTCTAAACAAACGAGCCAATGAGAATTGCATGCGCACGTGACCGGAAGTGACGTCAGCTGAGTGATTCAATCTGATATCATAGGTGAAACAAGTCTTCACATCGCGATTGTCAACGGAGAGCTTGAGTCTGTGAAACTGCTGGTAAAGTGTGGATCAGACTTGGAAGCCAGGGCCAATGGCAAGTTTTTTCTTCCCGAGGACTCCAAAACCAAGATAAATCCAGAAACAAACTTTGAAGGTAGGAACGTTTTTCTTGTTTCCATCTCGTACCCAGAGCTCCTAGGTTTTGTTTATCTTCGGGGGAAGAACGGTACCGAGAAGCTCTGGGTACGAGATTGGCCTTGTTTACGAGAGGAAATCGATTGCGCATGCTCGTAGGCTGTCTACAAATCAGTTGGCAATACACGCATGCGCAAACGTCTATGAAAGACTGACTTTCAACTATTCTATAGGTTATGCATATTATGGAGAATACCCAGCAGCATTTGCGGTCTGTTTTGGACATGAAGAGATGTATGACGCACTGGTTCGTGGTGGTGCTGATCCTAATTTACAGGACTCGTTTGGTAACACAGTACTGCACTTATGTGTGATATACGACAAACTGGTAAGATATTGTACTTGATCCAACCAACATTTCTCCATCCGTCCCTCCATCATATATAAACCACTGACTCTTGTTATATATTGTACTGATATAACCAGGAGATGTACAGGCACGCACTACACAGGAAACACAAGATCTGCGGTAATCCTCAAATCGCTAACCACGCAGGTCTGACACCGCTGGCTCTGGCTACCAAGCTTGGACGAAAATTCATGTTTCAACCCATGCTAGAGCTCACTGGCCAAGTGAGTAATAATACATCAATAACTTTCCGTGGGATTATTTTCTTTGATATATTCTGTAAATATATTCTATGTCTAATTCTATTTGACAATAGACAATGTGCATCAAAGCTCACAAAGCACTCTGGGAAACTGAGTCCTGCATAAATGAAACAGGGAAATCAAAGGAAATATCAGAAAAAAATTACTCTGTTATTTTCGTCTGTTGAAATACTTACATTTCAATAGAAAATGTCGAAGGAAAAATATTCACATGAATGTTTAGAGAAGCCAAAAAAGTGTAAGGACTCGGTTTCCCATCATGCTTTGTGCTAGAAATTCGAGCTCGTGCACATTGGCTATTAAAGTGCCTATAACCTTTTTTTTTCAATACCTTCAGTACTGATTCTACATGAAGTAAGGGATAAGGTCAAAACAATTGTCATCTTACGGTACCCGATTCTGGGGGGAGGGGTGGTGTTACCCGGTACCCACCACCTCTGGAAGTGAAATCCTGGATTTGGTACTCAAATATCTCCAAAACTAAAAGTCAAATCACAGAAACGAATGTACTGTCTGTTTACATGTATGCTAAATAACGTATTTGTGGATAGAAATAGTCACTATGAACACCAAGTATCGAGCATTTCAACAGGTCTCTGAGGGGGAGGGGGTATTTACAGGTACCCACCACCTAAATCAATAAAATCGGGTCCCTATTTTGGACAGTTGTTTTGACCTTGTCCCTAAATAGTTGATTGGTAAAATATTTCTTGATTTGAGTGTGGCGTCTTTAAGTTATGAAGGTTTAAACTTCCAATATATTAATGAATAGTTACTAAGAATTATCAAAAATTCATTGATCTATATTCAATATTACGTCTTTATTTTATCCAGGAGTTCTGGTCTTTTGGTTACATCAATTGCTCGGCCTACCCACTCGAGGGACTGGACTCTATAAATAAAGATGGCCACTCGAATCAAAACTCCGCTCTGATTATGACATTACGAGGAGAAACAAAAGAACACTTGGATTTACTGGATACTGGAATAATGTTTCGGTTACTGGAAGAAAAATGGGAAGCTTTTGCTAAGGTAGGAATATTGACCCTCCTCAGTACTACTACAAGTGAACATTTAAGGAATAAAAAACAGTTTTCCGTGTATTATACTCTGATAAAGACACGCGGGATGTGGAGAGAACACGAGAGAAGCGTAGGAAACCACGACGCGTAGCGGAGTGGTTTCCAGCTTCTCAAGTGTTCTCTCCACATCCCAAGTGTCTTTATCAGAGTATAATACACGGAAAACTGTTTTTATTGCTTTTATAAAATAACTAACTTTTCGAGAGAGAAAAAAAATGACGCGAGCATGTATTATGCTCTCATAAAACATGGCTTTTTGACCAATCAGAGCGCGCGTAATATCAAAGTTATTTTATAAAATGTTTTTTCTTTACCGAACTCTTGGAATAAAATTCCTTTCGCGCCGGAACGCGCGTGCTCATTTCCCTCTTCCCCATCTTTGGGACTCTGGCTTCGCTACTGATCATGTTTTTTATTCAACTTCATGGGCAATAGTGCTTCTAAGTGCTGAGCACAAAAGAGAAATCAGTTTCTTGTACTGATGGGTTTTACTGTGGATTTGGCGGGAATTTTCGCGCCAAAACGCGCGCGCTCGTTTCCCTGTTTTTCATCTCTGGGACTCGATCTATGCTACTAAACATTTTTTATATTTCATCTTCATGGGGCAAAATGGTGCCTCTGCTGAGTCCATTCTCATATTATTTATCTAAGAAGCATTGTATTATTTATTTTTTCAGCGCTCTTTCTACACTCGTATGTTGTTCGTGGTTCTCTACCTTATTACCTTCAGCTTATCTATTTATCTTCGACCGAGGAATTTAAAAATGAAAGTTATACCACACAATTTGGATAAGGTTAGTTTTTGACTCAATGCGCATGCTCGAATTTCAATTATAGCTTGAGCGCGTACTCCCTTAATAAACAGGTTTTATTTTAATTTTACTCCCGCAAAAAGATGTTTTTATTGCGATTGCTTTACAGCTGCACTGCCATTTTATCGACGCTCAAGGCAATTTTTTAACCTTTATTTCAAGGGCTGTTCTGCTTGCTAGCACGGTTTTTCAATCAATTATTGTGCAAAATATCCCAACCAATCAGAGCTCATGAAACTCTAGGGTTTCCCAGAGTCTCTGGCATTTCGTCGAGCATGCGCAGTAAGAATGACAGGGCTCTGGGGTCGAGACTGACGTTCATTGCTGATTGTTTTCTATTGATTGGCAGCTTCGACTAGCAATGGAAGCAGTAACTGTGTTAGGAGCGATTATCTTCATTGGTTTCGAGATCAAGCATGTTCTTATCAATCAAGGCTTTGATGCTCAACTTCGATTGTTGGTGAGTCTTAGATGAAATACCGCTGTGACCTTTGATTGCAGACTCATTTCAGCTTGTCAGGACAACCAACCACTCAGTTATCAACAGCGGAAAGCACGGGTGGTGTGCGCTGCGAATGCTTTGGTCCTGAATTTGTTTTCTTCTCGCTCCTTTATGAAGTTGTACATTCCAATTGTCGACATCTTTAGCTTTTGCCATAATGTCCCATTTCAGACCACATGTCGTTCCCTAGAGTATCATTTCTTTGTTTGACGCTTGCGCCTGAGAAGACACATGAGTATGGTTACAACTCAAACAAATAATCTTATTCTCAAATGAATGACACGTGGTCTGAAATGGGAAAACATCACGCCCCAAAAAACCTAACATGCTAAGTTTTAATTCCACCTTTGAGTTAGCCATGTCCTGACTTAGATCAGCCCCGGCCATAGCTTGTTTCAGGGTTAATTTGAGTTAGCCATGCCCTGACTTAATTTGATCAGTTCAGTTACGTGTTTCAGGTTTCTATATTTTTTTTCTGTCTTCCAGCGAGACGCACCAGGCAAATGTCTGTTCCTGGTCTCCTGTCTTCTCATAGTCATTGCTTGTCCACTGAGGTACCTGGACCAGGTGGTCATCGAGACTCATCTATTGATCATAGCAGCTCCCATGGCTTGGAGCTATTTGCTATTCTTTTGTAGGTGCGTATGTCACGCATTGCTGTGGGGTTTTTTTTTTCAGCCATAGAGCAGTTTTCGCATGACTATAAAAAACGTACGGCGTAGACCGCGCCTTGCCGTGATCATTTCAGTGACGTGCAGTGTACGAAAATATTTGATATTCGGTGCCGTGTCCGCGCCGCGCCGTAACCGTGCCTTTTCTTTTCACACTCATACGCAATCTGCTCTAATAATAGACACGCATTATAGGTCACGTGATAATTATATGATCACGTGACCATTCACTATTGTATGACAGATAAATTATATTTGCTCAAGCACAAAATTACCTGTATGTGAATGTAGTAAGCAATAACGTCATCCAATATGGCGGATGTTGATCATGTGACCCGTAAGTGTATACTTCTTAATGTTTACCATTTTATTCAGCACTTTTGTTACATCGGTTCACTGGTCACACACAAAGCACTGAAGCGAGGCTTCAAGGTAGTTTCAAAGGATATTATTCAAATTTGAACCTTGCAGCCTCGACTGAATGCTTTGTGTTTGATCAGTGAACCGATGTATGGAAAGTGGTGAAAAATAGTCCCCTTCACAGTTCCCTGCGCCATTTTGAAAGGTAGCCGTGACTTTGTATCGAAGCGAGACGAACGGTGAGCTTGCAATGATAGAGACATTTTAAACACCTTGGACAATTATTCACATGTCTCTATCATTGCAAGCCCACTGTTCATCTCACTTCAATGCAAAGGCACGGCTACCTTTCAAGATGGCGCAGGGAACTGTGAAGGGGACTATTTTGACTATTTTGACCACTGTTTATTTCAGGGGTTTCAGCGCTATTGGTCCATTCGTAGGCATGGTGTATAAGATGTGTGCTGGAGACATGACACGGTTCTTTATCATCTATATCATATTTCTCGTTGGACTTGTTCAAGGTATATATAAACCAGAGAAATTTAACTTTGTTGAAGGTCATGATCACAGTCAAATAGACTACTTCGACGATACGGCTGCCATCTTGTTAGGGGGCAAATATACAACTCGTTTTTACACTAATGGCGTCGATTAACATTAACATTTCACCACAAGACAACTTGACAAGAGATGAATTAAGAAGATGGACATGAAAGAAAGACAAATAAACGAAACTCTCTATTTTATCCGACATTTCTGGGGTTTTTTTTGCCCCCTGGACGCCCCATAATGCCTTGCAATTCAAGACGTAAAAGGAATGACTGATACTACGTAGAAAAATGAAGTGCTTGTCTCTTAACCAGCATGATAGGGCTAGAGAAAGCCAGGATTCTTTTTTTTTTTTTTCTTCATCAGAATCTACGTATACCTCCGGCATTTCTTACAGGGTCCTTTTTATTAATTCAGATTCAAGATGGCCGCCGCATCGTCGAAGTAGCCCATTCCCCGCCTCGGAAATCTAACTCTCTTCTCTTGGAGAAGTGCAACAGTGATGTAAAATTCCTTAATCTGGGGCGGAAGGGAATTAGAGTGATGTCAAGATCACTACCTAACGTTTCATCGAATTGTCATTTTTTTCAGCGTTTAATTATTTAATGCAAGGTGAACCGAATTACGAACATGAGGGTGACACATTCCTGTCCCTTCTGCAGATGACGTTTGGAGAATTCGACGTAAGTCTAACACGACCATCTCACTCTAGCTTGCAATTAGACCTCTTTAGCTTCGTTGTTTGTTGTGCCCATTTCAGACCATGTTATGCCTTCCCTGCTAGCAGAGTCTCCCGTGTAGACGAATCCTGGCAGAGAAAATGGGAGACTCTGCCGGTCCAGACCATTTTCTTTGATGCGCATGCGTTTGGTAACTTAGCAACCCTGTCATAATAAGTACCGTGGACTCAAAATATGTTAAGCGGTGTTCTATATTTGCACATGCCTATTGCCTATTTCCGGTTAAAACCGGTTTAAAAACCTGTTTGTTTCGTCCATGATTGTGGACGGCGGTATATCAAAAAATAAAGAAAGAAAGAAAATAAAGAACATTTTTCAAGGGAATGTCATGTGGTCTGAAATGGGTAATTTGCATACCGGCGAAGCTAAAAAGGTCTATTTGAATCTTTTCTCGAATTTCCAGGGCAAAATATTCCTATTTACCACAGACATGAGACCATCTTTTTTCTTATTTTTTATTTTTAGTATGCGCAGTTCGAGAATTCAAGATACCCGATATTGACCAAGCTGTTGTTCTTCTACTTTAATCTGTTCATTACCGTGTTGCTATTCAACATGCTTATCGCCATGATGGCCAGCACTTATCAGAATGTAAGTTCAGTAGAACCTTTTTTTATAGCGGCCACAGAGAAGGGGAGGGGCTGGGAGGTGGGCTGTAGCCTCCTAGTGACGTATTGCTAATATCCTCTACGTTTTCAAGTGTCATCCTCCCCACATTAGTCCTATACATACTAGACTGCTATGTTTTCTAATTTAAGCCTTCCACTTTTAAGGCTTCACTTACTTTCTCTAAGACCTTGAACCTCCGACTCGGGATATAGAGTGACCAATCCCTGTATAGACCCCTTTCACGTGACGTCAGAGCAGCTAAATTTGGAGGACAAAACAAAAGAATTTTAATCTCCTGAGAATTAGAACCTATTGTTTTGCCCTCAAAATTGAGATGCATTCGGACGTGCTTCAAGGGGTCTATTTTTGACGTTCAATAATTTATAGATAATTGATTAATTATTCAAGCTTTGGATGATTGAACGTGAAGTCATTACGGCACGGTAACGGTTCAAATTTAACAACATATGCTCAACCATGTGATTAATATAAATAATAATTCTGAGACAACATCGCCATCATGCACGGTCGCATCGCAGCGCACATCCGCATCATTCGTTTTTTTACGGTATTAATACGAAATCTCTACTAGCCAACTTGTCTTTCAAGAGCATCTTATTCTAATGCGATCGTTTCTGTTTTGTTTGATTTGCAGATCGCTGATCGCTCCGAAAAGGAATGGAGACGACAGGTAAGACAGCAAAATATTTCCAAGCTTTCAATATTCTAGAACATCCTCAACGTCTACTTTTAAAACGATACCTATAATTTCTTGTGGGTCACCACAGAGTTCCCAACACCTGTCACCACAGGGTACCCAATACTTCATCCTTCTCCTCTTTTCATCATAGTGGGCCGAAATAATAATGGTTATTGAGCGTTCAATTTCACCAAAAGAATTAATGCATTACCAAGACGAGTACTCGGTCAACATGGCGCCCAACGGCTCGAAAATAAGGTCGCGAGGCATCATGGTTATAAAGAAAAGTGACAAGAGAAGCAAGGCTGACGTCAGGAAATCTGCCATCCATAACTGGCGGGTAAGATATTTGCTATTACTATTATCATCATCATCATTATTTATTATTATTATAATATTATTATTAACTTTTTTTTAATTTTAATAATAATAATAGTTTATTTGACAATGTATTGAAATAATAATAAGTATAATAAGTAGCTATGAAATCAATCTAATTGTATTGTTACTATAAATGTCATTTTGTAATAAGCAAAACAAGACCTAATATTATTATTATTATTGTTGTTGTTGTTATTATTTTTATTAATATTATTATCATTGTCATCATCATCACCACATCATTACCATAATCATTATATTTATCATCATCATCATAATTATGTTTATTATCATTATTATTAGTGGTTATCAATAATCATTAAACATGAAGATAATCTAAGTAAAAGTAAAGAACGCAAATTAATTTTGATTTGAATAAATTTAAAATAATAAAGTGTATAATAATAAATATAATAATATAATATAATATAATATAATATAATAATAATGATAATAATAATAATAATGATAATAATAATAATAATAATAATAATAATAATGATAATAATGATAATAATGATAATAATGATAATAATGATAATAATGATAATAATGATAATAATGATAATAATGATAATAATGATAATAATAATAATAATAATAATAATAATAATAATAATAATAATGATAATAATGATAATAATGATAATAATGATAATAATGATAATAATAATAATAATAATAATAATAATAATAATAATGATAACCACATCAATAAGTTAATGAAAGAATAAATTTTCTATAAATTTGTTTATTTTACTTAATTTAGAGGCTTCCACTTAGAATAACAAATTACGACAAGTAAAAAAGGAAAAGATAAATACAACATATCAACAGTTAAACTAAGTGAGGGGACAACTAACAGACTCAGAAGGCCCCGGCGAGGTAGCCCCCATTGTTGAATTGTTGAATTGCCAGAATGCAGCTCAATATGGAGGACACAAAAAAAGAATTGCAATTCTCAGGAGATTGAAATTCTTTTCTTTTTTTTTTGTTGTCCTCCAAATTGAGCTGCTTTGACTTCACGTGCAAAGGGTCTATTAGTATTTTTCCTTTGAAAGATTTCAATTAACAATATAATTTAGTGCTAAAGTTTTTCCTTCCTAACCTTCCTAACCTAATTTATCGTAATCAGGTGACTCTCAAACATATCGTAGCTGAGAATTCTCAGTGACGTCACTCACAAGGTATGCCAATGCGCATGCTCACTATAATACGTTTAATCAATCTGTCTTCTAATCCAATTCTCGATTAAGAAATTTTTCAAATTTACTTAAAGTATGCATAAAATAGAATATAAAGTTACAAATAAAGTAAACAAAATTGAGTCTGAAGATGATTGGTTAAAACACTGACCAATCAAATCATCGGATGTAATCCAAATATGGTCAAGACTCGAAGTCAGACGCCATTTTGAGTAATATAAAGTTTAATAAGGAATTCTCCCCAAAAAAAATATATCTGAAAACTCTCTGACTGTTAGTTAGTAATTATACAACTTTGTTGCACGGACGAAATAAACTGAATAACTCTAGTCTATTGACTATAGAGGCTTTGCACCATCACGTGATGGTAGCCATGACAGGAGGCAGGAACAATTTAAATTATTGAATTTGGTCTAATCTGATTTACATGAGAAAGAACAGACCCTTTTAGAATATGGCGTCTGTGACGTCAAACGAGGAGTCCTAGAATGTCCCGGATGTCATGCGTGATAATGATTGTCTTTTGAAATCCGTGGCATTCCAGTCCCGGATGCTGCAAGTGGAAATCATTGGGTTTCGACATCCGGGACATTCTCATTCTCCTGGCCTCGTTTGACGTCAGAGACGCCATATTAGAAAAGGGTCTATTCTTTCTCATGTAAATCAGATTAGACCAGATTCAATTGTTCCTGCCTCCTGTCATGGCTGCCAACACGTGATGGTGCAAAGCTCCTATTTTCACGGATAAGTAAAACCACATTCATTTTGAATCGTTTCGGAATTTGTAGCAACTATTTAACAAATAATCTTTTATCATTTTAGAGATTTTTAAAGGGTTGCTTTTCTTATTTAAGGTTTTGGGTAAGACATCTAACAAGGCCAGTCTAAGGAAACAGGCTTTCTCGTAAGGTAGTGGAAGAAGGGGACTAGCACTAGAGCCAGACTTCTACAAAATCACAGGTTGGTTGGTTGTCATCAAATTTAGTAAACTGGTACTACACGGTCCGACGTTACCGAGACCTATTGAAAGAGGCCTGGCACGAGGGTAAACTCTCAATTATTATAAATTTATTGATAAATCTTCTTTTGAAGCCCAAGATATTTTTCTATCTATTATATACGCACGATTCATGCATGGAATATGAATAAGAATGTTTATAACAACCTGTGTACTGGATGGCATAGGCTCATGAAAATGAAAATGAACAAAAATATTTAATATTTAAAATAAAATGCATGAGAATGATTCTATGTTACTGTTATTCTTCACCAAAAATGAGGCAGACAGTCTCTGTCAGTCTGTCAGTCCGGCGCCCCGTAAGTCTGTACCTCCATCCGTCCATCAGTCATTCAGTCAGTCGGTCGGTCAGTCTGTCAGTCAGCCCGTAAGTCTGTACCTCCATCCGTCCATCAGTCATTCAGTCAGTCGGTCGGTCATCGGTCGGTCAGTCAGTCCGTAACTCTGTACCTCCATCCGTCCATCAGTCATTCAGTCAGTCGGTCGGTCAGTCGGTCGGTCAGTCCGTAAGTCTGAACCTTCATCCGTCATTCATTCAGTCAGTCTGTCAGTCTGTCAGTCTGTCAGTCTGTCAGTCTGTCAGTCTGTCAGTCTGTCAGTCTGTAAGTCTGTCAGTCTGTCAGTCTGTCAGTCTGTCAGTCTGTCAGTCTGTCAGTCTGTCAGTCTGTCAGTCTGTCAGTCTGTCAGTCTGTCAGTCTGTCAGTCTGTCAGTCTGTCAGTCTGTCAGTCAGTCGGTCGGTCGGTCAGTCAGTCAGTCAGTCAGTCAGTCAGTCAGTCAGTCAGTCAGTCAGTCAGTCAGTCAGTTGTTCTGTTGTCTGTAAGGCCGTCTGTCTGTCTATTCGTCGATCAGTCATTTGATTCGATCTTCCGTCCATCAGTCTTTCCGTCAGTCAGTCGATAGACCGATGTGTAACTCTGTGAAGGCATCTGTCCGTTGATTCGTCGATCAGTCGGTCTATTCATCCGTCCATCAGTCCTTCCATCAATCAATTAGTCAGTGGGTTAGTTGGTCGGTTAGTCGGTCGGTCGGTCGGTCGGTCGGTCGGTCCATAATTCTGTGAAGTCGTTCGTCTATCCTTCGATCAGTTAGTCCATTCGTCCGTCTATCAGTCTTTCCGCCAGTCAATCAGACGGTCGGTCCATAAATCTATAAAGCCGTCCGTCTGTCCGTCTGTCCGTCTGTCCGTCTGTCCGTCTGTCCGTCTGTCCGTCTGTCCGTCTGTCCGTCTGTCCGTCTGTCCGTCTGTCCGTCTGTCCGTCTGTCCGTCTGTCCGTCTGTCCGTCTGTCCGTCTGTCCGTCTGTCCGTCTGTCCGTCTGTCCGTCTGTCCGTCTGTCCGTCTGTCCGTCTGTCCGTCTGTCCGTCTGTCCGTCTGTCCGTCTGTCCGTCTGTCCGTCTGTCCGTCTGTCCGTCTGTCCGTCTGTCCGTCTGTCCGTCTGTCCGTCTGTCCGTCTGTTGCTATATCTGTAGCAGATATATATGTTTTGTTTCTGTGTAATCCTTACCGTCTTCGGTCGTACGTTCTCCCAAGTCTTAGATATTTTAGTTTATGCAAATGTATGTCCAGTCCCTTGGTTCAATTCGTACATTATTGCTACACGTTAGTTACATAGGGAATAGCGGGGCGCAGAGTGTGGAATTCTTTTGTACTTTTTTTGGGGGGGTGAGGCGGAGGCGGGAAGGTGCAAAACCGCTGTTGTTGGTTCGCAAAATTTAAACCCTGCATGATCGATTTTGTAAACTAAATTTGCTGTACTGTTAATTGTTAAAAGTCAAGATAAGGACTCGCGCGCGCGGTTCATTGATGAAGTGTTATTAGTCTTTTTGTTATTCATGCAGTCTTTATTTGTCTTTATTCTTTCTTTGTGTCTTTCTGTCTATCCGTTTGTCCGTTTTCCTGTCTGTCTGTCTGTCTGTCTGCACATCCGTCTGCATTTCTGTCTGTCTGTCTGTCTTCCTTTCTGTCTGTTTCCTTTCTCTCTGTCTGTCTGTCTTTCTTTCTCTCTGTCCGTCCGTCTGCATTTCTGTCTGTCCGTCCGTCCGCAATTCTATCTCATGTCTGTCTGTCTGCCAGTCTGCTTTTCCGTTTGTCTGTATGTTCGTACACCTGCCTGTCTGTCTGTCCATCTATCTGCCTTGTTACCAACCCATAAGTCAAATCTAACTTTATATTTATCAAATGATACTCATTTCGTAATTTGAGTTGCTACAGCCTTTCTGCCGGTCTGGCCGTCCATTTTCTGTCTGTCTGTCCGTCCATCTGTCTGTCTGTCCGTCCATCTGTCTGTCTGTCTGTCAATATGTCTGTCTGTCTGTCTGTCTGCCTGTTTAAATTGACAAAATCCTAAACTTTTACTAAGTAAACTATAAATAGTAGCTACATAAATTACAAAATTCCAATAATCAAACAATACAATAGAAAAATATAAAAAGGCAATCTATAAAACATTCATTACTTTAGGTACCGTACAAAATCAACGTCCATGACTTCAAGATCCCAGAATTCCCCTCCCCATATTTGCTATTGTCTTTAGAATTCTTGTCACGGTGAAACAGTTCGTGTTTTGAAGCACGTTTTGAAAGCCGTCTTCGTTCTAGCCTGTGCGACTCCTCACCATCATCGTCTTGATCTTCGTCGTTATCATCCGGCTCTTCCCCCGGCTCAGCAATAAAACTATCACCATCATAATACGCCTTCCTTCCATCTTGTCTACCATTTACTGCCTCCCTCATATCGTGCTGGATTTCATCTTCGATGAATTTTAGATCATCAACATTTCGTTGTCGAATATCGTCTTTAACTCGTTGTAAAAATCGCGTACCCGTTGGGCTGTCATCCCTAAACCTCTCAAGACGAGCCACTTGTTTTTCTAATGCATTTTCCAACGCTCTAAAATCTTTATTGGCAAATCGATCGAGTGGTTCCAGTTCGCTGAGATCTATCTTTATATCCTGGTTACTTGGCGTAGGTCCTATAACCTGTTTGACGGGCCTATCAGGGACATTTTGGTGTAAGGGCCCTTTTTGCTCTGACTGTGAGAGCCCCTTCTTCAAAGAGGGCGTAGGGACATTTTGGTGTTTAATTGATGTTTGTAAGCCCTTCGATTCCTCGGCCTGTATGAGCCCCATACTTATATTGTACCTATCAGGGACATTTTGGACCTTTGAGTGTGATGTATTTAAGGGTCGCAATTCTTTGAACTGCGTGAGACCCTGTGTAGGGGTTCCTCCAGGGGAACCCTGGTACTTTCCAGTACTCAAAAGGTACGCGAGCTTATCTTCATCATTGGGTGGTTCCATCTTAGCTGTTGGTGAATTATTTGAGATTTGAAAGTCATGGGATCCCTGTGGTTGAGGAAATCCTCTTGTGTTATCAATCACTTGAACATTCTCGCTTTCATCACTATCGTCGTCATCATCATCATCGTTGGCTTCCTCTACAGCATTGTTCAGTTTTTCTGTTGTTTGGGTCATCAAACCATCCTTGGTCTGCTTTGTGATTTGACATTCTATTTCAAATTCATTTCCATCATCACAGTCAGTTTCCTCTTCAATCACAACACCACTTGAACCACCAAACCCGCTGCTTTCATCTGGCTCCTCTTTACCTGCATCCTCAACACCTTCAGCTTTACTTCCGTTTCCTGTAATGTTACTTCCGGTTACGGTAACTTCATTTCCGGTCACCATTTTTGGGTCAGATGCATTTAATTTCCTTAATTCTGCAAACTGATTCTTTACGGCATCATAGACGATTATAGGTGTTTCAACTGGACGGACAGCTTCGTTTCCAATTCCATCGTTCCTCAATGCGTCATACTTTGTTCCACCATTGCTGTTTTCTTCTACATGATTTCCACTCGTATTTCTTTCACTTGAGTTAACTCCACTAAAACCATTTCCATTTAAAGATTTTCCTATGAATTTACTTCCGGTAGAGTCACTTCCGGTATCGTTACTTCCGGTAAATTTACTTTCGGTTGTATTTCTTCCGGTAAACACACTTCCTGTAGTAGAATTGTTCCTATTCTCATTGTTCAAATTCTTCAGCATTCTGGTGCTGTTTTCATAAGTGTATGGTTTTGCATCCGTTAGTATATCAATCCTCTCATCCAAATTATTCAACGAGGAATCAACAGCTTTTCTGTTGTGCGGCATTGATTTTATGGTGTTCAATAGATTTATATAAACATTATCCTCATTAGTGGCCTTGCCTTGTAATTCCCCAGGCATTTCGACGGGAGGTTTAAGTAATTCTGTATTCTGTCTCGCAGCTTCGAGCACGTTTATCACCTTCGATGGTATTCCAAAAGGCTCCTTCCCCAAATCATTCGTCACTTTTTGTACTTCATTGTTCTGTTTCACCACCTCAAGGACTTCTAGCTTTTGGCTAGCATTTATCTTCTGGCTTTGAGCTTTGGGAGAACTAATTTCCCTGGCTGATTCCAATTGAGTTCTGTGATTTTCCATTACGTTTTCATTCTTTCCCATTCTTTCTTTATTTCTTTCTCTAACCAGTTTCATCTTAATGTCCACTTCACCCATGAAGCCTTGATATCGTTTAGGTAAAACGATTCTAGAAGCGCTGGCTTTGAAATAGGGCTCCATGAGAGCCTGTATTGCTATCCTCGCTTCAAGAGGAGTTCTACCTTTAGGAATCTCCACACTCCCTTCGGCCATTAATGATTTCCCTCCGCCTTGAACCTGTCCCTTATTCTTGCTATCCTTGTGTTTTTGAGTGTGACTTTTGTTCAATGTATATTTATGTTTTTTGTGTCCTTCGTGCTTGTAGTATTTGTGTTTATTTTTCCCGTTCATTTTCCTGCTAGTTTTTTTAGTGCTTTCTTTAGTCTCCAAGTCTTTATGCTTTTTAGTTTCAGTTTTGTAGTTTTTGAGTGCCTTCTTTTTCGCTCCATTTTTGTCACTTTTGTGTTTGTACTGCGCATGATCAGACTTGTTACCCAAAACCCCTTTCGCGCCGTGTTGCCTGTCCTTTTTCCTCTTCGCTAATTCAGTAAACTTATTCCCCTTGACTAACTCCCCCATAGTATTCTCCATCCCCTTAAGAATATGATCCTGAGGTGTATGATTTCCGGTGGGTGCCTGTTCGATACTGTCGTATTCGTTAATCGTATTTGCATCCCAAGGTCCTTGTTTTTCAGTGTCGTCCATAACTACTCGTGTCACGTCTTCAAAGTCGCCTTGTTTAGCTTTGGTCACGTGGTGTTCACGTGTGTTTCTGTCGTTGTCTGTCACAATCAAAGTCCATGATCCTCTGGGGTCTTCACCCCAGAATTGCACGGTCATGAACACCCAGTCCTGAAAATACAGAGATAATTTTTCATCGCAATTGTTGTAATTATGTGTGTGCGCTGTGTGTCAGAACTTAGAGAAAGGTTCATTTCTTTGATTCTGAGGGTTGCACCCCCCTGGGCTGACTTTGTGTGCTGCACCCCTCCCTGAACAATATCGTGAAGTCGAAGCCTTGATTGAATGTTGTTTGTGACCAGTGAACCGATGTATGGGAAATGGTCAATCGTATGTAGAACTTTTCTAATATTTGCCACTAAAATGCATCCAAAAAGGAGAGGCAAAAAGTAAATTTAGCAGTTTGGGCTACCTATACTAGAACATTACCGTGAGTCCTTGAGTCGAGTGGTCGTTCCTTCTCGTCTTCAGCAGTTCACTTCTTGTTCCTGATGGAGAGATGAGAGTGATACTGAGACGCCCACGATGGCGATGCTCCAGCGAGATCTTCACCTGCACGTGTTCTAGTTTACGTATCTCTGACGTGGTTCCGACGCAGGATGACGTGTTGGATGACGCAATCAAGACCCCGGATGATGGGATATTCCTAATGGAAAATAAAAAGTTATGATCAACTGGAAGAGTTTGTTAAAACGGCATTTTTTTTGCGCATGACGGGCAGTGTTTGCCTGTCATTGTAGGCTGGTATACGTAATGAAATTCATTCAGCGCTGATTGATATACCATACCAAGCAATGGAATACTCTCCGGTTGATATCACATTACGTACACTGTTTGCCTGTCACATTCTACCAAACAACATCAAACAACAAATTTCCCTCAAATACTTATTATTCTCGGTTGTACCGCCTCACCTCGGAGTATCGTGCTCCTTGTTGTAGCATACTCTCTGTTTAGGCACATTTTCCCAGGATTTTGCTTTTTCTATCATCCTCATTGCATCCAGTTTCCCAAACCCAAACTTGTGATTGAATTCTTTCCCCGCACCATTTTTCTTCCATCCTTCGTCTAACGGGCTCGTCTTCTGCGAGGTTTCCACTATAATGTGCTGTACGTCTCTCCACGTCAGATTTGGGCTAAACAATTTAACAGAAGAGGATAGAGTAAACTTTCTCAGGTGGGAGGGATGAGTAACAGTCTTTAATAGGCATGCGCAGTAGCTTCATTTTACCGCTGACCAAAATATGTATGCCTGAAGCTCCTTAGGGTTTTGTTCAAGCACAGGATGAGCCCAAGTCATTAGCGTATATCTTTGACCACAGGAATTCTGCTTATAGCTGGGTTTCAATCAGCTGATAAAAGTCTTTGAATCTCATTATCTGCTCCAAATGGTGGTCAAACACTGACCACCATGTGCTGTCAACCAGAAAGAATTCTATTGAAAACTTGTGATTCAGCTGAAGAACATTCCGCATGAGACAGGAAATGACGTCAAGTGAAACCAAGCAATTCTCGACTATATTTTGATTTTCTTTTTCAAATGTTTATCCAACTCTTATCTCACATTTCTTTCTTTTTTTTTACTGCTCATATACTAGTCATACTTATCAGTAATGGAATTGACACCTAGCGTTTGTTCTTAAGAAAATCTAACTATGCCAACGAAGTGATGAAATTTAAAATTAGATAATTTTTTTAGGAGATTTAGATAAGTCGACGAAAAAACCTATTGGATCTGAGTGTGCAGTAGCCAATTCGTCGCGCCAACGTCGTGCCACATAATTACTCACAACTCACAACGAAACTATGTACACTTCCTTATATGGAGGGTAAACCAGTCAAACCTGTTTAGAACAAAAGAAATGACGCACTTCCGTAACAAACTCAAAACTCCTGAAACTCCTCTATGTTAGCCAACTTCGTTGGCAATTAACTTAGATTCAACGCCACATACTTTGCCTCGAGCACCAGCGCCAGCATTCCAGAGGCCAGCGGTGCAGCAGAGGAGGTTCCCTTGAATGTTTTTGTGCACTTGTGATTGAGACCCGTCGTGACCTGTCACGAAGTAAGAGACTGGGTCAAGTTTGACCGAGCTGATTGGGCCGAGCATTTTGGGTGCGCATGGAACTATAGAAGGTGAGGAGGTCAGTACAGTCATGGGGGAGGTCACGCATGGCAGAACTGAAGAATGCAAGCATCACATTATGGGATAAGGCATAGAAAACAGCAGAGAACAGAGTGAGGTGGAGGACGACAATAAAGGGCCGAATTGCGAAGAGGACTAAGTTAAGTCATGGAACCATAGAGAGGAGGCTTATACTCACGATTTTGTTTTCTTCTGATTCTCGATGCGAAGCCCCGGAGAACGTGACAGCTAAGGTCGACGCACATGTCTCGGTGTAGTAGGTGGAGAGGCCATGGTCACTGATAGCACCAATGGACACTGTATAGATACTAGTGGTGTAACCATCACAGTTACAATCATCGTCTGTTAGTCCTCCGTTACCAGTAGCCCACACAAAGATGTTCCCTTTACCGCCACGACCCTAGAAACAGGAATGAGAATGACGTCACCAGGATGAACCGGTCAAGCTGGTTTTACTTATCGAGTTATTTGTTAACTTGCCTAAGTAGTTTAAAAACTTGCCAAACCTGCCAAACTTGTCAAGCTAGCTTAAAAACTTGTTAAACTTGTTTCACGAAAAACGTTTACTAAAGAGACTATAAG
The DNA here is from genome assembly GCA_964019055.1 of Anthopleura xanthogrammica. Taxonomy (NCBI): domain Eukaryota; kingdom Metazoa; phylum Cnidaria; class Anthozoa; order Actiniaria; family Actiniidae; genus Anthopleura; species Anthopleura xanthogrammica. The sequence goes on along the minus strand of OZ025223.1, from coordinate 3,989,176 downwards.
AAATCCTACAACACGATCACATCGAAAAGAATCTATCAAACAAGGTTACACGCAGTAGTCAAACCTGACAAACCAGAAACAGAATATTTCAACATATATTTTACCCTCTCAGCTCCAATTTTCAGTGCCTTGCTTGCGAGAAAACCTGGTTTGCCGAATCTTTTGCCGTCATCCTTTGGTCCCCAGCAGCAAGTATAAATATCAATGTAGTCTGAATGATAGCTGAGTGAACTTCCTTCGATCGTATCCGTGGCTTTACCGTCCAGCATTCGTATTCCTAAAGAGCGAGTTTGAAAACATTTGCGGTTAGTACCATTAATATAGGAATTTAACATCAGGACGCGAACGTCAAAGACGACGGCGCGAGCGTATTTTTCGTGGGCGCGCCGTCCTCAACGAGTTTGACATCCCCGACAGAACGCTATTTGCAGTGTTTGTCCTGTGGAGGACGTCAAACTTGTTGAGGACCGGGCGCGCACGATAAAATGCACTCGCGCCGTCGTCTTTGACGTTCGGGTCCTAATGCTAAATCACTCTAATAGCTATAACGCGCGCTATGATTGGTTAGTTATAAATAAGCAGTTCACGCCTGAATGTGCATCTATGATTCATACTGCATGCTGTGACCAAGATCCTAAACCCATTCCTGTCTATCCAAATAGACCTTTCCCGAATTCGCTTGGATGATCACGAAACAATGGTTCATAGTCGAGACTGAACTTGATTCTTTTATTGATCAAGGCAACCTCGACTTGGTCTATTGTCTTCCCAATTGCTTTACCCAGTCTCCGACATGCAGATTATCACCCAGTTTCCTATTCCTTTCTCTCAAGCACATTGCGCGCAATCTTGCACCGTGTGTCCTAGTACTTACCACCGATGCTTGCGTTAAACGAGACTCCTACTCCACATATCCCATTATTCGCCTCGGCTGCAACCTCTCCTGCGCACTTCGTTCCATGGCTTACGAAAAAAGAGACAATTTTGGTTACCATGGTAACAAAATGTAAAAATATACATTTATACAATTTATACAAATATACAATAGACAGGGACAGTGCTTTGTTCGAGTATTTTGATTGGCTGAGCAGTTATCTCACAGACTCTGATTGGTCCAAAAGATGTTGTTCATTCACTACCGTGACTGTACTATATGTCGATATGTTTACTTCTATTCATAATCTACGATTTATACTTGGGCTATGTGAGTGTATAGAGATCATATGACCGTCAAAAAATACCGCACACGGCACGGCACGGTATACTGAATTGGTCCAATCAAAGGATAATACTATAGAAATCCTTCATTCATAAAATAGATTTAGCATGACTCTGATAAGCTCCTTCTCTCGACCCCAAATCCTTATAGTTCATACTCACCAGTTAAGAGGGTCCTTGGACCGCGGTTTGGGGTCTCGGTCGAAATCATTGAAGTCGAAACTTGCATCCGGGTCCTTTGAAAATAGAAGCGAGAGAAAAAAAGCTTAAGAAAACATTTGATATATAATTTTATTGTAAAAAGATGAACACTTTCCTGCGCATGCGCACATCTTCAAGTTAAGGACTCGAAGCAATTTCGTTCCCAGTCCCTATGTTTTTCCCGGTCAGTACCGAGATACGAGGCTCTTTTAGGAACCAATTTGATTTGCTGAGCTCCTGTGCATAAAGAATTACGAATAGCAAACGACATCCAACTCATTGTATCAAATTCAGTCCCCCCTGATTTCTACCAATGTTTGTAGCAATACTTACGTAATTTTTCTTGAGGTCCGGGTGGGTGTGGTCAACCCCGTCATCCAAGATGGACACTACAATTCCTTTCCCTGAATACCCTTGACCCCACGCGGGCAAAACGTTAATGTCGAGCCCAGCTGGACCCGAGGACTGCCCAATATTTTCCTGAAAGATATTTCAAAAGTTTAGCTTGATTTTGCTTAACTGCGCATCGAAGACGGCCTGACATGTTTAACATTACACTCGCCAAATATCTCAGATAACTGTCACTCTCTTACACTCGCGCAACGGCAGTCAATTGACAATAATTTATTCAATGGCCTTGTTATGCAATAAATGTCACGCGACAAATTAAAAGGCTTTCGACAGGCGAAATAAATATCTTACCAAATACCACTGATCTTTAAAAAAAGGGTCTTGTATCGTGACTACCGTGTCACGCCTCTCGCGCTCAGTGTCTTCGTGTTCGGGGAAAATATTACGTTTACTGCGCTCAAGAACTCTTTGCTGCTTTACCCATTTGACCTGATGAGAAAAAGTTTTTACAAAACGTCTTTATGTATGAACTTGTCTTCCGTTTTTCTCCCTTATCATCCTCAGCACCCCCCCCCCCCCCCCACCCCTTAAAACCTTACCTCGCCGACCTCTGCTCGCCGACGAAACAAAACAAAACAAAAAATTAAAAAAAAAAAGGAAAAAAAAAAAAATGAGGTTTTTTGGTTATCATTTGTTAGCTTAGCTATTATGTAACGAAAATAATACCTTTGTATTCGAGAAATTTCTTTTTTTAAATATTTACGTGGGCTTCCTGTGGTTCTTTAGTTCACTTCCGGTTATTAACATATGTCAAAGCTAAGAACGAAAGAACCAATCAAATGATCTCAAGTGTCACACACTCACTGAATCACGGCACCAACACCAAAACACTGAGATTTTTTAAAGATTTGGGAGAAAGTAGAGAAAAAAATCACACAATAAAGCTCTTATAAAGTTCTCCATATCATAAGCATTACATATTCAAACTTAGAATGAATGCTTTTATGTTTTTCAATTGTTGCTACGCTACATTGCGTTATTGATGAACGTACACAACAGTGGGCGTGGATGAGCTGAGTCATGGGGCTTGGTGACTCATTATCAAAGCACAGTTCTCTTTCTCTATCGTACTAGACCTGTACGACTGTTGGACGTTTCTTCGATCTTTATTCTCGTAATCAATATGGCAAGTTCAGGAGTTAAGAGTGCTCCAGAAGTACTAGATGAATTTCAAAAGTTATCGACCAAACATCAATACCGGTACATCATCTTCAAGATCAACGACGAACAGACCCAAATCGTGGTCGAAAAGACTGCTGATAAAGAAAAAACCTTTGAGGATTTCAAAAGCGATCTACCGAAAGACAAGTGCAGATATGCCGTGTTTGACTTGCATTTCGATACCAAGGAAAAGCAGAAAAGAGAAAAAGTGATCTTCATCAGCCATAGTCCTGATAACCATGCGGATGGGAAGGAAAAGATGATCTACAGTTCAAGCAAGAAAGCTCTTCTAGATAAAATTGGATCAGGCGCTGTTCATGCAAAATTTCACTATGGAGATCACTCTGACATAGATCTTGATGAAATCAACAAAGAAATGAAGACAAAGTTTAAGTAACTTGGTTAGTAGAGCGCCAAAATAATCAGTAAGGAATCACAACTCTTTCACAATATTTTTGGATACTTCTGGAGTGTATTATTAGCTCTTCATTAGTGAACGTTTAGATTATTTGCACGAAACTTTTTCAAATTTTTTCTCATAACAGCCTTGTTGTTAAGATTTGCTTTTAAAGTGTTCTACGGCGCTAAATAAGTTTGTTTTTGGTTAAATAAAACCATTTAAAAAATTCATGATTATTCTTCCTTTCCTTCCAAATATTTGCATAATTTCAGCGCCTTGCGTTGGATTGGAATTGTCGAATTGTAGATGTCAAACTCGCTAGGAAATCAAAGCTAATCAACTTTTCTGTTTACTATCAAGACTTAATTCAAAACTTTATTCTAAAGATGGTTTTTATTATGCTACAAACTGAACTTAGAATGAACCTTTGATTATCAAGACTACGATGTGTTGGAGCAAATCAAGTCTAGTCCAAGCGTGCGGAAACTAGCTAAGCAGATATGATGAAATGTTTCGAAAGTTTCTTTCATCAAGAGTAATTTTAGTACTTAGAATGGATGTAATAATGCTTTTTTGTATAATAAATTCGACGTTGAAATGGAAATTTTTAATCTTTGTAGAAGTATATTCTTCTCTTTATTTTTGAGTCGGGAAAGCTAGGGTTTGAGACAACGTGGAATATTAAACTTTACGAGCCTGGTCCGTGTCGGTGACGCTGGGCTACAAAGGAAACAAAAGCTAAAAATATTTCACTAGCCATTAAAATTTGCTTGTCTTCAAACTAAGGGATAGGTCGATGATCTCATCTTTTGGTCTAGAGGTTTCCTTTGGCCTCGCGTTATTTTGAAATCAAAGAATTAGACAACAAAGTACGTCTGTGCAAACACATATATTTTGAGCACTAGACCATATAAAACCTGCCTGAATCCTGCGCTCAGTATCGCGAATAAATATTCTTAAATGCTGTATATCTTAAAATATACATTTTGGTTAAATAAACTCTGAAATAACCCTTACAATTGTTACTGTAAATACGAACAGAGGCACAGAGGGAAAAGCTTTGCTTTCTCGATATTTTGACCATATATGGTCCTTATTTGAGTGAATCTTAGCTAATATGTTAATAAGTAACAGAATCTTGCCTTTTGTGACCTTTGTGTCTATATTTGGAGCTAAAGCCTGTCGCTATAGAGCTTTTAAGTGTGACGTCACTCGTATGAAAAAACGACTTCCAGGTCCAAAATTAAAAGCAGTTTTATAAAGATTTTTCTTACTATTTCTTCATGACAGGATTTGTTGTCCAAAGTTCTAATTGTTTCAGGTTGAGGTGAAATCTTCGAGCACGTTTTTCGCTTTATTTTAGGGGTATCAGTATTATTTATTATTTAAAATTTTTAATTGTTTGAAGAGGGAGATGACAAGAAACAAAAAAAATCCTAATTATTTTGGTTTTCGAAGATGCTGTTTGCGTGACAGTGACGCAAGCAACGACACACCCTATCTCCACAGGGAACCTTACAGAGCGACGCTCAAAAGTATGACCACATTTAATGTATTCGCATACTTCTATGCACGGGATTTTGTATTTTAAACCGACACAATTGATGCAAAGCTGTCTGGTTTTACCAAATAAGGCGTGTAAAAGCTCGTTTGGAGCAAAAAGCCCGTGCATAGAAGTATGCGAATACATTAAATGTGGTCATACTTTTGCACGTCGCGCTGTAATACTTTTTGACAAAATTGTTCCGACTAAGCGTGATATTTTGCACCATTTATTGCCATTTAATACGAATGAATCCAGTGTTATATTACTCTACGGAAGCAGAGACGTTTTACTGATTGATTTGAGAAAGCCCTAGTGATAGACAACTTGAAAAAAAATATCAGGGATGATATCCCATAATTTCTAATGCACTTTTGATATACTTGTATATATACTTGAAACGGCCATACTTTTTGCAAAAGGCTGTATATATATATATATATAAATTGTGGATTGAAGATAAATTAAAGACAAGACATCACTTTAGCTGTTACTCAGAGTTTCACGCTTACGCGATCATCATGAAGAATAATCCTTACTATAATTTATATATATACATGAATGGCGCTATTGTTCTATTAATCTATTGTTACATCATTAACTCGATGAATTGTTTCTATTGATGGGTGATATGTCACGTTATTCGGCATTAGGTGTTTACCAGATAAAACTTGTTTACCAGATAAAACGCTATGTATGAGAAATAGTTATTAAAGCTCACTACTGAAAAAGAGCTGGCCTTAAGCCCAAGAATAGGTAAGGCCGCGAATATCAATATATCAAGAAGTGCTGTTGATTTTTATAGAAGATTTCTTGAAAAAATAAATTGAAATAGAGCTCTTTAGCATGACGGAGGTTAAGTCATTGAGAACATTTTTGCTTTATTTGAGTGCTTTTTTTGTGAGTAGTTGGACCTGGAAATACGTCACAACAAAAACAAGTGCTTGGGCTACCTGTGGGTGGTCACTTACCATCGGCTCAGCGAGCAAGAGTTCAGTGTGATCATCTAAACTTCGTTTGTTCTTTTGTTTGGTGGATTCCTTTACGAAATGAAAGTATCCAGGAAGACTACCAATCTGAAAATTACGTTATTAAAATATATGATATTAGTATAATTTTAGACTTGAGTTTCGCGTGCTGTGATTGGTTGAGCGAACAGTGACTATGAGACGATATTCACTTCGCCTTTGGTGAAAAGGTCTATTGTTTGGAAGGTGCGCATAGAAAATAATAGGTAGCAAGGAAAGGGACAAAGAAATTGAGAGAAAATAAAGGGAAGACGAGGGGGACAAAAAAAAAAAAAAAAAAAGTGGCCTAAAAGCAAATTTTTAAAGTGGTCAAAAGTCAAAATGGCCGAAGCGAAAGTTGTCAAAAGTCAAACTCGCCAGTTTGTCATATTAGCATATTTGAATTTCATTTTATCATATTATAACTTATTTCGATTTGCCATTTGAACGACCTCTCTCGGCCACCGTAGAGTAGTGAAAATGAGCCCAATATATCCCAACGGGCAACTCGCAACTACAGAGTTCGGTTACGAAACCACAAGTGGTCTAGATCTTGTTACAAATGAGAATTCCCGCGCCATATATAGAAGATTTATGGCTTTTACGGTAGTTAATAGAGCAGAGGAAGATACAATTGAAACGCAGACAACAACAGAAGCAAACGGAGAACTGAGTGAGCTCTTGTTCCGTGATGACCGTTCACGACACCGAGGAACCTAACCATTGACCCGCAGGTAGAACTGAATTTTATAAACAAACCGGTGCCTTTTGTAAATAAGTTGTCAAAAATCCCACAAAATTCACAAGTCAAAGCCAACAGATCCACAATCAGGAAGAACTTGAATATCGTCTATGAGTTTTATTCAATCTTGGGTCAGAATTGTATTGATAACCTTTTGGATGAATTTGAAATCGTTGAACGAAATGCTACGGATTTGTTCACTGGATCGTTCGTCCTTACCTGCCCGAGGTTGGTGAATCCATGTTTATTCGCTAGCTCGTTGACGCTCTCTAAAACATCGTGATCCACATGAACGGCCCAAGAATTTGTGTAATGAATCTGATCGCTTTCTTCATTTCCCTCAGCAAGACTCAGAAATATGAGTGAAAAAACATGGGCGATTGCCACACGCATTTCTAAACCTAACACATGGGACTACGAGATACTCCTTAATCCCTGTTACTACAGCATGGTTAAGTTTGGTACTCGAGAAGTCATAATCTATTCTTACGCTATACGGTCGGAGGCCTCGTTTTCATGCTACACTTGACTGGCTTCCCTGAATCTTCTATAAAAAACAATCCTAGTAATATTACAAATACTTTGGTAAGGTTTGGTACAAAAATTGCCCTGTTAATCAATGCTTTATCCAATTAGTTATTTTCTTTTAATTTGCCGGAAAATATATAATAGTTTTGGATTTAAGGGAGGCAAAATAGGCGGTAGAACTACGAGGCCTTTCAAGTGGAAGTTATGTAAAATAGCTATTTAGGATTAAAAATTAAAACGCCATCGAACGACATTAAAATATCACCTAAAATAAAACGAATCGAAAAATACTTAAAACACTTAATCGTTTTGCAAATATTTGTTATCAAATTTAACCTTGGAAAATCCTAGCGGTCGGGAGAAAAACTTTGACAAACAAAACGAGACATGTAAGTCAGTGGAGAAGTATATGTTTATATTTCGCATCATTGGTGCGATAATCAGGTTGGATAGTTAGGTACCGTGACGGTCTGACAACCCTCTGGATGAGGTGGAAAAAAGAAATTCATTAACACAGTTAATTAAGTTAAGCGTTTATCTCCGACCTCTATATAATATATCGTTCAGGCCTTTAGGCTTAGAAATATTATTAAAATCAGACTATTATATTTGATTGGCGGAGAGCGCGCGCTCTAGCTGTTTAACAAGAGTCAAAGTCGGGCTGCATGTTTAGAGAGAAGAAAAAGAAGAGAAGAAAAAACGTCTGGGAAATTGTGTCTGCATGCGCAGAAGAAACTGAAAAAGCGCGCGCTTTTCTTTGATTCTTGTCACCCTCCTTAGGTAAAGTGTTTGTTATTATCATTGTTTGTTTGTGTTTTTAAATGTTTAGTTCTCTTCTTTCCTGATTCTACAATTCGTACGTGCATGTGGGATCGGACTAGCGTGCGACAAGCGTGAAACGTTCGTTACAAACCGTTTCAATGCGTGAAGCGCAACATTTTTCAAATTGGATAGTGTCATGGGACGATACGAAGCGTTTAACCAGGTTAATTAGATAATTCAAGGGTAACAAGAATATTTCACGGAGAATGATTAAAGTTCCTCTTAAAGAGCAATGACACCAAGAGAGAAACAAGAGAAAACGAATAAAGATAGCGATATTTTGAATAAAATTTATTTCGTCAACGATATTTGAGAAACACGTTTCTTTATATTATGATGTTTTATGTGCTTGTTATATATGTTTGTCCACAAGCAATTCCGAGCCCTTGGCGAGATATCAGCCTGAAGGTTGTGGGTTTTCCATATCCCCCAGGAGCTCGGATTTTTTTCCGAGAAAAAATTGATTGTTGACAAACACATCTTTAATGTTTCATTATATCTTTTCGGGTTCCAGCATGCATGTGTCATATACCTTTTGCAAAAAAAATTGCTTAAATCACAATATTTGTCAATAGGCCTCTTTAGCTTCGTATGCAAATTGCCCATTTCAGACCACATGACATTCCCTTGAGAAATGTTCTTTTGTTAAAATATTTACACATGAAAGAATCAACTCCCAAGAGTGGCATCACATGGTCTGAAATGGGCCCACGTAATATTCTCTGTAAATTTTTGACACTTTTGAAAGCCTGTAATTCTAGTTCTTTTTTTCTTTTTTTTTTTCAAAAAAAGCTCATATTTGCTAGACTTCCTAGTGAAGTGCTTTCTCAAATGACAAAATCTTTTGGTTGATAAGATGAAAATTCAAAACTCGTCCAGGCTTTTACTCGTTTCTAAACCAAGTGTCCGGAGCACGAGCGAACCGTCCAATCACAGCGCGCTTCGATGCTTAGCCAAGCGGCCCTTGCTCCAAGTCTCTTCCCAATACAAAAACACGCGTTTCAAAGAATTTAGAGAAAAAAAGTTGAAGTATACGTGTAGTTTAAAAAATTAAAGTAAATCTTTGCGATCCATCTCCTCAAAGTCTGTGAGATATATGACTTTTAAGACGCGGGCGAGGGCTGCTTGAATTACAACAACAATCCTTTTCGCGCTTAGTTTTTCGTACAGCTGGAAGTGGCCAATAGGGAATCAGGTTATTAACTTCGCCCTATGTTTTTTTCAACACCCAGGATTTTTGTGTGGTGGAGGAGGACAATCTCTTCTTAAATGTGTCACCAGGTTTGGCTTTAGTTACAAAGGCTTTGGAGTTTGAAAGTTCGGAGAGGGGGTTGAGGGTAGGGGCCCGGCGTAACGCTATCATTCCCACGGCTTACAAGAATTAAACCAATAAAAATTACCAATAAATATTCAAATCCTATCATCATTTATTAGCATTAATCACGTCATCATTTCATTATCAAAATCACTTTTCGAAATAAGTGTGACTCATTTGGTTCTTTATACAAAAATAAATGGAAATTCAACAAGAGCTGAGCATGCTCTCTTTATTCGCTGTCCATTTTCAGCATTTTGAGAAGCAATTTTCGTGTAAATTTTAATTACATTTTTAATGTGATTTTCGTCAGTGGCCATCTTGGAAAGTAACCAGGCCTTGGTACGATAATACGTCACCAAGGACCTCTGAGCCTGCGTTGTTCTTGGTCTCCGCTAAGAAACGGCCCTTGGTCATTTTTTGTTAGTGCAAAAAATGGTAATTTTTGTAGCACCGGTGAAAATATTTGAGTTGGTTTTTATTGTTTTACGAAAGAAATAGAAAGAGACGCGGAAACTTTTATTTCGTGGCGGAGACCAAAAAGACCGTGGGCTCAAGGGACCGAAGGATGGCAGCCAGTGCTCTAACAAGGGCTGATTATAATGTGTAAAACACATTTTTTTATCATTTATAACGTTAGTGTAAGTTGTCATGATGGTGTCAAGGGAACACTGAATACGTCAAGAGGCTTTTAGCTGTATTTTTGGCCTAAAGATCAAGTGGACATCAAATTTAAATCGGCGCCTGCGCAGTGTGGTAGAATAATATTTGATATCCCATAAGGTTTGTCCCTGTCATTTGATGTATATAGAAAAGACGCATAAGTTGTTTGGAGCCTCGGTAGCACTCTAGGAGTTGCCGGACCACGGTCGTTTTTATGGTTGTTGATAAGTTTCGCGAGCTGGTGATCATAAGTCGAGAACAGCACTAGAGTCGTCTTCATCCTCGTCTTCATTCTCCTCTGATTCTTGCGAACCTTCAGGCCCCGACCCATAAAATGTCAACCTCCATTCTAGCAAAACCCCAGAACTAACTCGCCCGCTTTCCGGGTTGAGTCCCGGGACGAACTCTTCTTGGAACCCGTTGTTAACTTGTACACGTTGTGAGCCAGTCTCTTCGGCAGTAATTTGGACCTTCTGTCGTTGGAATTTCGGGTCAGCTTTTTTCTTCCCGAACGACAGCGAACTAGTCTCGAGAGTGTTCGGCTCTTTGTCGTTATAAGAATAGCGGTCGTATCCATATACTTGATTACTGTCGTCGCTGTTGTCATTGTTATCGTTTATTACGTTTCTACTGATACCGTTTTCAGTGGCTTCTTTTCGAGCGTTGCTTTCGATTGTCTCGACGGAGTCGTAAGGGTAGTAGGCAGCGTACGGGTTGCCACCCGTTAACCCTTGTGTCATCGCGTCTGTTAACGAGGGATCGAGCATTTCTTGTTCGTACTGCGGCGCGATGTAAGCTCTTTGATACGCTAAGATAAATGAAAAAAATGAAAAAAATTTATCCCTCCTCATGACCATGAGTGGAGCAACAAGCATTAAGCGCTGCCATTTTGGTTGACAGTAAAAAAATCTAAATTAAAATCTTTTGTTAAAGTCATCCAACATGGCGGCTATGACGTCACGCATTGGACACCAATGTGACGTCATAGCCATCGCGTTGCCATACCATGTGGGAATATTTTCATACCTGTCATTTTAAAATGCATGCATACACCTTTACCGTTTTCCAGCAGGGCACCGATGTATCTCCACTACTACGCTATATATCCTCCCCACCTTTGAACGGGACAAAAGTACCTCCCCCCTCGGGCTCCAACCTACCTTCTCCTCCCCTAGTTGTACTTACCCAGCATCAGATCAGTTTGATCAACAGTTCCATTACTACTCCTGTCAGTAAACCACCTCTTTCTGACGGTAGGTACCTGGTCTTTCTTCACCCCTTCAGGGTAGGGTGCGTCGAGTGGTTTCTTATGATTTTTACCATTTTTCTCGGCCTCTAGTTCCTGTGTCTTTTTTTCATCATCAATGACCTTGAAAAAAATTCAATCAGTACACCCCTTATCATTTGGAATATATATTTCATGGACCGAGGAGCACCCTAAAAAGTAGTGGTGCTATATAAGAGACTTGTATAGGAAAAGTGGTGGAGCTAAGATTGGAAGCCCCTCCCCTCGCGCGGTCCCTGTTTTTGAATGACTATGAAAAGAGTGTCTTGACTGTGTTGATGACGGGATGAAGATTTTCGTGCGACTTCGTACCGTGATTGTGCCTTGCGTTTTCACATTACTCGTACATCTCATTTATCAGTAATATGAGGTAAAAGAAAAGGGGCTCCAGATACAGAATTAATGTGCGAAAGGTAAAGGATGACAATAAGGGCCAAATACCTCTTCCTCCAGATCCTCCACATCCGCTTCCTGTTTACTGGTATCGTGTTGAACATACCCATTTGGATCAACACCTTTATTCAACATGGGAAGGTTGTCCGTTACATTCATCACCCACTCCCCCTTGGGATTCTCGCCCCAGTTATGCACGGTCATGAACGTCCAGTCGTGTAAACCATTCTTCGATTCGTCATAGCGACGAGTCGAGAGCATCTCGTTTCTAGTCCCACTCGGAGAAAACAGGTCGATGCTGACGTCACCACGACGACGATGCTGGAAACTAACGGTGAGTGTCGCGTGTTCGATTTTTGAGATCATTTTTTCAGTTCCACTGCATGCGATTGTGTCGATTGTGATTGACAGAGTCCCACCTGTTGGGATTTCCCTGCAAGATTAAGGTAGCAGTACTCGTTAGTGATGCTAAGCAACAACTTTAAAATTGGTTGCTAAGTAACTTACTGTTGAGTGCTGCTAGATGGTCCGTGGCAAACTCGTTGTGGAGGAACGTTTTTCCAGACTTTTGCTTTCTTAACCATAGCTTCTGCGTCCAATCTGTTTAGAAATCAAAAATAAGTATTTTATATTCTAGCCCTTGCGTTACACCCTTCACAAGTCACGTGTCGTTAACGTCACGGAACAGGTCACGCAATTCCACGTGAGCTGTTCACGAGCAGTTGAAATGAGGAGTGAAGTGTGGAGAAACTTGAATTTTGGTCGGTTTACTCGCCTTCCAAAACCAAACTTGTGGTTGAAGTGGTATCCTGCACCGTTCTTCATCCAACCTTCGTCGACTGGGCTCGTTACTTGAGCTGTTTCTACCACAATGTGTTGTACGTCACGCCATGACAGGTTAGGACTGCAAGGTAAACCAGCAATACTCCATATTTATGCTGAAGTTTCTTTGCTTATTTAAAAATCCTGAATCTTATACTTCATTGGGGGCATGGGAGCTAAGGGGTTATAAAATGACTTGAAACGATGGAAAACATTTTAAACTTTTTTACCCCTCTTCCCTCAGTCTAATAGATCACTTTCAGCACTTCAGAATGCAGCTCAATTTGGAGGACAAAACAACAGGTTTCCAATTCTCAATAGATTGAAATTCTTTTGTTTTGTCTGGCCTCCAAATTGCTGCTTTGACATCACCTGCAACTAGTCTATAACAATGAAATTATATCTATTTATGCTTGCTCAATTGGCTCTCTTTACTTCTACATATAAATTAGTGTTTTCCCATTTCAGACCTTGTGTCATTCCCTAGAGTATCATTTCTTTGTTTAACATGACAAGAAACATGAATATGGATACAACTTAAACAAGGAATCTTATTCTCAAAAGAATGACACATTGTCTGAAATTGGAAAACATTATGGCAATAATTAGTAAAGGGGTTTACTGTGATCCTCAATTATTCTGCAAACTCTGTAGTAGAAAGTTGCCCATTGGAATTTGGTTTTTCACTGCTGCCACTCAAAAATATAGAAGGTTTTGATTGACGGCAGTGAAAAACCAATTTCACAACAAGCTGTTGAATGTCTGAGTTTGCAGAATATTGAGAATCGCAGTAAGCACAAAAAATTATATTTAGACATAGTTTTGAGTGTGAATTTACTTTGCTTCCATGACCAGACCAAACATGCCGGCAGCTAAGGGTGCCGCAGAAGATGTCCCTTTGAACTCCTCTGTGCACTTATGATGAAGATCTGTGGTAATCTACAAACATGTGTAAAGGTATGATAAGATGGTGGAGATGATTGTTAAGCCTTGGGTGGGCTCCTTGTGTATTCCATAACCACAGGGAACCCAACAAAATTCCTAGAAAAAAACCTGATTCCTAAACTGCTTTCACAAGACCTGAAAGACCTGTGGAACTGTTTTTCTATGTTTTGACTTTTTAGACTGAAATATGTCTCTGATGAAATCAATGGTCAAAGCTATTTGGGATGATGGATGTTGTTGTAACCTATTTGCAAATATATTTCACCTTTACCACTATTTCCATTGCTACGACGTGATCAAGACAAAACTGGTAACAGGATAATTGGCAATAGATAAACATCTATTAATTAGATATTTCCCTTGGCAAGATCAACTCACCATCTTGTTCTCCTCTCGCTCTCTGTGTGAGCCACCATTGAATGTAACAGCAAGTGTTGATGAGCACAGTTCAGTATAATAAGCAGACAAACCATGATCACCAATACAGCCAACAGATATGGTATAGATACTAGTGGTATAACCATCACAGTTACAGTCATCGTCTGTTAGTCCTCCGTTACCAGTAGCCCACACATAGATGTTCCCTTTACCACCACGACCCTGGATGCAACATGAGAAACAATATCTCATTTTATAAAGAAACCTGTCAAACCTGTTTTGCAATTACAACATACTGGTCAAACCTGTTTTGACAATGAACTTGAAACAAAAGGGAAAAAAAATTGAAACAAATATTCCATATTTGTCATGATTATAACCAGTGCAGTAACCATGGTAATGGATATATTAGGTATATTGTTGTAGAAACCATTGTTATGATGACAATAGGTAATTTGCACGATGGTGTCATTAACCTCTACTACCAGAATCCCTTGCACACTTTCTTTTGTTCAGTTTATTAATACTAAATGTCTTACTATTCTCATTAATGGGTGGCATAGTGGTTTACTGCTCGCCTCTCACCACTGTGGTTCAGGTTCAAGCCCCAGCTGGGTTGACGGGATCATATTTGAGTTGAGTTTGTTTGATGTGTTGTTCTCTCTCTTGCCACAAGGGTTTTTCTCCAGGTTCTTTGGTTTTCCTCCCTCCGTAAAAATCAACATGTGAGTTGAGTGTTGTATGTTGTAAATATAGAATGTAGTGGTAATTTGTGTGGAGCCCCTACGGGGAGTGATGGTTGTAAAAAATATGTTTTTAATACAAATTTAAATATAAAAGAAATTCGCAAAACATTCTGGTAGTAGTGGTCAAATGACATCTTCATGCAAATGACCACTTTTAATTTGAGAATAGCATATGGACACCAAAATTGCGGCTTGTATAATAATAACTATAAATCACAAATGAAATAGCCATCTCAAGTACAGTCACCATAGGAACCATTCCTGTGGTATCATAGTATTTTAGTTACCATAGTAACAGTACACCAGTAAATATAACATTGTCTTGGTAACCATATGGCTTACCCTCAGTGCTCCTTGCATCAGTGCTTCTTGTGCTAGTTTTCCAGGTTTACCAAAGGTTTTCCCGTCATCTTTTGGTCCCCAGCAGTTGCTATAAATATCAATGTAAGCTGATTGGAAGCTTAGTGAGCTGCCCTCTAAAATGTCTGTTGCCTGGCCGTCCAACATCCTCACCCCTGTGACGAAAAACACCAAATAGAATTCTTTTTTTTTAAATTTTTTAAATTTTTTAAATTTTTTTATATATATAATTCTTTTGTTTTTCCCTTCAAATTGAGCTGCTTTGACATCATGGGCAAGGGATCTATTGAGCTTCCACATGCTTAACCTTACACTTTGATTTTTCCAATTATTAATTCAGTGATTTTTGTTAGGTCATATTATACTGGTCCTTACCTCCAATATTAGCATTAAAGGCCACACCCACTCCACAGATGTCATTCGCAGCTGCTGCAACCTCGCCTGCACATCTTGTGCCATGACTGCAAAACAACAAGGACACGGTGAAAAAATATCTTATGAAGAAGGTGAGATAAGATGGCAATATCCTGCTTTTTTACTACCCATAAAGCATTTCGATTTAGTTCATTTGCATCAAATTTGAGGGGTACTTTGCATAAATACAATAGTTTTCATGTGCAGTGAAGGATAATAAGCTATTGTATTTATGCAGAGTGTCCTTCAAAGTTGAGAAAAAGAAACCAGTGAATTTCAAAAAGGGTTAGCAAAGGTTTGTTGCTTGCTGCATGTTGCTTACCAAGCTTGAAATGTATTATATTCATATGTAAATAATGTCTGCACAGAAGAAAATATACTGAAAAAATATTCGCAGACAAATTAAAGTTGATGCAATTCACATCACTCACAGTGCATTTCATTTCGAGCTTGGTATTCAAGGGCAGATCCAGGGGGAGGGTCAGGGGGGGTCCAGACCCCCTGTCATACTTAAGGGTCCATTGTTTGTTTTTTTCCTAAAATTTAGTTTTGCCACAGGTTTGAAGTAAATTTTGTATGAAGTATACATTTGGACCCTCCCCCCCCCCGCTCAAGGTTTGGACTCCCCTTTCAACAAATTCCTGGATCAGCCCTTTGGTATGCAACATGCACATAGGTCCTTGCTTTAGGGTATAAGGTCCATTTTACCCTAGGTGTCAGAGGTCCTCTCCCTCCAGTACCCATTGAGTGTGACTGGACACCAGTCTCTCGTGGTTAAAATCTATGACTGACAAGTACTGGAGCGAGAGAGAGCCTATGGACACCCAATCTCGAACCCAGAGTCTTCCGGCTTTTTGGTCAGTGGGCTGGCGTCGGTACACTGACGACAGAAAGGCGCTGGAGAACTCTGGGTATACGAGATTGATGGACACCAGAGTAGCTTGTCTAAGCAAGTTCTGTAGTTTTTCTTGGTAAAGACCCCGTTCACGTGACATCAAAGCAGTACAATTTGGAGGACAAAACAAAAGAATTTCAATCTCCTGAGAATTGGAACCTATTGTTTTGTCCTCCAAATTGAGCTGCATCCCAACGTGCTGCAAGGGGTATTTATTTGTTGTTAACGCATTACTGAGGCTTTTTATAGATCCCCATACATTTTCTTATAATATGACACCACAGAAACCCAGCTTGGGCTACCTGTGGTTAATGCATTACTATATTACCAGTTGTCCGGGTCAGTGTCTCTTGGTTTGGGATCCGCATCCATGTCGTTAAAATCGTAACTGGCTTTTTGATCCTGTGAATGAACGGGATAAATTAATGGTTTGGTGGAAAAATTTCAGACCACGTGTCACTTGAGTTCTTTGTTTATAGATTTATTGATGTGGGTCAGATTCCTACGAATAATCTTATTCTCAAATGAATGCTTGTGGTCTGAAACATGGGGAAACTTTGTAAAGTCTGTTCAGTGTTAGAGCGGTTTTCGTATGAGTGGGAATTTATACGGTACTGACCGTACACGGTACCACATGTCGTAACATTTAAATGGCTTCCCATAAGAATGGTTATCATATGAGTGGGAAACATACGGCACTGACTTACAGCATGTACACGGTACGACATGCCGTAACATTGAAATGGCTTCCCATTGTCTTCCAGTAATTCATCCAACCACAACGCGTATTTAGTACGGCTACGAATTTGCCGTATCGTTTCCCACTCATACGAAAACTACTCTGATAACAGTGTTATCGTCTTTGAGTGACCTCTGTCCCCCGGAATAAACTTTAAATTTAGATCAAGCCTTACAAAGTTATCTCTCAAATCAGGGTGGCTGTGATCAACACCATCATCCAGGATGCTAATCACGACTCCTCTCCCAGTGATGTTTTTGTTCCAAGCAGGCACCACGTTGATATCCACTCCTGCTGGTCCTGTTGACTGACCGTCATTCATCTACGAAAACAGCCAAAGATTATGCGTTACCCAAAATCATTTGCAAGAAGTATTGAATCAAGGATGTGCATGGGTCTGGGGTTCGACTCCTGGACTTGTTATCACGTGCGTGTAGAGTTCATTAGGTTTCTCTCTTGATTCAAGGGTCATCCCCCGGGTTCTCCAGTTTCCCTTTAAATCTAACATGCAAAAGTCCAATCTGTGAGTTAGCCATGCCCTGACTTAGATCAGTTCAGAGGTTGTTTCAGGGTTCAATCTGTGAGTTAGCCATGCTCTGACTTAGATCAGCACAGAGGTTGTTTCAGGGTTCTATCTGTGAGTTAGCCATGCTCTGACTTAGGTCAGTTCAGAGGTTGTTTCAGGGTTCAATCTGTGAGTTAGCCATGCCCTGACTTAGATCAGCCCAGAGGTTGTTTCAGGGTTCTATCTGTGAGTTAGCCATGCCCTGACTTAGATCAGCCCAGAGGTTGTTTCATGGTTCAATCTGTGAGTTAGCCGTGCCCTGACTTGGATCAGCCCAGAGGTTGTTTCTGGGTTCAATCTGTGAGTTAGCCATGCCCTGACTTAGATCAGTTCAGAGGTTGTTTCAGGGTTCAATCTGTGAGTTAGCCATGCCCTGACTTAGATCAGCCCAGAGGTTGTTTCAGGGTTCAATCTGTGAGTCAGCCATGCCCTGACTTAGATCAGTTCAGAGGTTGTTTCAGGGTTCAATCTGTGAGTTAGCCATGCCCTGACTTAGATCAGCCCAGAGGTTGTTTCTGGGTTCAATCTGTGAGTCAGCCATGCCCTGACTTAGATCAGTTCAGAGGTTGTTTCAGGGTTCAATCTGTGAGTTAGCCATGCCCTGACTTAGATCAGCCCAGAGGTTGTTTCTGGGTTCAATCTGTGAGTCAGCCATGCCCTGACTTAGATCAGTTCAGAGGTTGTTTCAGGGTTCAATCTGTGAGTTAGCCATGCCCTGACTTAGATCAGCCCAGAGGTTGTTTCAGGGTGCAAATACACCATGGAATTTAAAGGTTTTTGAAAAGATGTGAATTTACGTAAAATACTTTTTCCATTTCGCAAAAACAACCAGCCTGGTTGAGACAGACTTACCAGATACCACTGATCGTGGAACTTGGGGTCATGTGGAACATCGTGTTTACGAGCTCTGACTAACACGTGCTGTTGCTCGGCCCACACGACCTGCAATGATGATGATGAAAATTATATTGTTATTGTAAGTTGATGGTGGTGATGATGGTGATGACGATGATGGTGATGATGATGATGATGGTGATGGTGATGGTGATGGAGATGGTGATGATTCTAGTGGTGGTGATGATGGTGATGACGACGGTGATGGTGATGATGATGATGATGGTGATGGAGATGGTGATGATTCTAGTGGTGGTGATGATGGTGATGACGACGGTGATGGTGATGATGATGATGATGGTGATGGAGATGGTGATTATTCTAGTGGTGGTGATGATGGTGATGATGATGATAGCGATGACCAGATATTATCATTGGAGACTGTGAAAATGGCGAATATAATTTCCTTTTCAAAATTCACCTCGTCTTCTAACATCAACAGCTTTGTCTTTTCATGTGCGTGTACATGCGCATGTCGTCTATGCCGCTCACCAGGTTTACCAACATGTTTAAAATGATAATATCCCCTTAAAGACCCAACCTGAATCAAAAAGAATATTTCATTTTAAAATCTCATTTTCCTATTCCATATAACCTTTTTTCTTAATTTAGTGTAACCGCATTGGAATTTAATTCCTTGACATTGAAATGGTTTCCTATTGTTTTCAAATCACAAAGCAATTTATGAGAAAAAAATGATATTGTTACGAAAATCAACTAGAAATTTTGCCGTACATTTTGTAATAATAAAAGTGCAGAAAACAATATCTCATATTATGAAAAAGAAAAATGCATAAATGTTGCGACAATTCAGCCAAATTTGTGACTGAATATCTCAGTACTTTGTAAACACTTCCCTCTTGTAACATCTCAAGGAAAAAATAATTTTAAAGTTTCAAATTGTTGTACATCTTATCATACTATCTATTGCTTCTCTTCTATGTAAAAGCTAAGTTTTTTTACATGATATTCGTGATAAGAATTTGATAAGAATTTGTTGAATTTCGACCTCAAATATTTGTAAACAAATAAGTTTAAATATCATTATACTCCCAGTAAATGTGTGAGATTTTTTCCACGTATTCAAAATCTTTCTAAATTTAATTTCGTATGCGAAATAGTCTTTTTGTGTGTTTTTGAGTTGTTTTCGCAATATAATTGAATATATTTTTATTGAACGTTGTCAATGTGATTGACTTCGTTCATGATATGAATTTTTGACTTGAAGTCCAACAGTTTAACTCATTCCATCAAATATAAATCTTTTTGAGAAATAAATGAGGTTATCGTGTTAAATTTCTTACTAATAGACAGAAAAACAGTCCAGAAACACCAAGAAATGTTTATACTTTTGCTTCACTTAAAACTAAACCTCCGTGGTTAAAAACAATCAAACACTACCTGCCAAGCCAACTTACCTGGCCTAGGTTTTCAAAGCCATGTTTCTCGGCAAGTCTATCTGCTACTTCAAGTTCTGCTGGATCTAACTGAACTCCCCATGAATTCGTATACAATAATTTGCCATCCTCGCTTTTTAAGGCATCTTCAAACCTGTGTAATTGTTCCCATTCTTTGCGTGTTAACTTCGGAGTCTTATGTCTTGTTTTTCTGCTTGATCCGTTACGATTAAAACTTGGCTTAGATTTCCGACCTTCTAGCGAAGATATTCCAAATATAAATAATATAACTACCGTCCAATGGACCCATAGCCTAGGCTTCATTTTATAGTTTATATATATTATGTTAGTAATAAAAAGGGTCTCAAATGTTAGTGTTTTAGAGTCGTCATCACGGGGGGGCTACTTAAAAAGTCTGATCTACGTCAAATCTAGCAGGTTAAACTTGACTTCGTCTGTTTTTCTTTCACGGTTCACTTCGCACATTTTTTTTCGGTCATGACTTTAAACTGGCATGTTTTTTTTGCATATAATATCATGTGGTGTTCCTCAAGGGTCAGTTTTGGGCCCTCTTGCTTTCAGTTCTTGTTATGAGTTAATGACTTCTAAAATTCTTCAAGTGTATTTGATTTCCAACTATTTGATGACGATGTAAACTTCTTTTACTTAATGAGCGAGCAATTGGTTGACGAGAAAAAGATTTTATGTCATTGAAACGGGATTCGATGCACTGAGAAGAGAACACACAAGCTTTAAAGATTTAGAACACTGATTAGCATTCGGACTGACTTCGTTCAGTCAACTTTGGGGCTACAAAATAAATTTAGGATCCCTTCCTTATGTAATCCAAGAACCTGCCTTTATAAAGAAAAAATGGTGTTATACTCGCAAAGTTTGGTGTCAAACAATATAGGATGCTTTTTGCTCCTTTTTAACGAAAATACGCACATTAAAGTTTTATATTGAGTTTTCCCACAATTTCACTGGCTCTGTACATTGTGCTATGAATTTTATTATTTAGAGTTTAG
Organism: Anthopleura xanthogrammica; assembly: GCA_964019055.1. NCBI lineage: Eukaryota > Metazoa > Cnidaria > Anthozoa > Actiniaria > Actiniidae > Anthopleura > Anthopleura xanthogrammica. The sequence continues at coordinate 3,968,304 of OZ025223.1, read as the reverse complement.
GATTTAAGAAGACCTCAGTTACATAATTTGTGCACTAGACTAATGTAAGCACCTTACAAGTTTTATATTGAGTTTTCCCACAATTTCACTGGCTCTGTACATTGTACTATGAATTTTATTATTTAGAGTTTAGGATTTAGGAAGACCTCAGTTACATAATTTGTGCACTAGACTAATGTAAGCACCTTACTGGTTTTATTTATTTATTTATTTATTTGAGAATTTGCCCGCAGACTCAGTGGTACTGTACAATAGGACACGGGGTCCCCTTCGAGGTACATTGCACCAATTCCCAACCCCTTAAAACTCCCATACCCATCCCACAATCGACCCATTAAAAAATCATTAGTAAAGGCCAGACACTGAGGGTGGTCACTGCCAGGGTTTCTTTACGTCCTCAGTGGTTCTTTTACGTCCCTCCGATGCAGGGTTAGGTCTTGTCGCACGATCGTGACGTCACTTACCTGTGCACATACATGACGTCATGTTTGGACCAGCGTAGTCCAGACGGTGGTCCCTCCTTTGATCGCTGCGCTCTTGTTGGACAGCCCTAGGATCAGCGCTGCTCTCATTCTTATCATTCTACTCTTGTAGGTCTCTTAAGGCGCGATTACACGAAGCAATTTTCTCTGCAACTTGTCTCGCAACGGCGTTGCGACACAAGTTGCAAGAGGGTTTACACGGTGCAACGGAGATGCAATTGTGGCCAAAAGTAGAAACGAATTCTACTTTTCGCAACGATTGCTGCAACTTGTCTCGCAACATTTTTCAAATTGCGCTGTAGGTTACACGCCGCAATGCTCCATGCAACTTGTGTCGCAACGCCGATGCGACACAAAAAGCAGAGAAAATTGCTTCGTGTAATCGCGCCTTTAGGCGAGTAAACTACTGCTACTCCACGTACCCTTGATTACCAAATCACAGTAGTAATGTTTCTAATGTTAGACAGACAGACAGACAGACAGACAGATCGAAAGACAGGATCAGGCTGACTCACTGGCTGACTTGCACAAAAGGAACGGATAAACAGACAGACAGAAAGACTGATAGACAGAAAGACTGACAGACAGACAGACAAACAGAGGATCACGATGACTCACTGGTTGACTTGCGCAAAAGGAACGGATGAACAGACAGACAGACAGAAAGACAGAAAGAGGATCAGGTTGACTCACTGGCTGACTTTCGCAAAAGGAACGGATGAGTGGAGAGACAAACGGCCAGATCGACAGACAGACGGACAGACAGACTCAACCAAGCACATAACACTGTTCTCTCTGTTTTATTATCAAAACACAACGATACGGTCACAGACCAAGAGAAACTATAATCACGGCGATACACTACTCACTAATATTATTATCAATAATTGAATGTTATTTTAATAATATAATGATTTATGGTATAATGAATGGAACAGAGATCATGTAATTAGAATAGACCCCTTGCCGCACGTCGGAACCTAGCTCAATATAGAGGACAAAACAATAGGCTCCAATTCTCAGGAGATTGAAATTCTTTTGTTTTTTCCTCCAAATTGAGCTGCTTTGACGTCACGTGAAAGGGGTCTATTTTCTGAAGATACTAGATTTTGTAACTGAAGACGCGCGCTTTGAAATTCCAATTTTTATTCATACTAAATCCTATTCCTACTATATCTTACCCCTCCCTGCCTTGAAGCTCTTTCTAAGACAGTATTAAGGATTTTGGCAATAAAAATACAAAAAACTAAGACGATTGGTTCTTGATTTTTAAGCTACTAATCTACCCAATCGCCTTGCGCTTTCCCTCGTGACTTAGTTTGTTTCCAAATATAGATACATGTATGGCGCTGATGCGATTGATGATTCTCGTTCTCGGAGCCTGCGTTCCTTTTGGTCTCCGCAAATAAACGAATTGTCCCCTCCATAGTTCCCTGCGCCATCTTGAAAGATAGCAGTGCCTTGGCGTCGAAGCGAGACATAAGGTGACCTTGCAATGATAGACACATATGATAATTGTCCAATGTCTCGCTTCGATACAAAGGCACGGCTACCTTTCAAGATGGCGGAGTGAACTGTGAAGAGGACTCTTAAGACTCTGAGTGAAGTTTTGGTCGTATCAGCCACTCAGAAACATTGACAGTTGAATTTGCTCTAACGCCTTACTTTTTTGGCGGAGACAAAAAAGGAACGCGGGCTCTGAAAAAAAAAAGCGAGTGGCTGTTTTTGAGCATGCGCAGAGTATTAGAGAATTTTAGTACCCAGGAATTCTCGTTTCCTTCTAGCCGGTAAGAAGACTAGGGAATAGAGATAGTTATATAACTGTACATAAAATAGTTTTAGAAAGTCAGTGTTTTCCAGTCCTCCAAGCGAGCAGATGAACACTGATTTAATTAATAAAAGTATAATAATTTATTAACTATCAATTAATTTTCAATTAATATATATTACATATTAATCATAAGTACCATAAAAGGTCAAAACCCATTTCAATAGCACTCCAGAGCAGCCCTGAGCAAGACAAGGAATGTCAGGATTATCGTAGCCCGCGTTGACTTGTACTCGTTGGGTAGCGGTTTCCTGCTTAGCCACTTGTACTTTCTTGGAATTAACTAATTTCTTTTTAGAAACCACATTTTTCTTGGTACTAAGTTCCTCCTTATTTGTATTTTTCATATTTTTCTTAATAAAACGGTTTTGTTTTTGTGGTTTTCCTAAAACAAATACTCCAGTTCCTTTATCTCCATTATTATATTCACTTCCGTATAATCCACTTCCGGTATCTTGTGTTTCGTCACTTCCGGTGTTTCCACTTCCGTCGTTGGTGTCCTCGCGGTCCGTATCAGGCGTATCTTGGTTTGAAGGCCTTGAAATATGGCTTCTATCGTAGACATATTCAGTGAAACTTGCTGAATCACTCTCGGTTAGATTGAAGAGGTCGTCAACTATGTTTTCTTCTGTTTCGGCAGATGAATCATTCGTTTTGGGTCGCTTGACCTTATTTCGTCGTACACCAGGGGGATAGGGAAAGTCGAAGTTTGGGTCCTTAAAAGCAAAACAAAAAAACTTAACGACCACATAAGACGTTTACGCGTTGAAATCTATTTTTGGACATGAGGAAGTTAGAAAAATGTGAATGGTTATTGCGTTTCCCTGTATGGCGTGGCGTAGCGTGTCGTGTCGTGAAGTGGTTTTGCTTTTGGACCCGGAAGTCGTTTTTCCATGCGATTGACGTCATACTTACAGTGAGGACCCTCGAACCGGGAACACTGAGGTTTTTTCATACTTTTTTTCTCCTTTATCCCTTGTGTGAATCGATTGGAAATATGATTTATTTTGAACAATAAGATTATTTGAGTTCAGTGCTTCATTTTCAGAAGGTTTGAAGCAGTAGAAAGTTCTTACAGCGCGACGCGCCTTACTGTGGCCACCCTGCCAAAGTTTCGTACAAGTACGATAAATCACTTCTTGCAAAGAATTTCCACATGAAAAAGACTGCCTACGAAAGTATTAAGTGTTAGCAAGCCAAAAGAGCAAAACTGGTTTTAGAAATACAGATTTTTAAGCATTTTCTTCAAGCTCTTGCTCCGAAGTTCAAATATTTGCGGTAACAACAAAGCAAGTTCAAATGCAAATTTACAGATTCTCGCTTTCTGATTGGCTAACTTGTAAAAAAATTTTTTTGGGTGGCTACGGTAAGGCGCGTCGCGCTGTAAAATAAAAAATATCAAGTGTTCATAGTTCGAGTGTCCTCACTGTAAGAGCTCTATTGCATAATTCCGTACCGTTAAATGCAAAATAAAACCAGGATAACAGTAGTCATGCCAAACTTACGTTATGTTTGATGGTCTGTATTTTTGAGGCTTGTTGTTTGGTTTGGTCATCAATAACCTGTTCTTCCAGATCTTCGACATCTGTTTCTTGTTTGCTTGTATCGAGGTGAAGCGTGCCATACCCATCGACCACTCGATCGCCGATCTCGTTCAGTGGGTTATCGATCAGTTTTAACATCCATTCACCATGAGGATTCTCACCTGTAGGTTAGAGTACAGTACTGAGTGTGATAAAGAAACAGATGTTGGTGTACCATTTGACATGCATCAATCAGTCGATCAAGCTTGCAAGCAGGCAGACAGACAAGCAGGCAGACAGACAGACAAGCGGGTAAGCAGGCAAGGAAGCAAGCAGACAAGCAAATTAACAAGGAAGCAAGCAGACAAGCAGACAATTAAGGAAGCAAGCAGCTAAGCAACCAAGGAAGCTAGCAGCCAAGCAGGCAGCCAGACAAACAGACAAACAGACAAACAGACAAACAGACAGACACACAGACACACAGACACACAGACAAACAGACAAACAGACAAACAGACAAACAGACAAACAGACAAACAGACAAACAGACAAACAGACAAACAGACAAACAGACAAACAGACAAACAGACAAACAGACAAACAGACAAACAGACAAACAGACAAACAGACAAACAGACAAACAGACAAACAGACAAACAGACAAACAGACAAACAGACAAACAGACAAACAGACAAACAGACAAACAGACAAACAGACAAACAGACAAACAGACAAACAGACAAACAGACAAACAGACAAACAGACAAACAGACAAACAGACAAACAGACAAACAGACAAACAGACAAACAGACAAACAGACAAACAGACAAACAGACAAACAGACAAACAGACAAACAGACAAACAGGTAAGCAAGCAAGAAAGAAAAGAAAGATGTGCGCGTATTAGAATTAGAAACGTTTTTCATTATTCACGGCTCTAATCTCTTTACCAACGTCATTATTATCAAGTTTTCTTCTTACCCCAGCAGTGCACAGTCATAAACGCCCAATTATCAAGTCCTTCCTTCGAGTCGTCATAGCGACGTGTCGACAGCATTTCATTTTTAGTCCCGGATGGTGACGTCAGCAAAAGGCTAACGTCTCCACGGCGACGGTGAATGAAACTGATGGTCAAAACCACGTGTTCCAGCTTTTTGATCTCGGCTTGTGTGTTTTGACATCCTGTAGTTGGAATGTTGATGCTTAGGAATCCTCCAGCAGGAATGTCTCTAAAGAAGAATGCATTTTATTGTCAGGGGGAACCACAGGTGGTGTGCTCCTACGATTCTCACCAGGGGCGAATCCAGCAATCTGAGTATGCAAATGTCTCACACACTCACTTGCTCACTCAGTAAGATGTTTACAGATCGATATTTTGACCTTTATCCATCGTCTTACGTTATCTGTTTACGAACGTAACGTTACACAGAACTCACTTTCGGACGTCGTACGAATACGAATTCGAAGTTCTTATCTGATAAAGACTCGAGCATCTATTTATATCAGCATTTGGAATTTCACTGTTCGATGTGGGATGATGTCTAGCACTGAGCATGCGCACACTCGTACATAGCTTTAGGTTTGGATTATTTATAATGGCCATGATATCACGTGACACCTGGGCAACATGTTGGTTGTTTTGTCAAAAAAAAACCCAAGGAGTTTTATTTAATAGACCCCTTCCAGCACGTCGGAATGCAGCTCAATTTGGAGGACAAAACAATAGGTTCCAATTCTCAGGAGATTGAAATTCTTTTGTTTTGTTCTCCAAATTGAGCAACTGTGACGTCACGTGCAAGGGGTCTATGAATGGCGGAATGAGCCATTACCTTTCTTGTAGCCCTGCTGCTCCCGTACACTGCCGCTGAGGTCCAACACCAGTCCATGTCTTAGCCTTTTCCACCATTGCATTGGCGTCTAATCGCCCAAAACCAAACTTATGGTTGAAACTGTGACCAGCACCGTTGACCTGCCATCCGTCATCTACTGGGCTCGTCAGCTGTGCAGTCTCCACGATGATGTGCTGGACGTCACGCCAGGCTAAAGTAGGACTGGGAAGACAATATCAAATGAGCATTCGTGGGGGTTATGGGACAGAAGTTAAGTTTCGTGTTGCTAGGCAACGAAAAATTATTCTTGATGCTGACCAGTAAGAATGCAAGCCTTAGAGACGAGATCATTTTAAAAGATTGATCCTAAACGATTTCAATCGCCTTCCCCGAAAGGAATTATTGGTCACTATTTTTGGTTAGCATTTTTCGAGCATTTTCCGAGTATACAATGTAGACTTTTCTTGTTGATTGAAATAAAATTCCGCCATGAGTTTGACTAGCGTTTACGATTAATTTAAAGAAGGAAGAACTAGCATTTCATAACTTTTCTTGGCAGAATAATTGGAAATATTAATCAAAATAGGATGTTGAATCCTCAATTCTGATTGGTTGACCTTGAGTTTGTTCTGAAGGTCAACTCAGCTGGTAAGAGAAGGGAATTATTTCTACATATTAAAGGCTTGGTTGCCTTGCTAGCCAATCAGCTGCTTACTTTGCTTCGAGGATGAGAGCCACCATTCCTGCTGCTAATGGCGCCGCTGAGGACGTTCCCTTGAATTGTTCTGTACATTTGTTCTTTAGATCTGTTGTTATCTGTCACAAAAGAGAGAGAAGTTATTTTGGATAGAAATGACGCAACTGAACGTGCGCGCGTGCGTGCTCTGTGCTCTTATAAAGCACGCACTTCCCACCAATCAGGACGCGAGATTTATAGCAGTTATTTTATAAAACCCCTTACCACTTTGTTTTCTTCGCGTTCTCGATGCGCGCCACCATTGAATGTAACAGCAAGTGTTGATGAGCACAGTTCAGTATAGTAAGCAGACAAACCATGATCACCAATACATCCTATAGATATGGTATAGATGCTAGTGGTGTAACCATCACAGTTACAATCATCGTCTGTTAGTCCTCCGTTACCAGTAGCCCACACATAGATGTTCCCTTTACCGCCACGACCCTAGAAACAGGAATGACGTCATTAGGATCAACCAGAAAAACCGGTTATGAAGAGTCATGCAATATGTAACAAGACTTTGTTGCTTTCATCTTGCGGTTGACTTCCCAGACATTTCCTTGACTGTCATTTGAAATAAAGGGTTATGGATGTAGTGGTAATTTTCTCACTTCTGGGGCCGGTATTGTGTAAGGGTTTTCTCTGTCTTGCTCCCTCCTCAAAACCCATTGCTAAGTTTTAATTCCGCGAACACTGTGAGTTAGCCGTGCCCTGACTTAGATCAGCCCAGAGGTTGCTTCAGGGTTCAATCTGTGAGTTAGCCATGCCCTGACTTAGATCAACCCAGAGGTTGTTTCAGAGTTCTATCTGTGAGTTAGCCGTGCCCTGACTTAGATATCAGCCCAGAGGTTGTTTCGGGGTTCGATCTGTGAATTAGCCATGCCCTGACTTAGATCAGCCCAGAGATTGTTTAATAGTTCGATAAGATTACATTAGGGTCAGTTCGACAAAGCCATAAAAAGTCGCTCACCTTTTCTGCGCCCATCCTCAAAGCTTTGGCTGCCAGTGGTCCTGGTTTACCGAAAGTCTTGCCATCATCTTTAGGTCCCCAACAGTTACTGTAAACATCGGTGTACTGGTTCTCAAAGCCAAGAGAACTTGCTTCTAGAGCATCGGTTGCTTTACCATCTAACATCCGAATACCTGAGGGGGAAAATATGTGAATGAATAAATGCTCGAGATTCGAAAACCTAAGGGTTGATTTGCACAAAGAAATTCGTGTGGAAGCGTGGTGTAAGCAGATTGCATGCGAAAGTTGTAAGCAAAAGTTGTACCGTGTAAATCGGCATTAACTGTCGCATGCAATCTGCTTACGCCACGCCACATGTTACAACGTTTTACTTGTCGTACACAACAGTTGTGACCAAGTTGTAGGTTTGATTTACACGAAGCAATTCGTGTTGTAAGCGTGTTGTAAGCAGCTGATTGGTGCGACAGTTGTAAGCAAAAGTTGTACCGTGTAAAGCGGTATAACACTAGAATATAAAAAAATATAAAAATAAATGAGAATATCAAAAGTGTCAGGAAGATAGTGAAACTAGTTTTGTGCTGGGTTAATTTTCTGAGCCTCTTCGCAGGTTCTGATTATTATCGTTTGTGTTTTGTTTTTTTCTTCTGCAACATTCTTGATTTATCTTAGCTGATCAACGGTTTCCTCAACTGAAGACAAACTAAGAACAAACAGGAATGTTGCAGCAAAAAACAAACCACTGAAGTAAAAAGCACAAACGATAGTTGATTGTAACTGTCGTTGTTTGTTACATTTAGCCCTGAGGATGGGCAATTAAGCCCGAAAGCTTGGCAAAATAAATGTCAATTTATGGTTGAGGATACAATTTATGTTTGGATAGTTTTGTTGTTTCAACCATCTGTTCTGTCTTCCTTTCCCTTCTCTTTCCTTCTTTTCTTATCCTGACTTACTTCCTCATTTCCTTCCTCTTCTCACTTTCTTTCTTTTTTCAATGTCAAATGAAAAGTACTAACCTCCTATTTTTGCACCGTATGCCACACCAACACCACATATGCTATTGTTAGCAACAGCAGCGATTTCCCCCGCACAGCGAGTTCCATGGCTGGAGGAAATGATGACACAAATAAACCATATGATCATCATCAGCTTTTGTCAGCTAGTGCTGACCGAATGGAACGCGGGCTCTAGCGGGAGACCCGCTTTAACCAGCTGAGTTGACCTTCAGAACAAACTCAAGGTCAACCAATCAAAATTGAGGATTCGACATTGTATTTTGATTAGCATTTCCCATTATTCTGCCAAGAGAATTTATGAAATACGAGTTCTTCCTTCTTTAAATTAATCGTAGACGCTAGTCGAACTCATGGCGGAATTATATTTCAATCAACAAGAAAAGTCTACATTGTATACTCGGAAAATGCTCGAAAAATGCTAACCAAAAATAGTGACCCATAATTCCTTTCGGGGAATGCGATCAACTCAGCTGGAAGTATAGATCCCTTGCACGTGACGTCAAAACAGCTCTATTTGGAGGACAAAACAAAATTCCATCTCCTGGGAATTGAAAACCTATTGTTTTGTCCTCCAAATTGTGCCGCATTCCGACGTGCTGCAAGGGGTCTATACCATAAAATATGTACCCTTGTTAAGTATAGATATGTCTATACCTCTTTACCTTGGGCGTAATTTTTCCCATATCTATCAAACCACGTGTCATTCTCTTGAGAATAATATTCTTCGTTTGAGTTGTATCCACATTCATGTGTCTTCTCATGCACAACCGTTAAACAAAGAAATGATACTCTAGGGAATGACACGTGGTCTGAAATGGGGAAACACTACGTCCAAGCTGAAAATGTCTATTTTAAATTTATATAATTTCTGTAGTGAATTGAAGCATTCTCTCACCAGTTATCTGGATCAATATCTCTTGGCATTGGGTCGGGGTCATTGTCGTTGAAGTCATGGCTAGCCTTTGCTTCCTATTGCAAGAAAGAATACGTTAAGTATTTCCACCTGTGCATAAAAATGTCGATTTTCAAATATTTCCTGAGCCCTGATAGACCTTATGGGCTCACAAACCCATATAAGTTATCAGTGGATTTTCTCAAAGTCTTCGTTTTTCTGCCTTTTTTAAAATAGCATCTCATCTCCGAGGGTCTAGGATGCCTTATTCCGGGAGTCCACTAAACATTATACCTATTCATATCTTCCACGTCGCCCCCTCCCTCTAAATAGACCACAGAATCATTTTCAGAGCCTTTATTTGCGCTTATTTAATACAGTCAAAACGGCTCAAGCGTACCCCTCTAGAATGTACTACTGATTTTATTATTATTCGAATATTGTGTTCATTATTGACCCTGAATTTCCATTGATAAAACAGAACCCTCCAAACTTCAAAATAAATGATCTTCTTGAGTTTTGATTGGATTCTTCAACGATTGCCATCCCGAGGAAGAAAAATGCCACTATGAAGTTTACCACTATGAACACAGGGAGCCCAATTTAGATAAAAGTAAAAGGTGAAATAAAATCGGGAAAAAATCGCGTTTAATTATTTTTTTTTATATTCCAGGTCAAGATAATGTCGTCTATAATACGAACGAGCAAACAAGATCAGTAAAAAATGCACTAGACATTTTGTTCACCTTTTACTTTTATCTAAATTGGGCTCCCTGTGCTATGAAGTTTGCTTGACTGTCCACTGACTAAGAATGTAAAGTTTGGAGTCTTCCAATATATTAGCTATAAATATTTAAAGTGAATAATCACCTCAATATATTCGAATAATAATATCATTAATGGTGAATATAGGGAGGTACGACACTAGAGAAAAACGTTTGCGCATGCGTGCCTTTCAGCACGCTTCCCAAGAATTTATAGAGTTTCAGTGAGAAAATAAATGCTTGTTTTCTCCGAGTATAAAAAAAATTCGTGGGTATACTTTTGTGAGACCAAGATACTGTATTAATAAAGACAATATGAAAGAATGAGCCTTAAGTTTCAAGAACTGACTCTAAGTTTTGGCATTTTGTAAAGACTATTCTTCAGGCAAGTGTGAAAGTCAAATTTGAATATATCTACAATAGCATGAAGACGCTTTCGACTAATTTGCATACGGACTTAGAGCATGCGCAGACGTTTTTCACGCGTGTCGGGAGGTACGCTTGAGCTGTTCTGACTGTGACTAGTATAAGAATATTTCAAGAAGAGTATTTCAGTATTTGCTAAGCCAAGGTACTCACATAGTTTGGAAATAAATCTGGATGATGATAGTCCATCCCTATAGTGTAAAATAAAAGGAGATGTAGAAAGGTATTTTTAATCAAGTATCATAAAATAATTGTAATAAATCTCGCTTTCTGATTGGTTAGGGGCGCGTGCGACATTATGAGAGCACACAGCACGAGCGCGCACTTCTGTCTCGTTATTCTTGTCAGAAATAATAGCTACTCTAATAGAGTACAAACAGTATATCCGTGAAACATTAGTTATACTAAATAGTACTAATTCGAGCAAATTCTATTGTTTTCTATTGTTTAATTAGCACTATTTTGTACTATTTAGTAATTTGTATTTCACGGATATATTGTTTGCACTCTAACAATAATAATAATAATAATAATAATAATAATAATAATAATAATAATAATAATAATAATAATAATAATAATAATAATAACAATAACAATAACAATAATAATAATAATAATAATAATAATAATAATAATAATAATAATAATAATAATAATAATAATAATAATAATAATAATAATAATAATAACAATAATAATAATAATAATAATAATAATAATAATAATAATAATAATAATAATAATAATAATAATAATAATAATAATAATAATAATAATAATAATAATAATAATAAAATAAAAACGTTAAGCAAATTGGAAATAAATAAATAATAATTATAATGTTTATTTATACACATGGGTTTTTACAGCATGGCTGATGTGGTCGTATTTTTTTTTATTCTTTAATTTTTTTAAATTTCATAAAAGAAATAAAAAACTTGCTTGCTGTGTTGTACGTGTGTGCAGTTATAAAGCACTTGGGTATTGGCAGAACACAAGAGAAGTGTTGAGAAGTACTCCGCTACGTCTCGTGCTAGCTTCTCTTAACACTTCTCTCGTGTTTTGCCATCCCCGCGTGCTTTATAACTGCACACAGCACTCGCGCGCGTTTTCTATTTTTCCATTAGTGCATGTTAGACGTTGCCATGGTGATATAATTACCATCATCCAGGACAGCCAGGACCACGCCCTTCCCTGTGATACCCTTCCTCCAGACAGGAGTGACATTAATGTCTACACCAACTGGGCCTCCAGTCTGACCTGTGTTCATCTGCAATCACACAACACATCAGTCAGTAAAATACCCTTATTATAGGTCAAAACAATGGTCTAAAATAGAGATTTGATTTGATTGATTTTTGTGGTGGGTACATGCAAATCTGTACCCCTTCCCCCCTCAGAGACCTGTTGCAATACTCGATACTAGCTGTCAAATAGAACTATTTCTATTGAATATAGCATGACGTCATGTAATAATATTTGGCTACATATGACGTCACAACTACAATATTGGATTCGATATGACGTCACAGCCACCATGTTGACTTAGATGTGACGTCATGTTGCTTAGGACATGGCCACAACAATTTATATTATTGTGAGTCATATTTAACAAATATTCACCGAAGGCGAAGTGAATATCGTCTCATAATCACTGGTCGCTGGACCAATCACAGCGCGCGAAACTCTATATTCAAGTCTAAAATCCAATGTAGCTGCCATGTTTTCGATACAAGCTATACTGTGAGTATACTATTTATATATATATATATATACATTGCAGCTCATTTTCCTTACCAAGTACCACATTTCTTTGAACTTTGGGTCTTCAGGCATCCCATCCCGTTTTGTTCTGTGTAGAATCTTCTGCTGTTCTGCCCATTTTACCTTTATATTTAATGATGACAAATGTGGCCAATTTGTCAGAAATTAAGAATATAGACCCCCTGCAGTATAGCCTGAGAAAACTAACGTCTAGTTTCGCGGGCGACGAGGAGCGAAAAGACGTCTGTTTTCTCAGGCTACTTCAGTTGCAGCACTCCAGAATGCAGCTCAATTTGAAGGACAAAACAATAGGTTCCAATTCTCAGGAGATTGAAATTCTTTTGTTTTGTTCTCCAAATTGAGCTGCTTTTACGTCACATAAAAGAGGTGTATAGGAGAGCGTATAAAGGGTTGAAAATAAACAGGGGGTCCTGCATCACTGAGCATACCCTCCCCCCTCCTGGGCATACTATTAGGCGATACCCCCCGATGAATCAGCAAAGAACCATCCGATGTTTAATCGTTTTCGTTACCTTTTGTTCAAGAAGCAGTCGGTCTGTTCTATCACGATCATGTTCTTTATTAAACTCGTCTACTTCATCATGACGTAAATGATAATGACCCGGCAAATCTCCAATCTGAAAAAAAGATCAATGGCATTAGCTTTGATAAGGTCAAGAAAAAAACGAGTTGGGCTCGCAGTGCATTATGGTACTGTTTTAGGCAATAGACGCCATCTTGGAAATATGTCCCCTTAAACAGTCCCACAATGCACCCTTGAAAAGACAACAAGTCGGGTTCGTAAAATACCGCTGTGTTCCTTGATTACAGACTGATTTACTCAAGGTCAGCGGTAAAGTAAAGAATGTACAACCTCAACAATACAAACACTTTGAAATTCAACGGAATTTCACTGGAACACATGGATATATACCTTTTTACCTTGAGCGCAATATTTTTTCTATTTCGAGGCTAACAACGTCTCATTCACTAGTTTGTTGTGCATCCGAATACCCTTGGCTCCAGAGGTCCTTTCCGCTTTCCAACGGTCGGAGCGAGAATAAGTAACCTCTGGACCCCGGCCAGGTTAGCATCCGAATAACACATGAGACGAATAAAAAATCAAACTCAAACAAAGAATCCTATTCTCAAGGGAATAACACGTTTGAAATTGGAAAATATTACGTCCAAAGTAAAATGGAGTAAAAAGCTCTGTTTTACATAAAATTGAGGTTAACCCTAAGTAGAAGAGAACTCGAAAATGGATTACGTCAGTTTCTTGTTCGTAATTTCTGTATATGATAGAACGTATTTTATGTTATACGATCAAAATACACCGTATATCATTCTATATACAAGTTTTTCAAGAAAATACAATGCGATTTAATGTTAAGAGCAAGATATGTCATTACATCAGAGATCTCGCCAAATAGCAAGACCATACGTGTATCAGATACACGACGCATGCCCGAGCTCGAACTCTTTTTAATTAAAGGTCAAAAACTGAAGAATGTAGATGCCTTCAAAAGTGACCACGATCTATTTTTATGATATTTGATTGATATCTGTCTTCACTGTAGTGTTTCTTGTCTCTTATATCTGGTTTTTGATAATATTAGTGTGTTATTAAAGCAGGCACAGTATGATCCTTCTTGTTGACCTCCATGCTCTATTGATCATGAACCGATTGAAAGCCAAGGGCGTTTCAAATTTAAGGTTCAGAAAAACTCCATAGCTGTCTTGACTTGAAAATATTGTCTATTTTTTATTTTTTTTCAAAAATAATAATATAATTTTCTTGATTGTTTTGTGGAAAAGCTGTACTCTTTTTGTTTTGTGTTGAATGGCCAAACAAACCGGTCTAAACTATTCGCTAATTATTTATGGTTCTCTAGTTTTGGCAACACAATCCAAGCCATTAATCGTCCATATTTACCACAAAACAAGAAGCTTTAAGTCAACCAACCTTTCCTAAAACAGAAAAACCATGTCGTTTTGATATATCCAATATGTGTTCTTCGGCTGGATCTTGTAACTCCACTGCCCAAGTGTTCGTAAAATAACCTTCTTTCGTGGCAAGTTTTCGCTTCCATTCTCTAGACACATTCCTATTTCCATCGTATGAATGATGATTACTCGCTAAAGAACACCTAAATAATACTAAAACAAGTAAAATATAGCTTAATTTTATCGATATTATTTCATAATCCATATTTTTTTCAAAGTCCAGTGTGGATGTCCTTGGACTTTAAGGGGTAAAAGAACGCCTGGATGACGTTAGGGAAGAATTATCCAATTGGCTATCTGAAGTGACAGGTTTGTTACTGGTACATCTAGTGAAAGAGTTTTCGTATAACAGGTGGGCGTACAGATATGTCACACAGGAACCCCAAGAAATCTATATCGGGGACGTCTATTTTGAACGATTTGAGTACGGTTTTTTGAGTACCATATTTAGGAAGTATCAGATCCACGTGATCGTTTCGCGCCATACTTTCTTAGCAAATGCTCGCCTTTTCAACATTCAATGCATAAAAAATCAAGGTTGATTAATTTCCTCGCAATTGTCATTTGCTTGAGTAGTTATTCATTCTCAGTAAAAGAATTTGACATTTGTGTCATTCAAGTTATGTTAGATATTATTTGTCATATCCAATATGGTGGGAGTTAACACGTGACCTAAGCTCGTCTTTTGCCAATGGATTGCTGGAGTTAAAGTTTGAGGTAAAGTTTGAGGGAAGGGGGATCCAAATACTGAAAGACTGGGTACCAGTCCAGGTTTCAAACATCCGAGTGGTTTTTTCTTAGATTCTCACTTTCCTTGCTGTGAGACATGAGAGAGAGACACTTTTTATTTCCCAAACTTTTTCTTTTTTCCGGTTTTACCAAATTTTTCCTTTTTTCCACTTTCAAAAAAATTAAGGTTGAAATTTGCGAGTTTTGCTTGAAGAATAAGAGGCTAAGTGTTCACCTTTGGGATTCAGTTTTTAGATAATATATTCTTATTAAGATAAAAATAGAAAAATGGAACTCACTCTCAAAATGAATAAAATCTAAGAAAAAATTATCTTTTGATTTGGATTGCCGCTGACATAGCGATGGTGGGCTCAGTTTACAAGTGACGTCATATTTTTAGAGCAAACCAGGTTTTCGTGTTTCATTGAAATTTTTGCTACGAATTTTATAATTTTTCGGCTTTTATCTTCCCTAGTGATCATATAGGCATCATGTTTAGCTGGCTGGGTTATGGAGAGAGCCAGCAACCGAAGCAGGAAGAGAAGAAAGACGAAAATAAAGGAAAAAATGACGAGGAATTGAAGAAAGATGGCGACGAAGTGAACAAGGAGAAGGACGAGAAGGATGAAGCAGTCGAGTCAAAACAACAAGAATCAGAATCTAAAGACGATAACAGAGAGATTCCTGCTTCTAATCTGCAGCAAGACCTCGATTATGCTAAAGATATGGCCAAAAACGTTGGAAGTAAGTATTTCTTTTATAATATTGATAAACTGATTTGTATTTTTGTGTCGTATTTTTATTTGTTTTGTTCAATATTTAAATTACTTGAAATGAGGAAGATGAAATGTTGCTATAATTCTGCAGTGTATTATCTACAAAAGTTGATAAAAAATAAGTTTAAGCACTTTCAATGTCCTACTTGATAAAGTATTTTCATATTATAGTACAGTTCAAAAAATCCCCTTCTATTGTTGCTGTCCCCTCCTCTCCCTCCCCTCCCCTTCATGAAGATGAAAGAACCCCCCTGGATTTTCCAAGAAAGGTCCATATCCTACTGCCCTTCCCACAGCATAAATCAATTTCATTTCATCTTCTGTGGGGAGGTATTGATAATTCCTAAAACTGCAAATTTATAGACTGTAATAAAACTGTTCTTTTGTACTGTACTAAGGTTTCCTGTTCAGTATGGCAAGTGCTGCTTCTACGACTGCACTTAAGGTGAAAGATACAGTTGAAAAAAAGGTAACTACACTCATTTATTTAAACCTCCCAGTTGGCTCAATACTCCAGTTTCACATTCGATGGAAACCGCTGTTTTTGAAGACCACAGACTCATTTGCACAGGCTTAGCCTCGTCTATAAGTCAGCTATTCAACGACATTATTAAAAGTCTGTGGGATTTCAAAACATTGGTATTGTTCAACTTACACATTCTTTACATTACGGTTGACTTATGCAAATCATTAGCAACAGCCAACTGTAATGTAAAGAATGGGCAAGTTGAATAATACCAATCCTATGGACTTTTAATGGTGCCTTTGAATAGATGACTTATAAACGAGGCTAAGCTTGTGCAAATGAGTCTGTGGTCTTCAAATACAGCGGTTTCCACCGAATGTGAAACTGGAGTATTGGTTGAGCAGCAGACTATAAGTGATTTGTATTATGGCGTCATTTACTACCAATACCAGAATCCCTTGCACACTTTCTTTTGTTCAGTTAATTAGCATCAATTGTCTTACTATTCTCTTGAGGAAATACAAATTTTAATAAGAAAGAAAATTCGTGAAGCATCTTGGTAGTGGTAGTAAAATGACGCCATCATGTGAAAGGCCTATTGTGCTGGAGGTCATGGGTTCAAGCATTGGCTGGACTGAACATTAGGGTCTTTGGATATCTGACTAGAAGGTGCTGCCTTTGCTCTAAAAATATCTGCAAAAGGTTAAACCTACGCCGTGGCTCAGATGACCATGTAAAATGGTGGTCATCATCATCATCATCATTATCAACAGCATCATCATCATCATCACCACCACCACCACCACCACCACCATCATCATCATCATCATCATCATCATCATCATCATCATCATCATCATCATCATCATCATCATCATCATCACATCATCATCTTAAAGTTTACAAGGATAAAGATAACATCAATATTCATATGCACTTGTTTCCCTATGAGTTGTATATGGCCATATTATTATTAGTATTATTATTATTATTATTATTATTATTATTATAGTATTAATAGAATTTCTGCTATGTTCTCATAGACTATCCTTGGAGATTTCATGATTGAACAGGAAAAATTTGTCAAAGAAAAGCACAAGAGAACAGGTATTTCATGCAGATTTTATAGTGGGTCACATTTTTTAACATCAAATGCACCATTTGTTTATGAGAAATTTAAATGCTATGAAAGGTTGTTTGGCACAATTCATGATGTCATTATGAAGCTATACCATAAGTCTGTGCTAAAAGTAACAGCTGCTCAATGGTCAGACATGATGACCGCCCGCACTGCACTGAAAAACATGACCAGTTAATGTGACCTATCAAGAGGAATGGTCTAAGAGGGGTTTGGCCAGACAAGTACCAATTTTTGTCCAACATTGTCGGCCATTGTCCTGTCATTATCTTTAGCGCTATGAGTTTTTAACAAGTAAAGGATAAATTGTAATAGATGAACTTTCTTCACAGTTCCCTGCACCATCTTGAAAGATAGCCATGCCTTTTCATCCAAGTGAGACATAAGGTGAACTTGCAACATTTTGATGGAGACGTGAATAATTGTGCAAGGTGTTAAAAAGGTCTTTATCATTGCAAGGTCACCTCATGTCTCACTTAGATGCAAAGGCATGGCTATCTTTCAAGATGGTGCAGGGAACTGTGAAGGGGACTATTCTAATTTATACTTTACTTGTTAAAGAAAACTCTTAACATTATCTTCATAAATGAACATTATTTGAATGTGTTATGCTCGAAGAGAAAACAAGAGTATATATTGGTATTAATTTAGATATCATTTTTTTTAAATATTTCCTGTTAATATCACCAGAAACGGCTGTTCCGCCATGGGTTGGTTACAATGAAGAAGCTTCGATGAAATCACAGATTTTGGCTCTATCCACGGTATGTATTTATGAGGAATTTGATTCCCTGAATGATATATAAATTGTTAGTTTGCAGTCATTCCCAATTCCACATATTCCATTCCATTATCATTCAAGAGCATAATCTTTCAGGAACCACAGAGACAGGGAAGGTTGTTTATGGGCCACGTTGCCAGTTCAATAGACCCTTTTCGAATATGGTGCTGATGACATCAAACGAGGATTGGCCGTCTAATCTATTTCTTACATGGTTGATGGTCAGAGGATCTTTTTATCAATTAAAAACAGCAATCCACATAAAAAACCTGGAAAAAAATCTCAGTCTACATAAACTCAGAAAAGTCAAAACAACAAGGTTTCAATCACGACATCCGGGACATCCCAGGATCTATCCTCGTTTGACGTCATTGGCACCATGTGAAATAATTTTTTGTTTGAAGTGTTTTGTTTTCCTTGTCATGAGGGTTTTCTCTGGGTACTCAGGTTTTCCTCCATTGAGCACTGAGATTCCAAATCATCTGGTTAGCCTGACCCATGATTGTGCTTACCAGTTTCCATTTTTTCATAACGAATCCTGCTGGCTGTTTGCCAGATATCTTTTAATAATATTATTATTATCATTATTATTATTATTATTAATTACATTATGAAAAAATGTATAGACCCCTTGCACATGACGTCAAAGCAGCTCAATTTGGAGGGCAAAACAAAAGAATTTCCATCTCCTGATAATTGGAATCTATTGTTTTGTCCCCCAAATTGAGCTGCATTGCCACTTGCTGCAAGGGGTCTATACCCAAAAAATGTACTGTTTGTTAAGTACAGATATGGACTGTCTTTTTCAGGATGAAAGGAACTTTCTACGGGATCCTCCTTCAGGAGTACAGTTCCACTATGACAATGATAGCATGTTCCCTGTTGCCTTAGCAACCCTAGAAGAAGATGAAAACCTACAACAAATGAGATTCAATCTTGTACCTAAAAAGTATGTCAAACATTTGAAATGTTCAATTATATATATATATAATATTATATAATTTATATTTCACAACCATCACTCCCCATATGGGGCTCTTCTGTGAGGTTCGCTCCACACACACTACCACTACATTATCTAATTTACAACATACCACACTCAACTCACATGTTGATTTTTATGAAGGAAGAAAAACCAGAGAACCTGGGGAAAAAAAAACCCATGGCAAGGGGAAGAACAACAAAATGTGAATTCTCCATTTCACTTTCATTATGTCTTGAAACCACAACCTCAATTTTACCTGTGAGTTAGCTGCACTTTTACTTTGATCAGCCTAGTGGATGTTTCAAAGCTCAAAGAGTTGTTAGTATAAAGTTGTAAATATTGATTGATACTGTATGATTCAGGGTTAAAGAAGAGAGGTTCTGGAGAAACTATTTCTATAGGGTGTCACTGATCAAACAATCAACTCAGCTTACATCATTAGCATCAGGTGGTGCTGAAAAACCTGCCACACAAGCTGAAACCACTGAAGGACAGGCAGAAACTGGTAGGTATGATGATGATGATGGTGATGGTGATGGTGATGGTGATGGTGATGGTGATGGTGATGGTGATGGTGATGGTGATGGTGATGGTGATGGTGATGGTGATGGTGATGGTGATGGTGATGGTGATGGTGATGGTGATGGTGATGGTGATGGTGATGGTGATGGTGATGGTGATGGTGATGGTGATGGTGATGGTGATGGTGATGGTGATGGTGATGGTGATGGTGATGGTGATGGTGATGGTGATGGTGATGGTGATGGTGATGGTGATGGTGATGGTGATGGTGAATAAAGATGGCGATGATGATGGTGATGATGGGGATGATGATGGGGATGATGATAATGAATAAAGAATATTGTTGGTGATGGTGGTGATTTATAACGAATAAAGATGATGGCTTTGATGATGGTGATGATGTGATCATCATCATATGGTGGCCATAACAATGATGATAATAGGATGGTAGATGGATGGTAGATGCTAAGGGCAAATTGATGATGATGACAATAAATATTACTAATTATCATATGACCGTATTTCACTGTACGCGTGATTCTAAAAAAAACCTTTGGGGAAAATGTCGTCAGCAAAAAAAGTACGCTTTTCCGAAAAGTGTAATAATTTCCCGTTCGGACTCGCCGTTCGGACTCGCTGCCGTCAATCATGTAAAAACTACATATTTTGATTCGCATTTATTAAAAACGCTTTGAAATCGATTTTTTATATGTGGTCATATGATAAAATGCTTATTGACTGAGTTAAGGTCGGTCCGAACGGGAAAATATTTGGCTCTCGGTCCTTGGCACGGAACTCGCTGCGCTCGTTCTGTACTTCAGGACCTCGAGCCAAATATTTTCCCGTTCGGACCTCCCACTCAGTCAATAAGTACATAATATGATGATAATTATTGCTACTGATATGGACCCCATGCAGCACGTCAGAATGCATCTCAATTTGGATGACAAAACAATAGGTTTCCAATTCTCAGGAGATTGAAATTGTTTTGTTTTGTCCTCCAAAATGAGCTGCTTGAAGTCACATGAAAGGGGTCTATAAATTTTGCTTTTAATTGTTAATAAATTTATCAGCAGTTTTATTGTTTGTCACTATTATATATTTGCCATGTCTAGACTCTTCACCAAGTGCAGCAAAACCCATTCCTGCTAACGTTGACAAGGTAACTAGTTAGTCTTACAAAAATGTAGATGCTTAGAATATGCTTACACCATATCATCTACGACGTATTATTGCAATTAAATGCTGCGGCTCCAGAAAATAACATTCTATGGGGTGGGGAGGGTCTTAGGAGGCTATATTGTGTAGTTCCAGAAAATATTGATACCTCCCCATAAAATATATATCTATACCTCCCCCACAAAGGGATGCTCGCGTGTGAGCGTATTCCTATGTAACAAGTGCAATATAAGTCAATTTAGTACTTCCAGTTGGCGGGGAGGGTCTTAAGAACCTAGTATATAATTCATATAGTTCCAAAAATATCCATACCTTCCCCACAGAGAGGGACTGGAATTTCCAAGGGGTGGGGAGGGTCTGAGGAGGGTATATTGTGTAGTTCCAGAAAATATCCATATCTCCCCAACAGAGGGGGATTAGAATTTCCAAGGGGTAGAATTTCCATGGTTCGGTGGGTATTGGTAGTATCTTTATTTTCATTATTGTTTGTACCTAAAGGTCATTAGGGGCCATTCATTTTTTATAGGGGAGGGGGATGGTGGAATTCCTGTAGGAACCCACACAGAAAAATCTGACCACCCTCTCTGTTGCTGTAAACAAATTCTGCCCCCCCCCCCCATTGTCCATGAAATTAAATCCATGACCCCCCCCCCCCCAACCCTTATTCTCACATTTTTCAGAAACTACTTTGAAACTGATAGATTGATGGATAGTGAATAACTTCTGCAATGGTCAGTTTACCAAACATATTCAAATTTGAAAATCACATTAAAAATCTGTTTCAGTTGTAAAAGTGCTGTGGATTTTTCATGTGTCCCCCCCCCCCATGACTCTAATTTTTCTATGTGGCCCCCCTCCTTGAGCCTGATTTTGTTTAATGCCCCCCCCCCAGAATCCCACCGGACCCTCCTCCCAAATAAAAAATGTGAAAGGTCCCTAATTTTAGGTTTTATTTTTGGTTAGACGTATATAACAACCCTGTTTATGACAGATATAGAGGGATTGTATTGTGATTAGCTGGTAGACAGGGCTTCGTTATTTCTTAATTATTAAGGTTCAAGTTACTATGTCACATGGTAACTGTCTGATATTTCTATTTATACAGGATCATATTGACGACATTCCTGACAGCCCAACTCAACATGAATTCATTAGTGATGACTACGTACATCAAGAAGCCCAACACGGTAAATATATATAATATATATAGTCACCTGATTGGTCAAGAACTATGCTGTAATACTTTAAGCACAGAAACTTAGAAGTTCTATTTCTTAGATAATGACGCTGGTGGTTGGTGTGCACAGTGTTCTTAAATGAGCACTTGGGAAATATATGGTACCAGCTTACAGTATGACCTATTGTTGGAGCAGAAGTACGGAAGTGTGGAAAAAGCTCTTAAATTTTTCATGTTTTTTGGGATTTGATTAAAAAAAACTCTAATATCTCTAAATAGTTTTTTCCCCAAAGTTGATCCGATAAAAGCAAAAAAGTTATAACTCAAACTTTGTCCTAGATAAGTGCGCTAGGAATTATAGCAGAGCCACCTTAAGTTCATAAGTAGTTGTCTGTGGCTTAGGCAAACTCAAAATATTAGTGTTAGTGTTAAGTAAGGATGTCTGAGGAGATGTCTGAGTTTTGGATTCCCTTAAGCAAAACATTACTAACTCAGACGTTCATGTTTGTACTGTAAGTTCGATAAATTTTTATGTAATCCTATACACAGGAAAAAGTCAGGTCCGCACCTAGGGAGGTGCACAGGGTGTGTCCACACCCTCCCGTAAGCTCCAAAGGTCCACATTTTAGTACTGTATGTCCAACATTCAGGCTGCAATTGGTTAATGTGAAAGATACTCACAGTATATACATTTTTAACACATTTTTAAGGGACAGGTTTAGATGTCAAATTTCACATGTGCCGAATCTAATGCAAATGAACTCAAACCATAAGTTTTGGTCATTTGTACTAGATTCGGCAAATTTGCCCGGCCATTGTTTTGGTTTGGCCTTCCACCGGCAATACAAAACGGTCACATTTTTTGCCTGGATTTGGTCCACTTTAGCCTCAGTTGCACCCCACACAAAAAGTCCTGGATCAGGCCTGAAAGTGCTGTATCTGGAGTTGTCTTGGTTATGGCCTAAAGCATTTCAAAATATGTTAATCAAATTATTGGTTATTTTAGAATTGAGTCATGAAGACCTGCAGCAAATTGGAGTAGATCGAAAAGCAATGGCTGCCGAAAGTGATTCTAAAACCAAAAAAGCACTTGATCCAAGTAAGTAAATACTAGTAAATATTTTCCCTTCCCATATATGCTCTAAACTATCTATAGATGATTACGTAATTATTCAATTCTAGCCCTGTAGCCCTGTTAACAGATACCTTCTGGACCTTGCCCTCATTTCACTGTAAATTAGACATGCACAGGAAGAAAATTGTGCACACCGCAGCTGTCAGTTTGCTAGAAGCAGGCACATAGCTCAGTTGAGGTCCATAGTTTGATACTCAGGATCTCCACATCTGTTTTGACTTCTCTCTAACCTTGTAGCTTTAGCTTTGAATACTCTTAAAAAAGAGCACTGACGGAGGGAGGGGGTAAAGTGTGCACTGTTGGCTTCCTACCAATGTTAGATATAGGTACTTTACCTTTACATTTAGTTTATAAAGGATGTCTACTTATCTCATTTCCAGATCCCTTATTTCTTATGCGCATGCTCAACGAAATAAATTTTTTCTCAATTAATCGTTAATAATTTATTCACAATACATCAAGGAAAGCACAAAATATTTAATTATTTTAGGCTTAAACAAGACTATCTTAATTTATTATTGAAATGACAGAACCACCTCCTGAAGAAGAAGACCTCCCAGAATGGGAAAAGGAATTACAACAAGAACTGCAGGTGAACAACAGCACTTTTTATAATTCTGTGATCTAACGAACTCCAAACTTCTGGCAAACATGTCAAGTTCATTCCGATTGAGCGATAAGGAAATTCTCTTGACTAGACAGTCATTTTTACATGGGAATTTCTTTATTGCTTGAGATCGGAATGATCTTGGCCATTGTAAATTGATTGACAGAAGCCAAAACGCCAGACGTCTGGAATTTGTAGATCGCAGAATTATGAAAAGCTTTGTAATTATTCGTGTACAGTCCAATGATCACATCTTGGCCACATCCTTATAACTCCCTACACCCTACCCCAACAGGTTGAGGATGTGCATTTTTCTTCCTACCAAACCCCCCCTCCCCCCTAATTTCTGACTTTTCGCTGATTGGCTCGACTACCCAAAGTTGGAATGAATGCATTGTTTTCATTCTACATTTTGATTGTCTCACTGTCTAAGTGGCCCCAGTTATAGTAGTCCCACTGTAATAGTTAAAAATTCTACAGGTAAAGAAAATTTTGTGTTGTGATCAAAAGCTTGAAACATTAACCAATTTAACTGGGAAATGATATGACAATAATTGTTGTTGTACATGCACCTATAACATTCAGCAGCTCAGTCACATGGTTTGCTTTGCCAGTGCTTTTGTTCGTGCACTCAAGGGGTGGATCCAGTATTTTCTTCAGGGAATGTTGCTGTTTTGGAAGGACACCTGCACAAGAAAAACACCTATGATTTTGCTGCAGAGGGTTTTGTGTTGTTGCCTCTCGTTTTCACTGTTGCTGTTGCTAAATAACTTAAAATTTTGGGACTTGTTTTTTTAGGACTATGAAGTTGTTGATGAAGGAGACAATGGAGAATGGGAGAAAGAAATAGAAGATCTTTTAGAAGCAGAAAGCTGAGGTGAAAAGTACATTTCAATACTGTTAAATCAAAAAATATTTGGTAACATTAAATCGGCATGCCCCACACGTCACACTAAAGAATTGACCATATTCTTTGGACGGCATAAGGCATGCCCAACACGTCACACTAAAGAATTGACCATATTCTTTGGACGGCATAAGGCATGCCCCACACGTCACACTAAAGAATTGACCATATTCTTTGGACGGCATAAGGCATGCCTCACATGTCACACTAAAGAATGGACCATATTCTTTGGACCAATCACAGAATGTGACTCAAAATGCTCAAACATGTCACTCATGGTTGCAGCAAAGTATGGCTCATCTGTAGCATGAGTAGCCCACTTTAGATATTCTGGTTGAGTGATCACACACAAAGCAATTCAAGATGAGGCCCAGGGCAAACAATGAAGAAATCCTAATATGAATAGATAAATCAAACTTGTTTATAGAGGGTTGCATGTAACTGTACAGTAATTCAACTGACAAACCTGTGGCCATCTTTTAACATCTCTTAAGTTGAAAGGGGATGGGACCACCATTAACGTGATCATCAGATCAATGTGAAGGTCTAACCAGTTGCAGATATGATTATTACAAAGGCAGCACCTTCTCCTCAGTTATTCTAAGACCCTGAGTGCTGGTCCGGCCAGGGCTTGGATCTATGACCTCCCGCACGATAGCCCGATGCTCAACCAACTGAGCAAAGAAGTTCTTTTATTTCACTTTGCATGAATATCCAACCAGAATATTGAATGTGGGCTATTATTCACAGAAAAAGAGTTTTAACAGTCAACAGGTTATAACAGTACAAATATTATAAACATAAGTTGTGAGAGTATAAGATTGTAAATGTACATTCAGTAAAAAAACCCTTATAAAATGTCATAAATGTCATAAATTAAATCTCAATTTCAGATGGTTTTTTTTCTTTATGATAAAATGCAAGCCGCACACATTGAAATCAGCACTGTTTATTTAACTTTTTTATTTGAATTCCAAAATTCTTGAAACTTGGCCATAAATCACAATTCAATGTTCCTCACAATCGTATGTTTTTACTTTTTCTGATTTTTAGATTTTAGGCGGGAAAATGGCATCACAATATAGGCACCAAAATTTCAAGCTAATGCTATGACCAAAATAACCATATTGTTTGAAATACCTTGACAAAAGGATCTCAAAATTGGAGAACACTTGTTTTGAGCAATAAAATCAAGACGTGGTTCTTAAAGGGGCTAAACCTATCTATATGGCCCCAATAGTAGCCAAGCAACATATTTTCTTCACAGTTAAAAGTGGTGGGTAAAAATTGTTCATTTTTTTCAGCATCTAAATTGTGAGATGACATCATTTACTCAACCCTATTGTTCTTTTAGTTCTTAAACCTAAATTTCTCAACTGCAAGTGGCTCCCAGGCTAAGATTTTTGCAAATCTGGTTTTCCTGATCCTAATTGAGTAATATTATCCTCAAATATTTGAATTATTCGGACTTTCGAAAATGGGGGCGTTTTCATCCAAGTGCCCCTTTAAAACCTTCTATTTTGGCCATTTTGTTCTATTTTTAGTATCAAAATGGACCAAATAAAAGTTTCTAAAAGGATAACCTTACCATAGGCCTTTTGCAACTTACGGTCATGTACAAATGAATCTGTACTCAAGGATCACAGGGGTAGAGTGATCTTACTTGACCCAATAAAATAGTAAGCACATACAGAGTCGTGGGTGGCATAGTGGTATACTGCTAACCTCTCACAACTGTGGTCTGGGTCCAACCCCCACCTTGGGTTGGATCATATGTGAGTCGTTTTATTTGATGTAATTATCTCCCTTGCCACGATGTTTTTTCTCCGATTTCCCTCCCTCCGAAAAGATCAACATGTGAGTTGAGTGTTGTATGTTATAAAATTAATATAGAATTTAGTTGTAGTATGTGTGGAGTGAGCCGAAGGGCGGATCCAGGAATTTGTTGACAGGGGAGTCCAAATGTATATTTCATACAAAGTTTACTTCAAACCTGTGGCAAAACTAAATTTTAGGGTAAAACAGTGGATCCTTAGGTATGACAGGGGGTCTGGACCCCCCTGACCCTTCCCATGGATTCGCCCTTGGAGCCTCATGGAAGAGCCTGTATGGGGAGTGATGGTTGTAAAATAGAATTTTTTTTAGAGCAGTTTTCGTATGAGTGGAAAGCATACAGTACTGACTGACATGCCATTACATTGAAATGGCTTCCCATTGTCTTCAAGTAATTCATCCAATCACACGTAGTTACTGTAGGATAGGATTTGATGTGGCTAAAGTAAAACTATGAATTTGACGTATTGTTTCCCACTCCTATGAAAACCACTCTAGAAGTCACTGATTACATTGATTATACAACCTCGTTTCATAGGTCAAATATCATCAATATTTTTTTTTAATGAGAAAAAGGCGTATTCAAGATTCAAGAGAAGTAGACATTTAGTCTTTTGGACAGCATTTATTTGTAAATAAACTGTGAATGGATAATTTGTTGCTTTTCATCATATTCATTTTTCAAAACTGTCATTAATCCTGAGTATAAGTAAAAACTCCTGGTACTAATAATTTTGTGTTGTTGATGAAAGCCTAAATTCTCATTTGTCAGTTTAAAGAAATGACTGAATGCTGTTGGGAGAATTTGGGTACCTCTTGCAGTTTCTTCAATATGCTGCCTAATTTTGATGTCATGTTAAATAAGTTCTTAGAAAGAATTGCATAACATAATATTATAGTTGAAATATGGAAGGAATTTGATAGCACAAAATTTTTCCAAACGAGCATGATTTGAGTGGATTGTAATGATTTTATCTGCACATACTGAATTTTGAGGTTTCTGGTTCTCTTCGAGGTACTGCAGACTCAACAGCACTGATATTTATGCACGGAAGAAATAGGTATGACAGCTAGCACATAGCAACATTTGTCAATATCAGCTAACACGAAAACGCTCAACAATTGCTCAATAATCACTTTCATTCTCACTTTCTATTTCCCTTCAATCTTTCTAAATTTCATTCATTTTTTTATTTGTTCATTCAAAACACTGATAATCACTGAAATTAGAAACATGGTTTAAGGTCAACTTATGCATTGAAAGCAAAATTCTAGAGAAAAACTTAAAATTCCTGTCACAGAGCTGGAAGTTACATTTAGTATAATGAAAGTTAACATGATCAAAACATTGTTCCTTAGAGGAAGAAAACTCTGGAATGTTTCTTACAATTATAATTCTTTGCTGATCCGAGGCTATAAATTATAGAGTGAATTGATTTATTTGAAACGCCTTAAAACAGCTGATGTAATGGATGGGAATATTATTATTTTATACTTCGATCTCATCAATAAAGCAATGAAATTCAGCTCCAACGCGCTCTTTGTCATACAAGTTCACTTGCTCCATAAAATATTCTGAAATATATTCTGTATTCCTCTTCGAACTACAGTAATAATGTTTTGTCGTGTTCTCTTGTTATCGCCCAGGGGACAATGTCTCGAACGAAGAGAGCGACTTTATACAATGATATCCAGAGACGCCGCAATGTGGGCATTTGAGGGCTTGAGAATACTCCGAAAAAAACTGAAAAGAGCTTTCCTGCTCTAGATTTACTACTGGCTTTGCGCAATTTTGACAAGCGACTCTATTCTGACAACACGGCGAAGCAGCAAATATATCATAGGTGTAAAGAGTTCCAAGTTGATGTGTGGAGCCATCCCATGGTTTATTACAGAGTTTACACCTGATAGTGTTTGGCGTCCCCTCTAAACATTGCATGCAGACTGCTGTTAAATACTGTGCCTTCCCCTTTTGTTGAGAAACGTCGATGCAACAGGGAGCTAATTCTCGTGGAGTTAGAAAAAACGTCCCGTCCAGAAGAGGGTATTTGTCAAAGACACTTAGCTCTCGACTGCAAAGAACACAGTGGACAGAAGATAATAAACGAGTAGACAGGCTTGAGAGGACAAACTGTCGAGCATCGTCCACTCCCTCATCTTCCATTTTAATGTGGTAGGGGTTGACTTTGTGTTTAGGTAGAACGGCTAGGAACGACCCGAAATCCGACCTTTTCAAGAAACTCAAAGATAAATTCCCATTTGTGGTAGGTTTGTTGTTGGGTTCAATGTTATCCAAGCTCGGAAAGGATTCCCCAAAGAAGTGCTCTTGGGATTTCGTTTTCTTGGTTGGAGTTCTGACGGGAGGGGAGATAGGCGAATATTCAGGAGGTGACTGACTGCACACAGATGATTGAGAACTCCTTCGCGGCCTACTTCCACTCCCTATAGTCGGCTTATCGTTAGATTTCTTCTTTTTTCGTTTGACTACTTTTCCTCCCTGAGCTTGGGCATCGTTTGGCGGTGGAGGGAAAAAGTCTAAATCCTTTCTTAAATGTCCTTTTCCGCAAGCACACGCACAGCATTTGAACGCGAGATCATACCCCTTTTTTGTCCATATATTTTGGCGTCTCTGTTTTTCTGACCAGCTTCGCGCTCGCCCAGTGCCTCGTAAATAAGTTAAAATTTCATCCTCAAAAGCTTCAAAGCATTCTGAATGCATATAGCTTCCAAAAGTGCAGCTATCGTTATTGCATATCACACGGACAGCACTGCACAGTTCCACGGAAGTGTTGAGGGTGCAACCTTTTGGGTAACAACACTCAACAATCTCTCCTAAATCCTCGTGGTCCGAGTGAGCATCGCCATTCATCGTTGGTTTGGCCTTCTGCTTGTGTCCCTTAGAGTGTGGCATGATTTTCGATGAGGATTTTGCAGTTAACAGGTATTAGATCAGAGCTTCTTTTAGCTCAACTCAATCACTCCTGCACTCGATCGAAGATTCGATCCGAGTCGCTCACTTGTATTTACTATCATTGTACGCATGTCTAAGGGGGAGGGGCGACTGTCAACAGCTGATGAGCACTTGAATGGCTTGTTTTGTTCTTATTTGGAGACAATATTTTTTCAAACTTTTTCCTTTCTTTTTCATATTCTATTTTCTCCCATAAAAGCCCAGCCCCTTTGAAATAACCAACCAATAATACGAAGATGCATTTAGAGGATTTTTTGTTGGGATATTGCATTTTTTAGTCGCGGTTTTGGGGATTCGAATGAGTGCCTCCTGTCAAAAATTATTCCAACTTTCTTAATGAATACAACATTGAGAATTTCTGACGTGGCGCTGAAGAAACAGCTCCGACTAAAACAAAAGAAACACGTCGACAATGCTTACTCAATCTCTATCATCCATATATATGGCCAGAAGTGAACCGAAACTTTTAGTGAATATGAAAGGAAAAAAATAAATTCTAGAGTCTAAAATTACCATGAAATATTATCAAGTGAGATGCCCCAAAATTCAAGAAATCTAATGTATAAAAAAACACCTGTTGAATGAAGAAGAAAAATTGATAATGAATTCAGAATATAAATAATCAAGATTTATTGGACATGTCACTAGTCAGGCGACATATATCGTGATAAAAACGTGATACGTAGGCCCGCCAGTTCAGACGTCGAACTTTTGCCGCGTCCAGGCCGCGTCGAATCTAGCCTTCGAGGTCGAGCGCTGTTTTCCCTAAAATTACTAGAAGTATATGTAGACCAAAATTAGTACATGTCGTCTCCTGGCGCCAAGGAAAAGAACTGATGTCTTATATGGTAGTTTTCAGCGTTTTCTTAGCCGCTGGCGACTCAAAGGCAGTTAGATTCGACGCAGCAAAACTGGGCCTTAGCACTCGAGTTTTAAATTTAATATTTTCAAAATTATTCAGAATTAATTTTTACAGAAAGATATACAATATTTCGATATGCTTTGGATTGTAGATTATTTTTCGAAATTGTTGAAATTCTTTGAATATTTACGTAAGATTTGACGACAGAAAATGAAAAGAAAAATTACTTAGAAGTTTATTTTTAAAGCGGTAGATTCTCTGAAAACGATGTTGACAACGTACTTTTAATGTTGAAATTATTTTTTTCATTTTACCATATTTTATTATTACTTTTACAGTTCTTTGAATTTCGTGGATTTTTTTAAAAATTCCACAGGTTGCCCTAAATATAAGGAACTTACTGAGAATACAAGTGTCTATCTTTAGAATAGAAAAGTATGTAGGGAAATAGGATGAAATGAAATGGAAAGAGGGCCCTGGATGGGTAAAATGGGAGCTGGGATTCGCTTTTTTTTGCGCTGGGAAAATGGGATTTCATGCACTGGGACTGGGATTTAGCCATGACTGGGACTGGGATTTTGCAAAATTTTGGGCTGGGAAATGGTATTAGGACCCTCTGGAAATACTTGGAAATAGAATAGAATGGAAATAAATGTAAATAGAAAATAGTTGGAATGAGAAGAAATGGAAAAAAAATAGACTCTTTACTGCAAATTAAAGTATAACTTTTTCCAATCTGTATGATAGTATTTAGGCCCCGTTAAAACGTCGATCTTCTCATGAGCCAGTGAGCGCAACTACCGCCTTGTCTGGGATCCCTGTGGTAATATATATAGCCAGCAACCCAGAAGCCATTTCGCGTTGAACAAGAAGGTGTAGTCAAGAAGAATTCAAGATGGCGCTTCACGTACCTAAAGCATCTATGCAGCATATGCTGAAAGAAGGAGCCAAGGTAATACAATCCAACACTACCAGAAACTTACCTAACTCTATCATGCTGCTATTCCACTACTCAATTTTGTAAAAACTACCTCGTAAAATAGTCAAATTGCAAGCATCATCTTGGTTGACAGACGCCGGGCACGTGGTTACATGCTGAAGAATTTCACTAAAATTTTAAACAAAACGCGAATTACTGGTTTTTAAGATGTCAACGGTTTCTAAACAAGACGTGTGTCTGTTGTTTTATGAGATAAGATTAAATTTTGGTGTATTTTTGTACAAATTTTTGAACATTTCACTTTGAACTTGCTCAGTAAGCTTGTAGTTTTGAATATTTTCTGTACATAAGCTTAATTTTGCCTTGATAGTTAGAACTCGAGTTCTTGTTAGTACCAAGCCACAGGAACTAAATTATAAGACCAATGACTATCTTCTAGATAATTTTAGTGACTTAATAATCAAATATATTAAGCTTTTCGGGCTGCAAGATAATTTGATAAATATCTATCTATCTAAACTATCTATCTATCTATCTTTTTACCATAACTGTGAAATTTCTCACGCGCTGATTGGTCAAGAGCCATGGTAAATAAGAGGACATACCGATAGAATGACGAATCGCTTGCGCATGGAGCAAGCGCGCGCTTCAAACGGTTATTTGACTTATTACTAATTATACATTATTCAAAAAATATTTTCTTGAGAATATACAGTTGAACCTCCACTAACGGCCACCTCCCCACAATGACCACCTCTACACAACAACCAGGAAATTTTGTCCCAGTTACCAATGAGTTTATACATATACTGTAACTGAAATCTCTCCACAATGGCCACCTCTCTATGACGACCACAAAGTATTGTCCAATCAATGGCTGTTGTGTAGAGAGAGGTTCAACTATATTTTGAAATTTTGCTTATAACATTTTTTCTGATTTTTTTTTTTTTTGTATTCACAGAGCTACAGTGGCTTAGAAGAAGCTGTCTTTAGAAATATGGAAGCATGTCAAAAACTCTCACAAATAACACAAACGTCCTTTGGTCCAAACGGTAAGCCCTCCTTTAGGCACTTCCCATTTAAGTTTCATATTGCAGATTACTGTGATGAAACCTTGTTTTTAGCTCATTTTGTTGTGGGAATGTTAAGGATCTATTACTCTGTTCATTTGTTTCAAATTACATGCAAAATCATACGATTTGCTGTTGTGACAAAATAGACTCTTTTTACATGACGTTAAAGCAGCTCAATTTGCAGGACAAAACAAGATAATTTCAATCTCGTGAGAATAGCCCACTTTCGATATTCTGGTTGAGTGATCACGCACAAAGCAATTAAAGACGAGGCTCCGGGGAAACAATGGAGTAATCTAATACATTCTTTTGTTTCCCTGGAGCCTCGTCTTGAATTGCTCTCTGCATGATCACTCAAGTAGAAAGTGGGCTATTGAAACCTATTGTTTTGCCATCCAAATTGAGCTGCATTCCAATGTGCTGCAAGGGGTTTATAGGGTTATATTTATATCTTTCTCTTTAAATTTCACATTACTCTTTATTCTTAGTTTTAAAACTCCAAAGGGTGTGGCTAACCAATGAATTCCACACCCTCTCCCCCCAAACCAGGAACCAACCTTGAACAAGAGGCAGTCTCTTCTTTTGCTGACTTGTGTTTTTATCGCATTATTTTCAGGAATGAACAAGATGGTTGTTAATCACCTAGAAAAATTGTTTGTTACTAACGATGCCGCAACAATCTTAAAAGAATTAGAGGTGTGGTATACTCTTCTTGTATAAGCCATTCTCGTTCAAACTCATTAACATCCACTACACAACCTAGACCACAGATATTTGAGTTTTTGGCTTCTTTCAATCCTGATCAATCAATTACTCAGACATTGAAGCAATGTCACATGCCTGTCAATCATGACCTTGGCTGAGGTGAAAATCTAACCAACCAGTCTTCCCAATCCTTCATACATACACCAGCATTGCAGTGCTTAGAGAAAATTTCGTACGAGTGTCAAAAGTCATGGCATGGTTATGGCGCGGAGCAGACACAGTACAGAACTTCAAATGTTTTTATAATATATGTAACGGAACTGACATGGTCATGGCAAGGCACATTCTGTGCCCTAAGTTTTTCATAGTCATACGAAAACTGTGCTATTGGTCAGTAACTGACTCAAGCATTAGATATTACACATGTCTGTCAATCATATCTTCAGCTGAGCTGAACATCTAGTCAACAGGTCTTCCTAATCCTCTCTATATACAGTAATTATGCATCCATATCTGCAGTAGACATCTGAAATTTTGATTTGTTGAAGTATTATACATAATAAAATTACAAAGACAGGGTTTGTGTTATATTTGTTAAGTATCATGTCTTATAATTATATAATTTTATATATTATGTTAACTTTAAGGTCCAACATCCAGCTGCTAAGATGGTCGTCTTGGCATCACAGATGCAAGAACAAGAGGTATGATGCTTATTGTTATCATTATCTTGTACTACCATTGTATATTTCTTTTATCTATGAAACTTATTGACATATATGATTATTTTTAGGTTGGGGATGGTACAAATTTTGTCATGATATTTACAGGCGCACTATTAAGAGCTGCCGAAGAACTCCTCAGAATGGTTGGTATTTATAGTAAAGAATGATGATATTACAAACTTTGATGAATATGAAAAAAGACTACCATATTCTCGTACTCTCTTAACAACACCTCCTGGTAAAAGGTGGTCTAGCATCTGTTGTAGGGCTCAAAACGACAGCCAATCAACAGACAATGTCTGGCCAAAATTTGCACAATGTCCAGTCAAATGCCTCTCTGGCCAGTCTTTCTTAACTGGTCATGTGTTCATCCATTCGATGTGGCCAGTCATGATATCTGGCCATTGAGCAGCCAGTATTTTTAGCCCTGTGTTGTGCCATTTTGGAGGGTTTTTTTACTACACCAGGTTTTTTTAAGTATGAATCCAGAATGCTGAATATTATGGCATACATTTTAGAATTGTTACTGTGATTCTCAATATTCTAAGAACTCGGACATTTCAGCTTGTTATCAAATTGGTTTTTCGCTGCCATCAATCAAAAGTAATGCGTCGGTAACTTTTATATTTTTGAGTGGCAGCAGTGAAAAACTAAATTCCAACAGGCAGCTTGCAACTACTGAGTTGGCAGAATATTGAGAATCGCATTAAAAGAAAAAAGTGTTTGTTGTATGGCTTACAAGTTGTTTTTGTTTGTAGGGAGTATCAGTACCAGAGATTATTGAAGGATATGAAAAGGCATGCGAAAAAGCACTAGATTTATTAAAAGGTAAAACTATTACCCCGTTCTATGTTGATTCAATATTTTAGTTCAATTTGGTTAGAGTATTTACTCAATTAAGTGCTGTGGCATTCTTTAAATTTTAAGTGTTTTTGGGGTGGCACTTATTTGAGGGTGGTGTTCTTTAATATTTTTGCTCTTATATGGCACTTAAATTGGGGCGGCACTTAATCAGGGGTGATTAATCAGGGGCGGTGCTTAATTGAGTAAATATGGTAAGTTTCTTAATTTTATTCATAAAAAATTTTTGATTCTTTTTTATCATGTGAAAAATAAAGCCTGTGAAACAGGGACATAAACAGGGCACGCTAGACACTTGTTTCTTCTTCCAAACTGATGGTTTGCAATCATTCAAGATTCAGAAAACAAAGACATGGTGGCCATGCATGTTGGTGACATTAACAATGGAAATCTTTTGTTAAAAACCACCAACATTGCGGCAGTGACATAACATGCAAACAAAAAATGGGTGTTCAAAATCCCAGATGTGTATTTTTTGGGTGCAGGGAGTGGGAAGTGACCGCCACCCCAATGGGAAGTCCAGGGTATGTCCTTGCATTGTGACATTTAAGTAAATAGGACTTAATGAAAATTTCATCCCCAGATTTAAGCTGCTCTACTGTGGGGAAACTAGATGATGAACAGGAAGTAGTTAAAGCAATAAAAACCTCTGTGGCTAGTAAACAGGTAAACTTGTCATAGTGTTATAAAGAAATAGACATTTCTCAAATTCGATTGACTGACCACGGAACAAAATATTCAAGTCCAGACTGGAATTTTCAAATCCATGAATTTACTCCATTTGTCTACTCCAGCCTCACCTTGAATCTATTGTTCTGTGGTCAGTCAAGGGTATTCGGGAAAGGTCTGTTAATCGAAGCGAGCGTGATTGGTGAGTTTGTGTGTTTGAGTGTTTGTGTGTGTTCTGTGGTCAGTCAAGGGTATTTGGGAAAAGTCTGTTAATCGAAGCGAGCGTGATTGGTGAGTTTGTGTGTGTGTTCTTTGGTCAGTCAAGGGTATTCAGGAAAGGTCTGTTAATTGAAGCGAGCGTGATTGGTGACTTTGTATGTACACCTGGCACTGTCTACCCAACATTTCAAGCAACAAATAAAATACTTATGTCATTATTTCATCTATTTTGTAGTATGGAAATGAAGACTTTTTATCAGAATTAATAGCACATGCTTGTGGTAAGATACTCAGATCTAGATATGTGAAACACTTGAGTTATTCAGCTTTCCTTCTTTCTGTATGAAAATTAGTAAGTCTTCCTCCTTTCTGCACCATCCATGACCCCATGATCCAACTCTCTAAATTATGCCCTCAAAATGATCTATTTTGAATTATTGATATGATGAGAAGAATATTCTTTATTGCAGTCAGTCAATACTATCCAAGTGATAGATAAAACATGAGTGGGAGACCTTTATGAGGATTTAAAATGGCGAGCCGCAGATGAGCCTTTTTAGCCCCATAAAGGTCGGACGCGAATGTCTTATCTCACTTATCAAAGGTTTAGGATAGTTAGGTCATGTGTTACTTAAATTTTCAAGATAAAAGCACTTTTCGCCGAGAAAATCTGAGTTAAAGTTGTATGCAAATCAGGACAAATCTCTTGCCAATTTAAAAACTTGGTCATGGTTGTGATTTTCTATTGTGTTTGGCCTTACAAATATTAATGAGTTTGATAAGAATACATAAAAATTAGTGTCCCCTCCTATCTGCACCATGACCCCACCCTTTTTTTTTTTTTTTTTTTTAATTTTTTATTTTCCATTAAACGTTCTGAACACAGTTTACAATGACAATATTCACATATATAGTATAATTAACAATTAGTCCTCGAGTCCGAATGGTCTACGAGTCAATAGCCCATGAGGCCGAAGGCCGAATGGGCTATTGACTCGTAGGCCATGAGGGCGAGAGGTCTAATTGTTTTAGTAAAAACCTACTAATCGGTCCAATAAAAGGATGCAAAAAGTTTTGGATTTTGCTTTAAATATATTTTTTTTGGTTTTCAAAACCGGCGCTTTTCGCTACTAGAGGTCTATCACTAATAGACCCCTAGTAGCTCAGCCAATCACAGGGCTCGATTGGTGATAGACCATTAGTAGGTTTTTTCTAATGTACAATAGTATATGACTATAATTAATTAAATATACATACACAAAACACCTAAGAATAACGCGTAAAAATATAATTTCGTTTTATAAAATTGGCTTATTTCCTATTTTGAGCTAAGGGGATTGTAAGAGGTTCCCATTTTTGAAGGTGAAACTCTATTTTATTATTTTTTTTAGCAATCTTTTCTTCTATTTCATTGTATTGTTTTAATTTCCCTATAAAAAAGGATATGTCTGGTGGGGAGTTTTTGGTTCTTAATTGATACAGAGTTAGCTTATAAAGTAATAAAATAAAATTAACAAGTTTTGAGCCTTCACTGGTGCCCAAAACTATGTTGGCATAATTTATTTCGGGTTGACCCCACCCTTGACCCCCCATAAATTATGACCTCCCTAGAAATTATGACCTCAGAATAATCTATTTTGAATTCTCGATATAATAAACAAAATATTCTTTATTTCAGTATCAATATTGCCCAAGAAATCCCATTTCAATGTTGACAATGTCAGAGTGGTAAAAATCTTGGTGAGTTGTTGACGCAATTAAAAAAATTAATTTCCTGTCGTAAGAACACATCCATTTTCATAATTACACGACCCAGACAACTACATGTAGCTATGATTTGAGTCGTTTGGGTTTTTGGCTTTCTGCCAATCAAATTTCCAACAGTCTGAGCTGGTAAATTTTTGATCGACACAAGTTTCAAAATTCCAACAAGATAAACGGCTAAATGCAAGTTGAAACTTACAAATATTGAGTGAAAAGAATTAGCTCTTATTGTATTCTCCTGGGAAGCTCAACCTGATAGCCTTGCTCTCACCTACGCTAATATACAAAACTGCTGCTCATCAAAACTACGGACGTGGATCTGGAATAAGAGCTATTGAACTTGCATTTTCTAGCAAGCTGTCTAAACTGTTATAAACGTTTTACCTCTTTTAAGCTCCATGAATGCAATAAATCCTCTAAAAATCCTATGGTAAATCATCTTTACACAGTACAGTTTACTAACATTACTTTTTTGCTTTGAGACTTTAGCTTGTGATCTTTCCATTTTAGCTTGTAGATCTCAAACCTACAAGATATTTTCATCTTGCAACTAAAAATATGAAATTCTAGCCCTGTCGACCACAGCCAGACCTCTAGCTCCAAAGGCTGCGCTAACCAACTGAGCTATGCCTGCTACTACAAGTATAAGCCAATTCACAGTTTAAGAATCGTTATCAGTGTGCATGTGATTTTATCCCGAATTTCTCACCTTCTTTTGTTTAATTAAAAACAAAAGAAGGTTTAAACAAAAGAAGGTGAGAAATTCGGGATAAGATTGCATGCGCACTGATAACGATTCTTAAACTGTGAATTGGCTTATTGTATCATGATATATATGCTTACTTATGGTATTAATTCTCTTTGTTTAGGGTTCTGGTATCCATACCTCATCAGTACTACAGGGCATGGTGTTCAAACGTTTAGTAGAAGGTGATGTGAACAGTGCCCTGGATGCTAAGGTTGTTGTCTACACATGCCCTATGGACCTCATGCAGACAGAAACCAAGGTAAACTTCTTTCTCACTGCACACAGTATTTTAGCTCCCCAAATCAGCAAGAATTCAACTTCTTATAGTCGACTGTCATTGATTGCAGCTAAGTGATCAGTTAGCCATGGTTGATTGATTACACAACTTTCCAATCAAAACCCGAGAAATGGTACAATTTGCTGTCACAACAAAGTTTGTTTTGGTTTGCCTCAATCAGGGTGTTTCCACAACATTCCATGTTGCATGTGCCTTGATAACTTTGTGTTTTCCAACAATAGATCAAAATGTTGCCACCCAATTCAAAACCTCTGGGAATAAGAACTTTTGTTCCAAGAATTCCCACGCGATATCAGACAAAGAATCTTATTCCCAGAGGTTTTGAATTGGGTGGAAACGTACATAGCGATTTGGTCTATTTCATGGAAACACTTTGATTGACATCCAACAAAACCTTATTTTGTCGCAATGGCAATTAATATTGAGCCTATGATTTGGAAGCACCCAGTAATACCCAGGTGCTAGAATTGTCCATTTTCTCAATAGGTAAAATGTTTTATTTAAGTTGTGATATTATTTCCTCAGGGAACTGTTTTAATCAAGAGTGCTGATGAACTGAAAAGTTTTAGTAAAGGAGAAGAAGAACAGCTGGAACAGGTGGGTTAGGACACCAATACGGTATACGTAGAATATTGATGAGGCTGATTATAGTGATGGTAATGGTGAAGAAGAACAGTCCTTGATGATGCTTTGATGGTTGATGACACCATTGTTGATGATTGTGGAATATTGATGCTATATTTGATGCTCATAATGTTGGCAAAAATAATGTTGATGGAGATCATTGGACAGTGAGGTTGATTGGGCAGATGGTGATGGATGATGATGACGATGATGATGGTGATGGCGATGATGATGATGATGATGATGATGGCGATGGCGATGGCGATGGCGATGGCGATGATGATGATGATGATGATGATGATGATGATGATAGACAATGATAATGGACTTGATGATGATGAAGATAGAGATAGAATTGATGATGATGCTGATGATAATACGTATATTTTTAATCTCACTACAGCAAATAAAAGAAATAGTCAATACTGGAGTAAAGGTGTTAGTTACAGGTGGCAAAGTTGCTGACATGGCTATTCATTTCTGCAACAAGTACAAACTGATGGTTGTCAGGCTGCAATCAAAGTTTGACATTCGAAGGCTCTGCCGCGCCATTGGTGCCACGCCTTTGCCAAAAATTGTAAGTATTCCATCAAAAAAATGCATTGCCATACAGTAGCTCAGGGCTTGAAATAACGGCTGGTCAATAGCCAGTCATGTTGACTGGCAAAAAACGTTTTAGCTCAGTTATGCCTCATTTCTGGCTCAAAATTACTTGTGAATTTGACCAGCAAGGCAAAGAATTGACTGAACAACTTCCAATCCCTGGTAGACATTGTCCAATGACTGGCTGTTATCTCAAGCCCTGGTAGCTTGTCATACAGTATTATAAATTATGACATGTTAGACTCTATTAACTTTCTTGTCCTTGTGTGACAGACAACCCCCACTCCCGAGGAGCTGGGCCACTGTGATAATGTACGTGTTGCTGAGATTGGTGATACTCCTGTTATTGTATTCAAACAAGGTATGAGACTGTATTCTTTTGCTACATAAGAACCTGTTTGCTCTGGAAACCCTTATTTTTTTTAGCTTAAAAATCAAATTTGGTTGATGTCAGATTGAAAATCTGTTGTTCCTCTTGTTGTTGTTAATATTTTTGCTACTGCCATTTTGTTTTGATTGCTGGTAAGGTGATTGCTATTGTTGGTGATGTACTGTAGTTGTTGTTGCTATGGTTGAACATGCCATTTTTTTAGCTTCTACTATTACTTTTGCTGCTGCTGCTGCTGCTACAATTGTTGTTGTTGCTGTTACTGTTGTTGCTGCTATTGTTGCTGTTGCTGCTGTTTTTGTTGATGCTGCTAGTGATGGTGGTGTTCCTGCTTTCTCTGTTGAATTTTTGCTACTGGTTTTGCTGTTGCTGTCATTGGTGTTGCTGCCATTTTACACTTGTATTGATCCAGCAGCTGCTTTGGATGACTGTTATTGTTGCTGTTTCAGTTACTTTCTTTCTATTGTCTAAACTTGATTAAGTTACAAAAACATTCCAAATTTCCTAATATTCAGAACGAGAAGAATCTGCAGTCTCTACAATAGTGGTTAGAGGTTCCACCCAGAACATCATGGATGATGTTGAGCGAGCTGTCGACGATGGTGTCAACAACTACAAAGCATTGACACGAGATGGAAGGTTTGTCCCTGGAGCTGGTGCAACAGAGATTGAGCTGGCCAATCAGATTGCCAGATATGGAGAGGTACGATGGTTACATTACATTAAATGAAATTTTCCTTGACAGCAAAGGAAACCCAGCAAAGTCTTTTTCTTCCTTTCTGTTTTTGAGAGGAAAGAAATAAGACTCTGCAGGCTTAAGAAAAGTA
The DNA here is from genome assembly GCA_964019055.1 of Anthopleura xanthogrammica. NCBI lineage: Eukaryota > Metazoa > Cnidaria > Anthozoa > Actiniaria > Actiniidae > Anthopleura > Anthopleura xanthogrammica. Next base: position 3,927,550 of record OZ025223.1, on the reverse strand, counting down.
TTTAGTAAACTAGTTTGAGCTGTCTTGGTAATCAATTTTTATTATCTGTTTTAAATCCACAGACTTGTGCAGGTCTAGAACAGTATGCTATTGGTAAATTTGCTGAGTCTTTGGAAGCCATTCCACGTTCTCTTGCTGCTAATGCTGGAGTTAATGCCACTGAAGTCATCTCTAAACTGTATGCAGCTCACCAGGAAGGAAAGAAGAATGCTGGCTTTGATAATGAGGTGAGTGGGATTGACCTTGGATAATGATGAAGATGGTAGTGGTGGTTATGTTAATGAGGGATGCTGTTATGTTGGTGATGATGGTTGTGATGTTGATGATGATGGTGGTGATGATGATTGTGTTAATGATGATGACAATGGTGATGTTTTTTGCTTATGCTGATGATTGTGACAAAGATGACAACAATGACCATGATGTTGCTAATGATGACTGCGGTAATTTTGCATGTTTTCGCTAATAATAATGGTGAAAACTATGTAGATAATGTTGCATGCTTTTGATAAACTGATGATGATGATGGCCACAGTTGGGATGATGAAAGTTTATGTTTACAAATAATTGTAATCATGGCGGTGATGACGATAGGATTGATGCTGTTGTACTGATGATGCCAATGAACAATATGTTAATAGTGACCTTCATTTGTTTTAGTCTGTTGGTGCAGCGATCAAAGATTCGGCAGAGGCTGGTATTCTTGACTTGTATCTTGTCAAACACTGGGCCATTAAGCTGTCTACAAATGCTGCTGTTACAGTTCTCAGAGTAGACCAGGTAAGAGAGAGAGCAATAAGTTAGAATTATACATGAAGATGGAGGCAATTAGCCATACATCTTAAAGGTGCAATATCTTTAGTGAATTTGTTGTGCTACAGGACACTGCCACCAAAGCCTTACCCTTCAAATTTCATCAAAACCCTGAAACAACCTCTGGGCTGATCTAAGTCAGAGCATGGCTAACTCACAGATCCAACCCTGAAACAACCTCTGGGCTGATCTAAGTCAGGGCATGGCCAACTCACAGATCCAACCCTGAAACAACCTCTGGGCTGATCTAAGTCAGGGCATGGCCAACTCACAGATCAAACCCTGAAACAACCTCTAGGCTGATCTAAGTCTAATACCCCATTCACACCAAAACCTGTTTAGTTAAACTGAGTTTTTATTAAACAAAATGTTTAGAGACTAGAAAGCTTCAATGTAATTATGTTATCTCTAATCTGTTCAGTACAATATGAAGGATAGTTTATATGTATTATTTCATCAAAGAGTGAACAATGTTTGTAAATAATTTTCTAAACATGTTTAGTTAAACTACTTTAAAACATGTTTAAGCTATAGTGTGAACGGGGTATAAGAGTGTCTGAATAGGAGGTTAGTTGTATATCTTGCTGAATATTTTCTGTTCTTTTTCAGATTATTATGGCCAAGCAGGCTGGTGGCCCCAAGCCAAAGACTAACCAAGACTGGGATGAAGATTAGAATCCAACCCTCCCTGGCTTGTTTTAGCTACTTTAATCATGTGTGTAATATTTAGTGTCTTCTTTGCTTGAAGTTGAATTGATGTGACAACAATCAACTGAATTAAACATATTAAGAAGTGTGTTGGTGGTTTTGTATTCATTATGTCTCCTCTTGGTATTAAACTGTCAGTATTGCTGGGTGTCAATCAGCTAATAAATTTTAAAAGTCTTTGAATCTCATTCATTATCTGTTCCAAATGGCACTCAAACACTGACCACCATGTAATGTCAGCCATCATTTTCCTCGCATCGGTTCACTGTTCACAAACAAAGCACTAAATCAAGGCTGCAAGGAAGTTTCAAAGGATTCAGGGCAGATCCAGGATTTTGTTCAGGGAGAGGTGCAGGTCATAAAGTCAGCCCAGGGGGGTGCAACCCTTAGAATCAAAGAAAGCAAACAAAAATAGGGGGACAAAGCTACTCCGAGGGGGGTGTGCACCCCTGCACCCCTCCCCTGGATCTGCCACTGGGATTATTTAAATGTGAACCTTGCAGCCTCAACTGAATGCTTTGTGTTTGACCAGTGAAGCGATGTATGGAAAGTGGTGAATTTCGCTTGAAAAACTTGTGATTCAGCTGATGAACATTGCACACACGAAATGATGTCAAGTAAAACCATTGAAGCAAGCTCTTGTCTTCCAGCACATTTTCCCATCAAAATGCCAATGAAATATGTTTAAATAATCTAAAATGTTTTATTCATCAAATATTTTATCAAAATAATAATCTTTGAGCAATCTTCTAGCTTATCCCTCCCCCTGCAGAGTAAATTTATAACTCCTGGTGGGATAGCAGCAGCCCTATAGACCCCTTGCAGCACGTCCGAATGCAGGCTGCTTAATTTGGAGGACAAAAGAATGGGTTCCAATTCTCAGGAGATTCTTTTGTTTTGTCCTCCAAATTGAGCTGCTTTGACATCGCGTGCAAGGGGCTTATACAAGCTAAATAATATATTCTTGCAATTTTTAGCAGGTCAAATTTGATGTAAGATGCTACGAAGTTAAAGTTGTCAAATAGGGTGTTGAGCAAGGGGTCACATAACAGTAGTAGATTATTGGAAAGACACCAACTTCAGAGGGTGATGGCAAAGCATTAACTCCTGCACTGGCCTCAATATCAAAAATTGCAACCACAATTCGTCAAAGTGGTGTATTCAGGATTTTCAATGAGGGGGGTCACTCCCCAATCACCTCAAAAAACCATCCCTCCCCTCCCCTCAAAATACATGCATGTTACAAATAAACTGCAAATGGGAGGGGTGCCACAGGAAGTCCATGCCAGGACCATCTGTTGCTATGGCAAATCATTTACATTCTAATTTTCTAGGCTATCAGAGTATCGTCATGTATTTTCTTGCCCATCAACGAACATTTCATCCACCAGTGCATAACAAGGGTTACAGACCCGTACAGGCTGGTGGTACCCAAACGCCGATAGACTGAAAAGAAACGAAAAGGATTGATGTTCAGTGGGAATCACATCAAGCATGTTCAATGGAAAAGCACAGGGAGCCCAATTTAGATAAAAGCGCTACATGTAGATAAAAATAACATCTGGAAAATATATCATATTTTTACGTATAGCAACCATAGAGGAATTAAATAGGAAAACAAATTTGTATTTTTGCTTGGTTCTTCTGTTTGCTTGTTTTATTTAGCACACATTCTTTGCCTCTAACACATTTTTTTCAATAAAAGATGTATTTTCCAGATTTTGTTTTCATCTAGCACTTTTACCTAAATTGGGCTCCCTGTGGGAAAAGGAAGGGCAAAATAAGCTACCATGTAATGGTAACCATGACAAAGTTTATTTTGAGATGATATGCATGTGTGATACTGTAAATATGCACAACATTTCTGCGACATGCAATGTTGATCACACTGCATTCCACATTGCACGGAAGATGCTTTCATTTCCTGTTACATGGTGAAATTTTTCCTGAAAACATCTGCAACTGAGTTGCCTTGTGAAACATTTTTAATTTTGTTGCAAGAAAGTTTAATGAAAAGTTTAACAAACTATTTTATTCTTGTGCAAAAGAAACCTGTGTTCAAGAGCATGTTGGAGACTGTAGTTTGACGAGGACCTTGCACCATATATGTACCTCTTCACATATTTGCTTGCAATGCAAGTTTTTGTAAGTAAAATTTTTTATCGTATACCATGAATTTAACCAAAACTACCTTTTTTACATCTTGCTTTACTCGAAAGTATCATAAGAGCAATTTAAAAAATCGCATTTAACAAATGGTGCTTGTGGACTTACCAGGATGTTTGGTCTGTGCAGACTTTGCAAAACACTCGACCACAGCAGCGACAATGGTGTCGTCGTCGTGTCTGGTGAAGAAGACACGAGAAATTTGTTACTCAAGGTTAATGTAAACAAAACTCTTGACTTGAGAAATTGTCTGTAAAGATTAATCATGGCCATGGTTGATACTAACCTGGGTGAATGGAGCTCGACATTTTGGGTTGGAACACTGCGCTACCAACTGAAAAAGAAAAGAGTGTTGATTAGGACAGATATAATGATGGTGGTATCTGCGATGATGGTGATGATGGTGTTGATGATGATGACAGTGGATGATGATGATGATAGTGGATGATGATGATGATGGTGCTGATGATGATGATGATGGTGGTGGTGCTTGAACAAGATGATGTTGCTTGATGATTATAATGTGGATGATGACAGTGGATGATGATGACAGTGGATGATGATGATAGTGGATGATGATGATGATGGTGCTGATGATGATGATGATAGTGGATGATGATGATGATGATGATGATGGTGCTGATGATGATGATGACAGTGGTGCATGATGATGGTAGATGATGATAGTGGATGATGATGATGGTACTGATGATGATAGTGGTGAAGAATGATGATGACAGTGCTGCATGCATGATGATGGTTGTGGTGGTGGTGGTGGTGATAGCATTGATGATGTTGCAGATGCAGATGCCATATCTATGAGTATAGTGATGATGATGATTATGATGGTGGTGGATGATGATGATGATGGTCTCACCTCATCAGGGACCCATGTTAGACGGAAAGTATCCTGAAGGTGCAGCAAGTCACTGCGGTCCTTCATCACTTGCTTGACTTGTTCATTAGCCTGGCCACAGTAAATAACACATTAATAAACTTGCTTGACAACAATTCAGACCGAGAGCAACCAAAGATAAGCCAATGCCTACCTCGTGTACTGACGTCTCAGCCTCTTGTCGAATCATGGAAATTTTATTTGTGTATGTCGCCTCAACCTGAGGGAAAACCATGCAAAATAGAAATATAGACAAATGAGTGCAAGAACTGAGGGCATGACTAACAGACAGATTGAACCCTGAAACAACCTCTGGGCTGATCTAAGTAGGGCACGACTAACACACAGATCAAACCCTGAAACAACCTCTGGGCTGATCTAAGTCAGGGCATGACTAACATACAGATCACACCCTGAAACAACCTCTGGGCTGATCTAAGTCAGGGCACAGAAGCAAGGTGTGGTGAGATGTGAAAGGAGTAGTTTACTTTTACTTACCCTTTTAAGGGTGATTTCATTCTTTTCCTTGAGGTTTTCAATCTCTTGTTTTAGTTGAGAAACTTCCTTCTCATGATCCTGGAACAAGAATGCCGGGAATCATCATGATGATCAACATCATTGTCAATTTTACTATCGTGCAAATGCAACATCATCATCTACAGTGTACCCTCCATCATCATGAGCATCATCGTTATCATCTTCTTATAAAACATCAACATCGTCTTCACCATCATTAATTACAGTGATAATCAACAACAACATCAGTATCAGAGACCAACACCAGCAACACCATCATGTGCATCATCATCATCATCATCATCATCATCATCATCATCATCATCATCATCATCATCATCATCACCACCACCATCATCACCATCATTATCATCATCATCATCATCATCATCATCATCATCATCATCACCATCATTATCATTATCATCATCATCATTATCATCATCATCACCATCATCATCATTATCATCATCATTATCATCATCATCACCATTATCATCATCATTATCATCATCATCATTATCATCCCCATTATCATCATCATCACCATTATCATCATCATTATCATCATCATCATCATCATCATCATCATCATCACCATCATTATCATCATCATCATTATCATCATCATCATCATCATTATCATCATCATCACCATTATCATCATCATTATCATCATCATCCCCATTATCATCATCATCACCATTATCATCATCATTATCATCATCATCATTATCATCATCATCATTATCATCATCATTATCATCATCATCACCATCATCACCATCAACATCATCATCATCATCATCATTATCATCATCATCACCATCATCATCATTATCATCATCATCATTATCATCATCATCACCATTATCATCATCATTATCATCATCATCATTATCATCATCATCACCATCATCATCATCATCATCATCATCGTCATCATTATCAACACCAACACCAACAAGCATCATCAACATCACCATCACCCTCATCATCACTATCATTATCAGTGATCAATCAGCATCTCCACCAACATCATTATGAGCATCATCACCTAGATCATAAATAATCATCTTCGGCCATCATCATCAGCATTGTCAACAACACCACCAACTCCATCAAACCCAATGCAAACCATGCCCACTTCATTTTCTTCCTAACTCACCTCAGCCGCCACAGCCATTGCTTGCATCAATCTCTTACATCTTTTCTCTACGTCGTCTTTCTCTGATTGACATTGACGAAGTTTTTCCTTGAAAAATCAAAACAATCACAATTATAACATAAATAAGAATACTAGATACACTGACCGAAGAACAAAAACATCTCAAGGGGGAGAGTCAGGGTAGAAAAACAATACCCTCCCCTCCCTCACCACCACAAGACAAAAGTTGCAGCAAACAAGAACATTTACCTCTAGTGAAGCAGAATTTGATGGTGGGAAAATTGTGTAGTCAGTTCGTATAATGGGCTCGACGTCAGCTCGAGGAATGTTCATGAGGTTTTGAGAACTACCGAATGCACGACTGAGCGTTGAAGCTGGAATCATTCAATGGCAAACATTCATGTTAGTATTTTATTAAAGCTCGGGCACTTGTGCCATGTCTAGTACATACCTTTGTTGTCAAACTTGAGCTCTTTGCTTACATTACTTCTCTAGAATGACAAGAGAGAGAAATGGTGTTGGATAAGCTACAGTAAAAATCGAAATGTGTTGATACACTACCCCTATAATGCTCCCAAAATTGGCTGTGTGAAATGACTGATGTCGACTGTACGCTCCCCCTCCCCTCCCCTTGCAATGTTGTCTAAATGACCAAAGTTGGGTACCATGAGCTAGCCACATTCTCGAGGAACAACATTGAATGGGGGAGGGGGGGATTTAGTTTATATATGATTTTTAAAGCACTTTTTCTTACACTGCATGCTTAATTTTTTAAACATTATGAGGTAGTGTATCAACACTTTTGATTTTTACTGTAGGTATTGTATGATGAAGGATGTTCTTAGTAAGGTGAATCAGTTGACCTACCCTATCAAGAGAAGCCACTTTACTGCTGTTTTTCAACAGTTTATCTGGAGTTAGTTTTCCTTGGTTGTTTTCTTCTGTCTTGCAAGCTCGCATGAGCATTGGACTTGAATTGGGACTGGAGGACAGGCTCATGTTGTCTTGAAAAGGAAAGAAGAATGGAAGCATGACTGGATGACTAAATAGAGGGAGGGTATGTATGTATGATTGATGAATGGGATGGATGGATGAAGGGATGGATGAATAATGGGAGGGGATGGGATGGATGAATGGAGGGGATGGGATGGATGAATGGAGGGGATGGGATGGATGAATGGAGGGGATGGGATGGATGAATGGAGGGGATGGGGTGGATGAATGGAGGGGATGGGATGGATGAATGGAGGGGATGGGATGGATGGATGGATGAATGAAGGGGATGGGATGGATGAATGGAGGGGATGGGATGGATGAATGGAGGGGATGGGATGGATGAATGGAGGGGATGGGATGGATGGATGGATGAATGGAGGGGATGGGATGGGATGGGATGGATGGAGGGGATGGATGGGATGGATGGATGGGATGGATGGGATGGATGGGTGGATGAATGGAGGGGATGGGATGGGATGGGATGGGATGGGATGGGATGGGATGGGATGGGATGGGATGGGATGGATGGATGGGATGGATGGGTGGGTGGAACAAAAACCAACTAATAATGAGAAACAACGGCAACAATTTATATATTTTTTCTTTTCCTCTGTTTTCTTTACCTGCATCTAACCAACTGCTATCCAAATCCTTAGTGATGTGACGAATAAGAGCCTCGATGTACAGCTTTATCAAAATATCTTTAGCTGTTGATAGAATGGACACTTCAATAAAATCAATTCTTAACACTTATTTTCACTGACATGTTTGCTTGCTTTTTCACTCTCGTTTTTTGCAACATGAAAGAATTATGTACTTGACATGAGGGGATCGCTATATAATAATGATATGCCATGGGTTCACTTCCTGGACTCTCCATGATATGTGAGCAAGTAGCTAGCATTGCTTGTTGGTTCTCTCCTGTTCTTCAAGGGTTTTTCTCCAGGTCCTTTGCTTTTCCTCCATCCACAAAATTCAACTTCTAAATTCCAATTCAATCATGGAACACAGGCCACAGGTTTGTTAGCCACTGGCTAAATATTAACCCCCACAAAACTAGGAAGAATTATTTCTTATTTACAATAAATGTATTATTTGCAGTACAAAATTAACACAGACATATTTTATTCTATCATAACTTACATGACACATTTTGCAATCTTTTGTGTAATTTCTTGACAGCAACATCAACTATTAAGAGGAAAAACCCAAAGTTATTTTAAACAGAAAGCAGGGATGGATCAACAATTTTGTTCAGGGAGGGGTGCAGTGTTGTAGGGGCAACTGCCAGCAAAAATGCCAAACCAAAAAAAAGATTGACCCAAGCAAAGCTGCAAATTAAAGTAGGGGCACAAAGTCAGACAAGGGATGAAGAAATTAAAGAAAGACAAAAAATTATTTTGTATTGGTTATCTTCAAAATAGAGGCACAAAGTCAATCCAGGGAGGGTGAGCACCCCCTGCACCTCTTCCCCAGATCTACCCCTTAGAAAGAGGTAATGAGGTCAAGATGATATTTCACCTTCTGCAGCTCTCAGTAGTTGTACAAGCTCTTGTTTGCCTCCACATCGTTCAGCTAAATCAGCCGCTGTTTCTGATGTACTGGTTAGAGCGAAAACGTCTGCACCCATCTGGAAAGAGAAATGTGAAATTTAACATCACCATCATCATCATCATCACCAGCAGCAACATCAACAGATGTCTTCATCATTACCTGTGTTGTCATCATCATCATCATCAGCAAATCTTACACTTTTCACCAAATTTTCAGACAGCTAATTAAAGAACAAGTTAAATCCTGTATAAGAAGTTACCTGGATGAGTAACTCAGCACACTCCACATGGTCATCTGTTGAACCCTTCCTGGAAACAAAAAATACCTGGAATAAATCTTGTGTCTACAAACCAAGCAAGAAAAATCTAGATGCTTATCAAATCCATAGAAATAAAGCTAAAACTAAATGTATTTAATTTTTACCAAGCGACAGCATGTAATGGTGTCCAACAAGCCTGCAACACAACATATTAGAACTGGTTACTTGTTAACAGTTGAAAAAGTTACCCATATAATCCTGTGAATCAGTTTATTTGTAGGTTTTGTGTCTTATGTCTGACCAACCATGTTCTAGTTTGTATCATAAATTCCAAAGGTAAAATACAGTATAAACTAGAGAATCAAGGGTGGAATAATAGTAGTGCGCGCATGTGCCTCTCAACTCTGGGGTCTCAGGTTCAATTCCTGGACTCAGTGTCACATGTGAGTAGAGGAATTTGTTGGGTGTCTTTTTTGATTTGAGGGTTTTTCTCTGGGTTCTCTGGTTTTTCACCCTCTGCAAAACACCTTAAATTCTAATTCGATCTATGAGTTAGCTATGCCTTAGCTTTGACCAGCCCAGAGGTTGTTTCAGGGTTATATCTGTGAGTTAGCCGTGCCCTGACTTAGATCAGCCCAGAGGTTGTTTCAGGGTTCAATCTGTGAGTTAGCCCTGCCCTGACTTAGATCAGCCCAGAGGTTGTTTCAGGGTTATATCTGTGAGTTAGCCATGCCCTGACTTAGATCAGCCCAGAGGTTGTTTCAGGGTTCAATCTGTGAGTTAGCCCTGCCCTGACTTAGATCAGCCCAGAGGTTGTTTCAGGGTTATATCTGTGAGTTAGCCATGCCCTGACTTAGATCAGCCCAGAGGTTGTTTCAGGGTTTGATCTGTGAGTTGGCCATGCCCTGACCTATAGATCAGCCCAGAGGTTGTTTCAGGGTTGGATCTGTGAGTTAGCCGTGCCCTGACTTTGATCAGCCCAGAGGTTTTTCCAGGTTTGATCAAATTTGAATAAACTTACAATAAATAAAAACACATAATTACTTACATCATTCACTAGGGTAATATTTGCACCTCTTTCCTATGGGATTATAAAAGACATATTATTAGTTGTATATAATTAATTAACAAGCTGTTATATGAACAAGTTAGACACCACGTCATTTCTATTCTTACCATGAGAAGAGCCACACAAGGAAGAAATCCACCTTCGGCAGCATAAAACAATGGAGTATTCCTGCTGGCATCTGATGAGTACAAAACCAAAAGGTTACAACAAAAATATTGCAATTGAAATATATAGAATGCAGATCAATACAGAATAAACTGATATGGAATACAGGGGAAGGGAGCATCTAAGGAGGGTATTTATTTTTGTGAAGAACTTCCCAGGAAATACAATACTATACAATGCAATAAGCTTCATTTACTGAGATTCTCAATATTCTGCAAACTTGGTAGCTGCTAGTTGCCCATTAGAATTTAATTTTTCACTGCCACCAGTCAAAAACATAAAAGGTACTAACTCATCAATTTTGATTGACAGAAACAAAAAACCAATTTCACAATAAGCCGTTGAAATGCTTGATTTCGCAGATTATTGAGAATCCCAGTAAAGAGGGTGATAATGTCCCCAGGAATTATCTAATTATTTATGACTATATACCTATAATGAATTTTCTAGTATTTCCTAAATTCAGTATCTCTTGGAACCAACCATTAAACTATAAAATATACAGTACCTTTAGCATTGACATCAGCATTAGCATTGAGCAGCGTAACCAAAGCATAATGGTCTCCTGCACAAATGTAAAAAAATAACATCTATCAGACTTGAATCCCCATTAGGTATAAGGACACCTCTGGCAATTATTTGCCCTCAGTAACACAACAACACTGAGCACTATGGTCCAGATGCAGTCTCTCCTGCACCTCTGGTGGACCAATATTACACCTTTATTTATGTAGACCTTTTCTGAGTTTAATAACCTTTTCTGAATTTAATGATGCATTCCTGTCTAGCTTGGATGATCGCCATTATAAAAGGCATGGTGAACAAAATTAATTACAAGATGTTTTTACCCAAGCTAGACCACAATGCACCATGTTTTCTATCTCAAAAAAGGCCTATAAAGATGGCAAATTGTCATTACCTTTCTTAGTGGCCTCAAATAAAGCTTCCTTCTTCTGGTCATTCGTCATGCTTCCTGCTGCAGCCACGTTGATAAAAACATAATCAGAGGACAATTGAGAGGCAGCTGAGTCACTCCGCCCACTCTTCGCCTTGTCGATTGCTGACAGGGCTTTTTGGGTACTTAATTCTTCCTCTTTTTGTCGGATATGGCATCTAGTACAGATCTGTAAACACCAAAAGATATATTATTATTATTATTATTACTTATTATTTCACTGTCCAACAGCCAGAAAATGTTCTCCTGGTTACCAATGAGTTCTTTACAACTTTATTGGGCAATAGCTGTTAATGCAATATATGAAAATAGTTTAAAGGAAAAGTACATAAATAAAACTACCCAATAGGAAAAGCGCGAACGGGACTCTAAGTCCCATGCTAGGCACTTCCCTTGAGGACAGACATTATATAAGTAAATGTAAGATAATATATATATATTATAATAAGTAAATTTGTTCTTATCTGTGACACGGACACTCGTGAACTAGTGACCATGTGCAAGGCAAGTCGATATCAAATAGACTTTCTAGGAGAGTGCAGTAATTCAGCCTTAGAAACGATTTGATTTGAATGTCGAAAGGCTGGTCAAAAAACTAATTAACATTAGTAGGTCCTGTTATAAACTGATGTAGAAAGTTGTCACCCACAAGATGACAGAAGATGTCATCATCCACACGCCCTCCAGAGTTTATGGGTGCATTAGGATCAATAGTCCAGTCGATAGCAGGAAAGTTGAAGTCCCCAACAAGGATGATTTGGCATGATTCAGTTGTACCTTGAAGTGCAGAATTTAGTTCATGTAGGACATCAGGCGTAGAATTGGGAGGACGGTAAAAGGTATAGAGTACGACAGATTTGCTGTTTGACTTGACGAGTTCAACTACGACAAGTTCAGTGCCATCTCTTTCAAGATCTTGTCGACGAGTGGATTGTAGATTTGCCTTTACCGCGATAAGAACGCCTCCACCAGATCTTTCGGTCCTATCCCGGCGATAGATGTTGTATCCCGGCAAAAGTTCACTGTTCGAGATAGAGCTATTTAACCAAGTTTCGCAGACACATACAACGTCGTAGTCATTGCCATACACAAGGTGTTGTAATAAAGTGATCTTACAAACTTTACGTGAGTAGTCACCGTCCAGTGTTGAAAAAGGCTTTAAACTTCTTGCATAGAAGTAGGCAATGTTCATGATGCTGCGATTTGAGGTTATGGTAAATCCTTGACACGATTTGAGGAGCAGATATATTGAAAAAGAGTGCAATATGATGTTGACTATTCTCAGTTCCGACTGCGCGATTACCATGACGTATGGATAGCTCGTGCAGTCTGGCGCGCGCGCTTTCTCCCGAAAAACAGTTTTTGCTCGAGCTAACTGAGAGTGAAAAAAAAAACGTAATGAAACAAACAAACAAAAAATAACGGCTATTTTAGAATATTAACGGTAAAAAGTTAAAAAGCAAAAAAGAAAAAAGAAAAATATATATACATATATATATATATATATATACATATATTGTAGCTGAAACCTCTGGTCACCTTTCCACAATGGCCACATCTACCCAATGTCCAGCAAATGTTGTCCCAGTTACCAATGAGTTTATACATATATAATGTAATTAAAACCTCTCCACAAAGGCCACCTCTCTACAATGGCCAAAAAGGTTCTGTCCTGATTAGTGGCCCTTGTGTAGAGGTTCAATCGTACCTGAGGTCCTTAAAAAGATACAGAACATGAAATAACCAATCCAATAGCCATGTACAGGTGAAAATACTAACTAAAGACACATTAGGATACAGAAAACTAACCTTAAAAGTGTTGTTTAGTACGACATGACATGTCAGACAAACAGCGGCAAAACAGACTCTGCAATGGGACCTGTTGACATGGAAACAATGTCAATTTTATCAAACCATGAAACAATCTCTGGGCTGATCGCATGATCTAAGTCAGGCATGTACTAACTCACAGACAGATTTGGAATTTACGGTAGCATAACAGTTCTCAACCAAACAGAAGTGACTAAAAAATAAACAGCTGTAAAATGGTTTACCTTCCTTTAGCAAGATTTGTACCCCAGTATTTATTGAATAATGATCCACATTTTGAACAAGCCTAAAAAAGAATACATAACATCTAGGTAGCATTGAGATTATGTGGTTTCAAAAGTATCCATGCTCCAACTAGGCTCAGATTTCAGCCGTCTGGGTTTCGTACACGCCCGCGATACTCTTCGTCGCGGGTGCGTACGAAACCCCAACGGCTGAAATCTGAGCCCATACTAACCTTGTAAATTATTATTTGGTTTTTCCTCTGGCCCCCACCCCCCACCCCCTGGGAATTTACAATTTCCCCTTTCAAAAAAAATATAAAAGGGTTTGATAAAATTTGAAAGTTGAAGGAAATATATGATTTAAAAGTGGGAGCCCCCTCTCAGTTGTCCCTGTTTTCTCACTAGTGCATTGTCTATATGTTTAATCTTCTCTTTGGAAAGATCTTAGACATGTAATATGACTGCACATAGCAATGTGATGGAATCTCCCATTATTACCTTACACTGGCAGCTTTTGAATGACCTGTGACAATCATTACATTTCTTCTGTTCAGACGCTGAAAAAAAAAACAATTTTTTGATATTTCTTCTTATTTTTTTCTTTTTCTTATTATCTATCTTAAAATCAATAGAACTGCAAGGGGAAAAAAAACATTTTCTCACCTAAATCTGCCATAATAAACTCAAATAATTTTCATGAATTCCGCAACATTTTTTTTTTTTTTTTTTTTTTAGCTTATGAGCTTAGGAAATACTTATAGGCTAAACTTGATTTTATAATTTCTCAACACTAAAACGTCCGATGAATTGAATATTAGCTAAAATATCGAAATCATTCAGAAAATCGTTTAAAATTTAGAGTTCAAAACTTTGCATTGGCAAAGCTTCAGCATTGTTTGTGGTTGTCACAAAACCTAAAATTATAAAATTCAAAGTTTGTTAACTTACTTTCCTCGGTCGTGATCGACGTTACTGATGTATCCATGATTAGATGAATGACTCAAAATCAATCTTAAGGGCTTTAAGTGTTACTGAGTAAAGTTTTTAAGTCATTTTTTTCTTGTTTATGATGTTGGATCGTGAAAGAAATCATGAGCACCACAACCACAACAACAAAGATGGCGGCGACGTCGCGTGAACTGGCATCAGATTTCCGGTCGAGTCCTGAGGGGGGAGGGGTCGGGTGTAGTAGAGCGAGCCCGTTCAATGGATCTCTCAGCCTAAATTTGTTTTAAAATCCCAGTTCCAGTGTTGAATTTTGTAGTAATATTAAAGAAGATGGCGTTTCTATTCCCTAATCCTCTCTAGTTCTGATTGGAATAATTTTGGGGGGATGGGGTGGAGGGGGGAGAAGACCTCTAACATCCTTGACCTCTGGCATCACATTTCACACTCGATACATTGTATCTAGTATTGTCTGTGAATACTATCTTGGCATGGATCACAAAAAGACCGCATGATCAGTAATCGACACCGAAGCTGGTATAAATTTCACTAGCGTGATGTAAGACATGAAGATTGCGCCATGTTGTCTGCCGGAAAAAATAGTCAAAATTTGAATTGTATTTCTCTTTTTCCTCACAGATTTGTAAGCATCATTGGGCATGTTGCTTGTGCTAGTTTGATCAGCCATCTTAGCACGACGTGTCCCAAGATGGTATGACTCGGCCTCCTCACAGCAAATCACGCAAAATTCGCACGCATAACGCACGCATAACGCAAGCCAAAAAAATCCGATTTCTTGCTCGCGCAACTAAGTCCAAGAATCAAATTATAACTCAAATTCACTAAAATTGAATAAAATCATTATATTTCATTAATGTATAAGTAAGTATTGAGATATAATATCTTTCTGGCTCAGCAGTTGGCTCAGAAAGAAAGCGATCGAATTGGGCTCCCTGTGTTATTCTGTATCCCATGACTCATTGCAGGTAAGCGTCCTTCTTCTCCACGTGCACGAACCAAGATGGTGGTCTAAGAATGTAGGTACGTTTTACAGTCATATCTTCTTCTTTTTTAGCACTGATCACCTTAAAACTGTATCCATTTGAAGCCTCATTATATGATGAATGAATTCTGAGCATTTTTTCATTCAAGAGTTCCCAAAGTTCTTGCATTTTTGGCGAGATAAAGTTGATAATCCTCGTGGTGCCAAATGATGAAAAAAACTTGATTGAAAATTCATGAAAATTCAAACTTTACACTCTAATTTTTTACTGATGGTACCAGGGTTGTATTTCCCGTGCTTATAGGTTAGTATGAAGCTGTTTTTTATTAAATTACAACAGTTAATTTTTTTGTTTTTGTTCGAATGATTCAAAGGCAGAACTGAAGAAGATTGCACGCCTTTGCAGGCTCAGAATGGAAGCCTCAGAACAACTGAGTATCTCTTTTCATCTTCAATAGATACTTATAGGTATGTCTGTTGTATCTATCTTTATGGGGGTAGGCAGAGTCTAGAGAAATTTAAAACTGCAATCATCTGGGGGGACAGCATAAGTCAAGGGCTGGACAGGGGACTTCAGCCTCCCCCTCTTTTTCCCATACTCCAGTCTTTTATATTTCCCAATCTTACCCCCCACACACACACTTTTTAAGGTGCTCTGTGGTCCTTGAAGTGTACATGTACTGTAGTGTGTTATATGATATGGTTTGAGTCCATGGTTTCCTCCCAAAGAAGACTGTTAAGGGCCCTAAAAAGTGGGTGAGGCTTAGATTGGAAAATATAGCAGACTAGAATACGTAAGAGTAAAATTTGAGGGCTTAGAGTTGGAAGTTTCGTGGACATTACCAAAATTAGGGAGGAATAAGAGCCCTTTCCAGCCCCTTGCTCTCCATGTTCCCTAACACAGGAAACCCAATATTTTCTAGTCTTTTCAAAGAATGCCAAAAAGGACTTCATTTGTGTGTGACGTATTTTCAATAAAATGGCGCCTCCCCACCCCTCCCACCCCATGCTTGGCTCCTCTGTTGGTCCAATGATGAATCTGAACCATGCACCACTCAGACAAATAATGGTGATTATGGCTTGATCTGAGGACAATCCACAGAGGGTATTGGCCATATATCCAGTCTAGATAAGCCCTATTAATAGAATGTGTATTATATAACAATCATGTGACGTAAGGCTTTGTCATTCATGTGCCAACCAGAGATGGATTGGCTGGTAAAACAAAGCAACTTATGAAGACCTTTTGTGAATATGGTTCGCATATTAACATCACAATGCTTTTGTTAACAATAGCAATGTTTTAGCTTCAACTTGAAAGACAAGAGCGGACTGCAGGATATTGAACTGCTCAACAAACCAATCAGATTTTCATAATTATTCCTTCCTTCCCTAGGTGAAATATATCCACCTTTCAGCAAAGTCATTGGTTAGTTTCCACTCTTACCAGGTACTAATTGAGATGCTTGTCAGATTTCACCTGCTTGCGAAGAGTGTACTGTGTCTGTTATAAAATCAACTGAGATATATTCAATGAAGAGTGCCTGTGCTTCAGCTAGCCACTGTTGAGAGAGCATACCACCTCATTACCAACCCCTCTAAGGCAATGAACCTATGCTACCATGGAACCAGTCCTCAATGTCAAATTCCATGTAGTAGTTACCCACCCCACTCCCAGTAGTAGTAGTAGTTACCCATCCCACCCCCCTGGGGCCCACTATGTGAGGTGTGAAGTGCACAAGTTATTTGCAAGTCCAATGATTAGATTTTCCATGCACCACTCATACCACTTCAAAGTGACATGGTGATTATGGTATTTTAAAAATGAGGACTTGATCAATGCAGAAATTTGCTTCTCAAGATTTTTGATGTTTGTTAACATTTTTTTAAACATTATTTCCAGGTTTGCACATGGATATCAAAGCCTACAATCAGCCAGCAAAGTAGACAGTGGAGTGTCGTATAGATAAGACATAGTAAGGTGAAGTATATATTTTAGTATAAGATAGCAGGGATCATGTTAACATAGAAAACATGCCTTTTCATTCAAAATACAGTCAAAAATGCATTTTCACATTCTTAATGCATCCCAGGACTCACTTCACTTGTGTTGACAAGGGCTTCCTAAATATTGCTTGACACCCACAAAACAATACTTGGGACCCTAATGTCTGTATTAAAGCAACATGGGTTCTAATGACCTTATCATGGGTGGAAGCAGTAGTCCACTATCTTCTCATCTTCATGTGCGAGTAGAGTTTGATATGAGGGTTTTTCAGTTTTCCACCCTCTGCATATCGAAAAACCAAACATGCTAAATTCAAAGTCAATCTGTGAATTACCTGTGTCCTTAGTTTGATCAGCCCAGAGGTTGTTTCAGGGTTTGATCTGTGAGTTAGCCATGCCCTGACTTAGATCAGCCCAGAGGTTGTTTCAGGGTTTGGTCTGTGAGTTAGCTGTGCCCTGACTTAGATCAGCCAAGAGGTTGTTTCAGGGTTTGATCTGTGAGTTAGCTGTGCCCTGACTTAGATCAGCCCAGAGGTTGTTTCAGGGTTTGATCTGTGAGTTAGTTGTGCCCTGACTTAGATCAGCCCAGAGGTTGTTTCAGGGTTTGGTCTGTGAGTTAGCTGTGCCCTGACTTAGATCAGCCCAGAGGTTGTTTCAGGGTTCATTCTGTGAGTTAGCCATGTCCTGACTTAGATCAGCCCAGAGGTTGTTTCAGGGTTCTATCTGTGAGTTAGCCGTGCCCTGACTTAGATCATCCCAGAGGTTGTTTCAGGTTTGATCTGTGAGTTAGCTGTGCCCTGGCTTAGATCAGCCCCGAGTTTGTTTCAGGGTTCGATCTATGACTTAACTTGTATCTATAACACTTAGAGGTTTTCAAAGTTCTATTTAAAAAGGATTTCATCCATTATATTTTCTGAATTATTGTTATAAAATAAAATAAATAAATCACTTTTTTATAGTGGGACTTAAATTCAGTAAATGAATACTGGTTTCCAATTTGGCCCACTGTCACTCACACACACTACCACTAAATCAATATATTCTATGCATACAACTCAAGTCACATGTTGAATTTTACTAATTTACTAATCACTTGAAAACTCTTTATGACAATTTCCTTTATAACCAATATCTGTATCTATTAATAAATAGATTAATAAAAAATAGTGCTGTGTTCTCTAAAAATTCCTCCCATCCTTTCTTCCTTCCTTCCTTCATTTCTTCCTTCTTTCATTTCTTCCTTCCTTCTTTCCTTTCTTCCTTCCTTCCTTCCTTCCTTCCTTCCTTCCTTCCTTCCTTCCTTCCTTCCTTCCTTCCTTCTTTTTTCCTTCCTCCCTTCCTTCCTTCCTTCTTTCCTTCTTTCCTTACTTCCTTCCTTTCATTCTTTCTTTCTGTCTTTCTTTTTTTATCTTCCTGTCTTACTTTCATTCATTATTTTTTTCCTATACAATGCTTTGATCCACCAAGGCTCTTGTTTAAATACGTTCACTTAGAATGCTCTGTTCAAAAGATTCATTAATAGAAGTATTTTAATGCATTTGAAAATGCAAATATACTAATACAAGCAAATCTCTCAACGGCTATCGCTGGTCCTTGTGGGGAGGTAGACGTTAGTGGAGGTTCTACTGAAGTTCTTGAACAGTCAAGGCTCCGACACACGGTGCAACATTGCATGCCACATCACACTAAAATATAAAAAATTGAATGCTTGTTTTATTTAGTTTATGTCATTTGCATCATCCTCGTAAATTAATCGGAAAAATCGAGATTTTCTCTGATTTGGCTGCTGAAATAGTACTGTAACCATAACGTTGCAAGGAATGTTGCACCGTGTATCTGAGCCTTTATTTTTAATACCCTACCACGTACATTTTTTTCGAGCAAATGCTTATTTCAAAAGTATTTTACTAAATAAACCTCTTCAAATAGCCCCATCGAGTTTGGTACCGATAATTTGAACCTTCACGCCACGACCAGCGCCATTGTGACTGTTACAATATAATAAACTGCAATGGCTCTTAAGATGAATTACTTAGGATAGTTAAGTTGCAGGTGGGATGTAAACAATTAACACTTAGCTCTTGGCGTTTCACACGTGGTTACGAAACGCTAGGCTGGCCTTGCATGGTACCCGACGAATTTTTAACGGTTCAAAAAATTGTCCAGTACATATTATTTACATGGAATCTTCTCTTTAATTTGCACGGTTGGGCATTTAAATTTTTGTCTGGATAGAGCACAGTGCCGTGTAAATGGAATGCCTTAACGTACAACTTTCTGAATGTTTAAAAATTCGTCTGGTACTGGGTAAGGCCAGCCTGAACCTTCATTGACCTCAAAAACGCCTTTTTACGTCAAATAATGGGAAACACATATAAAGCCTAAGAAACACTAAAAAACGTGACAATTTCTAAGCTTTTCTGCCTCGATGGCTTAAGAAAATACCAAATAGGACATTAATTATTTAGAAAAGTCAAGTTAAGAAACTCAACGAGCTTGTCTAATGAAAGAACAGCTTTATTTTGCCTCGTTAGTACGACAGTATTCATGAATTATGTCTTAATAAAAACTTGGAAATTTGGGGTCATAGTCACAAAGATCCAGATTGTTTCATCTCTGGCGATAGTTCGGTATTTTGAATTCAAATTACTAGCCTAACGGGTTTGTTGCTATTTCAGTGTTTAAAGCATCTTCAAACAGAAAAAAAGCGAGTGCTATCGCAGTGATAAAGACCTAGATTAACTCTAGTCACATCTGTGAAATTTGTCTCTTCAAATTTTCTTTCTTGTTTTTATTTATTTACTTATTTCCCCCCTTTTTTATTGTAGCGGACAACGTGATTCTTCTCGTAAGTTCTCATTTAATTTGCCAAGTTTCAAAAGTAACTTCGGTATTAGCCTAGGGATAAACGTATGGCGAAATCGTAGCATGTGTTTGTGGACCAATCATCTTCGAAGACTTCGATCCCCTTCAAAACTTTCTTTAAAATATTAAGATAAAAATTTATAAAATCCATCCTTAAATAAAAACTGGTACTTCATTTATTGGGGATAATCAACAACTCAAGTGTTTGTAAACACTGTTATTGAAGATCACTTTTGACAGCTTTAGTTATTACGCTGTGTAAATAATTAATTCGTCACAAACTAAAGCTAGCTTTTTCGTTTATCATGAATGCATACCAGCTGTTTAAGGGTGATGATTTTTGGTGCTTTGTGCCAGGGTTTGTTGTTGCTTGCCAGCTTTGAAGAGCAAAGCTTTTGAATGAAGTCATTAGAAGGTGGTTTTGAGTTGTATTGACTGCTGATTAGGGCCACCAGTCGTTGTTACCAAACAACATGACACCTAGCAACAAGAAATTCTTTCATTGTACGGTGATAATCTAAAATAATCACTGGAGTTATACTGTGTATTTCTTCGGGTTTTTCCATTTTTGTCTCGTTTCTTCTCATTTATTTTCTTCTCCTTTCCTTTTGGCCTTTCAATTCCTTTCATTTCCTCTCCTATCCTTTCTTTTTCCTTTCCTCTGCTTTCCTTTCATTCCATTTCCACTCTGTCCCTTAACTTTTATATCAGTTTCTTTCGTCCCCTTTTTCTGCCCCTCATCTTTCCTATCTTCCCTATCGCCATAACCTCACAAAGCGTAAAGCATTTCTTCATCATCACTCCCCATGTCAGACATGCGTTACTTAAAATTTCCCAAACAAAATTAGAGATTATTTAAGCGTCTCTTCAAGTACAGCCTACCAGCAAAAAGTGATAAATCATATCCACACGTTCAAATCAATTGATTCTTAAGACCTTCGATAGGCTTCCTCGGCAATTAGTGAACAATAAATAATTCAAACTAGTTGGAAAATTTGTTTACCAAAACATAAGTGAGTGTTTACAGTGCATTAACCCGCCGTAAATCCAACACCCATCGAGAAACAAACTAGTTCTCAATCATACTTTATATAAACAATCTTCCTTCAAAACTGTAACGAAAAACATGTTTTTCTCGTTTGTTCCACTTGCGTAAATTGGTTGTTTTTGTGTTCTGTTGAGTTCAGTTTTTTAGTTAATTATATTCATTTTGAAATCGCTAGCAAATCCTGCAATCTGATTGGCTCTCAGCAGTGCGATTTATTTACAAATTGCACTCCACTTAGTTCAATTACTATTATTTAGTTCACTGGCTCACTATATTTTGTTATAGAGTTAGACTAACTACTCTGATTTTAGTATCGTAGTTTGTCAAGACGTACTAATCTTTGGCACTTTTTTTCTAATAAATAAATGTTCGGTTCAAATGCAACGCAAATATCTCGAAATGAAAAAGCCCGCTTGGGATTCGAGTGTTCCACTTACAACGAAAACCCCAGCATCGTACTCAGGGGCTTCGCATTGCTCGTGATTGATGAGAGCCTGGAACTGGTATGAAACTGTATGGAATGTGTAAATGGTACCCGAACCGTCCGGAGAATAAGGGCTATCTTTTCAGACGATTCGATAATTTCGGGAATTTATCAGTTCGTCGAACCATTATAGCGTTTACCAATTACCTCCCAACCGAAATTTCCGGAGTTTTTTCGTAAATGGTAAACACCCCTCGTGTCATATACAACTCCAATCACCGGGTTGTTTTCGGATTCTGGCTTCCTTACATGAAATTTAAGACAACCCGGTCGTTAAACTTGGATGATAAAAGCCAAGAGTCCCAAAGCCTAGAACTGAGATGTGGAGAACACAAAAAGATGGTCTACTGTTCCATATGTTTTTTCTGACAAAACCATTACGAGGTGTTTTACCGATCCCCCTCCCAACACGCTTTCTTTATCAATCTATCCACTTATCTTTAAGAAATCCTGGTTGAGTAGTCTAGATTAAATCCGCTTTTTCTCAACGCTGGATTAGAAGATAAGTCGCAGAGCCGGGATAACTACGTAGCCTCTGAGAAGAAACAGATTAAATTTATTTTAAGTGTTTTTAGGTTAATTATAATATTGCTCTTTTATGAACAGGGATGAGACACAATAGTACAGACAGAGCAATAAAGCAGGTACAGAATGGTAAGTTGTTAGGTGAATAATGAACGACAATACACAGGTATCCCACCTCTAGTAAGTTGTAAGGACGTTCGCGCGCAAAAACGTTTACCATACCCGATCGAAATCGTTTTCGCAACGAGCGTGACGGAGTTTTATCTTGAAAAAAATAGGTAACGCGCGCGCTGTCACGCCATATGCCTAGAACAGATGCGAAAGAAACATTGTCCGAGCTTGCGCAGTGCTTGATGGGATGGAAGAGTGAAATATTGACGAATATACAACGGCTTTCCTGTTTTCTGATTGGCTGTATTTTCTATGGTGTGGGATAAAAGGGTACACTGATTCTGTAGCGAAGGATGACAGCGCTGCATGAAACTAGGGATATTTGAGTTCAGCAAACAAGTAATAATTATCTAACAAATATGAAAAAAATATTGTTAAGTTGGACACTACACCGCGGTGGAACGTTTGCGCATGCGTGAGGTTAGGGGCGCGGACGCGTAAGTTTTCCCGCCAAAATCCAATAAAACTTGAATAAAGTTACTAGCGAGAGAAATTCGATAAAAAAAAGATGATTCTTTTTCGTTTTATCCAGAACAATTCAACGACTCAATTCAAGAATTCAACTTGACTTTTCTCCCTACTTTTTAGTTAACATTTTCGTAGCAAGTTTTTCTTATGACGTAGAAACCTTTTGTTAGTCTAAAATAATGTAAAAGTTATTCACAAGTCGAATAGTTTTTGAAAGAATTTTTTAACGCTTATACTTTAATAGGCAATGTGCATCAAAGCTCACAAAGCACTCTGAGAAAGTGAGTTCTTTAAAAATGCAACAGGCAAATCAAAGGAACTATCAGAAAAAAATTAATCTGTTATTTTCGTCTGCTGAAATCCTTTTATTTCCATAGAAAATGTCGGAGGAAAAATTGTCAGATGAAATTTTAGAGGAGCCAAAAAAGGCGTAAGAACTCACTTTCCCATCATGCTTTGTGCTATAATTTCGAGCCCATGCACATTGGCTATTCATGGCCTTTTTATTCGATGCCGCGCCATCGTAATAAGAGATGACCTTGCCTTGCAGCTGCTGCTGAAGAACAGGAGAGAGTAAAATCCCTAATTAATCAGAAATTAGGCGTTAGTAAAAGTAGATCGATCATCCATTTTTCGTGGACCATATCATGTAGTTCTATTGGCTGGAAGTAATTACTAAGCATCCTTCCATCAGTCTCTGCATGGGTTTGAAATATTGGAGGTAGTCTTGGTTTTATCTTAGCAAACGACGCAATTGGCTCTTCTCTAACATCTCGTAATCCAATTACTGCAGTTTTAACAAGAAACTATGAACATCAACTCCTATCTTTCTTTATCAAATGCTCATAAAGAAGCTAATGACATCTACCGATAGCGCATTAAATCTACAACACAATCTAGAATATTTTATTTCTTAAGAATTATATCTAATGAGTTTATGGCGTTAGTGTGACAAGGGTTTTTTTTCTCTGAGATTAAAATGCAATATTTACTGTGTTGGATTAGGTTCGTGAGTTCGGCCTTTTAAACTCTAAATGCCTCGTAATTAAAGCCCCACTTAGGGTTTGTATTAATGGTCTTGTAGACTTGAGACGCGCAATAAAGTCTGATAAAAAGGTTCAATAGAGAGTCCATTTATTACAAATGATAGGGTTAACTCGTATGGATTTGGGCGTGTGCTTGGTACATGCGATTAAGCAAGGTGTAATCTACTCGCTCGTGATATAAATGTCTTTGGTCAGTTTTATCTAATTCTCTTTTTTTTTATCCGTTTCCCTATTTTTCTTTTCCCTTCCCTTCTAGTAAAACGCAACAACTTAAACGCAGTAAAACACAACAACTTCCCTTCTGATATTTTCTGGTTGTTTTCTTCTCTTCTCTTCCCTTCCCTTCCCTTCCCTTCATCCATTCATCAATTCCACTACTCACTCCCTCATTTATCCATTCATCCATCTTTTCTTTCCACTATATCTTCGTTCTTTCTTTGTAGCTTTCTTCTCTTCGTTCCATCCCTTATCTTATGTTTTAGGTTTGCAATTGTATGTAACATATCTTATTTTGATTGAAAGGTTCGTATGATAATTTTCACCTTTTCTTATTGCAAAAATTTATGTTCAAAGCAGAATTCGCCTGTTCCATTTCTACTTCATCAATTTCGGATGCGCAATAGAAAAGGAATCTCAAAAAGCTTTGGATCTAATATTTAATGTAAGAGGCCAATCTCCCGTTCAAAAAGAGAGCCTTAATCAACCTAATATCTTGAGCGCTTTTAAGGAATTCATGTGTCGAACCTTATATGTGTCAAGTCTGTCTTATCTGACTAATTCGTTAGGAAAAGACGGGCAATTTCTTCTTGAGGCTCGACTCCGATATGTGGTGAGCTGTCATGGCGGCCATGCTGTGGAGGCAACACCATGAAAGCTTTCATTTTTTTTCCCTCATTTTTTCCCCTTCTTTTCTCTCTCCCTCAAAAGCTGGTCCTTGTTCACAGCCAAGAATGGTTTGAATGAAATAACATTCTTATTCTAACACTGTTAGGTATTCAAATGTTGAAGGAGATTATCGTATATTTTCTAAGATAAGCGATGACTGACTGACTGCCAAGTCTAAACTTAAAATCCAAGTTGATGGATTTTTAATTAAGATTGATGGATTGATTGATATTGCCCAAAACTGATGGAAGACGATTCACAAACTTTCTTGAAAATTCTATCTTTCAATTAAAACTGTTATCTGCATGTTTCATGAATAAATTACACGAAGTTGCTTGCTGTACACGGAATGTTCTCAATCATATACCTTTAATATGCAACGCTATTTTTTGTAAAGGAAATTGAATTTAAAATTGCAGCGTGCAGCACTCACAGTTTGGATTGAAACATTGGGTGCTTTTTTTGATGTTTTAAAAATGCATAATTCCATCTCAAATACAAAGAGAGGCTTTGTTCGTAATACATTTTGCGCATCAGAGATATACCCATTGCTATTTTCTCATCGTTTCTTTCTTCCTTTCTTCTCTCTCTCTCTCTCTCTCTCTATTTGCTTCTTTCATCCATTTTATTTTCTCAACTACCTTACTTATTCCTCAGATTTTTCTTGTTTTTTGTTGTTGTTGTGTGTGTGTGTGCTGTATTTGTTAAAAGTACGAAAATTTCTTTTATTGAATTCGAACTTGAGATACTTTTCCCGCCTAATTTTTTTCGCTTTTTAAAATTTGGCAAAAAAACAAACAAAAAAAACAAAACAGTAAAATCTTATCACTTGTACATATCTATGAAAATAAGTCATGTTAGAAGACCACCAGCAAAGTCACAACAGTTTCATTAAAAAATACCAGGATGTTTAATTCAATACCATGACAACTAAATACACGTCAGAATCATGCAGCTCCTGCAACAATAATCTGCTCTGTGTCAGTTTAACTTGTCCGCTATGCACGAGACAGCATATTTTGTTTATATGAATGACCACATGCTGGCAATTTTACGACTACCTGCTGAATAGATATCAGGAGCGCTGTACCGCGCAGCTTTTGCACACCGTAAACTAGACTCATATTCTGTCATAGGCTATTAATTTCAAATAAAACCGTGTTTTAAAAATACCTTTGTGGGACGTTTTTGAAGCTTGTTGCTCAGTAATAAGAACTTTTAATTATTGAAACAGTTATCATAAGACGAACGAACTGTCACTGATTTATGTCTTTTCGAAACGTCAAGCTGATCAATAGAGTTCATGTTCGTTCTTATAAATCTGCAGGGTCACAAGTCTTCTTTGAAGGACTCCAATCTTATTTCTTTTATAGATCTGGAGTGCCACAAGTTTCATCGCTAGGACCCCTCAGAACTCCTGATTCAGAATATATTTAAAGTCGAAAATAGATGACATAAGGTCTAAGACTTGGAACAAAACTTCTTTCCCATAAATATACTTACATTTTAAGAATATATATAAAGATTTCAAGAATAGTGCACCTGCGGTCGTTAAGGTCAGCGGATTTCTTATTGAGTGGACGATGGTTTCGCTTTTGTAAACAAACACTCCGGATCCGTTGAATCTGAAAAGCTTAACGATACACTTAAGTCCTCGTGTATCCGGCGATATTCATTACTGCTTCCGCATTTGCCCATTTGAAGTGTGTTATCATGTTATTTTTGTCAAATTTCAGACACATTGGAATATGTTTGATTTTGTCATGAATTGATGCAAAATGACCCTATTCTAGTCACACCGCCTGTCTACGAATATAAGCTTACCTGGTTCTGTAATGTCTGTTTATGCCATCATATCCTTTAGGGAAGCTTTAAGTTTACTCAAATTAGCCGGAATTCAGCAGAGCTTACAATATAACATAATCTTTATGGATTTCGAATCGTGTGAAATTGAATATACGCTAATGAGTTTGGCGACGGCAATGGCGTAGAGAGAGGGACAAAATCACCTGTTTTTATGTGTGTTTTTTTCACAGTTATTTATTTTGAGATGAAAACATGAATGAAATCGTATTTTACTCCATTTATTATGATAATAGAAAAGCCATGTGCAACTGAATGATTTTTTAAACAGTTCCTGTAAATGTCAGTGGCGGGAACTTCGTTGGCGCCAAAATGCACGCGCGTGCCCCCCAGCTCTTGGTCTTTCGTTCGTTCATCAAGATAATAAAATTGTTCTATGATCTCAAATATCAGTACTTTCAGCGTCAAAGAAATAAAGGACAGGTAGACTTTTATACTACTGACATTAAAAGGCGCCAGGATTCTGCTGTTTTTGGGTTTTCTTTTCTCCAACTTTTATTTATAAAAAGACAAGTTTTCGCCGGATCTTTCAGGGAAAGCTTTTTCCATTGCTCTTTTGGAAACAAAAATTTTCTTTGTATTTTTATAATTCATAACTTCAAACGTTGTAAACAAGAAAATTTTCCCCCATGGAAAAAGTTTCTACTGGCGACGTCAGTAATAACGTTTCGAAAGTCGTTTATTTGAAACAAAAGAGAAGAAACGTAGCCTGGAAAAATCTATGGAGACGTTGCCAAGGAGACACAGCTAGTTTTAATTGCTTTGACAGGGCCCATTGATTAATAGTGATGTGAGCTTCACAGTAATTGAAAATCTTGAAATGCGATTTGGTAACCTAGACGAGAGTAGGAGAAAAGCACGCACTCTCGAAAAAGAACTAAAAGAATAGTTCGCAATTGAAATGAGTTTTTTTAGTGAAGATGTTTAAAAATTGATTCGGATTTGGTTCGAGCAGTTGGTGGTTTTTATATCCGCCATCTTTGAATTGAACAAAAGATTTTTGTTTGGTTTCTGTTCGGGTAGTCAAATAAAATGTCTTTCAGTTTTTCATCATTCTTTAAGGAATAACTAAATTCAAAATAAGAAAGCTAGAAGAACAAAACTGCAATATTACTAATTTCTGTGGAAATAAATTTACTTTTTGTACGGGAATCAAGATAAAGAAAGATATACTTAAAATTAGAAAAAGAAATTGGCGTTTGACAGGTTGTATAAGTGACAGTCATAAGTCGTTTTTGTTTGCTAAGTGCATGATAATAGCTCTACATTATCACATGCATTGCAAGCATATAGCCTCTGAAATTATCCTATTTATCTCCTCAATGTTAATTTTCTATGCCTTCCCACTTTTAACTAAATAGTAATTCAGTTTCAATACATTATTTTTGGACTATTTCAACACTTTCCAAGAACTGATTCCAAGTCCTTTGTATTTGACTATTTTTTTCTCCGAAATCCTATTTACATGTTTGCTTTCCGTTTCCCGGATGAGAAAATATAAATAGCAATGAATGATGACAAAGTTGATTCCAAGGTCACAAGAAACTCCTTTCCAGATGATAATATTTAAAAAAACCATATAGATGAAATTTAAAAGAAGGCAGAAAAACTTGCAGTTAAAAACACAGGCGAAACAGCAACCATGGTATGATGTTTCATCAAACTATGCACAAAAGGAAAAAGAACAAATTCTAATTTTTCCCCCCAAAATTATAACTGAAAGTAACACTCTACCAGAATCAAACGACTAAGCTATAAATTATAAGCAATCTTTTCGCTAATTGTACTACCAAACCTTCATAGTAATCTTAAATGTAGGCATTAAAATTGAATTCTTGAGATAATTAGAAATGATTTAT
Organism: Anthopleura xanthogrammica; assembly: GCA_964019055.1. Lineage (NCBI taxonomy): Eukaryota > Metazoa > Cnidaria > Anthozoa > Actiniaria > Actiniidae > Anthopleura > Anthopleura xanthogrammica. The sequence continues at coordinate 3,899,063 of OZ025223.1, read as the reverse complement.
TGGATTTATTTTCAAAGCCGAAGGAAACATAAAATTGTATCGTACATTAAATATGCATTTCTTATCAGTTTAAGTTACAGAATTTTCTCAAAATGTCAGGAAAACAACGAATATGTTCTAGTGAGCACGAGTTATTTTTACTACCTACTCTGTAAGCTTCCTTTCTCAACTCTTTTCAAACCTGAAAAATAGAAGAAAAAATATGTTAGATTAAGAAACAAAAATTTAAAAAAAGTTATATTTCTTTTTGATATTATAGAACACACTTTGGTGAAGATATCAAAAAAAAATTACATACAGTAAATAGAAGGATTATTAGAATAAACAGAGTTATATAAAAATCTAGAGTAGGAGAGCAGAGATGCAGCTCAAAAGAAATCATGTTGATAATAAAACAGAAAAAGAAAGGAAAAGAACAGGAGGGGATAAGACTATAGAAAAAAAGTATATGATTTTAGAGCATAATGTATAATATCAAAGGCTTTTTTTCTAGCAATTGAAACAAACAAAGGAAAAAAAGAATCGAAATTTTTTTTGGAGTTTCATAACGATAGGAGATCAAGTCACGTGACTTTCTTTCAACTTGTTTTTGTTCGACAATTTAAAACGAAAAACCTCTCTTTAAGCTCATTCGTAATACGCTGTAAAAATGTGCTGAAATGCTCTACTAAAATTACCACTCTCGAATGCTAAACAATTTCAAAAGATTTCATACTGATTAAAATTTTCACATTTGAATATCGATTGGAATTTTCTTTGCACAAGTCATTATCAGCGATGGCCTTGAGTCTGCATTCATTAAGGGTGTATTTTGTTTTGGTACCTGTAGCTTTAAGAGCAGCTTGGATGCTTTGACTTTTCTCACAATATTATTGGGGCAGGTTTTCACACATTTTTCGATTTCAATGTTTTTTTTATCTAACGGAATATATTTGATGGTTCATTGTTTCATAATCTATGGGTGCAAAATATGCTTCTTATTGTAATAGTATGAAATATTTTCCCAAAAAAAATTATTAAGAATAGTAAAAAAAAAAAATTTTAACATTAAAGATATTTAAGGTTAACAAAAATAAAATATTATAAAATGAAAAATAGAAGATATTTTGGAAAATAATTTTCGAGAAAAAATAAGTCTTATCAACTATCTTTAGAAGACAAGATAGCTTAGCATCCTCGGGACAGCACGTGGTGAACAGAAAAAAATTTACTTTTATCTAGTGTTGGAAATATTCTAAAAAAAAAAAAGAAGAAATTATCAAGTATTTTAAGACAAAACTATGTTATATCTAAGCAAATTAATGCAAGCTTGTAAAATTATAAAAAGTGTAAACCAAATATCCTGAGGCTAGCCAAGTCCTTTCGTAGGAACTTGCAAAAAAATTCCCATTTTTTATACAATTATTCTAATTGAAAATATTCACATTTTCTATGTCTTGTATGTATTATATTATGCTCTTGTAAGCCGTGGAAAAATATTACTTATTCATAAGTTCTGCTCTCATAGAATAACGAACTTATGAAATAAATATTAGGTTGGGGGATATACGCTGAGACTCACAGGAATAAATTTAAAATCGACCAAGTGACTCCGGATTAACTGAGTCCAAGTAAACATAAAATGAAGATCTTTAACTAGCCTTTCTTGGAAGAATCAGAACCGTATACAACTTAAAGAGCATCTTATAATCGTGATTGATCTTTTCTTAGAGACACAGTAAGCTGGGCTTGGGAATTTATTTCAAACTCCTGTGGTTTTTTAATTTCAATCTTAATGATGATTCCCTTCCAGCGCTCTGAAGAACCGAGAAACCGTTTTGTTTGTGATTCTATTCCTAACCGCTTGTCTCAGCTGTGAGGAGAAAGAGCTTGAATGTGTTCAGAAATAGCACAGCAAATCGAAAATACAAAGAAAACATATTAGGAAAAATTGTGTCTAGAAACTATTAAAAATAATTTGATGGAAAAAAAGTATTAAAAATTCAGACCTTTGTTTGACTCCTGCAAATTTCATTCAAAATATGAGAACAAATTTTGTGTATATTTTTTGGGGGAAAGGGATAAAAAGAGATGGAGTTGAATGAATGAAGTTAGAGGAATCTTTTAGAATGCTGAGATGATACCATGCCACTGGAGAAAGATAAGGTGCACTACTATATAGATAAATATATACTATATATGTATATATATATTATTTACTTTGGCAGCAAATATAGTTATATAAGTGTCTCGTTTAACAGTCTTAAATAATCGTTTGCTACTTGAAATAAGTGACTATTTGTTTACTCTCTTATCTTCTTCACATTTTCGTTACCATATTCCATAGCAGTTATAGCAAACGCGGTAGAATATGGAGGGCTGTAAGCAGTTGTTGTCGAAACGCCATTCACAAACAAAACATGTCGGAGAAAAAAGTAATTTTTGCTGTATTTACTTGTGTGGGGCTTATTTGCTTTTATTAAACTCTCCTGATGAAGAAAACCGAATAATGAATAATTTACAGATCAGGAAACGATTTTCTCTAACTTGAATTTTCATTAACTTTTCATTCTCGTACCTTTTTGTATTCTAGTGCGAAATTTCAAACACAAGTTTCACAACAAAAAACGAGTGGTCCATTGTGACAGCCTTTTTAATTTATAATTTTATCCGTCGTAATAAATAAGGGGTCGGTGTTGTAGTAATTTTTACAAAAACTAATTAAAATTCTAACAATACTGTACCGTAGACTGCTGAGCGTGGGACCGATATCAATTACAACTTGTCTCAAAACAACTTCCATTCTGCTTTGAAAAAGAATTAATACCAAATGATTTGCTATGGTATGATATCCGGAACTGAGTGAAAATCTAGAGGAGTCGAGAAATCCCAGTTTGGCCTCTTCGTGTTGTCATAATATGCTGAAAAAATGAATGACGTAAGTTTTGTAGTTGGCTTTTTTTTTTGGAGAAAGAAATCGTAGTTTCAAGTCTAGCTATCGAGCATAAAAAGGCAACTAAAATGACAACAAACAGTCGCGCAAGTTCTTTTGCCAAGGGCTTCTCATTCATAATTTAAACTGAACTCTTTTTGACTTCTCCTCTCAATTAGGCTTCAAATATTACGCAGATATGATTATTATGGCTTACGGGACACGAGGGTTTTATGATACTCAAAAAGGCCATGATTAATTTCTCACAATCTCAAAACAAAGCCACGAAAATCGATCCGGGCTTTTCCTGAAAAACAGAGCTTTTATCTAAACAACTTCGAGATGAAAAAAGTTCATATAATCAGAATTTTAAGACTAGCAAATTAAAATTATGCTAAGATATTTATGGGATTTTCTAAGCGTATTATTCTTGTTTTTCTTCATGTTTTTTTACAACGCCTCAAAGAAACGCTCACAAAGTCACGCATGCGCAGTAGAGCATTAAATGGCGGCAGCCGGAAGACATTGACAGATGAAAGACTTGACTAAGACTTCCTACGTTTGATAGCAGTTAGACCTACAAAATCAAAAGGCTTTCTTTATTCTCCCCGAAAAGAATTACAATTTACACATAACTGACGTTTTCTGAAACAAGATGCTCGGGTTCAATTAATAAACTAAGTTTTTAATAGAATATCCAGTCACCTTTACTCGTGGTAATAAATTTTAAGATTTCTAGTTGTATTTTCGTGGTTCCTTTGAAGAAAAACCACCAAAGACGCCGAATGACACGCGTTTGAAACCTGACGAGGTTTAAAATGGCAGTTATTAAATTCACAAGAAGGAATTTTAATCGGTAGCAAGTCATGATGTTTGTATACCTAGGTCTTGGGCATGCACGTGTGGTCTGCTATCACGCCCAGTAACCCCATTTATAGAGCTGTCAACACTTCGTTGTACAAACAACGTTCAATCCATCAATCGTCAAAACTCTTTCCTTTCCCGCCACGAGCCCTACAAATAAAATACCTGGCTATTTCGAACTGAAAATTCCCAAATATCTAGGGAGAAAGGCACCGAAATACTGTCCCACGGACAATACCTACTTATGTGATATCTTAGTGGAATTAACTATGTATAAATAGTGAAACAGCATTGTGTGTGTTCGGTTTTACCTGCTGACATTTTGCCTTAAAAGTTTTCACGAAAAATAATCAAGTAAAATCAATAGTCCTGCTTCATTATTAAAAATACTGAAATGATTCCTTGTATGCGGTTTTAAAAGTAATCCTCTTTGGTACAGAATTGTATTGTGAAAATTAGCTCGAGAAGTCAAAATATCTTCCTCGCTCATAAATATGTTAACACAGAGCTAAGATATTCACGTTATTACCATAATACTATACGTGAAAAAAGAAAGACCAAGTTTATAATTATCGTAGAGACTTGTAAGAGAAATTACGGCAGAAGTGCTTAGGAATTGCCCACGCCAAGACTCGGTATACAGAAACAAAAACATGGCGGCCAAACAAAAGAAACCGCGGCCTTGCCATAAAGGCAACTAAATCAACCGAGGAAAGCTAGCTTGTATATCACTAGTACTAAATAAATTCAAAAATTTATTCAATGGAAAAGTGGATGTGGAATATTTGAATAAATTGGAAGAGGATTGACGCAAAATTGGCTCGGAAAGTTCTATCTCCAAGCATATTAGATTCACCAACTCACAGCACACATTCTAAAGAAGCAACTAATATTTATATTTTAAGCAAGGACGCCACAAATTCCATTCGCGTCAATTCGTTGACATGAACTACAAAAAAGAAATGTCTAGTAAAGTTCAGTTAAGGGTGAAAACATAAAAAAAAACAGTGTTATAACAACTAGTGACTCGGTGATTTTAGTGGAGTATGATTTTAGAGTTTTTATTTCAGAATTGACTTCAACCCAAGCAGGTTTCCAAACAACAAGAAAGCAGAATATACTATGCTATAGAATGCGCTTTTTCCACAAGGCCTTTTGAATTTGAATATCGTCATGAATATATTCCTCGAATTATGTAAAATAATCTTAGCATATCTATACTTCTACGAGAGAACCGAGTTCGGAGACTTTCAATAATGTCATTTTTACGCTCTTTGGCGAGTAAACCCATTGTTAGAAAGCAGAAGGTTTAGGCGAACATATCACAGTAATAATTCCCTGAAGACATTTAGCCAAAATTTTTGCTGCTATAAAACTGTGTATAGGGTGATGTAATTGAGTTGGGAGAGAATAACTCAGTTAATTCTTTGAGGGTGAGTTTTTGGATATCTGTAAAATCGTCTTGGCTATGCTTTTTGGACATCACACCTGGTCATGAAAACAATATAAACTCGAAAATGGCTGTGCCCAAAATACTAAGAGTAGATGTGTCTGGTTATTTTCTTCGTACTAATCCTAAAATCAACACTTGATATAAGATATATCATGGCTTGATCGAATTTCCTAAAACATTAAGCAGGCCAAACGTGTGTTTAGAGGTAAAATAACAGAAACAGACCATAAGGAGTTGTTGTGTATAGTGTAACAGCAAGCAACGTGGCGATGGGATGTCGACTGTAACGACTAATGCAAAAATCACTCCCAAAAAAATATAGATATAACCTTTACTTGATGGTAACTTTTGTAATAAGGTATTTCTGATGAAATATAAACAACTATTCGCATACTTACACGAGTGGATTTTGAGCCATACTAGTCACGGTTTTTTTTTTCAAACGAAAGAGCAGTAGAAACAATCAGTAATTTGGTTGGGAGGAAAGAATTTGCTTTGAGTCCGCCATTCCTTGCCTTTGAAACAGCTTTGAGAAGTTATGGTCGTAATTGGAAGAGCCACTGGTTCATAGTATTCTAGTCCTCGTTTTCAAATCCAACAACATGGAGTTAAATATATGGACGAATTTGAATGAGAAAACTGTATCCATTTGCATACATCAGAATTGAGTTCATTCTTATTCGATTCAGCTCGAATAAATGCTTTCAATGACCACTACTTCCTCTACAACCGAATAGTTTAACTACAGAAATAACCCTGGAATTTTTACTACATAGTTTATTTCTAGGAGTTTATACAGACATGAGTGAAAAAACATAAGTAGTTTTGTACGAAAGACATACAAAGGAACAGTTCTAAGTTGGACATGAAAGTGGCTTCGATGATATAGGCAAAACAGCATACAACAGAGCAGAATACTCTACGTAAAAACTTTAATAAGTTCGACATGAACGATTGAGGAATTACAGCCTCGTCTATATAGAAAAGTACGATTCTTATGTATATGATATTAGGAATTACTGGTAGCACTATTATTATCGTTTAGGAATAAAGATTAGTACATATAACTGAACCGTGTTTGGGTTGGTCTCAGATCTGCAGGACTTGGATGTCTTTCTTTCAATTCAGATTATACCTTCTGACTCAAAAATAACATGGGTCGTTTCTTATGCCTTATGGAATTATAATTTATCTGGTACTGTTTGCCATTTGAACCACGACATTTAAACTTAACAAAAATTACAGGTAAGTCAAGAATACACAAGGATGCTATTTACAATTCCACACATGGAGAAGAGTCATTCTTCTATGTCTTTTTACGGTTGTATTGTTCTCTTAGGAATTATTTAGCATGATTCGAGGAAAAACAATTAAAGTGACTAAAACTGTTCGCCTGTTTACATCGTTTATAGTTGGAAGTCTCTGGTGAAAATTGAATTCACACATTGGTCCCTCTCGCTCGTGTTTTACTGCAGAGGAGATGGATTCAGCTCGATACTTTAGTAGAACACACTGTCCATGATAGTGTCGTTTGACTTTAGAGATTAACCTCAAAATATTGTCCCTCCCTACTGACTTACTGCTGCCATTGAAGCTACGGTTACTACAGAAGCTTGGTGCATTACTTCTTCGTCTTCGTTATTATTTACTGTTGCTGTCATGCGTTTTTCTTTCTGCCTTCGATTACAGAACCAAACTCTCACCACTTCCTTGTCAAGACCTAAGTTGTCGGCCAAGTGCGTAATTTCTTGGGCTGATGGCTTGGCATTTTTACAGAAATGATTCTCCAAAGCTCCCTTTACTGCTACTTCAATGGATGTTCTCTTTTTTCTCTTTCTTCCTTGGGTTGCCATCTTATCCAACACTCCTGTCGAGCCATTATTATTATCCGCCTCTTCCAGCCATTTCTGCAGTAATGGTTTTAGCTTGCACATATTCTTAAAGCTCAGCTGCAATGCCTCAAAGCGACAGATCGTAGTTTGGCTGAACACATTCCCATACAACGTACCCAGAGCAAGGCCTACGTCTGCTTGTGTAAATCCCAGTTTTATTCGTCGCTGTTTGAATTGCTTAGCAAATTGCTCCAGGTCATCAGAAGTCGGAGTTTCTTCGTCCCCTTCCATAATTTCGTGACCTTGAAGTTGAGTCTCCTGCATTGATGGATTCTCTCGGATGGTTTGACTTGAAGGAGCGTAACTAGCTGGTAGAGTCATAGCGCCATTTACACTCTGGTAGACGGTAACTGCAGTCGGTGGATTTGGTTGTAGTGCAGCATTAATATGAATTCGCGTATGATCCGGCGATCCTGCAGTCGGAGCCGACCAGCGAACCTGCTCCATCATTCCAGGGTGACCAGGTCGATGATGGACGAGCGTCGCACCTGACGCCGTAGTTATTACAACTGGCGAACCGTCTTCTCTTAGCATTGGCTTGACTTCTTGAACGCTCATTGAGTTTGGAGGCCAACCTACAGCCCCTGAATGGTCCTGTACTACCCATTGATGGTTAGTGAGATTGCTAACTCGTTGTTCGCCGTTTGTCGGTTGCTGCTGTTGTTGTTGTTGAGTTATATTTTCGTACTTCACTACAGGTTGTTCTTCTCGATAAGTGATTGTTGGCTGCTGGGTTTGCATCCTTGATTCGCTCTGTGTAGTCGCAATAGCACTAGTATAAGGATGAGTTTGTGCGGCCATTCTGACTTCTCAATGTTCCTGTACGAGAACTCGGCTATTTTACCGCCAGGCCGAGAAACGTGTCGAAAGATGTGTTGTATTACTGTGATCCAATTGGCCAGACTTTTGATGAGTGACATACCATTATTCCTTAATTAATCATGATTCAGAACCGCTTCGCAGCTCATTGGCTCAACTTGCCCGGGGAGTTTGGTCGCTAATGGCAACGCTACCTCGACGGGAATATGCAAATGTTACTAAGAACTCCTTCCTGATTGGTTGGCTGTCAATTGGCGCTTTTGTATTCGCAAAAACCTCATTAACACAATTGCAAATGAGACCAAAACTGTTTAGAAAATCGAATCAGGAGAGGACAATGCACTAGCTTCGTAGCGTAGATATTATTAACGTTCTTTGTTTGATCTTAGAGTGGGATGATCCTTGGGAAACACAAGGTACGAAGGCGTTCTTAATTGAAAGAATTCTGAAAACCAAGAAATATTTTTCTATTCATTGTAATTTGAAGAGACTAGAAATTTAGTAGTTATGGCCAAGGAAAGTCGAATAGTTCATTCAGCAGTAAAAACAATTGAAAACAAATTCTTTGCGAAAGTCTCAGAAGCATGAGCTGTTGAAAATTCAATTTCTTAAGGCTACATATTTATGCTATTCATCTTGTTTTATTGTTATTTGGCTTTGCACGATTGAATATCGCATTCTATGTTTCGTATGTTTTGCACTAAGACAAGGTTTCAAACAGTGTTTATCTTGTGTTGGACATTATTGTTTAAGAAAATTCCAAAACCATTGTCAAAGTTCCGTTATTTGATATCATAACCATCTCAAAGAAAACTCCAAAAAATTTTAGTTTGAATTGCTTTTAAAAAGAATCAAAACAGAAAAGAAGAGAAAACAGACCCCTTGGCAAGGTCAATCTATACAGACATCGATGCTTACAGATGACAACAAAATCGGCGGAAAGACTTTTTGGATTTCCTATTATATTTTATCTTCTCAAAGCGCCCTAGAGTCTTGGTCTTAAAAGCACTTCTCGTCGACTTCCTCGTGAACTTTCATCACCATTCCGACTTTAAAAAGCTAACAGAACTACAAAAAGACATCCTCAAACATTATTAGACGCATTTTTTTAGAGTTTCTTTGATCAAGTCTTAATAACAGTCTCGGAGACCAATAAACTGCATTTGTTCTGATATTGCTGGCTTTTGAAGCTGACAAAAGGCCCTTGAGTCTACTGGGATGGTTAATAGAGCACTTAGAACATACACCAATACATAGTCCAAAAATATATATCCTTTATTTGATCCGCACATTCACTACCAAAACGGATATTTCGAAGTCTTAAAGTCAAAGAACATTTAAAAACCCACTAAAATGCTAGAGCGACATGCGGTGGCGCGACACGTGAGTTTGAGGGAAATATTTAAACGACAACTGCCAGTTTCAGTCTGTGTCCTACGAAACATCAAAGTTCCAAGTCATAAGTTTTCGTTATTAAAGCCTTTATGAATAGCTTGTTCACGGAATTAACATTGTCGTTCGAAAACATACATTTTAGTTTCGAAATTAGGAACACGACTACATGAAATTAATAAATTTGGGCGGAAATTTTGCTTTGCTGAATAAAGATGTTGTGTTGTCGGTGTTGACAACGAGGAAATCTTTCTCGCGGAAGACGTCGGAAGCCTCCACGAGGCATGTTCTTGCTAGGTTTTCGAGTTAAGAAAGCTGGTGAATCTTTCAAACGCGTTTTTTCGTGTTACTGGTAGCGGTTTTATGAGTTTTGAAACGACAGAACTCAAAATTAGCACAAAGCCGTCTCGGTTCGAATCATCTAATTGTGTACTAAGCTCTTCAGGTTCGACTGTTTTTTCGGATCGTAAACGAAAATTGTGCCTCTATTTCACTTAGAATTTAAGTATCTGGATAGACTAGGTATGTGGAATCATAAAGACAATGTTTAGTCTTCGTTTGTGAAGTATTAGCTTAAGAAAACGAAGGAGTTGAGCGAGAGAATAGAATTGAAAGCGCGGTCCGTGAAACCAACGATTCTACTTTCTGTTTACTTACTTGTAGGAGTTCAGTAGGAATACACAATCTTCTTCCCTAATCCCTGTTATAGATTGCCTCCGATAAACCCTGTTGTAAGTTATTGCTTATATAGCAAATATAAATCTGCAACTCGAGAGAGACACCGTCTTAAGTACGTTTTCGCCACGCTTTGCGAACACAATGGATTCAGTTTTTGTCATACATAACTCAGGAGAAACCCAGTGTTTAGTAATGCAGGCTTTATATATTTGCATCTATACATATACATAGAAGGATACGTAAATACTCGTTCTCGACGACTGTTTAACTTTATGGATTTCAACGAACGCTCGCCGAGAACCAAACGTAAAATAAACTTGGTTTAAACCACGAAACAAGGCTGCAGAGTTCAAGATCATTAGGAAGAGAAGTCTTGGAAGGACTCAATGGTTTCTTCTGCAAACTTAATTCAGTCAGCTGTAGGAAATTAGCGATAAATATATGCGAAAAAAGAAGAAAGGAATTATTCATAGACAGATAAGACTGGCAGGAAGAGAGTTTTGTCACTGAAGTATTAAAGACTTCGCGAGCACTAAATTCCAGGAGAAAAACCGAACGAAGACGTGCGCGACGAATGAGCTGAGAATGAACGTTGTAAGTTCCGTCACCTCGGAAACTCGTTCCCAAAGAAAAAATATTTTGGCTTTTACAGCCTCGGTTCCTCTCAAGTTATCCAAAACAGTGTCTAAACTCTGTAATTACAGAGGTAAAACAGTTTCCAAAAATTTCCAATGCAAGTAATAGGCTGATTAACATCGGCTTGGAAAGCACTTAGAAGCGGGCGCGACTTTTAATATGTTTCTATTGCCAATAGACTTTGTTCCACTCATCGTAGCTAATATTAAATCCAATCGAAAAATTCATTCTAAATTCCCCATATTTTTTCCTGAAATTTTTTCAGAGTTTCTTTATTCAAGGCGTATTTGTATTTACTGTCGAGTTGTATGCGCCCCTTGTGAAAAAATCTTTTTTCTAAGAACCTCTTGCGATAGGATTAAAAAGAATTGCTTCAAAAAACAATTTATTAGCTTACTCGACTTAAGGCGCATCGCCAGATATTAAATCTTTTGACATTGAAAAACACTTACTGGAATTATTGAGATAATTTTGAGGGAAATTTCACGTTATCTCTCAGCCCACAAAGTCTAGAAAGCGCGCGTTTAGCTTCAAAATCTCTTCAATTACTTTTGATTATGAATCTTTGAAAGTAAAAATTGTACATTTTTTTTTGTTTTCCCGCCGTCTTTACGAGTGCTACAAACCAGGGATAGCCTAAAAACATTCCTAAGATAGCTGTCTTTGAGCTCAAAGTCTTTGGTAAATTTTCCAATGGATTGGATTATGAAAGATTGGTAATAATAATTTTTCTGTTTTAAAGTAAGGCGGTGTTTTGGTAGTAAGGATTACATTGTGTCATCTTCCTATGCCTTTGGTTATACAAAATCGGCATTCTCAAAAGTTTTCATTAAGAGAACAGTAAACAGTACGGGCAAACAGTCAGATACAGTGTAGTAAATGAGTAGCGACGAAAGCTAATCTCACCCGAAATTTATCAGAAGCTGTCGTGGTCGTTGATGAGTATTGATGATAAAAAATGTTATTCTAACATTTCAAATAATTCTTATGTCTTATTTTCCCCCCTTTCATTCATTATTTGAACAGCCATCGATAAGGAAATTTCTTATAGAAATTTTATGAATATCTTAGTTCTAGATAGGATATACTTTAAGGATAGCTCGGCTTCTATAACTACAACAAATTATAATATATTTATTATAGTATTAGTTATGGGACAGCCCTTGGAAATTTTACATGTTACTGAATTACGTCCTATTGGCATATAAGTTATACTTTTAGCATCTAACAGTATTCATAGCTGTTAACAGACGTCACTCCTTCATAAACACACACATATTTTATCATTAGATACTCATTTTTCCATTTTTCACGGTCTCGTTCATTTAATTTACTTATTACTAATAAATATTTAATAATTCTTGAGTTCGTCTAATATTTTTATATTTTTCCCGCCATTTCTTTATTTACTTCGTTTTCCAACTAACAGTCTTTCCTCTGTTTATCATTTACTATTTCATAATTTTCTTAAAAAATTTCAACAAATTACACGTTTTCTCATTTCCTCATTTTTGTGGTATTCATCTTATTTTCCTTTCTCAATCATTTGTTTATTTTCTACTTATTTCAATCTCAATTTCTATCTCTTTTTCGCATTCGTCACACAAGCGCGGTACGACCAAGGTCACTGATACCCTGTCAGCTGACTTTTAATCATGAGGATTTTCTCTACCCCTCCTCAAAAACAACCGCCAAATCTCCTAGAATCAATATTCTCAGGATATGATCAAATATTATTAGCGTGTTATCAAGATAACGATAATTTTTTTTAATTTTTCGGTTCAATTTTTCACTCGACTTGTTTACAGTTGTCTTACGAATCATCAATTATTAATATCCTAGCCACTCGTTCTATGTTAATTATTATTATCATTATATATTATTTCCACACATCTGGATCTGGTATTAACAGCTTAGTCCTCATCAACAGCGTTATTGTCGCGCCAGCGCTAGAAACATCTTCGCCTTACTCACATGGCTAGAAAATCCGTCCATTCAGTTTCAGAATCATGGCTGACTTCAATTTCGACAAATACTCCTTCAAAAACCGCGCGTATTGAAAATATCAAGAGTTTTCCCCCACTTTTGAATCACATTGAATCTAATTTCCACATGAATAGGCAGAATCTATTTTCAATTTTTTAGTGATAATACTTATAGAAACTTATAAAAGAATATTCCATGAACAATTTTTCGAAACTTTATGACAGATCGGTAATAATTTGTTTCAATGTTTTAAAACCTTCTGATGAGCGCGCGCAGAAACTTATACACTGAATATCAATTTTCATCCCTTGGCACTTAAGAAAGACTCGTACAAAAATTTAAAAAAGCGATTTTGCTGATGCGAATGCTCGGGAATAAGAGAGACGTGTAGAAAAGATAAGACTACCGATGCTTCGCAGTTGTTTCTTTTCAGTCTACTTTTCACAGACCTTACAAACAACTGTTATTAAACAAGACACTTCACCCAAGAGGTTTAGCAAATAGAAAATTAGCAATATGACAAATTGCCTTCAATTTATCTGATTCTCAATTTTTCTTCACTTGGCTAAAACTGGAAGAAAAAAAATGGCAAACTTTATCTAAAATTTATCTTCGATAGAAACAGTTCTATTTCTTGGCTTCCATTCAAATTTAGCCTATAATTTCTCTCCTGTTTATAAGTTGCTGTCTGTGTTTAATTGGTGGCTAAAACGTAGGGAATATTCTTTGAGAAGCTAGAAGGCACTAAACAAAGGCGAATAAATGAGAGAGTCCTTTGGTAGTACAATTAAAGTGGTCTTAAATGCTAATTAAAGCACCAAGCCCCACGGTAACGCTGCGATCCCTTTAGAATGTGTTATGAATGAGTCAGAGAGTCAAGGACAGTCCGATATTCACCGTTATAATCTTTTTGTCTTTGCCGAAACTCACCAGCTGTTTTTGCGTGTTGTCTGCTCGTCATAATAATTAGCACACAGTTGTTTTTCGTAGTTATTGTTCTATTAAAGCGCTCTTTCAAAGAAGTCATTTTCATGCTACCTTGAAATAGGAAAAATGGAAGTAAAAATGAAGAGAAAAAATTCTTTACGAACTATATCTAAATTTACTATCTTATTATGAATATTTTGTGGTCTTTTCTTATAGATTGATAGAGCGGTTCATTCTCGTTGTAACGTGTTTTTAATGCAAGTAAATTCTTGTATGCCTAGTCTCGTTGTCTAAGCGAGTAAAAGTTACATCAATTGTGCATTCATGTTTGTTTGGCTTGAGGAACTTTCCCCGCTTTGTACGAGCTGAAAAAAAGACGCTAAAAATAAAATTGAGTTAAGCATCGACCTTGACTTAACTGACTCATTTTCACGTGCTCTCAAATTAAGGATCCGAGAGGATTATCTAAACGAGGCGTATACATAGAGCATAAATACAGTATAGTGTGGTTCTAAAGTAAACTATATTGTTAAATTACGCCAAATTTTGTCACCAGAATTCCACTCTGATATGTATGACTACCTGCCGAAATTATATCTGCTAATGTTTTGAAAGATTATCGTGCATATATCGAAGAATAACTCATGGTGTGACGTATATTTATGAGCAGAAATTTTCATTTATCAACCACAGTAAGACGGCCGCCAGGATTCTAACCTTGTTCCCTAACTTGACCCTACACTTGTCTCGGTCCTTTAGCAATCAGTTTATTGCACAACTTTTGCTTACAAATGTCGCATGCAATCTGCTTACTCCACGCTTACAACACGAATTGCGTCGAGTAAATCCGACATTCAAGCCTACAACTGTTGTGTACGACAAAAAAAAAAGGTTGTAGCAAGTTGTAGGGCTGATTTACACGACACAATTCGTGTTGTAAGCGTGGTGTAAGCAGATTTCATGCGACAGTTGTAATCAAAAGCTGTACCGTGTAAATCAGCCTTTAAAATTTACATATGTCGGTTAGATCCCCAAATTTCTTTCACTATCACCGCTGTGGTCCGGGTTCGAGCCCCGACTTGGCCTAGATCATATTTACGTTGAGTTTGTTTGATGTGTTGTTCTCTCTCTTGCCACAAGAGTTTTTTTTCTTCAGGTTCTCTGGTTTTCCTCCCTCCATAAAAATCAACATGTGAATTGAGTGTTGTATGTTGTAAATATAGAATGTTGTGGTAATGTGTGTGGAGCGAACCTCACGGAAGAGCCCCGTACGGGGAGTGATGGTTGTGAAAAATATACATATAATATTCCGTAGAATGGATTCTTTGAGTAATGCATGATTATCATGCGTGTGTATATATATATATCTTAAGATTTGCATCTGTATCTGGTATCGTATATTGATGTGCAATATCTTCGATGGAAATATAGTATTACTTTGATAGATATTCTGTCAAAACGTAATATCTTTTAGCGCGATCACCGTTCCTATATATCGAACAATAGGCATATGTTATGCCTTTCATTATGCTTATCATGGTCTATTTTTTCCGACTTCGTTCGACGCACGTATAACGTGCGTTTTTTTTAAAGTCAGACATTGTATGACGTACTAGTGCAATCAAACCCTGCTTTGCGCCCCGCTTAATACGGACACCCTGTTATTACGGTAACTTGTTTTTGTCCCAGCGTTCTGCATCTACTCTTACACACAGTAAATTTGATAGGGCTGATTTGGCCCCACAGAGCCGTTTTGGCATTTTTAAAATAGTGCTATTTTGGCCCAGAGATGGGTCAAAATGGACCAAAATGCTATTTTGGCCCCATGAAAGCCATTTTGGCATAGCTTTATTAGTACTGTTTTGGCCCAAGGGTAAGCCAAAAAAGAATAAGAGGCTATCTTGGCTCTACCACAGCCATTTTAGCCCTATTACATTTTGTGCTGTTTTGGCCCAAAGGCTGGCCAAAACGGGACGAGGGGCTATTTTAGTTTGCGGGAGCCATTTTGGCCTCATAACATTTAGTGCTGTTTTGGCCCAAAGGCCTACCAAAATGGGACGAGGGGCTATTTCAGTTTGCGGGAGCCATTTTGGCCTCATAACATTTAGTGCTGTTTTGGCCCAAAGGCTGGCCAAAATGGGACGAGGGGCTATTTCAGTTTGCGGGAGCCATTTTGGCCTCATAACATTTAGTGCTGTTTTGGCCCAAAGGCTGACCAAAATGGGACGAGGGGCTATTTCAGTTTGCGGGAGCCATTTTGGCCTCATAACATTTAGTGCTGTTTTGGCCCAAAGGCTGGCCAAAATGGGACGAGGGGCTATTTCAGTTTGCGGGAGCCATTTTGGCCCTATTACATTTAGGGCTGTTTTGGCCCAAAGGGCTGTTTAAGTTTACTATTTGCTAATTGGGTTACCATATAAAACAAAAGGTTAATTATAATATTATATCCTATATATGAAGCTGTTCTGGTTCTATCATGGGCTAAAATCTGTAAAATGGAAACCAAGGTGCTATTTTAGAATCCAGGGGGCCATTTTGGCTCCTTACATATCTTGTCTAAATTTGTTTTTTATTTTGAACTGATCGTGCAAATATTTTTTTGAAATATATAAATTACAAACTTTGCCGTAGCGAAAAAGCAATTTGAGTAAATATCATTTGATTGTATAGCCAATAATGTATATGAAATGCAAGCCTTCCCGAAAAAATGATCCCATAATTCATTGCGTCCCGAAAGACCATGATTCTCAGCGGGGAAGGCATTTCAAAGCCCGCCATTTTCAAGAAGCATGGCCAACGACATGGTGAACAGTAGCTTCTTTATGTGATTCTTTTAAACCCTTTTGGGTAAGAATATTGACTGAAACTCAGAAGAACGGCACTTAAGATGTTCAAGATCATTTTGGATCAGTTTTTTTTCCTTAAAGAAGGCTAAATTATCGGTGAGTGGATTATTTTAGCCGAACCTTTGTCCTTTGCCTTTAAAAGTTTACAACTGTAATAATAAACTTCATGGAGCTTCAAATGTTTTTTTAGGGTTAATTTTTGATAATAGAAGCCGATGAATTGTGTAGAATTGTCTATGATTATCTGTGGTTTCGCTTTTTCAATACTTTTTAAGCTCATGGTTTTGTTTGCTTCTACCTAGAGATGGAGATTACACATTATATATGGAGCAGCAATTGACTACATACAGTCATGTAGAGTAAAGGAGTAGCAGCTACTTGCAAGTATAAACTGATATACTCATAATATAAAGAATATACAATGTTTTCAGATAATTAGGTTTTTTTAGGTTTTTGACTAAATTGAAAATTCGCTTTTGTCTCTGATCGTGATTGCTATTTTTATTAAATCATGGTTTATACACTGTAAACAAGTCTTCAACAGTTATTTTAATATGAATAAAAATGACTACACCGATTATGGAGCAAAAAAGGCGATTTCCGGATCATTTAGTGGCTCTAGACATGGGATAAATTGGTCCCTATAAAATTGGGCCAAAAAACGGTCCAATTATTAAGGGCTAAAACGGTCCCGTCAAAAGAGGGCGGTATCCGGGTCAAAAATTGGCTCTAGACATTGGCTAAATTGGCCCCTATAAAATTGGGCCAAAAAACGGTCCTAATATTAAGGGCTAAAACGGCCCCGTCAAAAGAGGGCGGTATCCGGGTCAAAAATTGGCTCTAGACATTGGCTAAATTGGCCCCTATAAAATTGGGCCAAAAAACGGTCCTAATATTAAGGGCTAAAACGGCCCCGTCAAAAGAGGGCGGTATCCGGGTCAAAAATTGGCTCTAGACATGAGCTAAATTGGCCCCTATAAAATTGGGCCAAAAAACGGTCCTAATATTAAGGGCTAAAACGGCCCCGTCAAAAGAGGGCGGTATCCGGGTCAAAATTTGGCTCTAGACATTGGCTAAATTGGCCCCTATAAAATTGGGTCAAAAAACGGTCCTAATATTAAGGGCTAAAACGGCCCCGTCAAAAGAGGGCGGTATCCGGGTCAAAAATTGGCTCTAGACATTGGCTAAATTGGCCCCTATAAAATTGGGCCAAAAAACGGTCCTTATATTAAGGGCTAAAACGGCCCCGTCAAAAGAGGGCGGTATCCGGGTCAAAAATTGGCTCTAGACATTGGCTAAATTGGCCCCTATAAAATTGGGCCAAAAAACGGTCCTAATATTAAGGGCTAAAACGGCCCCGACAAAAGAGGGCGGTATCCGGGTCAAAATTTTGGCCCCATTTTTGGGGCTGAAACGGCCCCGAACTGATTTACTGTGCACTAACCTGCTTAATACGAGCGCTTTCTCTGATCATTGCGCAGTGTCAGTATTAACAGTCCTAGTGTTATGCATCTACTCTTATATTAACCTGCTTAAAACGAGCGCTTTCTCTGATCATTGCGCAGTATCAGTATTAACAGGGTCCCACTCTAAAAAAAACATATGTATATAGTTGAATATCGAGATATACATTGTACTAATTTAGAGCGCGAATATTGTTCGTGCGGATATCGATGTCTTGAAATGATTGTCAAAAATGACAATTGGTGTAAATACCGCGCTCAGAATTAAAATAATGGATGCCAATATCTAAAAAAATGTAATTTTTATTTTAAGCAAATCACACGGTGATTGCTCCGTCTTCCAGGCCAGAGGCTCATGTCTTAAACATTCGACGCGATATCAGATTGGAAACAAATCAGATTGTCGTACATTTTTGATACTTATTCACATAGTTATTGTCAGGTTTTTTTCTTGATAATCATGATATTTTAAAGACGTTCGCTATGTAAAACAATATCATAAGTATTGTAGGATAAAGATGATCAAATTTGATCTTAAGTTTTCACTGAATCTGACATAATTCGGGCATAGAGCAATTTTCGTATGACTATGAAAGACGTATTGAAAATATTCGACATTCGTAGCCATGTCCGCGCCGCGCCGTAACCGTGCCGTAACTGCCGTGATTGTTCACACTCATACAAAATCTGCTCTATGGTATTGGGAGCAGGTTGAATATATTGGTGGAAAATAGTACTTCGATCCAGTATGCCATGCGCAACGTATTTCTATCTAACTTCACAGTCTGCTCTGGGGTCTCGGGTTCGATCCCTGGACCCGGCATCACATGTGAGTAGAGTTTGTTAGGTCTCTCCCTTGATTAGAGAGTTTTTCTCCCTCCACAAAACCTAACGCTAAATTCCAAGTCGATCTGTGAGTTAGCCATGCTTTTACTTGATCAGCCTAGAGTTTTCGGTGAAATGTTAAGATTGAATCTCTGCACAATTTATCATCGAGTCCCGCGCAATTTGTTGCCTTTTTTGTAACACATTTGCGGCGGTTTTCCGACATCAGATGCGCAAGTTTGTCCAACAATACGCGAGTTAATTGTACGTCCAGTTCTATGTACTTTAGTTGGAATGTATTTAGCTGCAGTAGTATTAACAAGATGGCCTTGCGCAGCCCTAGTTGTGAGTTTTAATTGTCTTCTCTATCCCTACCTCGGAGAAAACATCCAATTCAAATAGAGGGTCTATTGCGCAACAACCTCAAGGCTAATCAGACGGCATTTAGAATCTCTATTAACCAACTACCTGTAAATCGACCAACCTCTTTTTAACAACCAGTTGTCAAAATCCCAATGATAATTTTTCACTAATTTATACCTTTATTAAGCGACCACCCTCTATTAAGCGATCAGTTGTCAAAGTCCAAAAGATGGTTTTTGCAGTAATTTATATCTCTATTTTAAAGTGCGCAACCTCGATTTACCGACCAGTTGTAAAAGACGGTGTTTGCGCTATTTAGTTCCTCTTTTAGGCAACCAACCTCTATTTAGCGACCACTGGACAATTCCCCATACCTTGCCGCTTAATACAAGTTTGACTAGTACGGCCTACCCGAGTAAATATTTAGGTTTATTAGCTACCCTACCAAAGTCACCATTTCTTTCTTTCTTTCTTTTTCCCCCAGAAAATAACGATGACTGATAAAGATTCACAAAGGAATAGAAGAGAGCGTTATTTCCGTAAAATTGACTAAAAAATGTCTACAGGAATTTTACAACACTACCCACTAATGCTTTCCGGCGTGTTCGCAAAAATTCCTCTGTCAAAATAGACGACGACTCTTCTGAGATCCTGCTATCTTTTGTTAAAGGAAAGGGTATGAAGATTGCATTGTAAATAGACTTCTTATTAAGTATTTTACTAATTTTTTTTCCGACGCTTATTAAGAAAATACCGAGTATTAAAAACAGGAAACTATTTCAAAAGGTTTGGAGCGAGTTACTCCAGAAACAATGCCGCGCAGATCCTATTAATGCATTAACGACCAGAATGTAAACACACCATCGTTCTCTCTTAGTTTTCTAATGGAGAACTCTCCTTTGCTACCTGCCTGTCAATTATAAATTGAATAGGCGCCCCAAGGGGTTCCGGAACTGAAGTGGCGCGCAAACGAATTGCTTCCAGCGCGTCAGGTGTTTATAACGAATTCAAGTCATCTCCGCGATGCGCAGTTCTAATGAAAGCATGTTTTAGTTTTATTTGTGTAACGAGTCTCCTATGGTGTTCGAAATTAGCCTTTGATTTAGGAAAAACTTTTGATTCGATTTTCGTAATGTCGTTAATGAGACGCTTTGTGGTGACGCGAACGAAATGCAAAATGACGGCTTGGCGCAATTACAAACGTTAAGATTCAAGCCAGCATTTTATGCGAGACTGAGAGGGAAGCTATTGCCAAGAAGTTTGTAAGTTGTTCCTGGGATATTAAGCTATTCAAGAGATATCGAAAACTGAAATGAATTTTTCTATTATTGCTTCTTTCTAACGATAAGTGTGCTCTTTACAATCTACCCCATTTACTTTGGTATTAAAAAGATGCTTCTTATCAAGAAAGAAAACCAATTTCTTGACTATTATTCTCAACCTTTTTATTATGAGTCGTGGGCCTAGGTTTGTGTTAAAAAGGGTACGTTCAAAATGAAAGATTTAACTGATTTTTTACTCAAAAATTGAATTTGGTGCTCGCTATTTCCGTCCGGGAGGCTTGTAGTATTTATTTCATATAAGATCTGATTAAAATCAAGAGGGTCTCATCCTCCTGGATCCACCCCTGGATTCTGTGTGGTCCAGCTTGATTGTCATGAACTAAATTGAAATGCCAACACAAAAACCAAAGGAATGTTTAATTAGCTTTAAAAAGTACTTAGGGACTCAAAAATGCCATAATAATGCGGAATTTTACATTCTAAATACTCTGACTAAACCGGCACTGGAGCTATTTTTGCGAACACTGAAATTTTACTGCATTCCTCCTCTCTCCTCTCCCAACCGCGAAGCCCTAACCACAAGTCCTTACCTCAAGAACATCCTTTTAAAAAATGCTTTCGGTGCATTTACCAAATTGACCCAAAATAATACCTATGTGTGGCAGGTGGGCAGAAGAGAGGGTAAGATAATACACAAGAGTAATTAATAACAGGCAAGAAAGAAGAATATATATTCAGAGTTTCTGAGATATATGGGTCAAATGCTTAACTTTTACCCTGGGGTCCAGAGGTTATTTATTCTCGCTCCCGCGTTTGCTACTTTGAAGGGAAGTCGCGAGGAGAAACATTCGCTTCCTCGCGCCTTTGGCGCTCGCTCGTTTAAACCCACGGAAAGCGAAATAAACCTCTGGACCCCAGGGAACCTAACTTGTTAAGTCAGACAAAAGACTATAATTGCACCCAAGCTTTTAGCAAATGAATTCATAGAAAAATTTAGCTCTCTTTAATCCCGATAATCATCAGTAAATTATACGTGAACTACGATTCCTTTTTGACACTCAACAACCAAGTCTGTCCCATTTAGATAGCTATCTTAATAACCAGCGCGTGCTGTAATCTTTCTTAATCAACCACAAGCGTCCAGGGGCAGGATTCTAGTCCCTTGAACTGTGGGGTTTCTAATTATGGAATAGTGATATCGCTAAGAACGCGCGCCACACACATGTACAAACATACAACAAGGCAGCAATTTGGGATATCTATTGTTTCTTACTTCCTTACTAAAATATTCTGCTCTAAGAATTTTGATTGATGTCTTAGGTATTTCCGTTTTTCCTTCGCGATAATGCTATTCGTAATTTTTCCATTCTTGGCAATTAACGTGTGAGATACTTAATTGTATTCAAGTGCTGAGATACTGTGTGAATGACAAGGAACTAAAAAGAATTGACAAACATCCTATTGTGTGGCCCATACATTCTCTTATTTTGGCAAGTAAGGGAGGACTAAGTTACTCTGACTGTACATAAGTTCGATCTAGACCCGGGGATC
This sequence comes from Anthopleura xanthogrammica, assembly GCA_964019055.1. Classification (NCBI taxonomy): domain Eukaryota; kingdom Metazoa; phylum Cnidaria; class Anthozoa; order Actiniaria; family Actiniidae; genus Anthopleura; species Anthopleura xanthogrammica. The sequence goes on along the minus strand of OZ025223.1, from coordinate 3,877,174 downwards.
TAGAAGGGCCTAAATTATTCTGTGTAAGTTTAGTGACCCTAGGAAATTGTGTCAGTTAAGTTACGGCTCTAAAATAAGAGAGTTTCATCAGTGCACTTTGAACATCTGGCATCCTATTTCAGCTATATAAAAAAACTAGTGGATGTGTTAACTTCAAGTCATAGTAATATCAATACCCTAACAAATTGTGCCAGTGTTACGGCTCTAAAATAAGAGAGTTTTATCAGTGCACTTTGAACATCTGGCATCCTATTTCAGCTATATAAAAAAACTAGTGGATGTGTTAAGTTCAAGTCATAGTAATATCAATAAATTAGCACTCGATGAGCTTACTGTGCAGGATGTTGTCCCTCTCAACCCCCTCCCCCTCCCCCTCCCCCTCCCCCTCCCCCTCCCCCCAAATATTTTCTATATTCATTTTTGAGTCCTTAGGCAATTGTCATTTTGGGAAGGGGGGAACTGAAAAAAATAATTATTTTAGTTTATTGGGGGATTTGTTTCTAGCATTTCTTGCTAGTATTTTCTGCCTGGTTATCAAGATTGGGTTTACATTTCAATCCAAGATTGAGCCCTCGGGATTCTTTAAATCTCAAAATAGACCACGTTCGAGATCTTAAAGTTCAGACTTGATTGCGAGGCTTTAGTAGTATGGTACTTCATGGATGGTACAAACATGTGCTTCACCAATTACGTTTATTGGTAGGAATTAAATAATATACCATATACGACGTTCCTACCTTTTGGCAATAATATAAAACAAATTTCTAGTCCGCTCACTACTTAACTACGTCACAATCGATTTTACAGCACTATATCTATACTAATCCTTTTGGTGTCTAATGCAATTTCAAATGGGGTAGCCTATTGGAAGGGTGGAGTGGGAAGGAAAGTTAATTAAACAATGTATATCTTTGCCTTACTACTTTATTCACGTCACACAAGACGTAAAACGTCTTCCTGTGTTTTTCCTGCTCACCAATTTGCAAGCTAACCTGATCTGAATTGACGTCAAATCTGCTGCTTTTATCGCTGTAATGCTTGTTGACAGACAAGATGAGTGCTGATACAACATGCCTTGGTTGGTGCAATTATGAGTGTAATCTGTTGAAATGGACCCAAGAATGTGTAGGAAATGCCATCATCACCGATAAGATAAACACACAACTTAGAGACCAAAGTTAGAAAATTTCCGATTAAAACTACCAAAAAATCTGGTCCAACTCAATAAAAATTGAACCATGAAATTATAATTAACTTAACAATGATAACAAAGGTATCTTAAATAACATTGGAAATAATTTGGTCCGCAATCCGGTTTCATTCCAATCCGGATTTTCGACCCAACAACGATATACTGTAGGGCGTGAGTCGATAATCGAAAAAGCCATTTAAGTGTCAACGTGTGACTTTGACATGCTACCGGTGTTGATTTGTTAATAGGTTCACACCTATTTTAGGCTGTTTGATACTTACGGGTTTGTTTTAAGGTAAAGAAAATAACAAGCGGAAAGCAGTAGCATTCCTCCAGAATTAAAAACAATGGTATATAAAACAATGGTATGTTTTTGAGTAGAAGCTATTTGTGGTCACCCTGTGTTAGGAATTTGCCTTGCATTCCATTCTGTGACACGTGGTCACGTACATGACGGGACAGGGTGCAGGCGAGGTGTGACACAGGTTAGTAAAGTCCAGGCAATAAATAAACTACTTAAATTTCTATAACATTTAAATGGTATAGAATAAATTTGGACTGCGAGCAGATGTGTTTTTATTTTAGCTGTCCGATTATTTCAGTTGAAGTGTGTAGCGCATTAATTTCGTTAAATATCATTTTATCTTGAATTACAGGAAGGGCTTGATCCGGCACGCGCGCAAGAGACTCATTAAGATTACGATCTCGTCGTACAATCGTCACCTTACAAAGCCTTCAAGGGGCTATTAAAACGCGTTGCTTATCACAGACAGGATGACTAAGTAAGGCAGATTTAAATCGTCTTTTTGATCGTGTAACGTACACTCGTGTGTCATTGTTTTTGAAAAACATCAGATAATTTCCATTCTTGTCTTTGGCACTTTAGTGGCTTCTTTGGGAAAGGTTTTTTAGATAACTGCATTGAATGGGGTTTTGCGGCTTAGTGGTTGCACTCCAGTGGCTTTTTTGGAAAGAGGCTTTTGGACTGCAGTGTATGGGTTTTTGCTTTCATGGTAATCGCACTTTAGTGGCTTTTTTGGAAAGAGGATCTAGGACTGCAGTGAATGGGGTTTTGCTTTTAATCGCACTCTAGTGGCTTTTTTTGGCATGAGCCGTAAATAAAAACAACCGGCGCCTAGTTCTATGTTGCACTTTAGTGGCTTCTTTAGGAGACTGCCGGATTCTGACTGCGTTTTGAAGAACTGCAGTGAAAAGGGTTTACTCTTGATACCACATGTCCTCCGGCAATGCTTATAGTCCGCAGCACGTGATGCTGGGAGATCAATTTTTTCCCTTGAGGCACTTTAGTGTTTTTTTTTTAAGAATGCACTTTAGTGGCGTCTTTGGGACCGAGAGCCGTTTTTGATTGCCCATCTACATTAATTGTTTAAGCAGAAACTATTTACAGTATTATGCTTGCATTGTTTTTGCGATAAAGGGATTTTGGCTATCGTCTGACTACAATCCAGTTGAAGAAAGAAGTAAAACACTGTTGCTAGTGATCAGTCAGTTAACACCAAGTATTTCCCCCAAAGGCACTTAAATGGCTTCTTCGACGAGAAGACTGGGTTTTTAAAAAACGGCAGTGAAAGACAAAATAGTATTAAATAGACCGAAACAGTTGCTAGAAGCGGCAGAAGTCCATAAACACGTACTACAAAGGCACTTTAGTGGCTTCTTCAAAAGGTTTTTTGTTAAGTGGGTTTCAAACTCAGCTTGATATCCCGAGATACTGAAAAGTGACGGAGTTGTTTTTCCCTTTGCATCAAGTGCGACCACTTTACTGGCTGCTTTTTACTTAACTTTTTTTTTAACTTAATAGACTGTTTTAAGTAAATTCTACTTAAAATTGTGCAGTAAAATATCCAGATAACAGGACAGCACTAAAAACCTTTTCAGTATAAATTATTATTAATTTTTTTTTGAAAGCAGTTTGAAAATATCAAAAAGAGAGATAACCTTTCTCCAATATAGGCCGGGTTCCCTGTGTTAAGATAACGCTCGTCTGGGATTCCTGTGTTTTTTCCTGTAAATGTTGGGTTGGGCTTCCTGTGTTATTTCTTATCGCAAAGCATCATGGATGTCAAAATGGTGATCGGCGCAGTGCATACCGGGAAGGGTCCTCTTTCCTTCTTATCGCCAACATGGTGAGTATCGAAGATTTTACTTATAAAATCCGATTCATCCATTAACAATAAACGAATATTTCACAAATATCAATGCACGATCTGAAAGATCAAATATGAAACTATAGATTGTTGTTGTTATTTTTAGGCTCGTGGCCCGAAGAAGCACCTTAAGCGTCTCAATGCTCCGAAGCATTGGATGTTGGATAAATTGTCTGGTTCATTCGTAAGTATTATCGTATTACGAAGTATTTTTTGTATTATTTCATTTTAGCAGTCTTAAATGTACTGCCATAACTTGTCTTGCATCTAGACGTATGCGTTCCAGAGTTATGCTGTGTATTTTTCTGTAAGAAATATAAAGAATACACAGTGATTTAGAAGGTTTCAATGTCAACTTTTACTAGTTTGCTCTTTTGCAAATCGCTTCGAATGCTTTGCAGATAGAATTTCAGAGAGACATTGCAGATTGTATAAATAATTCCAATTCAAGTATAACGTTTTATTAGTCTTATAAGTTCTTTCCTTTGGACTAAGGTTATATAAGAATCATAGTATTATGTAAAGTTATAGCACTATTGATCCATCACCTTCTGGAAATCCTTTTTCATTCAACGTTATGTTCTAAATACCGGTATTTTTTATTGGAACACTTTCTTGAAAATATTTTAAAGTTAAAGTCACAAAAAAATCAAAAATGTTCAAAATATTTTATGTAATAAAGATTGGTGTATATAAAGGAATGATCACTAGCTACCCTGAAAAGGGAACAATTTCTTTGATTATTTAGTTATTCATTTATTTTCTTTCATCTCAATCATTTGCTATCATCTTCATTAATATGAGCCTTTGATAACACTAAAGTCATTGATAATCCATCACCATTTTGTACTCTTGTACTTGCATTAACCATTGTAATTCTTATGTTATGCAGGCACCTCGTCCTTCCCCAGGCCCACACAAGTTGCGTGAATCTCTCCCATTGGTTATCTTCCTGCGTAACCGCCTCAAGTATGCCTTAAATTACGAGGAAGTCAAGAAGATTGTCAAGCAAAGACTAATTAAGATTGATGGCAAAGTCAGGACAGATGTAACTTTTCCTGCTGGTTACATGGGTAAGTGTATAACAATATCCTTATTCCTAGATGTCTTTGCGACATAAATATAGCTTTATCTAGCCTCAATAACCTGGCAGTAACACTAAAACCTTTAAAGATGATATATACTTATTTCCATAAAGTTAGTCACCAAAAACCTAAAATGTGAGACTGCTCAGGATCACAATAAACATTTATTTAAGTTTTTGAGACACAGTGCAGCTTGAGGTCGCTCACAGGATGTGAAAATGTAACTAGTAAAAGATCTTAAGTCAATCAATAGTTATCAAGTCGTTTACAAAAATAAAATTTATCTATCCAAGATCCTTGCCGGTCTTAGCTTTGTTGCTTTTCAGGTGACTAACTTTATTGAAATGAGTATAAACAATAACTGTTGATAGCAGAAAATAGATAGTTGTTTTGTATATTTTAACATACCACTGTTGTTTGTTTAACGTATAGATGTGATTAGCATTGAGAAGACTGGTGAGAGCTTCCGTCTGCTCTATGATGTCAAGGGACGTTTTACAGTCCACAGGATCACAGGAGAAGAGGCCAAGGTAAATATTACTGTCGACAAGAATTCTATAAGATAATACAACAAAGCCGAGTCAGAATAAACAATTATTGGTACAAGACAAAAAGCTGGTTGCTCTTGACTGACAAATCATGATTATTTGTAAAAAGCTGAATTAAATAAGTCCCTTCCACAGCTCCCTTGAATGGTAGCTGGGCCTTTACATCGAAGTGAGATGAACGGTGAACTTGCAATGATAGAGACCTTTTTTAATACCTTGGACAATTATTCACATGTCTCTATCATTGCAAGATTACAGTTTGTCTTGCTTTGATGCAAAGGCCAAGCTTTAGTACCTTTCAACATGGCGCAGGGAACTGTGAAAGGGACTATTGCTTCATTAACCTCTACTACCAGAATCCCTTGCACACTTTCTTTTGTTCAGTTCATTAGCACCAATTGTCTTACTATTCTCATGAGGAAATACAAATATATGAAAGAACATTTGCAAAGCATTCTGGTAGTGGTGGTCAAGTGACACCATCATGCAAACTTCTTATACCAATCTTATTTTACAGTACAAGCTTGGGCGTGTTAAGCGCATTGATGTAGGTGCTAAGGGTGTACCATACCTTGTTACCCACGATGCCCGTACCATCAGATATCCTGATCCCCTCATCAAGGTCAACGACACTGTTGTTGTGGACATCAAGACCGGCAAGATCATTGACTTTATCAAGTTTGATACTGGAAACATGGCTATGATCGTTGGTGGACGTAACATGGGTCGTGTTGGCATGGTAACTCATCGTGAGAGACACGCAGGTTAGTTGTAATGTACATAACTAACCATCATTTACTGTTTGGGTATCAAAGGTAGTGTAGAGGGAGTCCATTTGCCTCCCACTTCTTGGGTCTTTGGGTCAATGCCTGGACTCAGCATAACGTGAGTAGAGCTTGTTAAGTTTCTCCCTTGATTTGAGGGTTTTTCTCCAGGTTCTCAAATTTTCCTCCCTCAAAACCTATCAGGATAAAATTCTGATTCGATCTGTGATTTAGCTATGCCTTCCTTCACTGGAACACATGATTATTCTACACAAAATCGAAGCCTTAGCAACAAAATTTGAAACTGGAGAGTTGCATTTAATATAGACCCCTTGCAGCACGTCGGAATGCAGCTCAATTTGGAGGACAAAACAATAGGTTCCAATTCTCAGGAGATTGAAATTCTTTTCTTTTGTCCTCCAAATTGAGCTGCTTTGACGTCACATGAAAGGGGTCTATACCCCAAGATTTTTCAACCCCTAATCTTTCTATTCCAATGCAGGTTCCTTTGACATTGTTCACATCAAGGATGCCACTGGTCATCAGTTTGCTACCCGTTTGAATAACGTCTTCATTATTGGCAAAGGAAACAAGCCATATGTGTCTCTACCTAAGGGCAAGGGTATCAGGCTCAGCATTGCTGAGGAGAGAGACAGGCGATTGGCAGAGAAGGCTAAAAATGTAAATTGAATATCAAATATGAACGTAAGAAAATAAAAGAACATCTTACTGAGATTCTTCTTGTCTTGGATTATCTTGATAATCATATTTTAATGGACTTTCGCAAAGTCCTTCGTCTCCGTATTAGTTCACGCGCGCTGAATAAAGCACAGGCAACCCAACAGGATCACACTCACTGTACCTTTGTGCGACTTCTATTTTTTTTTTTTTCCACTTCATTCGCTCGTGACTGTCAGCTGGCTTGGAGAGGGTCTAGGGGTCAGAATTTTAGCTATGATTTTTTCTTCTCATTTTTAACATCGGGTTTCTCTTTATCTAAACTATTTTTGTAATTTTTTCATCAAAATAATCTCGTTTGAAAAGGTTCAAATTTATTCGTGTGCCACTTTAAAAGAAAAAAAACCCTTTGGTGGAAAGGTGCGGTAATACGAGAAACAAAATCGTGTAACGTGTGCATCATTGTTGCGTAATAAGTTGAAGAGCGACTGATGATCATTAAGGGTTTTTGTTGCAGAGAGTAGAAAGAGCTACTTCTGCAACAAATTTCGCGTAACAAAGTTTTGTTCTGGCACGGGGTGGTAATACGAACATTCCTCCTGCGCATACAACTTTCAAATCGTGCGTGTACTTTAGTGCCCCGATTCAAGCCCGATTTGAATTTAAAAATCAGGCCGACATGGGAAAATATGTGACAGTGCTACAGATTTTGTGAATCGGGCCGATTAAATTTTTTCGAATCGGGCTTGAATCCGGCCCTAAACTACACGCACGATTTGTTTCCCGATAGTGTCGGGACGATGAATCGGGCTAAATGATTCAACTCGATATACCTGACTAAGGTACCCAGTACGGGCAACTTGTCTGAGTCGAGAGGAGGAGCGCGCGCACCATTATCCACGCAACAATTCCAATTACGTCAGCAAACAAACTATGCGAACCAGAAACCGAAAAAAAATGTAAGTTTGTGCGAAAATGGCCGGAGGACACAGGTCCCCAATGGAAAAGCTTCAAAATCTAAGCAAAACTGAGTTACTGCTTCATAAAATAGCAATGAACCGCACGAGGCGTCTATCCGGTAAACAAACGGTGGACAGAAAAGCTTCGGGGATTCATCCTGGCTGGGACTTCACTCTAGAAGATCACAAACTCAAGAACAAAGTTGACCAGTTGGAGAAAGAGAAGCAGCAGTGTATTCATAGACACAAAGAAGATGCGCATATATTTCGAATGTCTGTCAAACTACCTCCTCAGTGTAGCCAAGAGTACTGGAGTCAGTACGGTGAGAAGTTTCACGCTAATGGCGATGTTCGTGAAAATTATTCGCTGCTCCGACTGCCACCTCAACCTGCTCCAAGACAACAGAGTGGCAAGACAAGAAAAGGTAAATACTGGAAAACAGCTAGTAATATAGACCTATTTTCTTCATTTCTCATTTCTTTCCTCTTTTCTGCATTTCTCAAGTACGCACGTGCGTATCTGCGTAAAGGAAACTATATACGCCCTGATATTCATGTATCTTCTCATGCGCAACTGTTAAACAAAAAAATGATACTCTTGAGAATGACACGTGGTCTGAAATGGGAAAACATTACACCCAAGCTGAAAATATTGGGGTTAAACTGTTGTGTTGTTCCCAGCTCGCTATAGTATATTCGTAATATTTGTAGACATTAATCAGCTAGAAGAAATAAAGAAATATATGCGCGGATTTGAAATGCCTCGAATTCAAACAACGGCCGGAATAACAACGGTGATGGTCTTGATCTTTGAGTTAGCCATGCCCTGACTTAGATCAGCCCAGAGGTTGTTTCAGGTTTCAATCTGTGAGTTAGCCGTGCCCTGACTTAGATCAGCCGTGAGGTTGTTTCAGGGTCTGATCTGTGAGTTAGCCATGCCCTGACTTAGATCAGCCCAGAGGTTGTTTCAGGGTTCTATCTGTGTTAGCGATGTCCTGACTTAGATTAGCCCAGAGGTTGTTTCAGGGTTCTATCTGAGTTAGCCATGTCCTGACTTAGATCAGCCCGGAGGTTGTTACAGGGTTCTATCTGTGAGTTAGCCGTGCCCTGACTTAGATCAGCCCAGAGGTTGTTTCAGGGTTCTATCTGTGTTAGCCATGTCATGACTAAGATCAGCCCAGAGGTTGTTTCGATAAAACTGAAGGTTTTTCATCCTAAGGAATTACACAGTTCGTATTTTGTTTTAGTAACCTATCTAGTAATATGGCGGCATCAGGTTTGGGCGTCTATCAACCCCATGCAACGATTTGAGCCTGGTCAAAAATTTTGTTTTGGATGTCGGGACCACTATACCTGGCTTGGATGCTTTCTTTCCCTTTACTCCACTTCCAATCTTCTATCCCTTTTTATTTTCGTAAGCGGGGGGAATGGTTCTAGCCCCTCCACTTACGACATCAGCCGTCCTGGCCCTACACGTTCCATAACACGTTCTATAGCACGTTTCTCCACACGTTTTGCATCGCTTAATTGCTATCGCCAACACTCAGCTTTGCCGATAATCTTAAACAAGTTTGTTTATTTATCCGGTCACCAAGACAACCCCTTACGTTATCATCAAAATAATCCGTTGCCATATCAACAAAACAATTGCTTGTTGCTAAGGTAGAACAACAAAAGACCGTATAAAGAAGGTGGGTTAATCTTATTTTTACTCAGACGCAGGACCAACTTCCAAAACGGCAGTATAGTTACCAACTGGCTTGTTTAAATTTCCTTCTTCTTACTAGTAGTAACTCGTTGTATTCAACACACCAACGCAGTCCCAACAAGCAATCGCTTGTGATTAACTAATTACCAAGAATTAAGAAGGCGATATCATGGGCTGTGCCGTATCTGTTGAACAACGTAAGGAAATAGGATGTGTTTCTCTCGCTACTAGAACCGAAGTGCTAAAAGAATGTAGAAGGATTCGAGTGCTGCCACCGCTAAGCATTGTACGAATCTCTCAAGTCCAAGGACCGAGGAAGCGTATCGAGAACACGACAAATGCTTCTTGGGTCTATTGTAGAAGTCGTGTCAACTGAATATGCAAGCCCATCGATCGATGTTTACAGGTGTCGGGATTATGGCTAGTTATTGACATCAAATATGTGTAGCAAAACAGCTAGCAGTATCAGAGGTTTTGTAGTTTGGAACGAGAAGGTCACGGTAGTGAAAAAGCAACGAAAATCGGAAAAGAAAAGTTACCAAAATCGCACAAAAAGAAGCGACCGAGAGACGGGAAAACGTTTCACCATAAAGGAAAGAACAGAAGGAAAGCGTCGAGACTCGAGAGAAAGAAACATCATCAAAAAGAGAAATACGTTACACCAAAAGAATGAAGAAAAAGAAAAACAGTAGGAAAAAAAGGATACTATCGAAATAACAATGTCAAAAGAAAGAGGGTGTAGGTGGGGTTTAATTTAAGTGTAATGGGCCCGACTTTTTTACTGTTTAATGTTACGAAGGCCAAAAATTTAATGTTAAGTGTTGTGTAAAATATTACAGCTAAAATGCGTTTTTAAGTACTGTTTTATGTTACGAAATTTTACTGTTAGCGACGAAATAGCCTACCCTCTAACAATTATTCATCTGCTTTGTCAAGTCTTCAAGACCCCAATGTAAAAAAAAATCAGTTGTACAAAAATGTACAGTTGCAACGAAATGAACATTATGAAAATTTTGAATATGATTTGGAATGCGAGTTAAGATAATTTGGCCAACAGAAATATCGATAAAGATTGTTGTAAACTGAAATGTTGGCCTGAACCAGTCTAACTTGCTACATTAGATGGGCTTGGTATTCATTAGGTGTTTTGTTCCGCCAATGGAAGACAAACGAGCCGCCAAAAAGCCCGACTGACAAGACGAGTATTATGTAATATTATGTAACAAGCAATAAAGCTCCGCAGAATAGCGTTCAAAGTGTCCAGGAATTACTAGAATATGTTAAAGAAATCTTCATTAATGTTTTATTAAAAATGACATGTATATTATATTGTTTTAGTTTAGTTTTGTTTCTTGCGTTTTTCTCTGCATGTTAATTCCCGCCCCTATGTGAGTTGGCATAGACTCACTATCAGGCACCGCGGAGCCGGGGGAGCCGGGGGAGCTGCAGCCCTCCCCCCACTTTTTTCCTTTTTCCATACTAGTCTCTTACATTTTCCAATCTCAGCCCCCCCACTTTTTCCCATACTAGTCTCTTATATAGCCCCCCCCCCCCCCCCACACACACACACTTTTTAGGGTGCTCCGCGGTCCCTGACTATGCCATGTTACGCATAGTAAATAAGCTTGTGAATCAGGGAGTCTTTGTTTGAGATAAAAAAAATGTTCACATTTTTTTCGCCCTAGTTTGAGTCTCACCAGTAAAATAAAACCATCATTATTTATTGTGACAACCAGAGGAGGTGTATCAAATCCTCTCGATCCCTCACCTCGCCCTAATTTTGTGCTCCTTACTGCGCATGCGCCATCTATTTTTAGAACCAAAGAAAAGCGCCCATAGGTTGCGGTTCTTGGATTCATTCCCCACCCCTCCCCCCTCATCCAAAGTTCCGCTTCATGCATTTTTTTAAGGAGACCAAAAGGATCGTGGGCTCTAGAAACAGGGTTACTCATGCTTTATGCGCATGCGCTAATGTTCAATTTTATCTAAATTGGGCTCCCTGTGGTTTAATCTTGATTCTTATTTTTTATTCCTTTTTCTGCAGAGCGTCATAGTTCTTGTGATATCTCAAAGAACATCAAACCAAAGCCATGCAAAACCGTGTCAGATTTGATCACCTTGATGAGAGAAGCGACTCCTGTCATATCCAACTCTGACCCAACTGCCTTTCCTCTCTCAAGCAGTTCAATGACAGGTGAACTGACAGAACAGAATCTAGACAACGTCAGAAGTGAAAGCTTACACAGGTTAAGAGTGCTTTTAGAGAATTATGAAATGTTTATTCCATGCGAAAGCGACGTTGAAGAAGAAGAACAAGAAGAAGAAAACAAAAGTTTGAGTGATGAAGTCGAAGACAAGAAGAAGAACTACCAACAATCAAGGTCCAAGTCTGTCGATGATATCGAGAAGGTTGAGCTTCTACGACTTACAAAAGTAAGAGCTGATCGTCTCACCCGAAGTAAGTCCGCTCAAACAAACCAAGTTAAACAAGGTCTACAACGTATTTCCAAAAGAAATTCAGCACCAGTTCGAGACATCGCATATGGAGCTCTGCGCGTTCATGCGCTACAACCTAGTGTCTGTAAATATGATGTCAAGAATCAAAGCCTGACGAAAAGTTCGGAAGCTTTGTTTAAATCGCCCTCAAAACCAGTGCCCGAGGGAACTGAATCGTCAGCTTCACCTAATGAGTCAGATAATGAGAATAGAGTAGATTTAGATGAAAATAATGGCTCACCGCAACAGGAAAGTCCTCAGATTCTTAGAGGAGTTGATAGTCAACATCGTACGAAAAGCGCTCGAAATGAGCTGAGTTTTAAGAAAGTACATGCTGATAGCAGAAACGATTCTCACGAAGGGTTGGAAAACCCGTATACTCACGTGGGACGAGAGCCAAAGAGTGTGAAAGACGAGGACGGTGATTTTGAAGGGAGTGAAACGCTGAAGAAAGATTCCTTGGGTACGATCACTTATTGTTTTAGTGAGAGAGGTGAATGTTACAGCAATATAGTAGAGACTGAACTGCATATAAGAAAAATACCAGTCAGAGAAACTTCGGGATACCCGCGGGAAGTGACCTCAACATCCCGCACGCCTCGGGATGTCTGCTCTCGGAGAGCGCGCTACGAAGACAGACAAACATCAAGAGGACCTTCTGATAGTTTTTCACCAGGGAAGGTATCAATCAAGAATATTTTACCAGATTTTCCTCTCGACATCGAAGCGCTAAGAAGAGCTTCAAAAAAGAGTGTGATTAACGCAATGAATGAGGAGACCAATCCTGCCCGCAAGCAACAAAGACACTGGCGTCCAAAGCCTAAGAGTGCTAGTCCTTTTGGGAAAAAGCGTTCGACTTTGACCGAGCACGATGCGAAGGAAGCTAACAGGCAACCAGATCACTTGGCCCATGCTAGTGTTAAAGCAAGAAGGACAGCAATGGTGGTCCTTGGAAAAGGCTTGATAGACACGAAGGTAATTCATTCTATGTGCCGGTCTAGGCCTAGTATATCAATGTAGTCCTATAGATCATTGACATTTATTATGTTTTTATATATAGAGAGATTTTATCCAAAATTGCTTAGATTTCATTGAATTAATTTAGAAATTTGCATTTTTATTAATTTTATTAACTATTTTATTTTATTGATTTATTATTGAGGCAGACCCAGCGCGCATTGCGATTCGTTTAAATTTTATGAAAAGCAGTTTTTGTATAAATTGAAAAATGCGTGAGACTACCGTGCCATGCGTTGACTGTGACGGGACGGTACGACACATTCTAATAGCATGAGAAGTAACGCAGTGCGCAATGTGATTGGTTGCAATTAATGTGACGTGACGGAAGGTGCGCATTACGCGCATTTCATCATAAATCAGTTTTCTCCACGGCTATGAAAAATGTACAGCACGGACCGCGCCTGGCCGTGACTTTGTATAAAAACATTCGACTTTCGGTGCCGTGTCCGCGCGCACCGTAACCGTGACTTTTCGCACTCATTCGAAATCTACTCTATTCCTTTCGTGTCCACGTGTGTATATCATGAGTAATACGTTTTTGTATTTCCTTTTGTTCCCAATGTCCTGCTCCAGTATTATCCATTAGTAATTTGTACAAAATAACTGCTATTAGACAATATATCTTTGGTTTTGTTTGACGGTTATATGGCGCGCACACTATTTCGTGGGTTTAGTAAAATCATCCTATTATACATATCTATTTTCCCACCGAAAATATTGCTACTTAATCCATCTAACAATAGCACTTAAAAAGCTACACTTCATCGCTAATCGTTTTTCAATTCTTTGATTCTTTTTTGATAGAAACAAGAGAGGGAGACAAGAGAAAAAATGGACAAGTTTTTCGCGCGCCTCGACTCAACTAAAAACGGTGAAACATCCGTGCTACACGCTGCCGCCCCCACCCGACCAAATACAGCTACGTTACGATCAAAAGAACGAAGAATGAAGAAACAAGAATATCAAAGAAAGACGGAGAGGATGTATAAACGAGCAGCCCCTTGGCCTGTACAAGTCTGGTGCTGATCTTATTTGATCCAAATCGCTCATTTTATATTTATCTAATGGGAATGACAACTGACCACTTAGGCACGCAGGCGTATGTATATCACGTGATGTCTCGCGCCTTTGAATAATTTTATAGCAAAACTACAGTAAAGAGAACTTTTTCAAAATAATAATGGAAATAAAAGATCTTTATTGTAATGTGTGGACAATTTTTTTTGCTGGGCAAATAATTTTTGCCTTGCACTGAATACACCACTAGCTTGGATGTAATGTTTTCCCATTTCAGACCACGTGTCATCCCCTAGAGTATCATTTCTTTGTTTAACGGTTGCGCATGAGAAGACACATGAATATGTATACAATTCGAACAAAGAATCTTAGAGAATGACACGTGGTCTGAAATAGGAAACATTGCACCCAAGCTAAAAAGGTCTGTTAGCAGCAACATGGTGGACTATGGTCACGTGAACCTGAATACAGATCTGTTCCACCAACAAGAGGAAAGCTTCCTCATAAACTGCTTTCTGACAGTCCCGTCCCATTAGTTTGATGGATGTAATCTTAACATTGTCATTTTTGTCTCTTTTTTCTCCATTGGTATACTGCAGGCTGGTCATCTGTTTCATCTTTCACTTTTCTCTTACTCCCTTTGCCCTGTAAAAAAAATTTAAAAAAAATTATGAATGCCTTGAAACAACCTCTGGGCTGATCAAGAACATATTATTATCGAGACTCCATCATAAAACGTGCGAGTTTGATGACCTACATCTATGGTATAGTTAGTAGTCTCACAGTGTAATTTTCTTATGTTTTGAGTTTTCAAAGTGAGGATATTGTTTCTCCCATTCCTCTTGTAATAACATTGTAAAATGGAAGTAAAAACGGTCTTCTTAGTGATTTAGGGACAACTGCAGCTTGGATGAAATTAGCTTGCTGTATGTCGATGAAGAGGTCTGCAATTTAATCCTTAGGGACTAACACAGCAGATTTAAAATCTCTTTAATACAGCTTTGACTTCAAATAACTGTAAAATGGAGAACTGATGGAGAGAGGTTTTCTGGGAGAGCACTGCCGTAACTAAGACCCAAACTTCACATGAGCCGAATGCATTGAAAACAATGGAAATAAGACAGTCTTCTTTGGTGTTATTTTGTTTGGCTCATGAGAAGATCAACGTTTGAACCAAGCCTAAGATAATTAAAGCATTCAACCAAAATAAGTCAACATTACCATAAGATGTTTTTGCATTTCTATTTTTTGAGCCATTACTGTCATCTTTTCTTTTCTCTCTATCCTCTGTTTTAGTTCTTCATAACCTTTGTTTCTTTGTTTTGCTAGTTTCTGTTGGTAAAGAAAATATTCTACTGAATACTAAGAAGATGCAATTCCTTATAAAATAGACCTTATTCGTTGTGGTCTGTCTCATAGTTGTTTCTCTAATATCTTACCTTCAAAGTCTTCTTGTCCTCTGTTGCACACACAGGTTCATTTTGTAATGTATCTAGTTTTGGTCTGTTGTATGTCCTTGATACAAGTTCAGGTAAGGTGTTGAAGTGCTTGGCTGCATCAAATTCTTTTGCTGGAAGAAAAATAACAATTTTGTTGAAGATAATAATCATGATGGTGATGAAAATAATAATGATTGTAATGGTTTTGATAATGGTGATGATGATGGTTATGATGATGACAAGATCGATTGTAATAATGATGATGATAAGATTGATTGTAATGATGTTGATGATGATGAAGGTAGAAGTGGTGGCTGATAAATATAGTAATAGTGATGATGTTTGATGATGGTGGTGACGATGATAGAAATGATGATCATTAACCAATAATTCATCCATCAACAACAGAAAATACCTCAATAAAATCACACTCCAATCCCTTTCCTCCCTTTCATTTACCTTGTTTCTTGTTATCTACAAAAATGATATGTTGATTGGGCTGTGTTTCATCGTCATTGTCTTCTAGTAAATGTAGGTTAGCCTGTAACTTTTCTATTTTCTGCAGAAAGAAAGGAAGTGTTCTCTTTAATTCTTATGAGCCAGGGCAATATTTATCAGTTGAGATTTATTATATTAATTTTGAAAACACAATAGTACTACAAGCTAATGCAAATGTAACTAATGCAAAGTAACTAGAAATTCAAAACGATCGGTTGATAAACAAGGTACATTCTGGTCTAGCTTGGGTACAAACGACACCACATGGCCGTAGCCACCAGTACTGTTGGCCATGTTTTAACCAGAACACTTTTTACCGTCAGAACCATTTTTTCCCCTTGTAAAAAAAAAATTCAGTGCACATTTTGATAGCAACAAAACTGGACCACTGTCCAAATAGTGGCTGGTCCCTGCACCATACAAACACAAATGATAGTTGTACAGTGTACCCAAGCTGAACAGAATACACTGTGTTCCCTAGCTCAGAAAATGTACAGTGTATATGGTGCAATAACTTCATAATTTTTTATTTGCTTACCTTCATTTCTGTGTTTCTTTTCATATTGATATAATTCAAGTCCTGGGATTTCATGGTTTTTAATTGTTCAGCTTTGTGTTGCTTCCCCACTGTCTTGTGATGTACTCCACCCTGATACAAGATTACATCACACCATTTTCAATGAAAGTCTTTAACTTAAAGCTAAACTAAATACATAAACATATTTTTGTAGCTTGGGCAGTAAGGCCAAGGTAAGGATTGTGTGTGCAGCCTGCTAATGTGCTGCTTTTCACTGCTGTGGTTCATGGGTTCCATCCCCAGGCACACCATCACATGCAAGTAGCAGGGCCAGGGGGGGAGGGAGGGGTGCATTCATGAATAATAATGGCTCCTGTTATGAGCAAAATCAACATTCCACTATCACATCAATCCTTAGAAAACACAAACAATCCCCAAGCCTATAGGCCTGAGTAGAATTGCTTGGTACTTCTTTCCTGTTCTTCAATGGTTTTTATCAGACTTTTCTGGTATTCCTCTACAAAAATCCCTTCCTTCCTCCCTCTGCCACAAAACTGTGGTTGCAAGTGGGTTACACCATCACATCATCACATTAGACCAGAGTTGTTTGCTGGTTCTCTCCTTAGCTTCAAGGGTTTTTCTCCAGGTTCTCTGGTATTCCCCCTCTACAAAAATCAGCTTCTAAATTCCACTTGATTTGGTGTTGCATATTTTTGTCATGAGCTTCTGCCTCTGAACATTGAACAATCACTTGTTTTTGTAATTGACCACAAAGGTCCCTAATCAAAAGCATTCATTATAACCGCAAAAGACACAGGAATCCCAAGCTGCTCTCCTCCCTTGAACAGGCCAGTATAATGTACTGTATAGAACTTGTTACTGTTATGAGATAACATTTGTCATACCTTTGTTTTTTTATTAACCATTTTGAAGTAGAACTCATCTGGATTTCTATTGAGTGCCTGATAAAAATGATTTATAATGATTAATAATATCAATAAATAATAATGAAAAATCAATAAATATACCAATGATAATATGATCATGATGATGACACTGATTATAATGATCATGATGATGGTGGTGGTGGTAGTGATGATGGTGATAAAGAGGAGGAGGAAGATGATGATGATGGTGATGAATGATGATGATGGTGATGAATGGTGATGATGATGGTAATGAATGATGATGATGCTGATCATGTGATGATGAAGTTATATGAGGCTATTGATGACAAATGTGGTGATGATGGTGGTGGTAGTGATGATAATGATCATGTAAAGACAATGTGATATAAAGATACAACATTTTTTTAAAGGGGGACTAGTACGAAAATCGCTCAAAATTTAATTCGGCTGAAACTTTCTTGGAATGATCTTTAAGGCTCTAATAAACACTAGATCATTTTTTTTCTTGATATTCCGATAGGAAGTATTATATTTTTACGAATCTTTAACGGAGTCTGTGACGTCATTTACTCAACACTAAACACCGCTCCATACATTTCTTTGTAAATAACTTCTTGATTTATTTTATTTCTATAAAGCCCAAAGGTTGGCTGAAAGACTTTACTGACGTTTATTGTGATTACAATTGATTTTTAAGTCTCTTTTTTCAGTATTGAGTATGGAACGAGCGAATATTTTGATCACAAAATACAGGGAAATGTATAGAGCGATGTATGGTGTTGAGTAAATGACGTCACTGACTTCTTTAAAAATTCGTAAAAATATAAAACTTCCCTTCGGAATATCAAGAAAAAACTTTAACCAGTGTTTATTAGACCCTTAGAGATTATTCTAGGAAAGTTTCAGCCGAATTAAATTTTGAACAATTTTCGTACTAGTCCCCCTTTAATTTCACAAATGTTTAACCCCATCATAACCTCCATCATTCATTAACATGAAATCTTTCTAACATCATCATGTTCATCCAGTTAACTTTATTATAAACATCTACTGAATATCCTCACCTTTTCCTTCAGGTTTTTAAGGCTGGCTTGTTTCTTATGATAATCCCTATAGAAAACAAAAAGTAATAGCATGTCACAATTTCATGATGAAAATCCAATGTAAATCTACTCCAGCTTGAATGATCAATTCAGCTGATACCAAGGCAATAACGTTGATACCTGGTTATAACTTGCTTCCTTAGAATCCCTATCCCCTCCCTTCCCCCCTTGGGTACGACCAGGACAAAGTAGAGACTTTCAAATTTGAAAAAACAGAAATTCTCTAAGTTTTTACTCTTGGAGTTCAGCTCTTGATTTTCTCCCTATCCTAGGAGCAGGGAAACTGAGCCCTACATTCTTCCAGTGGGGTCTGGCACTTCTCGATGGCATTTACCTCCATTAAAAGTGAATACCAGAGAAAAAAGTGTGAAGAGGTTGGTTGACACCTGATGTATTACACAAGGTGCAACAATGTGCACAATATTGCAGGTAAAGTTGCTGAAGTAGGATTGTTTTCTACTTCAGCAACATTGCGTGCAACAATTTGCATCATGTGACATGGCTCGCAACATTGATTGCCTGCAACATTGCAGTCAATGTTGCACCATATGTTTGTAGCTTAAACGTCCCGTTACCTTGCACGTAACACATAGTCTTTATGTTTTTCTAACAGCCCAAGCTTATTTCTTTTCTGCAACTGTAAAATAAAATCACACAGAAATAAATTCTCAATCTTTTTCTACATGAAAACCTGTTATCCACAGTTATTTAACTCTTCTGTTTTCACTTGAAACTAATACTCAAAGTTAAGGAACTTATTGTTTAAGATAATTCATTATTTTTCTTAGCAAAAACTTGAAAACTTTTTGAAAACTTAAGATATTTTTAATAAAAAATATTTCAACCAAAAAAGTTTAGTCGAAATTCTTTGTTATATCGGGTCTGATCGCCCTGTATCTTGTCTCTTACCTGCCCTCGTTCCTTGTGGTTCTTTTGGAAAGACTTCTTAGCCTTAGTAAACGCAGACATTTTAGAAATTCAAGAATTTTACACCATAAACAACAAACAACAAAATGAAGAAAGGTTCACGTGGAAGAAGAAATGAGCCAGCTGTCTTGCATACCAGCGGGTATTCATTAACACAGGGAACCCACACTGTCGAAAAAAAATAATACATTAATTTGATAGAAAAAGTACTAAGATCATTTTTAGGTGATCTAATAAAATCTTCGGCTAATGTTTATGTTCTCCTTTTTATTTTTAAAGTGATTTTATCGTTTTGGAATGATATGTCACAGGGAGCTCATATTTTCAAACATTACGCGACATTCTTAAGTTATTTTTTGCTACAAAAAACGCAAAGGATTAGAAATAAATACTGGTAATCTAAATGAATAATTTCGGATGATTTTTGAAGTGTTTTGGTAAATTGCGGTTTTTTTCCCATCAAATTATTTGCTAGAGAGGCTGCTGTGGGTTACCTGTGGTGGTTAGGGGTCTGGTAAAAGCGCGCCAAAGAAAGGAAGGAACGTCTTGTAGTTTTGTACTAACAAAATGGCGGCTGGAGGAGAAATTGTAGCTAAATATGTCGGCCATAAGGTAGCTAAAACACGCTGGAGTCCTCCACAACAAGGCTCTATAGTGTCTTCAGATACTTTTGCTACAGGAGGATGGGATGATGAGGTGAGATGTTTGTAAAAAATTTCAGAATGTCAAAGTTTCTTTACGCATTTGAACCGGGATTTGAAACACTCAAGCTAGAACCTGTATTAACTGCCGCCCTTGGGTATTATGAAGTGGCCATCATATACAGGTTGGCCACTTAATAGAGGTATAAATTACTGCAAAATCCGTCTTTGGCACTTTGATAACTAACTGCTAAATAAAGGTTGGCTGCTTAATAGTTGGCTACTTATATCAAATGGATTGCTTTCCATCCACCCCCTTCCTTAATCCATCTGTTCATTCATCCTTTCACTCATCCAACCACTAATCCACCCATCCATTCATCCCTCAAACTGTCCATCTATTCATCCATTCATTCATCCACCCCTTTCCTTCATCCATCTGTTCATTCATCCATCCATCCACCCACCAATCCATCCATCTATCCCTCAACCCATCTATCCATCTACGACCATAAATCCTTCCTTTTTTCTATATTAGGCACCTTAAGGTGCACTACAGTGACGAGGATGGCAATGTCAGACAAGGACACAATATGTTTTCAAAATGGCTTTTTGAAAATGGCTTCTTGCGCACTCCTATCATACTTACCATTGCTGTTCTGGCTAGAACGTTAAAAAGCACCAACTGTCATTCAAATGAGAATGGCAATGGCAAAGACAGCAGAGTGCCCATGAAAAACTGTTTTGAAAATGTGCTTGTGTCATCATCCAACATCACTGTCCTAGCTACCATTGTGGGTCTTAAGGTCCCTATTGTGCTTTAATATCCATATTCTTCTTCTCTACTTTGACTACAGCAGTCCAACAAAGTGTGTATATGGAGGATAGAGGATTCTGAAGATGGACCAAGAGACAAGGCTGGTCTCCCAAATGAACCAATCATGATGTGTGAAACAGACCACATTGGCGATGTCGCAGATTTACAGGTAAAAAGGAAGAAAGGAATGCAGAATTTTTTTAAGCCCTAGAACTTTAACTTATAGACCCCTTGTAGCACGTCAGAATACAGCTCAATTTAGAGGACAAAACAATAGGTTCCAATTCTCAGGAGATTGGAATTCTTTTGTTTTGTCCTCCAAATTGAGCTGCTTTGACGTCACATGAAAGGGGTCTATATACATGTATTTCACTGTTATGATAATACTTCAGTTTTGAGTTCTCTATTGCTCAGTGTTAGCCTCAACTTTGTGTAGAATATTCACATGTTCCAGTGAAGGTCCATGGAATTTCAAAGTGTTTACATGCATTGCTGAAGTTGTGCATTCTTTACCTAACATTTAGTATTTGTGAATATTTTGATGTCGAAATGAGGCTAACACTGAGTACTGTAAATGAGTCTGTAATCAAGGAACACAGCAGTATTTTACCATTTTGAAAAGGCTTATTAAAATTCTTTTGTGTCTTAGTTCTTGGATAGAGAAAGAATTCTTGTTGCATCATCAACTGGTACACTCTCTCTTTATCATCACAACTTCCGTCAAAAGGTAAGCTTCAAACTACAATTTAGAGTATTATTAACTTTTTGATAGCAAATATCAGAGTAACTTACAGACTTACACTCCATTGCCTTCAAACAATTGCCTTAAGTTGTGGTATTTGGGTCAGTTTATACATATACTGTATTGTTGACCCAAATGCCTTGACTTGAAACAATTGTTTGAAGGAAAAGGAGTGTAACTCTGTTATCTTCTATTGTTATGTGGATATTACAGTCAAAACAGCTCAATCGTATCCCCCTGGGCTCCATTAATGATTCATTATTCGAATATTGAGTTGATTATTCACTCTGAGTTTTCATTAAAAAATCACAAGACTCCAACTTCAAATTCAATTTGCAGCTAAAATTTTAGGGGGACAACCAAGTAAACTTCATAGTGACCTTTCTGATGAGTTTCTCTACCTCGGGATGGCAATCATTGAAGAATGTAATCAGAACTCAAGAAGATAACTTAATTTGAAGTTTGGGGTATTCTGTTTTCTTAATGGAAATTCAGTGTAAAAAATGAACTCAACATTCAAATAATGAAATCAGTAATGGATTCTAGTGGGGTACGCTTGAGCCGTTTTGACTGTACACTGATAAAATTCTTTTCAATAAACAAATACAAAAATCACTTCTTTTATCTCATTCATTCATTCATCCATCCATTTATTTTCCCAGTCACTTCATTTACATCAGTCTTGGGATGCCCTTCATTATCTCGGCAGTCAAGTCTGTTCCTGTACATGTGTTGCGGTCAATAGAGGGTCTACTGATGTGGTAACAGCAGGAGAAGATGGGCGGATTAATATGTTGTCACTGGACAAATCACATCCAGTCAGAACGATAGGTTAGTATCATATCACAAAGGTGGATCCAGAAATTTGCAAGGGGGGTGTCTGGAATGAAAAAAGTGACAATATAGTGACGTCATCAATAATAATGGGGTGTCTGGAATGAAAAAAATGACAATATAGTAAGTGACGTCATCAATAATAAGAGGGTGCCTGGAATGAAAAAAGTGACAATATAGTGACGTCATCAATAATAAGAGGGTGCCTGGAATGAAAAAAGTGACAATATAGTGACGTCATCAATAATAAGGGGGTGTCTGGAATGAAAAAAGTGACAATATAGTGACGTCATCCATAATAAGGGGGGTGTCTGGAATGAAAAAAGTGACAATATAGTGATGTCATCATACATTTAATTGGGGGGTGCCCAATGCACTGCAGGACATCACCTGGATCTGCACCTGTATCAACCCCTTGTCCCATCTCTCCCACCATACATTCTTTGTATTTTAGAAAATGTTAAAAATTTCATACTTTTGTTATGATTTGAACAAACTAGATCTAAATTTCAATTCTTACTAATTTTTATATGCTATTACTTGTGGTGGAGGTTGGTTTTGTAAATTTGAGTGGTTCCAGTCCCATCCATCCATCCATCCCTCCCTCCCCCCCTATATCCATCCTCCTATGCATCTATTCATCTTTCAATCAATACATGTGCCCAACTACACCTGTACCTACCCATCTGCCAACCCACTGACCCACCCACGAATCCATCCAGCCTTCCATTTATCTGTCCGTCTGTCCATCCCTTCCAGAATCAGCAGACAGTACCTCTATCAATGGTATAACATATGCAACAACCAATGAAGTGGTTGCTGTTACAATGAGTGGACAAGTCAAGTTATGGGATCTTCGGCAAGGAACAGACAAAGCAACAAAAACCATGTTGTTGTAAGTGTACAATTTTTGTCAGATATGAGTCGTATGACGGCTGCCCAAGGCACCTTCGTATGCCTTTGACTCAACCACGTTGAGCTGCATCCTTCGTAATTCTGCTCTTCAGCTGCAAGCAAGGATGGTTAGCCTCTCCAAATTTAAGAAAAATTAAAATTTAATAGTACAGGTAACATTCAGCGGCATAGCAGTCAAAATGCTTCCCTCTCACTGATGCCAAACAGTTTGATTCTTGCACTCACTGTCATATGTAGAGTTGCTTGTTGGTTCTCTCCTGTGCCTCATGGGTTTTCTCCGGGTTCTACAGTTTTCCTCCCTCCACAAAAATCAACTTCTAAATTCCAAAAGTCCCCTTCACAGTTCCCTACGCCTTCTTGAAAGGTAGCTGTGCCTTTGTATCAAAGTAAGACATGAGGTGACCTTAATGTTAGAGACATGTGAATAAGATGTTCAAGGTGTTAAAAAAGGTCTCTATTTCCACTAACAGATCAGGAGACAGAGTGCCCTTACTGTGTGTCGATAAACACCCTACACAGCCACACCTACTAGCGGCAGGAGGCCAAGATGGTGTGCTTAGTATATGGGACATGCGACAAGAACATTACCCTGTAACTTTACTGGAAGGACACAACTCAGAATGTGAGTATGCTCAGCTTTACAGTGCTTCATAATAACATGTGCAGAATTGTCCTCACTATGAGGTAGGCTTTTGTGGACATCAATCAAAGTGTTCCCATTACATTCCATAGGGACATGTCTTTGAAAAGTTTGTGCTTTCAAGACATTTGAATGACATCCACCAAAATCTTGGGCCTTTGTTTGTTGGGATATTAAATTGTATGATCGTGAGTATGCTATTGAATAGCACTTTATAAAATAACAGTTAAAAATCTCACCTTCTGATTGGCCATGGCTGAGAGCACATGCACGCACTTTCTATTTCATCATTGGTGTCAAAAATAATGGCTACATGTACTTATATGTGCTGTGTGCTATTATAAAGCACTCGGGTATTGGCAGAACACTTGAAAAGTGTTGAGAAGCACTCTACTACACATTGTAACTGCATGGGCAAGCGTTTTCTATTTCATAAAACTTTTTACTATTTTTTAAGTCAACTGCCTCTATTATCTAGCCCATAATTTGAGATTCTTTGTTTGAGGTGTATCCATATTCATGTGTCTTCTCATGCATAACTGTTAAACAAAGAACTGATACTCTAGGGAATGACACAGGATCTGAAATGGGAAAGCATCATGCCCAAGGTAAAAAGGCCTAGTATAAATTTTTTTAAATGTATTTATCATTTTTTTCTAGTGTGGGAAGTTAAATTTCATCCACAAAAACCAGACCATTTGTTCACCTGCTCAGAAGACGGTTCCTTATGGCAGTGGGATGGCACATCCATGGCAACCCCATCACTCGCACCAAACCAAACCTTCAACCCAAACATGACAGGGAACCTTAGCATGGTTAATGGTACAGATACATCAATATCAGCTGTCAGTCCATGGCTGTCTGTCGACGCAACCAAACACCGCATGGAAACCTTTTCACTGCTCTCTGATAATAGACTGTCAATCAATTCACTGGATATCGAGTCTCGGCATCTGCTTTGTGGGTGTGACTGTGAAGCCATTTTTGTTATATGTGACCTTATTTTAAGGTAAAGAACTGTTTCTCTTGGAGAACTGTTAGGGAGAGTATAGACCCCTTGAACGTGACGTAAGAACAGCTCAATTTGGAGGGCAAAACAAAAGAATTTTAATCTCCTGAGAATTGGAATCTATTGTTTTGCCCTCCAAATTGAGCTGCATTCCCATGTGCTGCAAGGGGTCTATACCCAAAAATTGTCATCCTTCAACTTTTAATTACTGCAATTCTCAATATTCTGAGAACTCGGTATTTGCAAGTTGCCCATTGGAATTTGGTTTTTCACTGCCGTTAGTCAAAAATATCAAAAGTACTGATTAATTAACTGATTAATTTTGATTGATGGCAGTGAAAAACCAATTCCACAACAAGCTGTTGAAATGTCCCAGTTTGTAGAACATAGAGAATTGCAGTAAATAACTGGCATCAAACACTTTAGTCATGAGTCTCTGGTCCAGGAGACTGAGCAATAAGAATCACTCCTTGCTAGATCGACATTTATATCTACACTGATATCAAGGTTTTGCAGCAACTATGTAGTAACGCAAACCTTTCTTTTAGAAAGAGCAATGCATTGTTGTTATGCATTGCCCTCATATGGCAAGCACGACTGAAACGATTTTGTATCACTAAATGTACAAAATAACATTGATATTTTTCTATCGTAGGAGATAAATCTTTAATTAAAATTATAGTAAGGCATCATGTTTGAAGTGTTTGTGGTATAAAGCTGCTATCTTATTATTTTCTAATATTTTTTATCAAAAAATTTGTGGAGATGAATTGAAAAAGTGGGGGAAATGAGATTGAAATATGAACAAATGAAAATTATTTTGGCTCATTTTTTTGCAAGATTTCAAACAAAAAAATTTTCTTAGCATTTTTAACGAAATCGGTAAAGCTTGCAAAACAAGTCATAGAAATGATATGGAAATTTTTAGTTTTATCGAAAAATACTCGAGTTATGTTAACTAAATACACTGGGATAACTTTTTATGGATTATTACAGTAATGAGCTTGCGAGCATATAATTAAACATTTTTGAGTAATGTGTACAGAGATTCTACAATGATGGAGCGCGCGCCATATTTGTTTCCATGACAACCTTTGTAATCATCACCCGGCTAGCGTTACATTGTGTTTGTACTTATAATTTTTCCAGCCGGCGAAAATTTTTAAAGCGACAATAGGCCTGTTAACACTTCTCACGTAATGGTAATGAGAACACAAAAAGCTCTTCTTAAAAGTTCAATGGTAAGAGACTTTTTAACTCTCTGCTAACTAAATTCCTGGAGCAATGGAGGAAGACGAACCAAAAAGTTCTCGCTACGTCTTTGATCCTTTAAAACGAACCTCTGTGAAAGTTCTCCATGAAACCCCTTCAAAACACCGCACTGCTTTACACATCACAAACCTACAGGAACAAAAGGAAAATTTTCTACGATTTGGTAAGATTCCAAGCTTCAAATTCACCGGTTCTGTGGAGAATTACTTCAAGAAGAAAAAGACGAATGTACGCTTCGAGTTCCTCCCCGAAGCTAAAATGATTCTGGAAACCATTCGACAGCAGTATGGAAGCGGTGATAATTTTTTAGACGCTGCTTTCGGAAAGAAACTAAGTCAGCCAGACGCTACTGATTATATGATAAACTACGTGAAATCCCATGGACTTGACGGACAACTAAATATCGTTTGGACAAACGATCTGAACTGTAGTGGTCGTATGGTTTGGCATGGACCAAACGTGCGCTTTAATCGACCCGAAGCTCGCAAGTTCACATTGTTCCTAAAACGAAGTCAAGATAATATTTTTCTTCGAGAACGAGGAATCCGAGGTCTTGCTGATCACGAAATTGGTACACATTTTGTATCCTTTTAAAAATAATTTTTTTTTTTTTTTTTACAGGGAAACATTACATTATCTCAAACGAGGTTTGCTTTAATTGATTTTATTAAACAAATCTTTGGTTTGCACGGCTGATAAGAGTCGATCACTTTCCAAACATAAGGCTTAACTACTCAAAAACATTAATCTATCGCCGACGAAAAGCACAAGGCCATTAATCCTATCTTTTTTTCTAGAAACAATTGGTAGTAAGATCTTTATTACTTGGCTTTTCGACGCCAAATCTTTAATTTTTATGACTGTCACTTTAAAGTTCACTTGAGGGCAAAACAAGTGCAAATGTCATCAATACATTGTAATATGTAACGCAATGGAAGTTTCTGGCTTTTTCTTCGCTTTTTCTTTCTTTCCTTTATTCTTTCCTTTCTTCTTTTTTGTCTCAGTTTGCTTTTTTCTTTCGTGTTTTGTTTTAGGCTTTTCTTTAGCGGTGAGATAGCGCTTGCCTCTCACCAAGGCGACCGAGGTTCGATTCCCGGACTCAACGTCGTACGTGAGTAGAGTTGCTTGTTGGTTCTCTCCTATGCTTTGAGGGTTTTTCTTCGGTTTTTCCTCCCTCCGCAAAAATCAACTTCTAAATTCAATTGGAATGCAGTGGAAGAAAAGCCACTCTTTACAATTCCATATATTTTTTAATTGTAAACGTAATGACTAGTGGCTAAGAAATCCGATTTCTGTCTGTGGTCCTCGTTCCAAATATCTCTCATTCGTTCTCTATATTTTTTCTTATCTTTTCAGGTTAAAAAAAAAATTTGAATTAAAAAAAAACTGAAAACTATAATCATTCATTTGTTTTTCCCTTGGACATCTCAATAAGATTTTGCTTACTTTATTTGAATACTGATGATGAGTTATCCTAGGTGTTTGTTTTTAGTGTTTACTTTATGGCTCTGTAATAAACAGGTTTGAAAGTAAAGTTGGGAGTCATCTTGAAATTCGATAAGCTTTGTTTGTTCTGCTAGTGTTTACTCGCTTGGCATGGAATTTGAAAACGAAACAAAATAACAGCCTGATACGAGTTCACTTACCAATTCTCTGTTTTTTCCTTATTCTTTTTCCCTTTGATTCGTTTCGTTTCCTTTCCTTTCTTTTCCTTTCGTTTCGTTCCTTTCCTTTGTCTTTTTTTTGTCGTCTATCTTTTTTTTTTCATTCATCTTTTCTTTCCCTTGCCAGTTCCTGTTTACTTCGTTCGTTTTTTCGTTCGCCAACACTATTGCTTTCTTTCATCCTTTTTTCATTCACTCTTCCTTTCGTTTATCCTTTCATTCACTCATTCATTCATAAACCTCATTGAACAACAGAAAGGACACTCCCAGTTTCACACGATATAGTTTTCCTTAACTAAATATCTCACTTCACAGATGAGAATGAATAACGATGGCCTCCAGCCATGGTACTCCAATCGCCAGAAGTTTGGTCTCCGTCCATCCAAATCGTACTGTGGGTTGATTTGTGAGGAAGGGCTAGCGGCCATCAATACCTTATTGCAGTCACACGTCAAGATGCTGTGGGCGCCTGCACTTCTATACTGTAAGTCTTGATAATTTTTTTTTTTTTTTGGCAGTCAAGTACGTCATTTTTCTGGAAAACATTACTAGAACAGTCGTTTTGGCGGGAATTACCACAGCCACTAGTTCTAAGTGCCCGAAGACTTTTGGCGGGAAAGGAGGGACTCGCTCGATTAGGAGTATAGACACTTTGTACGTGACGTCCATTTGGAGGACAAAACAAAATAATTTCAATCTCCTGAGAATTGGAAACCTATTGTTTTGTCCTCCAAAATTAAGCTGCATTCCAACTGGCTGCAAGGGGTCTATAACCCCTCTTTCCAAATTTCAAAAGAAGGCTGATAATGACTAGCTCGTGGTGCACAGCATTATCGGATGGATACGATCAAAAAGCTCCGCCATCTCGCATCCACACATTCATTCCCACAATTCCATGCATCACGAGGTCGTTACCAGTTCACCTCAATCTTCAGAAAGGCAAATCACAGGTAGCCCAAGCTCTGTTATGCTTGCAGTCTACAACAAATTGAGGGAGTTCTAATTTTCAAATTTCTCAGTAATTTTCAATGGCTTTTAGAATTTTCTTTTATTGGGCTACCTGTAGCCGATTCAGACTTTGATCGCTGGGCCCTGCTTATCATAAATTAATCCCCAGTCTCCTTGATATTATCAGACACCGCCTGCATGTCCCTTCAAATGTCCTTCAAAGAACTCTTTGAGCATCTTGGCACTCATGTATGTGACCTGGAGCAGCGATGGAAGCTTGTCATGAGGGTAAAACGTTTGCTGCCAGACTGTAATGCTAAAGGCGGAAGTGGCCAGGACCAGTGTTACTTCGAAGGTAGTGTAGTAAATTCCTATTGGTGATTTTGAATTGACGTCACTTCCTGTACGAACAGGTAATAGGTTTGCTGCCTCATTGCAATGTAAAAGGCTGAAGTTGTACCAGTGCCACTTCTACGTTAGTAGTGCAACTTTCTATTGGTCAATTTTTCAATTGACGTCACTTCCGGTACGTCGGGCTCGTTCGTAAAGACCAACGCAACCAATGATTCTTAAATTATCATTTTTTTAGGAGCAGTCCGAATTCTACGCCAAGCTCAGGACATCGACTTCAAACTTCTGTACGCTGGCAAAATATGCACTGATGAACTACACAGAATACGACGCATTGCCCGCCAAGACTGCATTCGTCTGCCATACTTTCTAAAAGACATCTCGTCTTACAAGCGAGTCCTTGAAGAAATGGCGATCCTTAACGGCCTGGTGCAGCGCGTCAAACGTCCCCTTTCCTGCCGAAGGGCGTCTTCAAGAAACAAGAACAAGAAAAAGAACTTTCAAAATAAATTTAGAATTCTGAGTTCGCCGACACGCGCGCGGACTTTTTCTTCAATTCCTCATCCTCCGTTACTGAGTCGGCGAAATAGAAGCTTAAAATGCGATGATAATTAAATTATCTCATGCATGTGTGCGTCCTGCTGCGCACGGCGCGTGGACAATCTGGATTATGCTATTTCAAAAAAAGTTGGTGAAGGTTTTGTTGCATGTTGCATGTTTCATGTTGCTTACCAAGCTTGAAATGTATTATATTCATATGTAAATAATGTCAGCACAGAAGAAAATATACTGAAAAAAACGTGCAGACAAAGTTTGTGAAAATCCCACATTGTTGTGACCTTTCGCTGCTTGAATCATAACACCCATAGGGCATTTCGGGCTTGGTATGTGCGCAACAAGCAACAAAACCTTCACCAACCTTTTTCGAAATAGCTGTATATGGCGGGCGACGTATTTATTTTGCGTTATAACAATTTTTCACAAGTAAAATATTTTGGATTTTTTTATTTAATTACTTCGGTTTTTCATTGGTAAAAGTTGTGAACAATTTCAATGTTTAAAAAATATTGTTAATTCATAATTAATTCATAAAATGTTGATAGGTTTATGTATTTTGGGGAGAGATTCTTTAATGAGCCAAGTGTGATTTAAAATGAGAAAAATGGATGGAAAGAAACCAAGGAAAAATGTTTCTGTGTACTTCTCTGTTTAGCTTCCCCTTCTCTCCCCTCCCTTCTCTTCTCTTCTCTTCCCTTCCCTTTTCTTCCCTTCCCTTCCTCCTCCATCTCGCCTCCATCGTATCGGGATAGGGAGATTTTTTTTCGCAATATTAAAGAGGGTAATCGCAGGGCGAGTGACTCTTTTCAAATCCACGAAAAAATATTCCTCTGGCACCCAGGTTAATCAGGAGTGGGGGAGGGTTGTAAAGATATACCTGCCCACCTCTTCGCAATACAAAAAAAAAAAAAACTCAAACAGCCTTTCAGACTAATGGCGCTCGAGCTGCACATGTAGCTTTTGACATCTAGTATCCCTACCCATTAGTAGCAATTATTTTCACAACTAGTATATATATAGTTAACCTGTGGGAGAATTAATAAGGAAGAAATTTCAGCATTAAATTTCTTTTTTAATTTCGCGCAATACAAGTTATTGCGCACCTCTGAATAAACTGATATACCGATATCATGTGCGGGCTACCTGTGTATTTAGCAGCGGTTATCCCCTCGCAGGCTCAAATCCAAGATGGGTGCATCTCTGTCACGTTTTGGACGATTGATCAAAAAACCTTTACAAACACCGGGAAATGTCGATAAAATACTAGAATCCAAGCCTATCACGGCACCTAAACACGCTTCTTCTGTTGATGCAATTGAAAGAATTCGCTCAGGTGAGTTCATTCCCAGATAAATCGGGGATTTACTGCTCGTTATGCAAGTTGAAATAATTTTTGTCACGAATTTGTTAAAAATGGAAAAATTTAAGGAGAGGTTTTTAATTTTGGTGAATGAAAAGTGAACGTATTTAACAATGTTTATTATTGAATGAAAAAAACAAAGAAATTATAAGAGTTTTTGGCGGTTTTTTTCGAGCAGAAGAGTGACCTTTCAGTGGACACAGGTATCCCAAGCAAGGTTTTTCGTGTCATAATTTTTCTAGTCACACTTTGAAATAGTGCATATTGGTCTAGAAACTATGCAAGCTTGGGTTTAATTTACATGCTTTTTGCTCTGAAGTCACTGTAATTATAGAATAGTCCTCTTCACAGTTCCCTGTGCCATCTTGAAAGATAGCTGTGCCTTTGTATCGAAGCAAGACATGGATGAGTTGACCTTGCAATGATAGAGACATGTGAATAATTGTCCAAGGTGTTAAAAGGACTCTTTGATGCAAAGGCAAAGATACCTCTCAAGATGGCTTGGATGGGTTGGAAGTAAAAGAAAACCTAATCATTCCCATTCCACTTCCATCCAGTTCCAATCCTTCCGTTCAATCCAGATATAAGCACTTTAACACTTTGCATAAATACAATAGCTTGTTATCCTGCCCTGCACACGAAAACTATTGTGTTTATGCAAAGTAACCCTCAAATGTGATGCAAATGAGCCAAATGAAAATGCTTTATGAGTTGTAAGAAAGCAGCATAAACCAGCACAGTAGATTTTAACATTCTTTTTTCTCCATTTTCACTTTTATTCTAGAAACTGCTGAAGATTTCAAGAAAAGAGACAGTAAAGATGACACTTTTCTAAATATGATGAAAGATATAAAAATAGAATCTATTGATGTTAACATTGAAAAGGTACTTACATTATCAAGCCCTGTACAATACTTGAGTGTTTTAAAATTGATTTCTCATGGTCCACATGGTGAGGGAGGACTAAAGGCCTGTTTACACTAACAACTTTGTCGCGTGACTTGAGCGGCGATTTTATGGCGATTTCACGGCGATAGGTCGCAGCTACATCGCCACCATTTCAAACATGATCGTAATTTAGTGTAACTCGCTGCGATTTGAAAGCAGCCTCCTCTAACTATGACCCCAGAGCACAGTGCTAACCAGTTTGAATTAGTTCAAGTTGGTTTGAGAGGAGGGAGGAAAAAAATGGAGAGGCAGAAAAACCCTCAGACTCGGAAATTAAGAGAACCAACCAACTCAGCTAACATGGGGTGACTGGGATTCAAACCCTAGACCTCAGAGGCTAGAAGCGAGTGTTTTACCACCATGCCATCCTGAGTAGAAGGATTGGGGGTATAGCCTCCCCCTTCCCCCTTTTAGTGCACCTCCTTCATGTAGTACACACAGTCTACGGAATTTAATAGACCCCTTTCATGTTACCTCAAAGCAGCTCAATTTGGAGGACAAACAAAAGAATTTCAATCTCCTGATAATTGAAGCCTATTGTTTTGTGCCCCAAATTGAGATGCATTCCTACGTGCTGCAATGAGTCTATAGGACAAAGCTAACAAAGAATATATGCAATATAGGTTTCCAGTACACAGCAGAGGAGCCCCTTTTTATCTGGTGGTTATGGTGAGGATGGTGATGGTAATGATAATATTTCATTTTTTTTTTTTTACCAGGAAACAGCTAAAAATAATCAAAACACTAAAAGAAAACTTCCCCAAGTAAGACATCCACAAGGTAACATGTCTACTCAAGTAAGAGAAGGGAAAATATCAACTCAGAACTTAATAGAACTGTTTCGAAACCAAATTAATTCACCTACAGAATGGACAACAGAAAAAATATCAACGCACTATAAACTGGACCAAAAGGATGTGGAGTTGTTATTGAAATATTTCAGTGGATATGCAGTAGTGGAAAAACGGGAATTACCCAATCCATTAGAAAAAATGGCATTTTTAGATTAAGCAAAAATAAACGTAGTTGTGAGTATAGTTAAGTTCTCTGTTGTACAGGGTAGCCTTGTTTATGTTGCATGATGTTTTATGGGATTGTAATATATTTGTACTGTGTAGTTTAGTTATTTTAGTGTAGTTCAATATGTCCAATACTGAAGGGGACAGGTAGCCCCCACCCCAACCCCCTAAAATGATCTTGACCTTGACCTTGACCTTCCACCCCTTGGAAAATCTTATCTCCTTCTACGAGGGATGTAAGGATATTTTCTGGACTTACTCAGAACCTCCCCACCCCTTGGTAATTCCATTCCCCCTCTGTGGGGGAGGTATGGATATTTTCTGGAACTACACAAGTTATCCTCCTCAGACCCTCCCCACCCCTTGGGAAATTCCATTTCCCCTTTGGTAAAATTGTGCCCCCCCCCCCCCCCCCCCCCAGCATATTGCTTCTGTACTGATCAAAGAGCATGACTGCTAGGCAAGGCATTTTTACTTTAATGTCTTGAAATGGAGAATGAACTTCTATTTATTGCTTATATTAAGAAATGAAAGTGTAAGTAGCTATAGAGCTACCTTTAAAAGAACTGCTAAATACCAATAGACCTAATTCCTCTTGGTGCCACTCGGTGCAATGTTTACCCATCTCAGACCACGTGTTATTCTCTTGAGAATAAGATTCTTTGTTTGAGTTGTATCCATATTCATGTGTCTTCTCATGCACAACTGTTAAACAAAAAAATGATACTCTAGGGAATGACACGTGGTCTGGAATGGGAAAAGGTCTATTGAATCTGTGAGTTAGCTGTGTCCTGACTTATTTCATTCCAGAGGTCGTTTCAGGGCTTCAAAAAATATAATTCAGCGTTTGATTTTAATAAAAATATTTTACATTGAGATAAAGCACAGATTTCTGAGCAAGAATTGAAACAAAATCTCTGTGTTTTTATCATGTCTAATTTACTCTGCTAATGTTTGGCTAAGAATTATCTGATTGGCAGCCACCGCAAGTCCTTGTGTCCTCGTGAGCGACCCATCCCAGCAAATATGACATTACAAGAGTTCACAAGACAAATTCTTTCCAAATCTCTCGACGTTGCAAGTGTAACGTTTCATGATTTGCCGACTAATCTTTAAAATGCTTACGACGTCTTGGCAGTATAGAAACATATTTTAAACTGTTGCCAAATTTCTCTCTTATCTTTTCGTCTAAATTTGTAACATTGTTCTATACAATTATGATTCAAACTAAGTTTGGGGTTGAAAAATTAAACCATGACCAAAACCGGAGTGATACTTAAAAGCCAAAGTCAATTTTAATATTAATTTAAATTTTAAAAAACCCCTAAAATGTTCTTGAAATGTTCTGTGCTTAGATTGTAGTCAGAAAATTTTTAGTAATTTTTGGGGTGAAATAATTAACGCTTCGGAATGCTTGCCATTTCTTGCCTTATCTAGTAGCTCTCTCTCTCTCTCTATTCCTGGAATTCTATCACGTTTGGTTTGATTAAGTTGTAAGCATGGTCTGTTTTTATCATTACGAGTTCTTTTTCAATGGATTTTTGAATTTTTGGAGTGTTTTAGGGATTAGAACTCTCATAAGCTGTCAACACTTGGCTGTCAAACATGGACACGTTGATTCAGGTTTGCGATAAGTTTATATTGTTTTTTAAAGACTTAAGGAAAATTGCTCGACTGAGCTCGAACCTTTGATTTACGACCACTGTTAGCTTTACCAAACATCGCTTGTGGGAGTTTTAGACTAATAGTGGTCGATTTTTAGAGGTTTCGTATTGTACTAAGTTTTACTAAGAATTTCAACGGCTTATTTTAGTTTATGGCTAAGTCTGAAGATTTTAAACTGGATTTTTTAGACCTCTCTTATCTGACCGCTCAGGATTTTTCTCGTGACGGTCGCCTTATAAAAAATATATTGTTATAAATTTGATCGTTTCAAAAGGCGGGGGGAATGTCATTAGCGCCGACCTTGCAATGTGTCGCAAAAACGGAGAAAGGAGGGGAAAAGGAAGAAAGGAAAATGAAAATGTGTATAAAAGAAGGAAAGAATGAAGAATAAAAAAGAAGGAAACAGAAAAAAAGAAAAGAAAGAAAGAAAGAAAGAAAGAAAGAAAGAAAGAAAGAAAGAAAGAAAGAAAGAAAGAAAGAAAGAAAGAAAGAAAGAAAGAAAGAAAGAAAGAAAGAAAGAAAGAAAGAAAGAAAGAAAGAAAGAAAGAAAGAAAGAAAGAAAGAAAGAAAGAAAGAAAGAAAGAAAGAAAGAAAGAAAGAAAGAAAGAAAGAACTAAAAAGAAAGGAAGGAAGGAAGAAACAAACAAACAAACAAACAAACAAACAAACAAACAAACAAACAAACAAACAAACAAACAAACAAACAAACAATCAAATAAAAAAATAAATTAAAAAAAAGGTATGGAAGAAATATAGAAAGGCAAAGATAGTCGAACAACAGTTAAACTAGAAAAAGACCAATATCCCGCCGGGAGTCGCAGCAAAACACCTTTGATCCAACAGTAATAGTATCGACACCAACAAGTCTAGAATTCCAGGAATTCTGTCATCTACAAACGTATATATTCATAAGTAGCTGTCCAGCTTATCTTCTTGCAAGCACTGTGACCGGGTCCCGCGATAACCATAACCTCAAGGACTGTAAGCGAGACTGCACGCGCGGCACAACTATCCCGCGTAAAAATGAAACTTAACTATTTTTAGGGCAAATCTGACGCCCCCTTCATTCTTAATCCTTAGTAATATCTCAGATTAGTACTTCGGTGAACACGTTATGACGATATATATATGAATATCAGTTCAATAAAGTCAAGGTTGATAGATCAATATGTAAGATTGTCTTCAGTGTGACGCTTGCAAGTTGAAAGTTCAAGCAAGAGCATTGTTAGCATTTCGGATTTTTGCGTCATTCAACGCCACTGATTGTTTTGCTATGAAAAAAATACGATAAATGTGGATTCAGTGACAGGAAAACAAAATCCATGTACTCAAAAACAAACTTCTATTTTTGATATGTTTTTCATGAAAATAAAATTTCAGCCTTTTTCATTTTTTTTTTAAAGATTTTTAAAATATTTTTTTTAGTAGAATATGGACGCTGCATGGTTTTTCCGATTTGTAAATTCGTAAAAGATGACCTCACAGCAAGACTCGAAGTTTTTGAAGTTTTCTTGAGTTTTTAAAAAGCATTTTTAGACTGGCATTTCCTACTATTTTTGCTCAAAGCTTTAAGATTCTTTTACTCGTTTATCTTTCTGTTTATTCTGTTCGATATTCTTCATATATAACGTAGAGCTTTGACAGACCTAACAACCTTCGTAATACACTTGAATGAGAAGCCCCCTTCGATCTCAGATAGTTCGATTTTACCTTTCTTATCTTTCAACACAGCAATCATCTTCTACATTCCTGGTAGTTAATTTGCAGTATTAGCTAGGCTATCGTCACTGAGTCTCGCTTATTTACGTGAATTGCATCTTAGCATTTCCGTAAACGATATTCCAACGATGGTTTTGGGCAATTTGAAGGTCAAGTTAGAGCGTTCCTTTAGGTTTTAATGAAGTAGTTCGAGTGACATAGCACAGACATAAATTTCTCAGTGAATCGTTATAAACTACGTGATGTTGGAACATCATTTTTGGGAATAGAAGACGGGGAAAATAGCCTAGTTTTTGCCTAGTGATTCGAAGGAAGGAAAGTTTTTACATTTCTAAAGAAAATTGGTTTACAGATAACAGTTTTTCTAAAGATTTTAAAAACAAATTTTACGGAATAAGACAAGAGAACACAAACTGCATTAGTGATGTGAAAAAGTTTTCATTAAGAAAAATCTTTCCAAATTCTTTCTTTTGACTTAAGCTTTTATGAAAATTTCACTTTATCCAGGATTTTATTATGTTTTACTTTTGTTACTTTATTAAATATCAACCAAAATTCAAAAGAAAAGCGAAAAAAAAAATGCGAATGTCTTGCTCGTTCGTGTATATATTTACTTACAGGAAGTACAGTGAACTCGTGGGCGGGATCCCTGTAACCGGAAGTAGATTTGGGGGAAGCAAGTTATTTCCGGTGCCAGTGAGCTGAGCCCATAAAGCTTTTTTTAATGGATCTTGTGTTTGGAAGTAAATAATTTTTGTTATTTTCCTCTTCGCCTACTCCACTCAAATACTGACCTACACCAGATACATTTTTTAACCAGATTGTACAAGTTTTTTCAGATTGAAATAATATCAAAGTTGCTCAAATTTTAAACTTTTTTTTCAAAGTTCAAAATATTGATATCGGCTTAATCCAAAGAATGGCATTTTTGTTGATGGAATACTACAACTACCTTCAGTTCCCTGTACTCTCTTGAAAGGTAGCTGTGCATTTGCATCAAAGAGATTTCATTTCTCTCTTTATTGCAATGGCACAAGGTCAGCCAAGAAATACTCTAACTTGTGCTTCTCCATGAAGCAAGACACCTCATTTCTCCATTCAAGATGGTGCATGGCACAGGGAACTAGGAAGGGGGCAATTTTTTTAGGATTATCAGCACTAAGAATTTTAATAAGAACAAAAAATCACAATCAAAATTCTTGATTCTCTTCTGTGCTCTCAGGGTTTACTCCAGTGCCCCCCCCCCCCCCCCCCCACAGTAATCAAAGGCTTTAAATAGACCTCTTTAGCTTAAACATAATGTTTTGCCCATCTCAGACCATGTGTCATTCCCTTGAGTATCATTACTTTCTTTGTGTGCAAATGAAACAAAGAATCCTTTTCTCAAATGAATGACATGGGAAAAAGAAATTCCCAAGCTAAAAAGTCTATTCTGTAAAAATCATCGCTCTTAAATCCATATTGGGAACAAAAGATGAAACAAAAGAGTTAAAAAACAGTTAAAATAAGTAATAGTTTATTTATATTTTACATTCTTTTGCAAATATCATAACTCGTAAAAATATTACCCAACATCTACAACAACTGTAGCCCATGTTAGGCTTATTTCAACTACCTTTAGTAACTTGGATATCCTTGAATTTATATTTACAATAACTATAACAAAATAATATCTTTGGATGTAACTGTCCTTCTTAAGCCAAAATGCTGATAAACTCAATAATCTCCTTTCTCGATTTCTCATATACGATTGTCATTATAACTATTTGTTCAAATCTATAAAATGAGATTAAAGTACCCTAAAATTTCTACACAATTTTATGTATAAAATAAGTGATTTTTGGATTTCTTATAAATGTTTTAGACCAATAAAAACTGGTAGAAAACTAGTGCTGTTATAGAAGTATAAATTAATATGAATTGTCTTAACACTTCTAAAAAATGAGAAGTTTTATAAAGATTATTCGAGAAATGAAACTAAATGACTATAAATGTTTTCTCTGTTCACTCGATAGTTTACTACAAATTAATTGTTTTCCTAACTAGATTAATATTGACCTTTAAATTCATATAAAAATATGACTGACTAGTTTCAAAACTGAGTGAAGATTGCTGACAGGAAGCAGAAACTGATAATATAAATTAGAGAGAGGAGATAAAATAGTAATTGCCAAAAAAATTCTAATATTTTGAAAGAAGAGTTAGAAAAATTTCTTAGAAGTTTATGTAATGAAAGAGGATTTTGAAAACGTTTTCAATAAGTATAATCTCAAAATATTTTTTCCTCCATTTAACTCTCCCCTCCAATTTCCCTATTTCACTATGACATTACATCAAAATAATCAATTAATTTAACGCCAAGGATCGTGGTCACCAGAGGGGGGCAAAATAACAGCAAAACAAATCAAATCTCAATAAAATTTGGTCTATGATATAGTGGAAAGTGAGAGCAGCTAAATATTACACTAAATACCTCAAACAAAATAAGATTTAGCCTAAATTTCTATTATTCTTGCTCATGTAAAAAAATTGAGATGTCATAGTGAAATAGGACAACATATATTGTAGGATTAGGTCATTCCAAGAGTTGATTTTAGGTCTGCGTAACATTTTTTTTTTAATTTGATGAGTACGTCAATAAGAGATTCAATGCTGCTGGTAGATGATAAAGAAAGGTTTAGAATTTGTGGTTTTAGTTTTCTAAAGACCCCTTGAAACGTCTAAGCCACTCAGTTGGGAGGAGAAAACAAAAGAATTTT
Organism: Anthopleura xanthogrammica; assembly: GCA_964019055.1. Lineage (NCBI taxonomy): Eukaryota > Metazoa > Cnidaria > Anthozoa > Actiniaria > Actiniidae > Anthopleura > Anthopleura xanthogrammica. The sequence continues at coordinate 3,838,286 of OZ025223.1, read as the reverse complement.
AATCTCCTGAGAATCGTAAACCTATTGTTTTGTCCTCCAAATTGAGCTGCATTCCGACGTGCTGTAAGGAGTCTAGCACAAGCTCATTGTTCTTTTGCTCTTGGAATGACCCATTTCCTATCTCCTTTAGTACTGACAACTAGTTGTGACAACAAGATAGAACCTAAGGACCAACACAGTGCGACTCACTGAACATCAATACTAAACATAAACAGCCTTGTCATTGTCTTCATTACACTCATCTGTAGGGTGCCATGTAAAAGTATTTGAATGTCCAGCATCATCAAAAAATCTCCTGAAGGTAAACTCAAAGAATGCATGTTCTGATCTTCTGTTACTCCTGTCTGGGACTAGCAAGTCAGGGCTGACTTCTCCTCCGCTGTCTCGCATCCGTTCTGGGTCCACAGGGTCAAAATTTGATGTATCTGTCGGGTACTTAATTGGGGGTATGTATGGTGCCTGGACTCGTTTAGAGAGGTAGTCCCAGTCTACACATGAGAAGAATGGGTGATCTTTAATCTCATATGCTCCTCCTGATCCAAGCCTTCTGTCTGCACTTGTACATAATCGAAAAATAAGATCTTCTGCTTCAGGTGACAGTCCTGCTTGTCTGGGAACGTGGAGCGTTCTTTCCCAGTTGATGACCTGAAAATATTAACAAAATGTTAAGAATAACATTAACAACTTTGAGTGAAAACTTAAATGCTTATGTCACTGGAGAATTAAAGTGATAACATATTTTGCATGCTTTAAGTTTTAACTATTTCCTTTCATTAAAAAAAAATACCTTGGTTTATGAGATGAATATAAATTCCAGGTCATGCAATAACTTAGGATGGAATTTTAGTCGACAAATATGTAGAACAATGTACCTGGTTTTTGTGTAAATTTTTCTTAGTTTTGAGTCAAAGTGGATTTTTTATCTAGGAAATTTTTTCAATTCAAGGCTTAAGGAAACAGTTCAGCAATTCCTACTGTGAGTATAGGAAATAAGAGTGGAATTTCGGAATTAATCCTTTAAGACATGAAACTAAGGAATGCAGCCTACTGTTGAGGGATTATTGGTTATGTTGCGATTTAGTTGGGGCAATTGCTCTACAACTAGCCCACTTTTCTGATATTCTGGTTGAGGGATCACAAACAAAGCAATTCAAGACGAGGCTCTGGAGAAACAATGAAGCTATCCTAATATATTTTATTGTTTCACTCAACCAGAATATCTTAAGTGGGTTATTAACATACTACATACAATTTAGAAGAGCAAATAAATATTTCCCAGAAATTTATTCAGGAAAGAGTATACAACTTGCAAATATGGCAAAATTGTCGTATAATAACATAACTCCATAAATTTTACATACCTTAAGTTGCGTCTCAGCAGGTGTTGGAGCTAAGAATGGTGGCTGCCCCACCAACATTTCATAGAGTATGACACCAACTGACCACCAATCACAATCCTTGGTATATCCTATACGCAACAGCACTTCAGGTGCAATGTAGTTAGGAGTGCCGACCAGGGAATGCGCCTGACAACGCATGTGCTTTCGAAAATGCCTTCGTTCCAGAGGCTTCATCTCATTGTAAGGTTTGTCAACACAAATGTCTCCACAGAGACAGTGTGCTTTGATAGCCTCCCATTCTCGTTCGTCAGGTTCAACGCTGTCCTGCCTTGCGTGCTGGGTTTTCTGGTAGTACTTCGAGTCATGGGTCCATCGAAACCCAGTACAAAGTCCAAAATCAGTCAATTTGATATGACCATCTTTGTCAATTAAGATATTGTCCGGTTTAATGTCTCTGTGCCCAAATCCCATCTTATGTACAGACTCAATTGCCAGTACTAGTTCCGCAATGTAAAACCTTGCGTAATCCTCAGGGAATATCCCAAACTTGATTAAAAGACTCATCAAGTCACCCCCTGGGATGTAGTCCATTACAAAGTACAGAAACTCTCTGTCCTGGAATGAATAATACAACTTAACAAACCATTCGTTATCAGCTTCTGCTAGGATGTCTCTTTCAGCTTTAACATGAGCTGCTTGATTTCTCCTCAAAACATCAGTTTTCCGTAGAATCTTCATTGCATGTAGCATATTAGTGTCTGTTTTCCGCACAAGCCACACCTCTCCAAATGCCCCAATACCAATCATTTTAATCTTCTCAAACATATTAATTCCCATTTTTGTCCGTTTCAATCTTATGTAGTTTGTTTCTTTCTGCTTGAGGATCTCCCGCATTTGTAACTGAGCTTCTTCCGATAATCCAACTTTTGCCATCTCGGCCTCAAGCTGGGCTCGTCTTTGCGCTCTTTCCTCACGCGACTTCATGACATTCTCCACATGTTGTTCCATAAAGAACTTGAATGCCTCTGGGGTATAATTTTTTATCTTTCCTTTACATGCCTCTAATTTTTCTCTTGAAGTTGGAACAGAATTTTCCTCTGATGACAAGCTTCCTTCATCATCGTCCAGGTCCATAGATTCCTGATAACTGCGCATCCCTTCATCAGTCCTTACTTTGAAAGTATCAAAATTGTAATTTATTACAGCTCCTCCCATGTTCTGTATTGTCGTGGCAACCATGGGAGTCTCCATAGCGTTGTACGAGGAATCAGAAAAAGGAGAAGGGGGACCGGAGTCATAAACAGAGCTGGCAAAAGTTTGCTCATCGCTCATTGAAGAATTTGATGATGCTTCAGTGTTCCATGAATGTCGCCAGTTTTCATTAGTTTTTGGTGATGATAAATAAGATTGACTAGATACACTTGACAGTGATGAGCAGCCAAGAGTTGATGTTGTGTCTGAACCTATCCCCGACGTCCCAGATAATGGTCGCTGAGCAACAGGAGCATAGGGTGGAGGTTGAGATTTGGGGTCAAATGACTGTACAAAGTAAGGAATAGTGTTTTCAGCTTGTGGTGGCAAGCCAATTTGTGGTAGACATTGATTATGGGTTTTAAACACTGGTGAATGTCGGCACTGGTGGGCCTGAGAATCACCTGAGCCTTCGCGGCTTCCATGACTATTTTGTGCCCGTCTTGTCTGTAGGTCTCGCAAGGTCTGAGGTGACATTTGAGGAGGTGGATTCCCAGACGGAGGAGAAGCAACATTGGTATGAACTTGAACATGGAAGGACATGGGACTGGCAGTATTTCTGTTCCCTCCTGCAGAAGAAGTGTAGGTCTTACTTGGTTGATAGACTTCATTTCTATTTGTACTGGTGCTCAAATTAACTTGTGCTGTAACCTGAAATTGTGGTTGGGGCAGTGCAGATCCTGCATGCGAATGAGGGGGGAGATTCTGGGGAGGGAGTCCTTGTTGAGGTGGGTATTGAGATGGTGGTTGGTTTTGAGGGGGTGCTGGTTTCCACCCCATTAACATTCTAGGATTCACTCCTGTTTGTCTACCTTGACTAGACGCTGCTACTGAATGCGGCACACTGCAGTACCGTTGCTGCATCCCTTGGCTATCTTTCTTAGACACCTCCCATTTCACGCTCGGCACTTCCAAAGTAGTAGTTACAGGTGAAGACGTGCGAGGAGTGGTTAGGTTTCCAGAGAAAGGTTCTCGTGTTAGAGGGGACTCTGGTCTCTTGGGCATATTCAGTGACTCTTGAGAACCTTTCAATGAATTCCTATGTATGGAATTATAAGGTGGTGGTGATTTCATTTTCGCCTGAGAATACAATGTACCAACTGGATGGGCATGGGATGCCAAATGATCTTTAGTCTGAGCATGGCTTCCCATATTTGTAAGAATGTCTATAGCAGATTCAACATTTTGACTTGAAGTCTCCCTTAAAGCATAAGCAGCACACTCCTGTAGAAAATTGAAAACACACGATTACTGACACTGTCAGTCTGATCATAGCCTATACACATACATCATCAGTCTCCCCAACACATCTCTAGAATACCTTGCTATCATATGGCTACCCCAATGCTGAAAATCCTTGAACAGATAGAAATAAGATAGACTTAGTCTCGGATCTAGTCACTCATCACCGATTCACCGTAAAAGTTCGAAAATTCAACACCACATAACAGCAGTCATCAGATTGTTCTAGATCAAATGAGCTTCAAGCATTTGACCTTATTTACCGCTCCGCAAGATCGAGGTCTTCACAAAAATTCAAACTACTTACAAAAATATTTCTAACTCGTATGTTTGAACCGAGAATTCTTTAACAGAAGTGCTCTCCAGAACCATACTAGTAAGAAAGATTGATCCAAATATATCCGTAGATATAGATCTTTTCAAGTATTATTTCTGCTGCGCTTATAGAAAATGTAATTACTATTTTTCAAGGCGAATAAGTGAATATATTCGAAGTCAGGCCTAAAGAATCACTGAGTCACAGTGGTTAGTTTTAAAAAAAAGCACAAATATATTTGGAATTTGAGTGCTTTACGAATCTCGTTCGACGTCTGAAGTCAAAGTCCTTTTGATGAACTGGAATTTGTAATAAAAATCTCCAGTAACTCAAAAGGAAACCAAACTATGCTTGCGCTTTCCTGGAACATTATTCGAGTTCCTTTTCGGAGTAAAAAAGAACATTAACGTCAAGAAATAGCTAAGAATTACGAACCTCTAAATATAACCAAGCTGTACTCCAATATGTAGGCAGTAAATTAAATCATAGTTTTGGATATTATCTATAATTGATTTATATAACAAGCTAAAACTATTCAATGGAGAATAGTTTAAAAGAGAATGTTTTCATTGGATGTAAAATTATAATCCAACAACTTTTTAATGGATTGAATATAAGAATCGAAAATAAGAATAAAACTAACCTCGTCATATCCAATCGCAACCAGTTGCTTTAGGTATTGTCTATTTATGCCGTCCGTAGACGAAGCAGTTGATTCAGAACACGATGAATACCCAGATTCTGAAGCCGCATACGGTTCTAAACTGCTTCGTATTTTAGCAAGAGTTTCAGCATGTCCACTTCCACTAAATCTACGATTCTGTAGAGGGTATCTTGAGTTTGGTACTCCCGGAGTTGAAGTGAGAGAACAAGCGGCGTTCTCCGACGTTGGAGCACCAGTGGTACGGACCTCAGTCGTCGGAATACCACTCTTGGAATCTTGTGGTTGCCGTCGTAAATGTATTAAACTCTCTCGTATTTCACGCAGCATTTGGTGGCTGTTCATGACCATAGTTGTTGGCCGTTTCTTAATATCTTCTTGTGCCATTTTCTTACGATGTGTCAGAGACTAGAGAGTTCGTAGCACAAAACGACAGACAGTGAAATAACAGCCCAAAAATTAAGGCTGAATATTCGCTTTGATCTCTTGTTTCCTTCCGAATATACAACCTAGAAGTCTGTTCCGTATTTTTGGCAAAAGCGGGTCAGAATAAATGCCATTGTTAGCCGCAATTCCAACTTCGTAAGTAAGAATGTTGGGGATAATTTCTGCCCCAACAAGATATCAACAGCACCAAGTACTCTTGTGAATTTTCGAGGCAAATACTTCGATTTTCATTCCAAAACGTTGCGTTCTTACCAGAAGAAAATCGATGGACGCCAGTTCAGTTTAATAGGTGAGAAACCGCTAGAGAAATGGTTGGGATTCCTAACCACAACGTTGTGAACTTGTTTCAGCGATCTTTACGGGCAAAATCAGACACATTGCCAGAGAAAACAACAACTTGGTGTACTTGAATGGTTTGAAACCAACAATGGATCGTCTTTATCTCGTGCGGACAATTCTCTCCAGATATATTCAGCTGTGTCCTACAAAAGGAATCAAATTAGAGCGAATTGAGTCAAGCAAAGAGGACTTTTGTGTTTGAAATGTGCAGAATTACAGCTTACATACTTTGCCTGCCCTCGAACATTGAAATAAGATAATTGACACATAGCAAACGTTCCAAGCAATCCCCGCACTCTGATTGGCTAAAACCCTCGTCTTTGCGTCATAACAACCTCATTTAAGGTCAGCGGTGTCTTTGTGATGGTTCACCGTAAATTTTCAAAATCGCGATAAAGTTGCGCTCTCTATCGATAAATATCCAGGAAAATCAATGTCATCTCGATAAAAAGGCAAAATATAGAATTGCGGTGCATCTGTGATTAGAATATTCATCAAATGGTCAAGGTGATGTTTATTATCTGCAGACCTAGCATACGAAACGCGCGCTGAACTAATCCATCATTCCTCGACAGCATGCGACAAAAAAAGCCTTGAAAATAAATCACTCAAGCGTTAAACATCCACAACATTGTCCACATTTGCTCACGTATTTTTGTTTTCGCAGTAAATAAGCCTAACAAACAGATCCACGGCTGATGTTTCCATTGAGTTCTATACTTTTGTTTAACAAGGTATTTCCTGTCCCCAGAACCTCTGCTAATGAGTTGAGAGTTTTGGACTCAAAACGGAAGAAGTGATTTTTTTTGTAATTCTTAAGCGATGACCAGGCGTTCATTATGGACTCTCGTGTAGCGTGACCCTACTATGTATCAGTAGGTTCCGGTTTTCACAAAAGACGGTCGCGAGTGATTTAATTTTGCAAATAAGTTCTTGAACTGGTGAAAGATTGATTCAGTGAGTTACGCCTGCGAAATCCAATAGTTGTATTGTCTGGAGATAAAAACCACTCGCTTTTAAAAGTACATTTTTTTTCTGGAAATTAGATATGTTTTTAAGGATCCTAAATTTTTATAGCAAAAGCAACCTCGCTTTATAAAACCATTTCCTAATTAGTCTCCAATAAGTTTCACGCAATAATTTTATCCAATATTTTTGTAGCAATGAACATGTTACCCTGTGGAACATATGTGCTCCGGATATTAATTAATGAATATTAATGTTATTAGTAAATATCTATCACATCTTGAAAGAAAATTTAAATTCTTTTGAATATTTATCTTGTGCTCAAACATGTTTTTCGATATTTAGTTTCTTACGAAACTCCTGAATAATGATTTTCCCGCCACTTTTACTTTCCAACTTTGTTTACGTTTCGACTCATTAGCAAAAATTTAACTTTATATTCTTAAAAAAAAACTTTAAAAAAACTTGAAAGTTGAATTTTCTTTTCTTTGCTGTTATTTCGTTTATTCCTTTTGGCCTTCACCCTGGACAACTTGTTTATGCAAAAGGAAGCCCTCCGGTGACTTATCTCACAAATATGATACCTAGGATCATTTGTTTGCGTACTTCCTCCCTGCTCTCTTTGGTTCATCTAAGTTTACAAATATTTACAGCTTCCTGGAGCTTGTTTTCAAAAATAAGGGCAGCTAGCTGTTATTTGGAATGAGGTAAACTATTTTTCAGAGCATTTTTGCGTTTAAACACACGTGGAGGATAGGAGTCGTCACTCCTTTTCTTGTTTTAGCTTGCCTGAGGTTTGAGTGAGTGCTATCAGTGACCTGAACCTTCAAAAATGCATCAACATTATGCTTGTTTACGCTTTATAGCCTGTCATTAAAGCCTTAGAAATTTATTACTGCTTATAAATAGCTAATATTTATACCTATTTAACATAACTACTACTTTTTGTGGTTTATGAATTTAAAACTGAAACCGTAATGAGAATTTTTTACTACATTGCATTTTGAAATTTTGATATTTTTCCTAAGGTTGGACCCAAAAGGTTTTCCATCTTCCGTAAAACCTAGAGCGAACAATGCTGCTAAGTGAAAATTGATGCAACTCATGCAAACCAAGGCATAAATTTCTTGCAAATCAGTATTCTTTATACCTCTGGGCATTTTCTTTTCGCAACTATTTTAACCTCCACGTGAGAGGTCAAGAATCTTTGAGGACTGAAGAAAAAGCTGCCGCTTTTAACACAATTAACTTATAAAAAGACCAAATATTTTGGTAGAAGTGTAAAATATCTCTTGAAGAGTCAGTTTTCGAGCCACTTATGTCACATGTCAGTTCTCTTAGTTAAACTATAGATAACACAAAAGTTGCTACAAGAGCTAGTTTTTTGCACAGCAACTGACCAAACGAATGTCCCTTTTTGCAGCAAAGAATTCTCCACACAACTTTGTTCTATTCTCTTCATTCATAGCTCTAATCCTGCAAAACTCTCGCATTACCTTCAGAAGAGCTCGACCTTTTCTACTTGAGCAAAATCCAGGTCCAGAAAAGCTCTTGTAAGAACCACCCCTAAGTACAAGGAGGCAGAAGACAATAACTACACGTGGCCAAACTACTGTCTAATTTAACCCGACAAATATCTGAAATAATTCCAAGAAATTCTACACCTTAGCTTTATGTATAACCTATAGGAGTTCTACGCCCTGCTTGGACCCTGCTTTGCTTTGAGATTCTTTATTTCTGAGACCCATTCTGAGGTTCAGAGTTTTCGTCCTCAGTTGAACTGATGGATGCTAACAAAAAAAATTTGGGTTAAAGGGAGGAAAATCTTCTAGTTTCGAGATGATGTACTTTAACCATTGACTTTAGTTTAACCGATTACCTATGACTTAATTACTTGATACATCTTTCTTAAAGTATACCAAAAATATCAAAATTACCCGTGGATTTGCTAAAAATACTTCTTAACCTCGATATATCGATTTCTTGGCCGCTGAGTTTTGCTAAAAGTGGATTTAATTTGCAAGCTTCGAATACCAGCTAACAGCGGAAACATTAGTGAAACATAGCGTACTAAAACTGACAAATATTTTCAATAAAACCCTATTTCAAAGCTGGTAAAAAGGTCTCTTATAGACCCCACAGTCTTTCTCGTTTCTCGTAACATTTTCTTGTAACAAGTCGGTTAGTGGAGATGGCGTTAACAATACAGAGTGAAGGAACTTTTTCGAAGTTTTAAGTTTGGAATAAAAATTTTATAGGTTTAATAGATAAAACGACCTACACACTGCAAGGACTCAGTCATGCAAAACTATTCCCCAAGGACAAATACCTCAAATTCAAAATTTTTGAAATTCGTCTTGACTCTACAAGCTAGATAATACGTTTGGATAAATCTGTGGATTATTCATGTCTGGCACAAGCAGTCTTAATCTAGTAAATGTGCCCTCGATAACAACTAGAACAAAGTTGGACGATAACGTCGCGTTTGAATGAAACTCGTAATAGCAGATTTTATTTCGGAGTCTGATTTGGTAGTATTGTACTAGAGATAGGAATTACGCCCCAGGGCCGGTTCTCGTGACTCGATGATTCAAGTTTCAAATATTTGGGTAAGCTACGTCGATGAGATTGATTGTAAATAGTGATGAGCAGAGTTCATTGACTGACTGACTGACTGACTGACATGGTAATCATTATCACATGGTTAAACCACGAGAACGGCATGAGAGTTCGTGAACAAATTTCAAGGGGTGTGACTTATCTAGCTAAGTGATCATTACTGTCAACTTAGCTACAATGCTTGCTCTTTCGAATTCCAAGAACTAAAAAAATATTGATGCTCATGGCTTTAGTAGTATTTTTTAACATTTTTTGAATTGTCATCTATCTTGTAAAGAAAGAAAAATGTTCAAGGGAATGGTATGTGGTATAAAAGGGCTTCAAGCATTTCTTTCAATTGCAAGGATTGTCCAGTTTCAGACCACGTGGTCATCAGATTTTTAACCCTCTTTTCTCAAATACGCTTGAACTAAACTCAAATATCACATTAAATACAGAAAAAATAATACAAATAATAACTTTGCCGGTTAGAATTAAGATAATTTTCGGGTTCCTTCCCCAATGTTTTTGTATGGTTGTAAGTATTTTTTTCGTTCGTTAATGATATTCCTGCTTGTCTGTAACAAGCAGCACTCACTGACTGTTACTTCCGACTATTCAGCTGTTGCTATGCTGTTTAACAGGCTTTATATTGTCTACTACTACTGGCTGATCAGCTGGTGCCGGTGTTGATGAAGATAACGATGATGATAATAATAATAATAGCAATTTAATTAGCGACTCAAATATTGTAGCATACCTTACCTTCACTTCGAAACTGATTCAAGAAGACCAACTTGGGCAGCTTGAAGCTTTGTTATGATTTTGTCGACTTCTTGTTCAACTACACCCGTACGTTTCGTTCTTCTACTGAGATTTTATGCTTATGACATAATTTGGGGGGAAACTCTAAAACTCCACAGTTTTGTCACTTTTGTAGCAGAGACGACTTCGTGTATTTAGTATATGTGTTCATTGAGTCTTTGGACCCGCTGTACTCCGCAAAATCACCGTAGCGATTCAAGAACCACAGCCAAGGTCACCCTTGACATAAAGGATTACAAAACTTACTTTTATATTTCCGTGGGTGTTCGCTTCCTTTCTTTAAACGAGAGTACGTACGTCCTTAAAAGGAAGCAGAGTTTACTTGAAATTGTTATCTCAAACAAACCCCACCTTAGACCAAACCACATGAGCAAGACACTTCGGGACTGAGAATATCGTGTTTCGCAAATAAATCTCTTGAATTAGCTTTGAACTAAATTTATGCTTGAATTTTAAGGAAAAATCTGTGTACTTTAGTACAGGACTTCGATGAGGATTTTGATTGGTTGCTATGTATTTTTCGTTAATTTCATTGGTTTAGGAGGAAGCCATTTCAAAGTCATGGTCACTCAATAATGAGTATTGCGTGTTTTTCGCGCGCTTTCTTTGGTTTAAAGCGGAAGAAGTTTGAGAGTTCCAATCTTCCACGTAAGTGCGAAAGTGAAACTTCAAAATGTGAATAATCAAAAATGTCTTTTAAGTGAAAATGAATAGAATACATAATTTTGAGTTTATTAAGCCGTATCCTGTTAAGAAATTTGGGTAAAGAATATTACACTGAATGAAAACTGTATTGTTTACAATAACCCCGGAACAAGCGAGTAAGTAGAAACACGTAAATTCATGATGCAAATATCCTTAGAAACAAGTTGGCAAAACGGATCCACGGCTGATTTGAACCCGGAAAAATATCAATACAAGATCATTGTTCTCTTTATCTTAGAGAACGAACCACCTTAAATACGCAAGCACTTCGAGTAAGTATTGAACTACGATTGCGAACTCATTCAGATTTGTATTTTGAGGGCGTTAGATGACTTTCAGTTTTATTTTTTGACAGTGTTTACAATAATTTAACTCTTGACACACCTTTACCGACGTAAATATTGAATAATCTCATCATCGTAGGAGGTTTTGTGAACGGCAATTCAAGCGAAAATGAGTCGTTTGTTTAACCAAAACAAAGCAGAGTTTGAATTTGAATTTGCTTATTAAACTCCTACGTAAAATGACGGTATAACTAACGTTTCGTAATTTTGCCCGCTTAATTACGAAACGTGATTTATATCGTCATTTTACGTAGGAGTTTAATAATCAAATCCAAATTCAAACTCTGCTTTGTTTTGGTAAAATAGACGACTCCTAAAATTGCAAAACAAAAGTTTGAATTGTTTGCTAAACTATTGAAACGATGAAAAACATTCGAATTAGACCATAGAGTTTCCGATATCCTATCTCCAGGCGGTCTAAGTCTACAATTACAAAAATTTAATTTTAATTGGACTTTACAATATTTTAAATAAATGATAGATAAGGTTACAGTTATAATAAAAATGTCTAATTGTATATGAGATCAAAGAGTTCCATATGCTATCTCCAGGCGGTCTTAGTTTACGTTATCAAAAAATTAATTTTGACGCGACTTTATAACTTTGAATTCCCGGCCTAAAATTAGCCTTGATGAACGAGTAAAAAACAATTCACATTCTAGAGAATGGTATAAGAAAAGAGCTTGAATTTTAAAGTGGAAAAATGCATGTGAAAGTAAAGTGGATGAGAAGAAATACGACGTAGAGCCAGTATTATCGCTTGTCACTATTTTGGCCGATCGTGAGAATGTTACCTTGGTAGGCCTTGGCACTAATCGAGGGTGAATGAGAAAATTCTTTTCTTGGCGGGAGGTAAGTTACGTGAAAAAAAATCACTCAGTAGGAAAGCAAAAGTGAATACGAAAATTCCTCCCCTACTGTGGGAGTGAAAGGTCTAAAAGTGATTAATACCTCTTCAGAGAACACTGAATTCCTACTGCAATTTGTAATTCTATGCATTCTTAGCCTTTGCCAAGGAAAAGTGGTTGGAATAACTCGAAGAAACAATCGAAAAAATTCTTCCCCTACTGAGGAATAAAATTAAATCCGACTGCAATTCGTAATATACGTATTCCTAGTTTGTCTTTTCCAAAAGAAAGCAGTTGAATAACTCAAACTAACTTCAAGAAGTATGAAAGAAATGGAAATTTGACTGTTAAATCCGGCAGGTATTGAGCAACAGAAAGGCAAGTTCTGCCTACCACGCTAGATGACGAAGTAGATGCTGTGATTTAGATGAGAATGCTACAACCGGAAGTGGAGCACCTGTTGTACGGGATTCCCTCGGGCAGGCATACCGAGCTACGCCTTCATAATTGTGCAAGGCCATGGCCTGCGGCGACTGGTCGATTCTGAATGGTAGCATTTCCAAGAAAGGTTGTCTTCACCTGGCGGCACTGAGTACTGATCTTAAGTTTTGAAACATGATGATGTAAGTTCAGATCTACGAGCAAAAGTCAAAGACGAAATTTTTTTGTGGAAATTTTAAACTTTAGTGAACGACGAAGAGTTTAGGATTGCTGTTACAAAAATTATATGATAATCAAAGTATTTCTTAGAAAGCAACAGGCCTCGTTCAGTTGACGTAATGTTGCATTTCGAAACTTTGACCCTGAAACTTGAATTCAGCATTGCTTCGAGATAGCACCTTGTTACAAGCTCAGCTTTAATTTCTTGGTGAGAAAGTTTGACATTGAAAAAATAGAGCTAACCTCTATTCGCAGTACAACTAGAGTGCAAACAATATATCACCGTGAAATACAAATTACTAAATAGCACAAAATAGTGCTAATCAAACAATAGAAAACAATAGAATTTGCACAAAATTGTACTATTTAGTATGACTAATGTTTCACGGATATATTGTTTGTACTCTAACTACGTGCTCGTGAGGCAAGTTGAAAGCTAATACCCCTCAGTTAAAAAAATTCCCTACATGACAAGACCTTATAATTTCCCTATATACTAAAGCTTTGGTTGTAAATTAAATTTGCTCGTGAGCGTTACTAAAATGCAGACTGAGATTTTGCTCAGTCATGGGCTTCCTGTGTACATGCGGGCAGCGGGCACTGGTAAAAAGGTCCCCACAAAAATTCTAGGGTCTGTGGGTTGTCTGTGTAGATAAACATTTATATTTTTTTTATAAACCGCTGTTTTTATTCTACAACATAACATAACTATTAGGCTTTCAAAATCACGACTAATGATTATGTACTTAAAATTCTTGTCCTTGTTGTTGCGATATTGGCCCGCATTCTTGCTCACTGAACGGTAGATACTCCACTTCAATTTGTATTATTATCGTCAACGTGGCCTAATCGTTCCGCCAGCACACCTGACAGCCGGTCACAACTGAACCGTGGCTTTTACGTCAGACTCCGGCTATTGAATCTGGCTTGGCAGCTTGCTGTCTAGAGCACGATAACATTTAAAGAAGAAAAATCAACAAGCAAAAAGATGTAAAAAAAATTGAGATCACGATAGCTAAACAAACGCTCAAAATTTTAAACTATATACAGGGCGAGGGATATTAATATTTAGTTGCCATGGCAACAATTTTGGGTCAATGGTTATGACGTCATTTGTTTTGGCGTTGGCGAATGCTACCTCCCACAAAGATCTACACTCCCCTTCCCTGCCTTGCCATGCTCCCTTTACGAATTTTAAAGATTTAAAATTCATAGGTATAATTATGTCCAGTCAGCGGCAACTAAGGGAGGGGTGCGTCGGGAATGTTTGGATATATTTTCCTTATTTTGAATACTACCCTCTCCCCACAAAGACAGTATCACATCTTCATGATTGACCACAGGCAACCCAGTCTTTGTTTTGAAGGATATTCATTAATAGTAATTTCTACTTAAGCTTTTTCCATTGTTTCAAATATTTGCTGAATGTGGCTAAAATGGAAAGAAATAAACATACCTTTAATAGCAGGATCGAGTCTATGATATTTTTAATATAGTATAGTATAGTATATTTTTTATTTTTAATATTTTTTTAGGTGGATGTCCTTACCCCTGTCCCTCGAAGGATGGGAAGTAAGAATACATCCCCCTCCTCAGATGGCATCAATAACGAACTTCTGCTTACTATCTTTTCTTGGTTTTCTTTGACATCGTATATATATATTTTTTTTTTTTAATTATTTCTAAATTTTATTTGTCTATTTATTTATTTATTTGTTTATCTATTTTTTTGTTCATTATTTCTTACTAGACACTGTAGATAGTTTTTAGTCCAGGTCTCCCCGATTAGCAAAGCACGTGTACCAAGCTAGAAGTTTCGAGACATTAATAAAGTTTATTATTATTATTATAGGGGGTCGTATGATGATCAATGATAGCAAAGATATTAACACCTAATTCTAGTTAGCCATCATTCTCTCGCTGTCAGCCAGCTAATCAAAATTCTCATAGGGGGATTGCCACCCCCAAAAACCTCTCCCTGGATCCGCCCCTGCTTATTATCCTGTTGCTGCTGGTTTGGTAGTGCAAGCGCACAAAGGAGACTCGACAGTGACGTGAAAGACAACGTCCTAACGTGCACCGTATCTCGTTCTCTGACCTAATCCCTCCAACAAGCCAAAACAATAATAATTATTCTAAGAGACTGATACTCCAGGCAGTCACAACAGGAAACGCAGTCAATTCACTAGTTTACCCAGCACGCTAACCCCGAGCCTGACCTCATGTTCGTGAAGTAAGGAAACTTTTAATCACAAGATAAACACTAGATAATTACGTAGGTAAACATTGTGCTGGCAGATAAAATCTCAAGTAGGGGTGTGGTGTATACGATAAACATTATTGGTTACGCCTTAGATGATTTTAAACTATCATAAACACACGCATGAGCAAGGACCGTGTAAGGGTGGATCTAGGAATTCGTTGAGAGGGGGTCCAAATGTATACTTCATACAAAAATTTACTTCAAACCGGTGGTAAAACTAAATTTTAGGATAAAACAAACAATGGAACTTTAGGTATGACAAGGGTCTGGACCCCCCTGACCCTCCCCCTGGATACCCCCTTGCTGTGGGACACTCTAAGATTTAGTGTGTAGGGGAAGGAGCCGCTCAGACTGAAAAATATAGCAGACTAGTACGCATAAGACTAAAACGGTGTGTGTGTTTGAGGGAGGGGGAAGGGGGAGGGGTGTTTGAGGGGAGGAGGGGGGCTGAGTTTTGAACGTTTTTATTGAATATTAGCAAAAAATTGGGCTACACCCCAAGTCCCTTCCTCTCAACATTCCCTGATATGCACACTTATTAGAAATGGATTCATCAGTTTATGCACCGCTTTTCTTCTATGAGCATTCCTGCCTTTCCCTTTCAAATGTTTTTACAAAAAAAAAAATTCTCGTTATTAGAAACTCGACATTTCTCGATAATAGATGCGTAATGTTGCCTTGGGTGGTCACATAAACAGCCTCGACAAAGCCGTAGGATAATTTTCTGTTTATTTTAAAAGCCTCTTTATATTTTTCCTTCTTTCTTCGGAAGACACTGTATGGGCTTCCTGTGGTAACCCACGATACTATATGGCAGCGGTATTTCCATGACAACCAGTAGTAAATAATTCCACAAGAAGCCATTTTGTTCCACGAGAAGACAAAATGTTCTCTTTATTCCCGAGCGAAAGTGAGAAATTATTACTTATTTTCTTTGCTTGAATTAATTTAACATGTACTCATAGTGCTATTTTTGTTATTTTCTAGCTTCCAAGAACAATGTGTCGTTCGGCACGACGGAGGACCGTCCAATGCTGCCTTTACAAATCCCTCCAACTCGTTTTGGCAACGAGATGTTTCCAGGAGGCAGTCCGAATATCGGGCCAGGAAGCTACGATAATGCCGAGGTATATTGAAGAATAACCTTTAATGGTTAAAAAATAAGGTTACAAGCTTATACTGTTAAGAGAAAAAAAGATGTATCGTTAAAAAATAATGGCTTATAATAAGACTTACAGAGGATAGACTTACAGTACAGACACATGCAATGGTTGTGGCTGATAATATGAACATTTCGTTATTATTATCATATTATTACATTGTATTTATTAGTAGTATGTCGTAAATGTGAATGTATGCCGATTCTAATAATATTTAGAAGCGAGTTGATTGACTTGAAGTTGTTTTCTTTCTATCTTAAAGTTTGTTGTTTGTACTCCCTAATGTTTGTTGCTGCTGTTGTTGTTGTTCTCGCTGCTGCCTGTTCTTCATTCCAGGTGTTGGTTGCATGTATAGACTGACCAATCACAGCACACTTCGATGCTTAGCCGAGCAGCCCTAGCTCCAAGTCACTTCCAAATACAAAAACATGCATTTCCAAAATCACCATCCCTCAATTAACAATACCATAGTATTCTGATTTTTTTGACTGTTCTCTACTAGGTCAGTGCATTTGTTTATGAGCTGGAACAGAAACCAATCTGCAATAGAGGGTACTCCCTTGGAGCCAGAACAGCGGCAAGATTTCCTAGACCTAGTCATGTAAGTTGTAATCCTTACAAGTACTCAAAATAGGAGCAAAGGTAGCCAAGTTGGCAAGTGTGCTGTCTGCTAAGTGAGAGGTCCATAGTTCGATTCCTCATAATCTCACACACTTGTTCCAACTTCTCTCTACTGTGTAGCTTCAGCTTTGAATACTCTTAAAACAGAGCACTGATCAGTAATGGAGAGAGGGGGGTAAACTTTGCAATGCCAGCTCCCTGGAAGACCAGCTACTAGCTGAAGGAACACTGATATTAAATAAGGCCTTTTAACTTAAAAAAGAATAGGCCGGAGAACAATTATTTCGGCTTTTTACATGTCACATAAGTAGTGCCATGCATAGATCATGAGAAATAATTTCTTAAGTTCAGGAATCACCCAAAAAAAAATACAATACATGGTCACATGAAATCCTCTGTATGTCCCTGAGATATGGATTTTCTGGAAGTACATAGTCTTTGTCATTTAAAGTTATTTTTGTGTTTAACTTTGTTTAACTAACAATAAGTTGATTGAATTACAGATGGATGTTCCTGGGCCGCCAACACATCAACCAATTATCAGTAGACCAGTAGAATTTGACCCAGACTTTAGACCATTCCGTGTGGGGTCAACAAGATTTCCTGAAATGACCAAGGTATTCTACCTGATTTTATTATGATTCTATTAGCTGTTCCAAGGTTAACAAGAACAGTGGGTCGAGTTGGCATTGCACTGCATTGTTGGACTGTTTTAGGGTACAAAATAGACACCATCTTCAAAATATGTCCCATAAACAGTCCCACAATGCACTGCAATGCCATCTTGACCCTGTTGTTTTCTCATCCTTGGTATGGCTTATTTGGCAGCTTATATCTGAGACATACTCCAGACTCACTTTTGAGATAGTAATCAATTGATTTGTTGAGGCTAAAAACCCAGATATTTTATTGAATCTTGCAACAACCTTTACTATATGTCATCAAAGTCAGGGCATGTGTAACTCACAGATCGAGTTTGAACTCACCATGTTGGGTTTTGTGGAAGGAGGATGTAAGAGCTAATTACCGAGAACAGAGGCAATAAGCGGTATACATGTACGTCCCGAGGACCAAAGGCAGGGGATGATAATATAGGCTTATTGCCTCCATTCAAGGTAATTAAGTATTTTATTGCATACCTAAAATGAGGATTTTACAACACAGCAAATCCCAAGAGAAAATAGTGTGATACTGTTGACATACTCAGGCATGTCGTTTAAGTGTACATGCGTAGATGATGAATTATGGCACATTCATTGTTTTCGCTCATCCCACATGGAGTATTCAATGTGGCAATACGATGTCATAAAATTTCACTCAGCTTATTCAAACCATGCAGCAGGGTTAACTATGAGCAATGCCATTAAGGTGAGCTTCTGCAACTCTGCTCATTGGGTATGTTGAGTTTGCAACAAGGAAAAAATCCTCATTATAAATTCAAGGTTAATAACTAGATATAGACTGGTTCTATATCTAGTTGTTAACCTCATGAAGTATTCATCGGGTTTATATCTGAGATACAACCCGATGAACAACACAGAAAACCATGTTAGGTATGCAATAAAACCCAGCTAAAATCCTTGAATCAAGGGTGAGAGAGTCAACAAACTCAACTCAAATGTGATGCTGAGTCCAGAAATTGAACCTGAGAGCCCAAATGAGATGCAAATAGACCACCACTACACCATCCTTGATATACCAGTACACCTTCATTACCAAAATCATCATTTAATTTGCAATTTTTTTCCTTTTTCATGGCCAAAATAGAGTAACATTGTCCAAAAACCTGGGTAAGTCTCAAAACTTCTCTTTTGCACATTATTTCCTTATTGTATTATATTTATTATGACACAAAAATATAATTTTTTGGTACTGATTTCTATTAGGCCAGGTACATATGAACATGATGTGAGCGCTAACAGGAAGATGAATTACCATGGTTCGTTTGGAGGTCGACAGACGCTCATTACATCTGTCAAGATAAAGTGCAATGACTTTGGAGAGAAAGATATTGTAAGTACGATACTCAAAAAAGTGTGAGTCTGGGTTTATTTGAGAAGTATTGATCATGAAAAGCTATGCGTTGTGCTTCTCTTATCACTTCTCTTGCATTCTGCTAATCCCTTCATGGTTTATAACTGAACTGCACTTGCACGTGTTTTCTTTTTCTACTCTAAAAAGCACAGAATGATGAAACAATAGAAAGGGGGGACTCCCATATGTAGAAGAGTGGGGATGCTCATCCAAAATTTTGAAAATGATCTCTGAAAGGCACCAAAATTCTCTTTCTGGCTGTCATAACAATCATGATCACAATCACCCCTAAATGGTACCAAATGACCAACTTTTACAGCATTTTGATAAGTTTTTCATTTGAACACCCTAAAAGGTACCAAATAATGAAAATTAACCCCTAAAATGTACGACGAGCACCCCTGCCCCTTTCACATTGGAGGCCCCCCCTTTCACATTGGAGGCCCCCCCTTTCACATTGGAGGCCCCCCCCCCAGGGAATAGACGATTGCACTATTTTGTACTATATTTTAGTGCAAAAGAATGTGTATGACAATATAAATATTTCAAGTTAAAAGTTGTGTTTTTGGTCATTTTTCAGTGCAACACATGCAAGAATAATCCCATTGGTGATTATTATGAATACAAGAAGAAACATTTTTGTCGAAAATGTTACAACCAACACTTAGAAAGCCAGAAAAAGTATCCTAAGAGGTAAAGCTTTTGTGTATAAGATATTAATATTACTATAGCTTCAGAAAATATCTGTACCTCCCCCACAGAGGGGGATTGGAATTTCCAAGGGGTAGGGAGGGTCTGAGGAGGGTATATTGTGTAGTTCCAGAAAATATCTGTACCTCCCCCACAGAGGGGGATTTGAATTTCCAAGGGGTTGGGGGGTCTGAGGAGGTATATTGTGTAGTTCCAGAAAATATCCATACCTCCCCCCACAGAGGGGGATTGGAATTTCCAAGGGGTGGGGAGGGTCTAACATGTTATTGTTATATTCAGACTTATCTTTTCTTTTCTTTTTGTTCAGTTATCTTATGAAGTTCTATAAAGTAAGAGACTGTTCTCTGATTCATGATCATGAAGGAACAAATGCCAGATTATTGGTAAGGTATTTTCTTTATAAAAAGATAATTATGATATATATTGATGATATATAATGATGGCAATGAAAGGGCAGAGCAGGGGGAGTGTAGCTAGGGGTATGCACCTAGTAGTGCATATACATGATGATGGTGATGATGATGATGATGATGGTGATGACGATGATGGTGATGCTGATGGTGATGCTGATGATGGTGATGATGATGATGATGATGATACATGGTGATGGTGATGGTGATGGTGATGGTGATGGTGATGATGATGATGATACATGGTGATGGTGATGATGACTGATGGTGATGGTGATGTTGATGGTGATGATAAATTGTGAATTCAATTGTACCTTGAGTTAATTACTCTTTTTTTATTGCAGCTCAAATCCGAAAAAGATATCAAAAAGCAGCGCTACCGCGAAGCATACATGAGTCTATACTTTTAAAAATTCGGATCATTTCTTCAAGAAATCTTCAATGTTTCTTAGCTAGCTGGTAATACTCTAAAACATCAAATCGAACATTGAAAATTTTATTTACAATGTAGGCTGAGATACATCAGCCGAAAAAGGAAATATTTATGTAAAAAACACTTGTAAATAATTTTTATCAAACTGAGTGAAATTAAAGTGTAGATAAGGGTGACAAGATTTCTTTGTTACATTTTGCACAAGTTATTTATCTTTCGCGCAAATTTTGTTTCTTTGTACAATATTTCAAAGTATCTTGGCGTTGATCATGGAGTTTCATGTTGGAGTGATGTGATTGGTTGAAGGTCACCGTGACCGTGCCGATAGTGAGCATTAATAATAAATCTCAATAGACTCTGATGGTTGTCATGGTGACGATGCAGGTCAGGAGGATGATGATGATGACAGCTAAAAGAAAAACTTAAGTCCGACACGTATTATTTTAAGATCCAAAAACGTCAAAGCTCCAATTCAATCTGTAAGTCAGCCATGCCCTCACTTAGATCAATTACAACCCAGAGGTTGTGTCATGAAGAGTTTGCTAAAAATGATGTTTGGTTTGATAATGATGATGATGACCATGCATAGTTAATAGAGGGGAGACTCCCTCTATTAACTCTGTGATGTCCTTGGATCCGCCTCTAGTTACTACGGTTCTCAATATTCTGTGATCTCGGTGGTTGCGAGTTGCCCGGTTAGTATTTGTTTTTTGCTGCGTGCTGAATCTTTCAGTAACTCCTACCACAGTTTTTCCTTATCACATTCACTGTTTTTCCTTCAATCCTTCTCTTCGGAACAGTTATACAATCATCATCTATATCTACCAGTTTTCGGACACTCCCAGCTCCAGATACCTCGGGGTCCCTTTCGTCATAAAATTCGTCCAAGAAACATATCAGTCGCTCTCTTTGCCTGCCAATAGAACACTGGTTAGCAATAAATTGTGCTGTTGTCTTACTAACAAGGCTCAAAACATGTTGCTCCCAGATGAGAGTAGAATTTATTGTCTCGTCTTCGTCTTCCTCTTTAGGCACATTACTTTGCGCATTGTATAGATATTTTGGATTCGTTCGAACAAAAGTATAGTTTTCTTCAACTGGAAGACATGTTGGATGCCTTGGAATTATTCCATGAATTTCTCGTTTGCTTCCTCTTGGCTTGTTTGATTTTTTCTTGTATATAAAGAGAGTTTTGGAATTTGTCCTTGGGTAGGTAAGCAATTGAATGTCTCCTCTCTCTTCAATCACGTCACCAGCAAACTTCAAAGGAATTTCAACATCAGCGTTCTTCTTCTCGTATCGTTCTCTCCTCTCCACCAAAAGGACGTTTTCTTTTTCTTTTTCACGACTTAAAATTCTTCGATTCGCGTAGCTTCTTACATAGTCTCGGCAGTCTTTAGTCTTGAGCGGGTTTTTTCTTTTCCCTTCTTTAGATTTAGGGGTAGTACTATTCCTCGCGTCTTCTTGCGTTCCTCTCGAAAACATTTTTCCACGTTCTGGAATTCTCACTTTCCTTTCCAAAGCTACCAAACTGGTTGTCGTTATTTCAGTTTTCTTCTTTTGAGATTTCGTAGAAAGTGGCGCAGATTTTATCTGTCCTTTTCTAAAATTCCCAAACAGTTTCTTTTCATCTATGGAGAGTTCCTTTTGTGAAAATTGTAAATTTAGTTTCGGAACGGAATTTCCTCGGACACTTGGTAAAAATGAGCTACGTTTCCCACTAGAATATGCAATTCTGGTCACCATCTTGAAGCTCTGATAATCTCTATACAATATGACTAAAAATGAATGCTTTGAATTTTGTATCTATTTTGTTTTTGTAGCGAAAAGCAAAATATGTTGTTGCCAAGGGAGATTTTACTAAAATATCTGCTGAGAATGAGTGTCGTACGACCGCAAAGTAAAAACAAGGAAATACCGCAATTGAATCAACCAATCACAATTAAAAACAGCTCTATTTTTGTCCAATAAGATTGCCTAAAGTCTCTAGTTAAGATTTCTCGCGTCGTAAGAAGAAAAACTTGTTCTGTTTGTTCTTTCCTCGCGTTAAATTTTTCACAAGGATTAAGGAATTTCAAGTTAAACCAAAATTGGTCATAGCAGGAATGTTTTTTAAAAAACGTGTTCAAAGATAAAATATCTTGGGGGGAATTGTTAATCGTTTTATTGTTAGCGCTTTTTCTGTAGAATTGTTTGTTTTCTAATTAGAAAAGGGCGGAAGCGAACAGATGTGATCAAAGCGAAGCTATTCATTCCGCGGGGCGCAGAGCATGTCGGGAAATACTTCGCTCAATCTGACGATGAAAAACGAAAGATATACATATATATAAATCATCTTGTAGCCGAATTTGATCATTACAAGCGTATTTTTCAATTTAGTAGCATTTTATTCCACTCTCCAGATCTGTATGGGCCTTCTATTTTGGTAGGTCCCGGATGTCATTTACCAGTCCATTATCGTGAGGTTCAGCGGGGCTCCTGGTCCATTATCGTGAAGAATGGTTGAATAATAAATGAATGACGGAGCTAGAAAGTAAAATTTGAGCCCGGCCTCAGTACTAACAGACTTCGTGAAAGATCTACTTCGTTTGTTTATTTTTACTGCCGGATTAATTTTCTGCCAGTTTCTTAAGCTTCGTTGATTTCCCTGCCCACTCACTCCACGGCTCGTTTGATCATGAACTATGAAACGATAAACTGTTTTTTTCTTGACACCGTTAAACGCAAATAAATAAGCCGTGTTTTCGTTAGTTTGGTCTTCTCCCATCCCCAATGAGGGTTTATCAAGTCTTGCGTGACATTTTAAATTTTAATCCAACAAAAACGAAAATACGGAAAAATATTTTTCCATATTTTTCCATACATTTCTCTGTAAAAGCAGCCAACTTCGGTCGACCATATCTTCGGCGCTATTCAACAAAACCACTTCAAACTTTCCATTTTTGCTAATTTTGGTATGTTGTTTTCAAATATTATATTTTTGTTTTTGTTGGATTAAAATTCAAAATGTCACGCAAGACCTGACAAACGATCATTCGGCTCTAAAGCAAAGATCTACCGTTGAATTCATAACTAATTTTCAGATGTCCCCTACCCCATCCCCCCTCAAACTTTACCTTCCCCCCCCCCTCCTCTGCTATTCTTGGGGTGCAACCACATGACTCCAAATCCATTGAGATATAATTTTTTTTGATCTACCAATACCAATAGGAATGTTTTGTTATCGGCAACCAACAAGGCGGCTATGACGTAACATGCACTCCAAGAATACATAATGAATGCAGCGCAGCCTTAAAGCATCGGTTTTAATACCGTTATTTTTCACAGCTGTTTAATTTTATTTCGTACGTTCTGTCTGACTTTGTCTGCTTGTTTCTCTTTTTCCTTCCTTTTTTTTGATTTTGTTTTCTGTTTTCTCTCTCATCCTTTCTCATTTAAGGATAATTTTTTATATTTTCTTTTCCAATTAATATCTTTCTTTCTTTCTTTCTTTCTTTCTTTCTTTCTTTCTTTCTTTCTTTCTTTCTTTTTCTTTTTTATTCTTCATTCTTTCCTTCTTTTATATACACATTTTTATTTTCCTTTCTTCCTTTCCCCCTCCTTTCTCCCTTTTTCCGACACATTGCAAGGTCGGCGCTAATGACATTCTTTCTTTCTTTCTTTCTTTCTTTCTTTCTTTCTTTCTTTCTTTCTTTCTTTCTTTCTTTCTTTCTCACCGAGTCATTATAAAATTTAGAATTATTTTCCACCAAGCCGTTTCCAGGCCCTTCACTGTATTGGGAATCAGAGTAGACCTGGTCTTGACTCAGTGCTCGACCCAATCCATGTTTCTAAGCATTTTATAACCTTGCAAAGCATCCGAAGTAAATCAATTGCAAACACCTAATGAAATTTCGCCCACCACATACAAACAAAGGCGCCATAGAAATCCTAATCTCATTCTCGACTGGCTGTGTACATATTTAATTGATTTTTTTTTTAAATTATCAAGGTGATGTTTGAAACCATTAAATTTCCTTACTCTGTGTCCGTACGTGGAACCATCTTCTGTCGCTGAAGATATTTTGGTACTGAAAAATGTATTGTCTATCTCGTTGTTGGAGATAAGTTTTGTTAGACCATTTTTCTGAAGTACCTTGCTCAATTTACAGAACTTAATGATAAGTCTTATGTGTAAACTTCGAATTTACCTTAAAGCAACCTCTGGGCTGATCTAAGTCAGGGCATGGCTAACTCACAGATTGAACCCTGAAATAACCTCTGGGCTGATCTAAGTCAGGGCATGGCTAACTCAATCAGAGATTGAACCATTATACGCCCTGAGTTCGTTTTTGCGTTCGTTGGTTCATCTGTTTGTACATTTATTAGTATCCCTTATCCAGAACGCGTAAGAACGACGCCAGTTGTTTTACTTCATTTTTCTGTCCCTCCTATCCGTTTTCCACCCACAGTTTCCAGCAAATTCATCTCCTTTTTATTCATTTCCTAACCAACATCTTGATATGCAAAATTGATCACGTGATAGCGATCGATAACAGTGACAAACTTCTCAGCTTAACAGCTTTTCTGAAGACTGTTTTAAAATATAATTTCTAAATCTACACAATTTTTACCGAGCTTTGCCATACTTGTCTACATATGATAAAATACATGATAATTCCATGTTTATAAATGCGTAAAAAATTCAGTATAATACAACTGACGGAAGTGTAACCACTGTGGAATCGCGAGCTTCATCGTTTAGCATTCAAAATCAGCGAATCAGCATCTATAGTTCATCTTAGTTCATATTTTTTTTGGTAAATGCTGACCGAAAAAACTAAATAAGATAAAAAAAAAAAAAACGAAGTCAGCTAAACATCTGCGCGCGGGAAAATGGTCGATTTGTATGTCATACGGCTCACAACAATGAACCAAGACTATACACGACACATTAATAAACCTGCGCTTCATTTCTCCTTCTTGCACCTGTCGCTATCAAAATAGGCACTTTGTACTAACCATTATGCAAAAGAACTGTTTGTCCACGATGCTTTTTATTAACCTCTTGCAGAAAAATTAAAGCAAGGACGAAAGACACAGATGATGAACTCGCACAGTGAGACATTTATGGTTTGAGAGACGTCGAGAAAAATGGTTCAGTTGTGTACAATTTGTCCAACATCTGATGCCGAGTTGGTCATAATCGCTGGCGGTATTCCGCCTCGTGATTGGACAGTTTGAAAAATAGGCTTAAAGGACGTATTAATGTTTGTAGCTGGTCGATAAACTGTCGAATATTTGGCTTTTCAATCACGACAAGAATCACTCAAGCCGGAAGGACACGAACCAAACCACTTCTCAACTCAGTCCAGTCAACGAAAGGTTAGGAAGTTCATCCAAACGTGGCATTACTCGGCGCTCGACGCTCAAGTTTGTTGTTGGCTGAGTTTTGATGGATCAAGGGAGAGAATTTTTAAACGTATAAATAATTAAAGACAGTTTGGCCGTGAGGAGTGGAACAATATTCCGTCCACCTGGTTGTCGTTCTGTGTAAATATCCTCGTATACATTACACAAAATATTATCTAGACAAGGACAACGAGGATTACGGGTTAATGTGTTTGAGACGCAATTCATTCATCGACTACACGAACTCTCAATTTGCTGCTGTTTGGTGAATATTATCCTTCAAAATATCTGCGAAACATTAGGATTATCTTCGAAAATCAGACCCGAATTCTGGAGTGACATTCGTGAGGACAAAGTAGGTTAGCCATCTGTCATTGTTTTTCGAAACCTTTATATGTAAAACTGTCGCAAAGCATCGAACAGTGACGATGGATGTGCAGATTTTTCGAGGCAGAGCAACGATTCAGAAAGGACTTCTTGACCGGCGTTTGGAGAATCAGATAGGACATCGTTTGGCTCGCTACGCTGGAGAAGAAAATACCAAAACGGCAGATGTTTTGACGAGGTGTTTTGTCGCGTCTTCCGGAGACGGTCCATCGAAAGAGTATGATCTGCGGCAAAATGGCCCTTTTGAGCACCCCGCTAGAACCGAAATAAAACCCGAATTCATGAGGTAAGTCCACATTCTTAAAGCTTAAACATTAGGGGCTTCTAATTTCCATGCAAAACAACTGGAATGCAATTCGGGAAGCAAAAAAGCTTCAAGTTGGGGGAATTCCGTGTCAAGACCTTGAGAAATCGATCCCCTGTCATCAAATACCATAAAATTTTACATTTTTAAAAGAATTTTATTATTTTTATCCTTACAAAAGAGATCTTAATATCCTGATAAATTCGTGACGAGCTTTATGTAGAATTTCCTGAGCCTCGCAAAAGAGTGTTTGAGGGTTATTTTATATTCTAAATTTCAGAATCGTAATTTAATGTTTTCTTATTCTTTTAAACATTTATCAATCAAGGCTTCTGTTTCAATATTATATTAGACAATAATAACCATGTTTCACATGCTGTGTCATCAAATAAATAATACAAATTTCAATAAAAGAAAATATATTTCCTCCTGAAAAGAAACTTCGTACTTAGGGAATGTTTCTAGCTCTGAACGCTTTTAAAACCCAGTAAAACGTAAGGATGCCATTCTAATGTGTACTGAAGTTTACTGAAATAAAAAATTAATGACGATATATTTTCTAATGAATAAGTAAGTAGACATCTTCTGGAGCTTAGGAAATCCGAGAACAATCGAAACGGAATCTCACAGAAATTGTTGACAATGACTGAATTGTGGATTAATTATGTAATGTACAGGCCGGGTTTAATTTATTGTGCGAGTGAGTTTTTACAAGCAGTTTTATCAATATGATTTGTATTACAAGATGATGGGTCTTTCGCTACTGGTATTTCAAGGTTCTCATTGCAGGTTCACTTAGTGAGAACCTGCTTAGTTTACTCAACATCCACTTTAGACAAGAGGCATTAAAAAAAACAAAATTTTTCAAAAAAATCCTAAAAAATTTTCCCGCTTTTTCATGTTTCTTTGTTCTTTCCTTCCATTTGTTTTCTCATCAGTTTACTCATTTTCTTTGCTTCGCTTTTAATTTGTTCTTTGTTTATCATTTGAAAGAGCAAAGAGTGAAGTGGATTTTAATATATACTATAGTATTTCTACACGCAAAAAAATATTCTACTGCATTTTTGCTCTACTTTTTTTTTTTTGCTCGTTTCATGGAGGACACTATACTGACCTCGAATACGAAAAATCAATTAATCTCGATTTTATCTTATTACTTCCACCTTTTACTTTTATGTAAATTGGGCTCCCTGTGCTTTTTACCAACAAACGTACTTCCTGTTGTAAAGAAAAACAAATCCATTTTGCACGTCGAAAATATTTTCTATTATTTTTGCACGAATTTCGTGATGATTTCTCTCCATCGATTTTTTTTCTTGGACGCGTTTCAGCTCTCATTGCCATGCCATATTAATCGGAGTTCAGATCAATGAGTCTGATAATTTTGTGGCTGAGATATCAACTGACTAACGCTAACTCCAGCTGCAGTGAATCTGCCATCTAAATGACATGTTATTGCTGCATAAAGAGATTTTAATGGAATCTTTATCAAGTCCCTTTTATTCTTGGCAAGTGGATGGGACTTCATTTATATCTCGCTCCTCAGTCTCGCTCTCTTTCTCGTTCTTTCTACGCTCTCAGTTTACATCGATACTATCTTTTACCTACATACGGGAATCCGCGCGTAAACCATATTTGCTTTGATCTGATTGGCCAAAAGTATAAATATATCTTAGTTTCGATTTTCGAGACAAAAAAATAAAATGAGAATTTCAAAAAGTGTTATCAGTAATCCTATAGTAGCTTTGGACACTTACAGACACAATAACGACCTCAATGCTAAAACTAGTGACACATGAACTGCTTTCTCAGCTTTGAGTAACAGATTTTAGGTCTTTTAGGCACTCTTGTCAACATGAATACACATATCTAGAAAAACATGTAGCCTTTGAGGGCTAAAACAGGAAACGTGACAATATTGTTGTCGGGTCTTTAATGGACTGATTTAGAGGTTGATTTGTATGTTGTCGGGCACATTTCCAGAACGGAAAGGGCGTATAATCTGAGAATTCGAAAATGAACCGTGATCGACACAAGTGAAAAACGCACTGCACATGCTCGGAAGTTCGTCGTGTTTACAAAGAAAACCATTTGAGATTTACCGGTGTTTAGTAAATCTCTAAAGTTAAGGCCGTTCGTGGAAAGTTAGTGCTTATTTTTTCCTGACACATTACTTTAGTTGTTTTCTTTCCCTGGTCAAATAATATGAGAGAAATTCGCATAATATAAGACATGTAAATCTCCAATGGTTTTCTTCGTAAACTCGACTCGTCTATAAATTTTCTGCCGAACTTCCGAGCATGCGCAGTGCGTTTTTCACCTGTGTCACCGTGATCGCTACTTTCAGCATGACCGCGTTAACGTGATGGTCATGGTCGTGATCGTTTGCATGGCGTGATGTCATATTCTCCTCGTCAGATACCGCTCGTGCTACGCTGGTGGTCCTGTGTAATCTTAGGAAAGAGGAGGACTGGGCTGAAATAAAATTTCCAGTCTCTCGAGCTCTGAAACCTAAAACTTAAGCTTTTATTTCTAGTTTTTGCTCGCAATTTGCACTAGTGTAACTGATTCCTGTCTAATCTCGTACCCAGAGCCCTCCAGCGCCTTTCTCCTTTGTCGACAGCGTCTGGTAAGGGTCTTACCGGCGCCAGCCCGCTGACCAAAAAGCCGGAGGACTCCGTGGGCTCCAATTGATTCCTGTCAACCCTAATTCTGTGCTCAGTCTCCGAGCAGCGCATTAGCACCATTTCTTTCTGTCAAGAGCAAAAGGATTATGATTGGATAAGTCGCTCTCTTGCGACTTTGATTTGCGTTGAGTGGATTGGCCGAAAGCTGATGAGGATCGAACTTAATTCAAAGAAGTCTCCGCTGACAACTGCATCGCGTGCGCATTCACACTTATTCGGATCACAGAATCCTATCATGCCAAATATCAGCCAAATCCTATCAGGTGCTGCAAATGACATCTTTAAGAGTTATATTTTTCCATTCTTTAATATTTAATGCCCTCAATTTGAAAGATTATTCTCATCTCAAAGCTCCTTTCCTTGGCCTTCACAAGTCGACTCAGTTAAGTTCAGTTCCAAGTGATGAAAATTACTGTAAATAAATTTAGGACGTTTCTATACTTTTTGTACGATAAGATTCAATAAAGAAAGGTAGGGATATAAGGATTGAAAAACAGAAATATTTTCGTGACGATTTCATGTTGAACTGAGAAGTATTTCTAAAGTTTCCTGACTACATCTGCTTCATTCCTATAAATTGTATCTTCGCCATCCACCTTAACTTCATCAACACGACTTCTTATTGTGGGTCATTTATGCCCAAGAATTCTGTAATAGCTTTAAAAATACAAAATAAGACGAGAGCAGACTGCTAGCTTCTGTTGTAAAAGGTTGCCGAACGTGCTCCCCGGCCACACGTTGATCAGACAAGGGTACCAGTAAGGCCATCTGCGATGTGCATGGATAACTATCAGATGAAACCAAAGATTCTTATTTACATCCACAGTAACCTTTCAAAGCGTAATTGATAAATAACATCATTAACTGGTAATCACGACCATGAACTGTACATCTGCAGTACTGTAAAGATTATTAATGGTTGAAGCATTAAAATCTAATTTCTTTGAGGTACTGCGACGATATTTAGCTCAATATACTTGCTAGAGTTTACTGACTTTTGCTTTTTTTGAGGACAGGCTGAATTGAAAGCTTAATTTTAGAATTTGTTTTGCGGATTTTGTGATGAACTGGAATCTAGAAAGCTTCATGATAGCTGTCACACGTACCCTTTTTTGTGGCCATGACTGGAGAATCTTGACTAGATATTTTTATAAACTTAAGAATTTCGTCGAGGAAACTTGACAATTTTGACAATCTTTTTGCTTTTCGTGACTAGACTTATGTCTAAAGAATCTAAAGTTGCTTTTTAGAAAAGAAAAAACTTGTTGACAAATTTATGAAAGTCAAATCATTTATCTGCAAAACCGGCGATGAAAACTTTTTACAGAACTTAAGAAGTAAGAGAAAGAAGCCTTTTTGATAAATTTTCTATGGTTTAGTCCTGTTCTTGACTTTAATCTTGAAGCCGTTTTAATGTACAGTCGAAGTGTCATTTCATTGTGCAAGGTGTTCCACATTGACGCCTTAAAATAATACAGCCTGACACTCTTTAATCAGTTAATCGATCCAAAGTGTCAATCTCTCAATTAAAGCTACAAAAATACACCCGATTATCCTTTAAAACGTGCAAAACCAAAGTTTTCATTTACGGAGGACATATTTTGAACAGCACTTGAATGGCTTTTACCGGCAACAGCTCCTATTGGTTGTAACTTCATTAGCATGAATGATTGACATTTAGGGAAACGTCAGCAGTGCGACAGGAACGCGCGTCAAGATGGCAGAACTTGGTATTTTGGCGCCCTTTTTAGAAGGTGGAAAATAAGTCTAAAAGGGAAAAATTAAATCTTAAAAAAAAAATTGAAAACAGCTTGAAAAAATATTTCTCTGTCTATAAATCTATAAATAATATAAAACTGACTTCTAACAAATCAGATAGGACAAAAACTAGTTTATATTCAAAGGTAGATTAAATTCTGTACTTTATAGTTTGCTTCCGTTTACGAACGATCATGAAAATAGAATTTTCCCCAAAAAAGAGTTAGAGAGTCGCGCGCTGTGTTATTTTTTGAACCGTTTTGGGCTAAACCAAATTCTTTGTCATTATCCAATAAATTGTAGGATTCAGTTTGAACAGTTTTCAGTTGAAACTCAAAGCAAGACAACTTAGTTGTTTGTTATTAGGAATTTTATACGGTTTGTTGTTGTCGTTTTAAAGGCGAGAAGCTCATTTCCTTTCTTTTGTTTCTGGTAGTGAGCTTCATCGAGATGCTCGCTCGCTTTATTATACCTTAGGAAAACACGCTTCAACTAATATTATATTTTGCTGGTGTTGTTGTTGATGGTGTTGTTGGCAATTTCTTTCATTTTTTCATTCTTCATTCTTTCTTTCTTTCTTTCTTTCTTTCTTTCTTTCTTTCTTTCTTTCTTTCTTTCTTTCTTTCTTTCTTTCTTTCTTTCTTTCTTTCTTTCTTTCTTTCTTTCTTTCTTTCTTTCTTTCTTTCTTTCTTTCTTTCTTTCTTTCTCCATTTCTTTCTTTCTTTCTTTCTTTCTCCATTTCTTTCTTTCTTTCTTTCTCCATTTCTTTCTTTCTTTCTCCATTTCTTGCTTTCTTTCTTTCTTTCCTTCCTCTCTTTTATAGTGCAATGTTCATTTTGTGTTCATTTTTTTAAACATTTTTATTTTTAGCGTTTTTTCTTTCTTTCTTTTTTTGTCTTTTTTTTTTTTTTTTTTTTTTTTGCTGTTCGTTTTCTTTTTCTTTACTTTTTCTTTACTTTTTCTTCTTTTTTTTTTTTTTTTTTTTTTTTTTTTTTTGGCATGGGATAATTCGCATTCAATATAATTACACCGGCTTAAAAGAACCTAAAAAGGTCTAAGAAAATAAATACTGAACAATATACAGGTGATATTGAAACAAAGAGAACCCATATGTATAAAACAACAGTGAAAATCTGCAGTAGTGTAGCTATAAAGCGACATCAGAACGAGCAGGTGATTCCGCCACATCTGACCAATGACAAACGTCAAGGATCATTTTACAACTCGAGCCGTCAAACATTTCAGCGGAACACCTCAACTACTCGTTCATATAATCCTTACGGTTTCGTTTTCTTCGGCATTATATCTCCCACACGTTGTCTAGAGATGCTAGAACACAAGAGTTATAGGACTATAACGTCTGGCAGCGGAGCGGTTACGCGGCGAGCAATGCATCATTTCAGGTAATCATTTATTTTTCAGTCTGTTTTTCAGATCAAAGCTGTGTTTGCGTTTACTGTCACTCATTCTTTTGACTTTATTAATACATTTGAGTTGAAAATTGTGGACGGATTATAAACACAGAAAAATTTCAATCTTAATATGAAGAACTCGTTTCCAACACGAAAAGAATTTTTTTGTGGTATCAAATTGATTGGGATTTTGGATACGTTTTTTTTCTTCTCTTCTCTGCTCGGCATTAATCAAAATATAGTTTATGTAATCCATATTTAGGTCTCTGTTGTAGGCAATAGTTGACAGGGTTTTTACAAGCAGTTTTTACACGTGTGGAATATTTTGGATTACGAAAGAGCCGATAGCTTCATCGACGTAGGGGTTTTTTTTGGCCACACTGATTCGCGTTCTTATTTCACAGGTTTTTATCTCGGTTACCACAGAAATATTTAACACCAGAAGATACGTAGTAATATATAGGTGGTAGTTACACTTTTCCGTTCTTAGAGCCTATAAGCTGTACTCTCAGGAACAGCTGTTCAACAAACATAGGTCAGTCATGTTTATGCATGAGAAGTACACCGAAACCTGTTTCGAAAATATAACATCTGAAATGCTCCCCTTGAACATGTAAACAACGTTCATTTTCCTTTCAGGAAACGACAAGTTATTCTCGAAAACTTAATTTTGATTACCTGTTAGTCGACAGCCCATAACATATGGCATGCTGTGTTACCGAGAGTTGAATAATTCCACGTCAAATGTTGCATTGTTAATCCCGTTCTATCGAAGATTGATCTTAATATGGACTCTTTGTGACTTTCTGTTTCATGAACGGCTCACATGGAGCTATCAGCACACAGAAATATCCTGTATAACCAGTTTGTTTAATGATGTAAAAGCGAGCAATTTTCCCCTTTTACTGTGTTACGGAGAATGGAATAATTCCACGTCAAATGTAGCATTTGTTTAATCCAGAAGTTTGATCTTGATATGGACTCCCATAGTGACTTTCTGTTTCATAACACACCGACTTTATATCAATACACCAAAATATCCTGTGTAACTAGCTTATTAATTAATGTAAAAGTGAGCAAGTTTTTTCCCTTTCTGAATCCACTACTTAGCAACCCTTCAATGACGTCTTAAATGCTAAAAAAATACACTTTTTAATATTCCATTTGCCTCAAAGTGTGAAAGGGAGCCAAAAAATCCGAGATATCGGTGTTGAATTTTCGATAAGTTTACTCTTCAACAGGCAAACCATGGTTTGTTTACTGAAATATTTCGTTTTTCAGTTCCGCTGTTTCAAAACCTGACATAAACCAGCTCAGAGCTGATTAAATATCTCGATGAATACCTGTTTGTTTTCGTTTTCGTTGCCGTAATTATAAAACGGTTCGAGCCACGACGAGTTGAACTTACGTTCCTAAAAGCATGTTTTCTTTGTTGGTGATTCATCAGTATTTTAAAGTTAAATTCAGTCGTGAAAGAGGCCTGTAATAGCAAGAAGTCTTCGGGAATCATTTCTGCTTCGGTATCAATATGCAGACCTGACTAATATACATGCATGCTCGGAGATTTTTTTGCATTTTTAAAAGCCTCAAGTACAAACTTACGAACCTTACGTTTTTGGCCAACTTTTTGCGTTTTTTCGTCTTTTAAAAATATATTGTTTTGATAAATTTTCAAGCACTGATTAGAATTTCTGAACCAAGTAAGTTTTGAATTATACATTATAATGAGAGAAAATACATGTATATATTAAAAGACCTGCAGGACAATGAAGGCCAAAGAAGACAGAACAGGAACCTTACATCGGTTGGTACGAAGTGCAACACAATAATAGGAAACAAAGAAATAATTCCAGGAAATTGTAACTCAAACAAAAGTATTAAGATTAAAATATTAAGATATTTAAAAAAGTAAAAAGGAGAGGAAATTTGAAGAGGAAGAAATATTTTAAAAAGAATTAGGCGAAACAAAAAAACCGAACGAATGCACGCGCGCGCCGGTCTCCAAAGCGCGGGAAAATTTCGCGGGAAAATTCTCAATTTTTTGTTTAGTAATATTCTCTTATTTCTGGTAGAGTTTAGATTTCTAAGCATACGAGAATTATTATTGTTTAGAGAGAGACTCTATTAAGACTTTGAGCGAAAGAAATAATTGTTTTATTACGTGGTTCTAAATATTGAATTAAAATGAAAATTTCAGAAAATGGCTCCTAAATATGAAAGTTAATTATTTAATAATTTGCACATAACCGCGTTCAAGGCGGAAATATTATGAGAGATTCAAATAATTAATAAATTAAAAAATAAAGTATCATTTTTTTTGGAAAAAAATTCTTAATATATGTTTTTAACGGGATATTTTGTTGTTGTTTTTTTTCGTGGATTTTGTCCCTCACTTTCCAACTTTCAGCAGCAGACACAGATGTTCAAAACAAAAGGATTTTTTTTTTCCTTCTCTAATTGTTTATGTTATTAATCGTCTTCTCCTAACAGGTTTTGTTAGCTTAAAGTTGCTAAAGCTGTCAGTCACTCACGAAAAATATTTATAGAGGCAAATATAAACATGGAACTTAATGTAGTATTTTGCACTACACTGTTTTCAAAACACTTAAGGGGTTTTAGCTTTTAAGCGAAAAATCTTGTCGGAAACGACTGACTTCGAGTACTAAAGTTCATCTAATACAGAGAAAAAGAGTCAAGATGAATATTTATAATCTGTTGCCCTAATCTAAGAAATAATTCTATGATATTTGAGGCTTTTTCGACTTTAACTTGCGGTCGACCCTTCGTATTTTTCTGGTACTGGTCAGTAAACGTTTGTCACGGTCGCATTTTCAATCATTGTCACGCGTAAAATACTGTCCAGAAAACTATTTTAAGCTTTCATTTAAACTGTTTGGTTTATTAGAATTATCAAAGTCCTAAATCAGAAAGTTTATTTCTGTACCAAAACTTTGCTTAACTTAACAAGAAAAGTATTTCGTGTGGTAAATTTAGTTGTGAGATGATTAGAATTATGTCTGTTGCGTGTATTGGTGTACCTCAAAACACCGAACACACACGTGTCATCTAACAAACACTAGTTTTATTGTCATGCTAAAAAAATAATGAAATATTAGAAATATATGAAGTAAAACCAGACAGTGAATCTTATTGCCAATCAATAATTCCTGGAAAATAAGATTTCTGGAAAAAACGAAAGATCTGAGACTTTCCAGCAACGAAAAAGTCCAGTAAGTCTTTACGAGCTGAACAGATTCGCTGCCGAAAAACAAATTAAAAAGTGTTTTTTTTGTTTTGTTTATTTTCACGAACAATTCATTTTTAACTGATCTTTCGGACGCTTTAGGACCCGAGTTTAGATAACAACGAAAACATCTTCTTACTAATATTTATTAAATGATAAATTCTCTCTCTTTAGAGAGCGAAAAGTCTTCTCTAATCTTGCTTTACTGAGTAGCAAGTTCAGTTACTTTTCCAGTAAACCAGATATGTTAATAGCAAAACCAATTAAAGATATATCTTCTTTCAAATGATTAATGATTTGGCGCCATTTTCTCGCCTTTTTAACAAAAGGCTTTGTGAATGGCTTTGTTTTGTTGTGTTGGTGGTTTGAACAGCGAGTATTTCAATAATTATTAAAGGTGTCGTCTATTGTTGACTGTTTTGGGACTTTTCCTGGACAAGCATGTTTTCCCGAAAATGAAAAAGACATTGAACTTGTATCTGAAACTGAAACCAATGAAACTGTTAACTATTTTTAAAATGGTTTTTTTTTCATAGAAAAGCAGTATTTTTAGTATGTATAATTTACGAAAGGTTTCCTCCATTGTTGTCTGTTTTGACCGCACTTTTCCTGGACCGTGCAGCCCTGTATTCAAAATACACTGACCGAGCGTGTACCTGAGAAAAGCATGCAACTGTGGAATCTTTTCAAAATATTAAGAAATCTAAATAAATTCCTTAGAGACTATTTCTCTTTTTGAAGAAGTCCTTTTTTATTGCTTTTATTGACAAATTTGTTAAGAATTTCTAAGACGAAATTTAGTTGAATAGAACCGAGTCTAAAGTGACGCTATTTGACGAAACCTAACCAACAACAGAGCAGCAATAAAAACAAATTCTTTATTCAGTATTTTGTACCGACTTCAAAGTTGTAGTGTTTTGCAAAACCGGTTGTTCAAAGAATAAGTTTATAGACATTCTTTACGTGTGAATGAGTGAAAACTTTGAAATATAACGAACGAAAATCTCATGGCGAAGAAAATTGAAAGGGCACTAAAACCACAATCGATAACTATAATCTTATAACCATGCTTACGTCTAAATCTGTATTTTCAATTTTTAGCGAGTTTGTTGTTATTTGTTGTGATTGCGTGCGAGCGTTTCATTTCTGTTTTAACCATTGTTTTTATTGTAGTTCACTGGTTCCCATTTAAGCCCTTCAGAACTCTCTTTCTAATTCTTTTTAATTTAAACTAATTGACAATACATTTTCAGCCTCAATTCGTCTCATTATACGATATTAAAAGCTTTAATGTTTTCTTTGCATTTCCTGGAAATATATCAATGTCCATTTGGTGTCGCTCATGGAAAAAGCTTTTTCCCGCGAAAATAGACGCTTAAAATTCGTCAATGTAAGCACCTGCGTCGTTGCTTGTAGATTGGATTAAAAATATTGCATGGACTTCGGACTTTGAATGGTAGCTTTGTCCAAGGCACAGTTTTCCCGCCAAAAAGACTTCGGTGATAACAGGTTGTATCATTCACCTTACCGAATGAGTTTGAACGATAAAACGTTTTTCTTCGAATTTGGCGTTGCTTGACGTGCAGTCAGGCCGATGTTAGAACTTATCTGTCACAAAAGCCATGCATAGGTTTCGTTTTGTTCTATTTATTTACTTAGTTTTTATAGACGAACCGCTAATGATTCTCATGATAACGAACGACTTATAAGTATTATGAATCTAAAGCACAGGATTATTCTATAGTTTCTTTTAATAGCTTTCTGCTCATACTCCACCTGAACAAAAGCGCGTCGCTTCCTGGAAAACTACCTTAATTTTGCTCTCAATGATTTTGGAGTAATTAAGCCAAGAGACAACCCCCCTAATAGGAGCTCATGGTGATCACGTGCCGAGAGCAATATTGGTTTTCCTTGCAAGGAGTTAAGGGAGATAAGAGGACTCAATTGTCCTAATATTCGTTGAGCTTCGAAGCGGCTAGTTGGCTTTGTTTGGCGCTGCAGGTGCTTTGCCTGCCCGTTGATTAAGCCAAATGCACCACACAGGTCGCTACCAGTAAGGACTGAACTGCTCGCCAACATGAGGCCCTTGTCTGCTAGAAAGCGACAAAGTCCACCGCCAAGAACTTTTTTTCTTTTCAAGCCTAAACAGACGATTCAAGAAAGATCTTCAAGTTTGCAGCGGTTCAGGTTCGAACATGCATTTTCTTGTCTGTTTTTTAGATCCAATATTTGGGGTGGAAAATTTGGAGTGCATATTTTGAGTTAGTTCTGCCATTTATTGCCACCTTCTTAAGTTTTTATCTTTGTAGAATATCAAATATTTGTCTATCGCCTTGCGCTTGATCCCAAAAATCCCCCCCAAACCCTCACACTTTGAAATATCCGTGTCAAAACCTGGATGCAGTAACTTCTGTTTTTCAATGTACATTC
This sequence comes from Anthopleura xanthogrammica, assembly GCA_964019055.1. Classification (NCBI taxonomy): domain Eukaryota; kingdom Metazoa; phylum Cnidaria; class Anthozoa; order Actiniaria; family Actiniidae; genus Anthopleura; species Anthopleura xanthogrammica. Next base: position 3,800,499 of record OZ025223.1, on the reverse strand, counting down.
TGCAAGAACATCTTTTTTCCAGGAACTTAAAAGGTCGCATTGTTCTCCCTCTACAATTAGGACAAAATTTAAATTATTGAGGGTTTTTTCACTTTAGTTTTGACTGAACCTGTCGTTGTCTTTGACTGTTTATCATTTGTAGCCACATTAATTGCTAATCCAAATGAAAGCGGATAACTTCGGCATCACTCACTGTTTCAGTTTCAAATGTCTTTCATGTTAAACGCTAAAGACAGAAAACCTTTGTCAGCATTTTGCAAATTTGACATCAAACATTTGAATCACTCCAGTTCTAGGTATTGAATGAAGTCCACTGATATTTCATTGGAGTCTCATTGGGCTGAATTAAAACGGGTATTCTGAGAGCGATTAATCACTGAAAACTAGCTGGCGGCAGTACAGTTTTGTTGGCGATTCCAGGTGCCATTGTATCACCACCACTTGATGCTACACTGAGGCAAGGCACAAGAGATAGAAAAATACACACGTTTCGGTCAAATTTTAAGTCTTTTAGTCTAAGGGTTTTTACGTTTCATTTTGAGGACCATTTTACATTTACAGATAAAGCCGTTTAAATTTTGATATTGAAACCGAAACTTAGAGGGGAAAACTCTCATTCAAGGAGCGTTCATTTGCTATGCGTTTCGATGTCTTGTATACTCACCTGCAAACTGGAGTATGCCATAGAAAATAGCTGATGAATCAAGTTAAACTATATAAAGAGTGAACTAAAGTGTATACAATCCAATGTATAGAAGAAAGAGGTATTTTGAGTAGTGAGAAAAGTCGACGAGGCGGGATTCAATATTTTTCTTTGTTCCCTACTTGGGCAGACCGCCAGGAGAATGTGTCTTCATTTCAGCGAGCAAAAACCAAACTAAGATCGACAATTCTCTTAATTTCATTCCTGTATTGAGACTTCTGTCTCACTAAAAGCTAGTTTAACTGGTGACCTAAGCCGACCACGCGATCTTCCTTAAGGGAAAACAAAGATAGCGGCCATGTTGGGTTGTACAACAAAAGACGCCGCTAAAAGTGCGGGAAATGTGTCAGCCTGGATTTACACGATATGGAACGATTTTTTAACCGAACAAAAGTTTGACCAGTACAAACCATTTACACGGAACCGTCTCTTTAATTTGCACGGCTTGGCGTTTGGGTTTTTGTCTGGACAGCACAGTTCCATGTACTGACGAAACACCTAAACGTACAATTTTTTGACCGGTTAAAAATTCGTCCGCCGGGTACCGTGTAAGGCCAGGCTAAATACACCATTTATTACATCAAAGCAATATTTATGTGAGTAATCATTGATTGGTTTATGTGATTTCAGTTTGGCTGACATTTACGAGGGAGCTCTTCGCAAAGTCCTCAACTTACAACTCAACCTCAAGATCGAAGAACACCCTCGCTTTCATGACCTCAACCATGACGTCACATACAGAGACAAATCGTCCCCACCCAGACCTAGAGCGATTCGTATTGAAGACGTTAAACAAAGAGAAGAGTATCGCCATCAAAGACGAGCGAACGAGGACGAAAATGACCCGAGGATCACCCCCCAAGGACATAATGTGCTGAGGAAAGTTGGGGAACGTAGTCCTGCTGAGGGCTCGGCGTTTCACGTGCCTTCTAAACGGCGTTACGATGGTCATAGTTTCACTTCAATGGAACGCGAGTCAGATGTTCCTGTTGATCGTTTCGGGGTCCCCAGACATGTTGGGCCAGACTATCCAGGGGAATATGGTCAATCACATTACCACCCTCAACTATATGGTCCCAGGGTGGACCAAATAGGAGGTCCTAGACTGGGCCCTTCGTTCATGGACCCAAGAAGCGTGGTACGTGAAACATATTCGCGATACTCAAGACACCACAGAGAAATTCCTCCGTTGTTTCCAGTCCACTGCTCGACGTCGGAGCGCGACGGACCAACAACGCCGCGGAGTATTGAGCACGAGAGACGCGAACGTAGATGTCCGGATATCCCTAGGTTAAATGGCCTACATGATCGAAAATATACAAACTTGAAAATGCCTTTCGCGAAATTCGAACAAGAAGAAAAAGAGAATCTTGAAGAAACTTTCAATAAAGCAAGCAAAAGCTTAAGTATTCACGCTTCGAATTCACCTTTGTCTCCGGATCGCACGTCTCCTCGTACCGACCGCGTTCAACCGTACGGGCGACATACTCGACCAAACTCAAACCCGACAACAAACGGCTGCGAAGAGAAAAACAACGAAAAACAACACAAAGAAATGGACAAAGATAAGAAACAATTAACCGGAGAAGAAGGAGAAAAAGAAGAATTTCTATCTAACTTAGGTCTTGCTAGAATATTTTAAAAGGATTCTTATTATAAACTTAAACGTAATTTTTCCGGCATGCTTTGCGAACCGCGATTTTTAGATTGATATACAGAGGGTCCTGAAGGGATAGAAAATCTAAATTTATCTCAGAGATAAACTTTTCGTAAGCTTCATGACATCTAAGTTTTGCAGTGACGTCATTTCTACGTCACTATTTCAGATCAGCTGGTTAGTTTTAATTAATTGCGTTAAATCCACCCCTTCGTAGGGATTTGACAATGAGTAAGACCTCAGACCTCAGAAAGTCGTGTTCTTAGAATTCGTAGCTAAAAATTAATGTCATTTTAAGCGGCGATATATTAAACTTCTTAACTTAAGTATTCAGTAAACCAATGTCACCAAAAATCTACCACGCTGAGACTGCTAAGGATCATGGGAAATATTTCATATGGAACACGTAAAGATTTTGATGCAAACTGCAGCTTGAGGAGGCTCAAAATAGAGTGAAACTGAAACTGGTGGAAGATCTAGAGTCCATCAATAGTTATCATAGGGTTGAAAGATGTAGAATTGTCTACCCATAATCCTTGTCGGTCTCAGCTTTGTAGTTTTTAAGGTGACATTTCTTTCTGGCAAATGACAAAACAGCAGGCGGTTTAGAAGCAAAGCAAAGCAAAGCGAAACCAAACGAAACAACTATTGAATGTAAGACAAAAGATTAAAAAATAAGCTTTTTCAAAAGTAAGTTAAGTCAAAACGCTAACTTTTGCCTTCCATTTTAAGGCGTTATAAGATTATAAAGTTTATTTAATTTCTCGTTAATTTATATTTTAGTACATATATATTTCCATATACACTTGATTACAGAAATGTTGTAGTATACATTTATACATATATACCAATACCTAATGAGATGCAAAAATGGAAAAAGTCCTAAAATATGGTCGTGAATATGTTGAAAGTTACCAAAAACACATCTAAGCCTTGCTTTGATACAAGACACGTCAAATACACAAGGTTTTGAAGTATCAGATATTAAGAAATTATATCTATTTATATATTTTCACTTTTTAGGCCTAAAACTCTCTAATATATATCTAATAGCGCTCAAATCATATTTTTATGTTCCTAATTGATAAAACATATTGAAAAATATTATTTTGTGAGACATACATCAATGGGTACAGAGTTATTAATTTTTTTCGAGTTCTTGCATCTCATTAGGTATTTGTATACATGTATAAATGTATACTACAGCGTTTCTGTAATCGAGTATATATATATGAATACAAAGCTATAATAAAAAGTTTTATTCAATGTATAAGTGAATACATCCTGTTCTCTCCAGTGGCAGATCTAGGGATGTATACGGATCATTTGCCCCACCCCCACCCCCTTGTGAATAATTTAAGTGCATGTTATGTTTGAGCGCCTGATCAATTTCATTAATTCCACCCCGGGTAAAAATGTCATAAAACCGAAGTTTTCAGTTGGTGTTAAAATCATATTGTTTTGATGAATTTTTACCCATTTTCACACTCTTATAAAAATTATGCATTATTAATGAAGAAGGTAATTTTTGGCCATTTTGAGCCAAAAAGCGTGGACTATAGCCCATGGTTTTGATGAATTTGGACCCATTTTCACACCTTTTAAGGTGAGATGAAATATTGATGACAAATTCATAAATAGGTGATTTTTGGCAATTTTGAGCATAAAACCATGGACCAAAAATGACCTATTTTGTATTTTTAGTTATAAATTCATCTCACCCAAAAAGTGTCAAAATGGGTCCGAATTCATCAAAACCATGGGCTATAGTCCATGCTTTTTGGCTCAAAACGGCCAAAAATGACCTATTTTGAATTTTTCATGAATAATGCATAATTTTTAAAAAGGTTTGAAAATTGGTCAAAATTGGTGAAAACCAAGGGCTATAGTCCATGCTTTTTGGCTCAAAATGGCCAAAAATGACCTATTTTGCATTCTTCATGAATAATGCATCAATTTTTATAAGGTGTGAAAATTGGTCAGAATCGGTGAAAACCATGGGCTATAGTCCATGCTTTTTGCCTCAAAATGGCCAAAAATGACATATTTTCATTTGTGATAAATAATGCATAATTGGTGTAAATTGGTCAAAACCATGGGCTATAGTCCATGCTTTTTGCCTCAAAATGGCCAAAATGACATATTTTCATTTGTGATAAATAATGCATAATTGGTGTAAATTGGTCAAAACCATGGGCTATAGTCAATGCTTTTTGCCTCAAAACGGCCAAAAATGACCTATTTTGAATTTTTCATGAATAATGCATAATTTTTAAAAAGGTTTGAAAATTGGTCAAATTTGGTCAAAACCATGGGCTATAGTCCATGCTTTTTGCCTCAAAATGGCCAAAAATGACATATTTTGCATTCTTCATGAATAATGCATAATTTTTCAAAAGGTTTGAAAATTGGTCAAAATCAGTGAAAACCATGGGCTATAGTCCATGCTTTTTGCCTCAAAATGGCCAAAAATGACATATTTTCATTTGTCACAAATAATGCATAATTTTACAAAAGGTGTGAAAATTGGTGAAAATCAGTCAAAACCAAGGGCTATAGTCCATGCTTTTTGCCTCAAAATGGCCAAAAATGACATATTTTCATTTGTCACAAATAATGCATAATTTTACAAAAGGTGTGAAAATTGGTGAAAATCAGTCAAAACCAAGGGCTATAGTCCATCCTTTTTAGCTCAAAATGGCCAGAAATGACATATTTTCATTTGTCACAAATAATGCATAATTTTACAAAAGGTGTGAAAATTCGTAAAAATCGGTGAAAACCATGCGCTATAGTCCATGCTTTTTGCCTCAAAATCGCCAAAAATGACATATTTTCATTTGTGATAAAAAATACATAATTGGTGTAAATTGGTCAAAACCATGGGCTATAGTCCATGCTTTTTGCCTCAAAATGGCCAAAAATGACCTATTTTGCATTCTTCATGAATAATGTATAATTTTTCAAAAGGTGTGAAAATTGGTCAGAATCGATCAAAACCATGGGCTATAGGCCATGCTTTTTGCCTCAAAATGGCTAAAATTGACATATTTTCATTTGTGATAAATAATGCATAATTGGTGTAAATTGGTCAAAACCATGGGCTATAGTCAATGCTTTTTGCCTCAAAATGGCCAAAAATGACCTATTTTGCATTCTTCATGAATAATGCGTATATTTTTATAAGGTGTAAAAATTGGTGAAAATCAGTTAAAACCATGGGCTAAAGTCCATGCTTTTTGCCTCAAAATGGCCAAAAATGACATATATTCATTTGTTACAAATAATGCATAATTTTTCAAAAGGTGTGAAAATTGGTCAGAATCGATCAAAACCATGGGCTATAGTCCACGCTTTTTGCCTCAAAATGGCCAAAATTGACCTATTTTGCATTCTTCATGAAAAATGCATAATTTTTCAAAAGGTGTGAAAATTGGTGTAAATTGGCGAAAACCATGGGCTATAGTCCATGCTTTTTGCCTCAAAATGGCCAAAAATGACATATTTTCATTTGTCATAAATAATGCATAATTTTACAAAAGGTGTGAAAATTTGTCAAAATCGGTGAAAACCATGGGCTATAGGCCATGCTTTTTGCCTCAAAATGGCTAAAAATGACATATTTTCATTTGTCATAAATAATGCATAATTTTTCAAAAGGTGTGAAAATTGGTGTAAATTGGCGAAAACCATGGGCTACAGTCCATGCTTTTCGCCTCAAAAAGGCCAAAAATGACATATTTTGCATTCTTTATGAATAATGTATAATTTTTCAAAAGGTGTGAAAATTGGTCAGAATCGATCAAAACCATGGGCTATAGTCAATGCTTTTTGCCTCAAAAAGGCCAAAAATGACCTATTTTGCATTCTTCATGAATAATGCATAATTTTTCAAAAGGTGTGAAATTTGGTCAGAATCGATTAAAACCATGGGCTATAGTCCATGCTTTTTGCCTCAAAATGGCCAAAAATGACATATTTTCATTTGTCACAAATAATGCATACTTTTTCAAAAGGAGTGAAAATTGGTGTAAATTGGCGAAAACCACGGGCTATAGTCCATGCTTTTTGCCTCAAAATGGCCAAAAATGACATATTTTCATTTGTCATAAATAATGCATAATTTTACAAAAGGTGTGAAAATTGGTCAAAATCGGTGAAAACCATGGGCTATAGCCCATGCTTTTTGCCTCAAAATGGCCAAAAATGACCTATTTTGCATTCTTCATGAAAAATGCATAATTTTTCAAAAGGTGTGAAAATTGGTGTAAATTGGCGAAAACCACGGGCTATAGTCCATGCTTTTTGCCTCAAAATGGCTAAAAATGACATATTTTCATTTGTCATAAATAATGCATAATTTTTCAAAAGGTGTGAAAATTGGTGTAAATTGGCGAAAACCATGGGCTACAGTCCATGCTTTTCGCCTCAAAAAGGCCAAAAATGACATATTTTGCATTCTTTATGAATAATGTATAATTTTTCAAAAGGTGTGAAAATTGGTCAGAATCGATCAAAACCATGGGCTATAGTCAATGCTTTTTGCCTCAAAAAGGCCAAAAATGACCTATTTTGCATTCTTCATGAATAATGCATAATTGTTCAAAAGGTGTGAAATTTGGTCAGAATCGATCAAAACCATGGGCTATAGTCCATGCTTTTTGCCTCAAAATGGCTAAAAATGACATATTTTCATTTGTGATAAATAATGCATAATTGGTGTAAATTGGTCAAAACCATGGGCTATAGTCCATGCTTTTCGCCTCAAAAAGGCCAAAAATGACCTATTTTGCATTCTTCATGAATAATGCGTAAATTTTTATAAGGTGTAAAAATTGGTGAAAATCAGTTAAAACCATGGGCTATAGTCCATGCTTTTTGCCTCAAAATGGCCAAAAATGACCTATTTTGCATTCTTCATGAAAAATGCATAATTTTTCAAAAGGTGTGAAAATTGGTGTAAATTGGCGAAAACCATGGGCTATAGGCCATGCTTTTTGCCTCAAAATGGCCAAAAATGACATATTTTCATTTGTCACAAATAATGCATAATTTTACAAAAGGTTTGAAAATTGGTGTAAATCGGTGAAAACCATAGGCTATAGTCCATGCTTTTTGCCTCAAAATGACCAAAAATGACATATTTTCATTTGTCACAAATAATGCATAATTTTTCAAAAGGTTTGAAAATTGGTCAAAATCGGTGAAAACCATGGGCTATAGTCCATGCTTTTTGCCTCAAAATGGCCAAAAATGACCTATTTTGCATTCTTCATGAAAAATGCACAATTTTTCAATAGGTGTGAAAGTTGGTGTAAATTGGCGAAAACCATGGGCTATTGTCCATGCTTTTTGCCTCAAAATGGCCAAAAATGACATATTTTCATTTGTCACAAATAATGCATACTTTTTCAAAAGGTGTGAAAATTAGTGTAAATTGGCGAAAACCATGGGCTATAGTCCATGCTTTTTGCCTCAAAATGACCAAAAATGACATATTTTCATTTGTCATAAATAATGGATAATTTTTCAAAAGGTGTGAAAATTGGTGTAAATTTGCGAAAACCATGGGCTATAGTCCATGCTTTTTGCCTCAAAATGACCAAAAATGACATATTTTCATTTGTCATAAATAATGGATAATTTTTCAAAAGGTGTGAAAATTGGTCAAAATTGGTCAAAACCATGGGCTATAGGCCATGCTTTTTGCCTCAAAATGGCTAAAAATGACGTATTTTCATTTGTGATAAATAATGCATAATTGGTGTAAATTGGTCAAAACCATGGGCTATTGTCCATGCTTTTTGCCTCAAAATGGCCAAAAATGACATATTTTCATTTGTCATAAATAATGCATAATTTTTCAAAAGGTGTGAAATTTGGTCAGAATCGATCAAAACCATGGGCTATAGTCCATGCTTTTTGCCTCAAAATGGCTAAAAATGACATATTTTCATTTGTGATAAATAATGCATAATTGGTGTAAATTGGTCAAAACCATGGGCTATAGTCCATGCTTTTCGCCTCAAAAAGGCCAAAAATGACCTATTTTGCATTCTTCATGAATAATGCGTAAATTTTTATAAGGTGTAAAAATTGGTGAAAATCAGTTAAAACCATGGGCTATAGTCCATGCTTTTTGCCTCAAAATGGCCAAAAATGACCTATTTTGCATTCTTCATGAAAAATGCATAATTTTTCAAAAGGTGTGAAAATTGGTGTAAATTGGCGAAAACCATGGGCTATAGGCCATGCTTTTTGCCTCAAAATGGCCAAAAATGACATATTTTCATTTGTCACAAATAATGCATAATTTTACAAAAGGTTTGAAAATTGGTGTAAATCGGTGAAAACCATAGGCTATAGTCCATGCTTTTTGCCTCAAAATGACCAAAAATGACATATTTTCATTTGTCACAAATAATGCATAATTTTTCAAAAGGTTTGAAAATTGGTCAAAATCGGTGAAAACCATGGGCTATAGTCCATGCTTTTTGCCTCAAAATGGCCAAAAATGACCTATTTTGCATTCTTCATGAAAAATGCACAATTTTTCAATAGGTGTGAAAGTTGGTGTAAATTGGCGAAAACCATGGGCTATTGTCCATGCTTTTTGCCTCAAAATGGCCAAAAATGACATATTTTCATTTGTCACAAATAATGCATACTTTTTCAAAAGGTGTGAAAATTAGTGTAAATTGGCGAAAACCATGGGCTATAGTCCATGCTTTTTGCCTCAAAATGACCAAAAATGACATATTTTCATTTGTCATAAATAATGGATAATTTTTCAAAAGGTGTGAAAATTGGTGTAAATTTGCGAAAACCATGGGCTATAGTCCATGCTTTTTGCCTCAAAATGACCAAAAATGACATATTTTCATTTGTCATAAATAATGGATAATTTTTCAAAAGGTGTGAAAATTGGTCAAAATTGGTCAAAACCATGGGCTATAGGCCATGCTTTTTGCCTCAAAATGGCTAAAAATGACGTATTTTCATTTGTGATAAATAATGCATAATTGGTGTAAATTGGTCAAAACCATGGGCTATTGTCCATGCTTTTTGCCTCAAAATGGCCAAAAATGACATATTTTCATTTGTCATAAATAATGCATAATTTTTCAAAAGGTGTGAAAATTGGTGTAAATTGGCGAAAACCATGGGCTATAGTCCATGCTTTTTGCCTCAAAATGGCCAAAAATGACCTATTTTGCATTCTTCATGAAAAATGCATAATTTTTCAAAAGGTGTGAAAATTGGTGTAAATTGGCGAAAACCATGGGCTATAGTCCATGCTATTTGCCTCAAAATGACCAAAAATGACATATTTTCATTTGTCATAAATAATGGATAATTTTAGAAAAGGTGTGAAAATTGGTCAAAATTGGTCAAAACCATGGGCTATAGGCCATGCTTTTTGCCTCAAAATGGCTAAAAATGACGTATTTTCATTTGTGATAAATAATGCATAATTGGTGTAAATTGGTCAAAACCATGGGCTATAGTCAATGCTTTTTGCCTCAAAAAGGCCAAAAATGACCTATTTTGCATTCTTCATGAAAAATGCATAATTTTTCAAAAGGTGTGAAAATTGGTGTAAATTGGCGAAAACCATGGGCTATAGGCCATGCTTTTTGCCTCAAAATGGCTAAAAATGACGTATTTTCATTTGTGATAAATAATGCATAATTGGTGTAAATTGGTCAAAACCATGGGCTATAGTCAATGCTTTTTGCCTCAAAACGGCCAAAAATGACCTATTTTGAATTTTTCATGAATAATGCATAATTTTTAAAAAGGTTTGAAAATTGGTCAAATTTGGTCAAAACCATGGGCTATAGTCCATGCTTTTTGCCTCAAAATGGCCAAAAATGACATATTTTGCATTCTTCATGAATAATGCATAATTTTTCAAAAGGTTTGAAAATTGGTCAAAATCAGTGAAAACCATGGGCTATAGTCCATGCTTTTTGCCTCAAAATGGCCAAAAATGACATATTTTCATTTGTCACAAATAATGCATAATTTTACAAAAGGTGTGAAAATTGGTGAAAATCAGTCAAAACCAAGGGCTATAGTCCATGCTTTTTGCCTCAAAATGGCCAAAAATGACATATTTTCATTTGTCACAAATAATGCATAATTTTACAAAAGGTGTGAAAATTGGTGAAAATCAGTCAAAACCAAGGGCTATAGTCCATCCTTTTTAGCTCAAAATGGCCAGAAATGACATATTTTCATTTGTCACAAATAATGCATAATTTTACAAAAGGTGTGAAAATTCGTAAAAATCGGTGAAAACCATGCGCTATAGTCCATGCTTTTTGCCTCAAAATCGCCAAAAATGACATATTTTCATTTGTGATAAAAAATACATAATTGGTGTAAATTGGTCAAAACCATGGGCTATAGTCCATGCTTTTTGCCTCAAAATGGCCAAAAATGACCTATTTTGCATTCTTCATGAATAATGTATAATTTTTCAAAAGGTGTGAAAATTGGTCAGAATCGATCAAAACCATGGGCTATAGGCCATGCTTTTTGCCTCAAAATGGCTAAAATTGACATATTTTCATTTGTGATAAATAATGCATAATTGGTGTAAATTGGTCAAAACCATGGGCTATAGTCAATGCTTTTTGCCTCAAAATGGCCAAAAATGACCTATTTTGCATTCTTCATGAATAATGCGTATATTTTTATAAGGTGTAAAAATTGGTGAAAATCAGTTAAAACCATGGGCTAAAGTCCATGCTTTTTGCCTCAAAATGGCCAAAAATGACATATATTCATTTGTTACAAATAATGCATAATTTTTCAAAAGGTGTGAAAATTGGTCAGAATCGATCAAAACCATGGGCTATAGTCCACGCTTTTTGCCTCAAAATGGCCAAAATTGACCTATTTTGCATTCTTCATGAAAAATGCATAATTTTTCAAAAGGTGTGAAAATTGGTGTAAATTGGCGAAAACCATGGGCTATAGTCCATGCTTTTTGCCTCAAAATGGCCAAAAATGACATATTTTCATTTGTCATAAATAATGCATAATTTTACAAAAGGTGTGAAAATTTGTCAAAATCGGTGAAAACCATGGGCTATAGGCCATGCTTTTTGCCTCAAAATGGCTAAAAATGACATATTTTCATTTGTCATAAATAATGCATAATTTTTCAAAAGGTGTGAAAATTGGTGTAAATTGGCGAAAACCATGGGCTACAGTCCATGCTTTTCGCCTCAAAAAGGCCAAAAATGACATATTTTGCATTCTTTATGAATAATGTATAATTTTTCAAAAGGTGTGAAAATTGGTCAGAATCGATCAAAACCATGGGCTATAGTCAATGCTTTTTGCCTCAAAAAGGCCAAAAATGACCTATTTTGCATTCTTCATGAATAATGCATAATTTTTCAAAAGGTGTGAAATTTGGTCAGAATCGATCAAAACCATGGGCTATAGTCCATGCTTTTTGCCTCAAAATGGCCAAAAATGACATATTTTCATTTGTCACAAATAATGCATACTTTTTCAAAAGGAGTGAAAATTGGTGTAAATTGGCGAAAACCACGGGCTATAGTCCATGCTTTTTGCCTCAAAATGGCCAAAAATGACATATTTTCATTTGTCATAAATAATGCATAATTTTACAAAAGGTATGAAAATTGGTCAAAATCGGTGAAAACCATGGGCTATAGCCCATGCTTTTTGCCTCAAAATGGCCAAAAATGACCTATTTTGCATTCTTCATGAAAAATGCACAATTTTTCAATAGGTGTGAAAGTTGGTGTAAATTGGCGAAAACCATGGGCTATTGTCCATGCTTTTTGCCTCAAAATGGCCAAAAATGACATATTTTCATTTGTCACAAATAATGCATACTTTTTCAAAAGGTGTGAAAATTAGTGTAAATTGGCGAAAACCATGGGCTATAGTCCATGCTTTTTGCCTCAAAATGACCAAAAATGACATATTTTCATTTGTCATAAATAATGGATAATTTTTCAAAAGGTGTGAAAATTGGTGTAAATTTGCGAAAACCATGGGCTATAGTCCATGCTTTTTGCCTCAAAATGGCCAAAAATGACATATTTTCATTTGTCATAAATAATGCATAATTTTACAAAAGGTGTGAAAATTGGTCAAAATCGGTGAAAACCATGGGCTATAGCCCATGCTTTTTGCCTCAAAATGGCTAAAAATGACATATTTTCATTTGTCATAAATAATGCATAATTTTTCAAAAGGTGTGAAAATTGGTGTAAATTGGCGAAAACCATGGGCTACAGTCCATGCTTTTCGCCTCAAAAAGGCCAAAAATGACATATTTTGCATTCTTTATGAATAATGTATAATTTTTCAAAAGGTGTGAAAATTGGTCAGAATCGATCAAAACCATGGGCTATAGTCAATGCTTTTTGCCTCAAAAAGGCCAAAAATGACCTATTTTGCATTCTTCATGAATAATGCATAATTGTTCAAAAGGTGTGAAATTTGGTCAGAATCGATCAAAACCATGGGCTATAGTCCATGCTTTTTGCCTCAAAATGGCTAAAAATGACATATTTTCATTTGTGATAAATAATGCATAATTGGTGTAAATTGGTCAAAACCATGGGCTATAGTCCATGCTTTTTGCCTCAAAATGGCCAAAAATGACCTATTTTGCATTCTTCATGAAAAATGCACAATTTTTCAATAGGTGTGAAAGTTGGTGTAAATTGGCGAAAACCATGGGCTATTGTCCATGCTTTTTGCCTCAAAATGGCCAAAAATGACATATTTTCATTTGTCACAAATAATGCATACTTTTTCAAAAGGTGTGAAAATTAGTGTAAATTGGCGAAAACCATGGGCTATAGTCCATGCTTTTTGCCTCAAAATGACCAAAAATGACATATTTTCATTTGTCATAAATAATGGATAATTTTTCAAAAGGTGTGAAAATTGGTGTAAATTTGCGAAAACCATGGGCTATAGTCCATGCTTTTTGCCTCAAAATGACCAAAAATGACATATTTTCATTTGTCATAAATAATGGATAATTTTTCAAAAGGTGTGAAAATTGGTCAAAATTGGTCAAAACCATGGGCTATAGGCCATGCTTTTTGCCTCAAAATGGCTAAAAATGACGTATTTTCATTTGTGATAAATAATGCATAATTGGTGTAAATTGGTCAAAACCATGGGCTATTGTCCATGCTTTTTGCCTCAAAATGGCCAAAAATGACATATTTTCATTTGTCATAAATAATGCATAATTTTTCAAAAGGTGTGAAAATTGGTGTAAATTGGCGAAAACCATGGGCTATAGTCAATGCTTTTTGCCTCAAAATGGCCAAAAATGACCTATTTTGCATTCTTCATGAAAAATGCATAATTTTTCAAAAGGTGTGAAAATTGGTGTAAATTGGCGAAAACCATGGGCTATAGTCCATGCTATTTGCCTCAAAATGACCAAAAATGACATATTTTCATTTGTCATAAATAATGGATAATTTTAGAAAAGGTGTGAAAATTGGTCAAAATTGGTCAAAACCATGGGCTATAGGCCATGCTTTTTGCCTCAAAATGGCTAAAAATGACGTATTTTCATTTGTGATAAATAATGCATAATTGGTGTAAATTGGTCAAAACCATGGGCTATAGTCAATGCTTTTTGCCTCAAAAAGGCCAAAAATGACCTATTTTGCATTCTTCATGAAAAATGCATAATTTTTCAAAAGGTGTGAAAATTGGTGTAAATTGGCCAAAACCATGGGCTATAGGCCATGCTTTTTGCCTCAAAATGGCTAAAAATGACGTATTTTCATTTGTGATAAATAATGCATAATTGGTGTAAATTGGTCAAAACCATGGGCTATAGTCAATGCTTTTTGCCTCAAAAAGGCCAAAAATGACCTATTTTGCATTCTTCATGAAAAATGCATAATTTTTCAAAAGGTGTGAAAATTGGTGTAAATTGGCGAAAACCATGGGCTATAGTCCATGCTTTTTGCCTCAAAATGGCCAAAAATTACATATTTTCATTTGTCACAAATAATGCATAATTTTTCAAAAGGTGTGAAAATTGGTGTAAATTGGCCAAAACCATGGGCTATAGTCCATGCTTTTTGCCTCAAAATGACCAAAAATGACATATTTTCATTTGTCATAAATAATGGATAATTTTAGAAAAGGTGTGAAAATTGGTCAAAATTGGTCAAAACCATGGGCTATAGGCCATGCTTTTTGCCTCAAAATGGCTAAAAATGACGTATTTTCATTTGTGATAAATAATGCATAATTGGTGTAAATTGGTCAAAACCATGGGCTATAGTCAATGCTTTTTGCCTCAAAATGGCCAAAAATGACCTATTTTGCATTCTTCATGAAAAATGCATAATTTTTCAAAAGGTGTGAAAATTGGTGTAAATTGGCGAAAACCATGGGCTATTGTCCATGCTTTTTGCCTCAAAATGGCCAAAAATTACATATTTTCATTTGTCACAAATAATGCATAATTTTTCAAAAGGTGTGAAAATTGGTGTAAATTGGCCAAAACCATGGGCTATAGTCCATGCTTTTTGCCTCAAAATGACCAAAAATGACATATTTTCATTTGTCATAAATAATGGATAATTTTAGAAAAGGTGTGAAAATTGGTCAAAATTGGTCAAAACCATGGGCTATAGGCCATGCTTTTTGCCTCAAAATGGCTAAAAATGACGTATTTTCATTTGTGATAAATAATGCATAATTGGTGTAAATTGGTCAAAACCATGGGCTATAGTCAATGCTTTTTGCCTCAAAATGGCCAAAAATGACCTATTTTGCATTCTTCATGAAAAATGCATAATTTTTCAAAAGGTGTGAAAATTGGTGTAAATTGGCGAAAACCATGGGCTATAGTCCATGCTTTTTGCCTCAAAATGGCCAAAAATTACATATTTTCATTTGTCACAAATAATGCATAATTTTTCAAAAGGTGTGAAAATTGGTGTAAATTGGCCAAAACCATGGGCTATAGTCCATGCTTTTTGCCTCAAAATGACCAAAAATGACATATTTTCATTTGTCATAAATAATGGATAATTTTAGAAAAGGTGTGAAAATTGGTCAAAATTGGTCAAAACCATGGGCTATAGTCCATGCTTTTTGCCTCAAAATGACCAAAAATGACATATTTTCATTTGTCATAAATAATGCATAATTGGTGTAAATTGGTCAAAACCATGGGCTATAGTCAATGCTTTTTGCCTCAAAATGGCCAAAAATGACCTATTTTGCATTCTTCATGAAAAATGCATAATTTTTCAAAAGGTGTGAAAATTGGTGTAAATTGGCGAAAACCATGGGCTATAGTCCATGCTTTTTGCCTCAAAATGGCCAAAAATTACATATTTTCATTTGTCACAAATAATGCATAATTTTTCAAAAGGTGTGAAAATTGGTGTAAATTGGCCAAAACCATGGGCTATAGTCCATGCTTTTTGCCTCAAAATGACCAAAAATGACATATTTTCATTTGTCATAAATAATGGATAATTTTAGAAAAGGTGTGAAAATTGGTCAAAATTGGTCAAAACCATGGGCTATAGTCCATGCTTTTTGCCTCAAAATGACCAAAAATGACATATTTTCATTTGTCATAAATAATGCATAATTGGTGTAAATTGGTCAAAACCATGGGCTATAGTCAATGCTTTTTGCCTCAAAATGGCCAAAAATGACCTATTTTGCATTCTTCATGAAAAATGCATAATTTTTCAAAAGGTGTGAAAATTGGTGTAAATTGGCGAAAACCATGGGCTATAGTCCATGCTTTTTGCCTCAAAATGGCCAAAAATTACATATTTTCATTTGTCACAAATAATGCATAATTTTTCAAAAGGTGTGAAAATTGGTGTAAATTGGCCAAAACCATGGGCTATAGTCCATGCTTTTTGCCTCAAAATGACCAAAAATGACATATTTTCATTTGTCATAAATAATGGATAATTTTAGAAAAGGTGTGAAAATTGGTCAAAATTGGTCAAAACCATGGGCTATAGTCCATGCTTTTTGCCTCAAAATGACCAAAAATGACATATTTTCATTTGTCATAAATAATGCATAATTGGTGTAAATTGGTCAAAACCATGGGCTATAGTCAATGCTTTTTGCCTCAAAATGGCCAAAAATGACCTATTTTGCATTCTTCATGAAAAATGCATAATTTTTCAAAAGGTGTGAAAATTGGTGTAAATTGGCGAAAACCATGGGCTATAGTCCATGCTTTTTGCCTCAAAATGGCCAAAAATTACATATTTTCATTTGTCACAAATAATGCATAATTTTTCAAAAGGTGTGAAAATTGGTGTAAATTGGCCAAAACCATGGGCTATAGTCCATGCTTTTTGCCTCAAAATGACCAAAAATGACATATTTTCATTTGTCATAAATAATGGATAATTTTAGAAAAGGTGTGAAAATTGGTCAAAATTGGTCAAAACCATGGGCTATAGTCCATGCTTTTTGCCTCAAAATGACCAAAAATGACATATTTTCATTTGTCATAAATAATGCATAATTGGTGTAAATTGGTCAAAACCATGGGCTATAGTCAATGCTTTTTGCCTCAAAATGGCCAAAAATGACCTATTTTGCATTCTTCATGAAAAATGCATAATTTTTCAAAAGGTGTGAAAATTGGTGTAAATTGGCGAAAACCATGGGCTATAGTCCATGCTTTTTGCCTCAAAATGGCCAAAAATTACATATTTTCATTTGTCACAAATAATGCATAATTTTTCAAAAGGTGTGAAAATTGGTGTAAATTGGCCAAAACCATGGGCTATAGTCCATGCTTTTTGCCTCAAAATGACCAAAAATGACATATTTTCATTTGTCATAAATAATGGATAATTTTAGAAAAGGTGTGAAAATTGGTCAAAATTGGTCAAAACCATGGGCTATAGTCCATGCTTTTTGCCTCAAAATGACCAAAAATGACATATTTTCATTTGTCATAAATAATGCATAATTGGTGTAAATTGGTCAAAACCATGGGCTATAGTCAATGCTTTTTGCCTCAAAATGGCCAAAAATGACCTATTTTGCATTCTTCATGAAAAATGCATAATTTTTCAAAAGGTGTGAAAATTGGTGTAAATTGGCGAAAACCATGGGCTATAGTCCATGCTTTTTGCCTCAAAATGGCCAAAAATTACATATTTTCATTTGTCACAAATAATGCATAATTTTTCAAAAGGTGTGAAAATTGGTGTAAATTGGCCAAAACCATGGGCTATAGTCCATGCTTTTTGCCTCAAAATGACCAAAAATGACATATTTTCATTTGTCATAAATAATGGATAATTTTAGAAAAGGTGTGAAAATTGGTCAAAATTGGTCAAAACCATGGGCTATAGTCCATGCTTTTTGCCTCAAAATGACCAAAAATGACATATTTTCATTTGTCATAAATAATGCATAATTGGTGTAAATTGGTCAAAACCATGGGCTATAGTCAATGCTTTTTGCCTCAAAATGGCCAAAAATGACCTATTTTGCATTCTTCATGAAAAATGCATAATTTTTCAAAAGGTGTGAAAATTGGTGTAAATTGGCGAAAACCATGGGCTATAGTCCATGCTTTTTGCCTCAAAATGGCCAAAAATTACATATTTTCATTTGTCACAAATAATGCATAATTTTTCAAAAGGTGTGAAAATTGGTGTAAATTGGCCAAAACCATGGGCTATAGTCCATGCTTTTTGCCTCAAAATGACCAAAAATGACATATTTTCATTTGTCATAAATAATGGATAATTTTAGAAAAGGTGTGAAAATTGGTCAAAATTGGTCAAAACCATGGGCTATAGTCCATGCTTTTTGCCTCAAAATGACCAAAAATGACATATTTTCATTTGTCATAAATAATGCATAATTGGTGTAAATTGGTCAAAACCATGGGCTATAGTCAATGCTTTTTGCCTCAAAATGGCCAAAAATGACCTATTTTGCATTCTTCATGAAAAATGCATAATTTTTCAAAAGGTGTGAAAATTGGTGTAAATTGGCGAAAACCATGGGCTATAGTCCATGCTTTTTGCCTCAAAATGACCAAAAATTACATATTTTCATTTGTCACATATAATGCATAATTTTTCAAAAGGTGTGAAAATTGGTGTAAATTGGCCAAAACCATGGGCTATAGTCCATGCTTTTTGCCTCAAAATGACCAAAAATGACATATTTTCATTTGTCATAAATAATGGATAATTTTAGAAAAGGTGTGAAAATTGGTCAAAATTGGTCAAAACCATGGGCTATAGTCCATGCTTTTTGCCTCAAAATGACCAAAAATGACATATTTTCATTTGTCATAAATAATGCATAATTGGTGTAAATTGGTCAAAACCATGGGCTATAGTCAATGCTTTTTGCCTCAAAATGGCCAAAAATGACCTATTTTGCATTCTTCATGAAAAATGCATAATTTTTCAAAAGGTGTGAAAATTGGTGTAAATTGGCGAAAACCATGGGCTATAGTCCATGCTTTTTGCCTCAAAATGGCCAAAAATTACATATTTTCATTTGTCACAAATAATGCATAATTTTTCAAAAGGTGTGAAAATTGGTGTAAATTGGCCAAAACCATGGGCTATAGTCCATGCTTTTTGCCTCAAAATGACCAAAAATGACATATTTTCATTTGTCATAAATAATGGATAATTTTAGAAAAGGTGTGAAAATTGGTCAAAATTGGTCAAAACCATGGGCTATAGTCCATGCTTTTTGCCTCAAAATGACCAAAAATGACATATTTTCATTTGTCATAAATAATGCATAATTGGTGTAAATTGGTCAAAACCATGGGCTATAGTCAATGCTTTTTGCCTCAAAATGGCCAAAAATGACCTATTTTGCATTCTTCATGAAAAATGCATAATTTTTCAAAAGGTGTGAAAATTGGTGTAAATTGGCGAAAACCATGGGCTATAGTCCATGCTTTTTGCCTCAAAATGGCCAAAAATTACATATTTTCATTTGTCACAAATAATGCATAATTTTTCAAAAGGTGTGAAAATTGGTGTAAATTGGCCAAAACCATGGGCTATAGTCCATGCTTTTTGCCTCAAAATGACCAAAAATGACATATTTTCATTTGTCATAAATAATGGATAATTTTAGAAAAGGTGTGAAAATTGGTCAAAATTGGTCAAAACCATGGGCTATAGTCCATGCTTTTTGCCTCAAAATGACCAAAAATGACATATTTTCATTTGTCATAAATAATGCATAATTGGTGTAAATTGGTCAAAACCATGGGCTATAGTCAATGCTTTTTGCCTCAAAATGGCCAAAAATGACCTATTTTGCATTCTTCATGAAAAATGCATAATTTTTCAAAAGGTGTGAAAATTGGTGTAAATTGGCGAAAACCATGGGCTATAGTCCATGCTTTTTGCCTCAAAATGGCCAAAAATTACATATTTTCATTTGTCACAAATAATGCATAATTTTTCAAAAGGTGTGAAAATTGGTGTAAATTGGCCAAAACCATGGGCTATAGTCCATGCTTTTTGCCTCAAAATGACCAAAAATGACATATTTTCATTTGTCACAAATAATGCATAATTTTTCAAAAGGTGTGAAAATTGGTGTAAATTGGCCAAAACCATGGGCTATAGTCCATGCTTTTTGCCTCAAAATGACCAAAAATTACATATTTTCATTTGTCACAAATAATGCATAATTTTTCAAAAGGTGTGAAAATTGGTGTAAATTGGCCAAAACCATGGGCTATAGTCCATGCTTTTTGCCTCAAAATGACCAAAAATTACATATTTTCATTTGTCACAAATAATGCATAATTTTTCAAAAGGTGTGAAAATTGGTGTAAATTGGCCAAAACCATGGGCTATAGTCCATGCTTTTTGCCTCAAAATGACCAAAAATGACATATTTTCATTTGTCATAAATAATGGATAATTTTAGAAAAGGTGTGAAAATTGGTCAAAATTGGTCAAAACCATGGGCTATAGTCCATGCTTTTTGCCTCAAAATGACCAAAAATGACATATTTTCATTTGTCATAAATAATGCATAATTTTATAGCGCATTGTTTTGATGAACTTTGACCCATTTTGACACCTTTTTGGGTGAGATGAATTATTGATGACAAATGAAAATAGGTTGTTTTTTTTTTGCCATTTTGAGCGGAAAAAGATGGACTATAGCCCATGGTTTTGAATGATTTTGTCCAATTTTCACACTTTTTTAGGTAAGATGATTTATTGATGACAAATGAAAATAGGTCATCTTTGGCCATTTTTTGCCAAAAAGCGTGGACTTTAGCCCATGGTTTTGATGAATTTGGACTTATTTTGACACCTTTTTGGGTGAGATGAATTATTGATGACTAATTAACAATTAGTCCTTGAGTCCGAATGGTCTACGAGTCAATAGCCCATGAGGCAACTTGCCTGAAATAGGTCAGATCCTCCAAATACTGCGTTATACCCCATAGAAAGTACCCTGAAGGAATAACCAGATGGTCTGAAATAGTGACGTAGAAATGGCGTCACTGCAAAACTGAGGGATCATGAAGTCTGCGAAAATCGAGTTACAAAAATTTATATCTGAGATAAATCTAGATTTTCAGAAGAGGTTATTGATATTTTGTATAAAATTAGTATGATATATATTTAGTAACAAAATAAGATAAAAAATTGACCGTTTGTGGAGTCTTCTGGCTACTAAGGATGACACCTCAGTTTTGCAAATTTTCTCGATTCTGATTGGCTTATATTTTTTCTCAGATCCGCTGGAAGGAATGGAAAAATATATAAATCCGGTGTTTTATTCGGAACGTTTTCTAAAATCGTTATAAAGAAAACTCTAAAGCAAATCTTGTATTTCATGCAAATGAGTTCCAGGAACTCCTGGTCAATTTATTAAGCTTTATAGCGGATTAAAAATGTCCAACATCGAAGTTTTGAGTTGGTGTAACATTCATGATTTTGAATAGGCGTTCCTGGTCCTCTATATATGTATAAACTGTCCCTTCGTTGGAATTCTTTGGTACTTTTAAAACCACGTGGAAACAGGAGGTCCATTTTTCTTTTTTTTATTCCTCCCCTTCACCTCGTGTTTCTTCATTTCAAATCCTAGTTTTGTCCTTGTTCCTCAATATCACCAGATAACATAAAGATTTACGAAATTAAGATTTACCTGAACAGCAAATATCAGTGAAATAGGACGTTTGCTTGATGGCGTCATTTTGGACCACAACTACCAGAATGCTTCGCGAATTTTCTTTTATATTCAAATTTGTATTTCCTTATGAGAATAGTTAGACAGTTGGTGCTAATGAACTGAACAAAAGAAAGTGTGCAAGGGATTCTGGTAATATTGACTGATACTCTCTTAGTGGTTGATACTCTCTAGGGTGTGATCCCCACCATTGATACTGTCACTATATATCTGATCCCCTCAAGGTGTCTAAAAAATCCCCCCAATCCCCCCCCCCCCCCTCCTCAAGGCGATAAATAATGACCGGTCCCCTACCAGCAATCTTCACGCGTCCTCAGTGAGAGGGAACCCATCACTGATGCAGTTCCACTGACTTCCCAGTCTGGCAAAATCGATAACTTCAATTGTGAAATCTATGCTGGCAATTTGCTTCCCAACCAAAGTACCTAAATATACCTCTTTACCTTCGTTGTTTGTTGTGCCCATTTCAGACCACGTGATGCCACTCTTGGGAGTTGATTCTTTCATGTGTAAATATTTTAACAAAAGAACATTTCTCAAGGGAATGTCATGTGGTCTGAAATGGGCAATTTGCATACGAAGGTAAAGAGGTGTATTCAAGTGCCATGCAGCGAAAAAACTTGACGAAATCCCATTTTAGTCATTGTTTTTTCCCATTTATTCCCATTCCCAGTGACATTTGTTGGTGCACGTGTGAGTGTTATTGCGCAATGTTCCACCACTCTAGTCTTGAGTTTGATCCTCACACCTGCCATCATTTGTGAGTAGAGTTTCTAGTTGGTTCTTTCCTGTGCTTCGAGGGTTTTTCTGCGGGTTCTCCGATTTTCCTCCCTCTGTAAAAATGACCCCCTAAATTCCAATTCAATCATGAAACGAGGGCCACAGGTTTGTTAGACATATTGGCTAGTTAGTCTATGTACCAGGGGCTTATCTGGGGGGTCCTAGGTTGCCCGTGGTCCCCCTTGGACCCCCCTGATAAAACAATCTGTATAGCGATAGAAAATAATAGGATTTTATATCATATAACCGGCGTCCAGGAGCTGATCTTCTGAATAGTCCAACTAGCAATAACAAGCTGGGTGCCTCGACATTTGGGAGGGGAGAAACAAAATGGAGGCTTTTAGCATTTGTGCACCCCCCCCCCCTTTGGAAAATTCTGGCTGCGCCCCTGAGTACCCTTGTAAAACAAGGACGATTCATCTAGCATTTTTATTTGATTGAAATCCCAGCCAAAGTAGCTTGTTTTTCATTTGACCCCTTCTTGACTATCTTTCGACCTATATCCCTAGACCTTTTGCAACCTCATTGATCTATATTGTGCTATACCCCTCCCCCCCTGCTCTGCTCTGCTCTCCCTTCCCCCTCATATCCTTATGATCAGTCTACTACAAGCATCATTTCAGTGATTTGGAAGCGCTCCGGATCGAAATTTCGAGATAATACTCGATCGTCTCAACTCTTCCATCTGTTTATCTTTTACAGATGTCCTCCTCTGTAGTTCTTGTATCGACAGCTTTCTCTGGTAGGATTCTTGTTGAATGGATCTGATTTGTTGTTTTAGTTGTTCAATCACAACATCTCGTTGGGTCAGTTTTCCAAGCGCAATATCTCTCTCATTCCGTAATGTCTCAGTCTCACTTAATACTATTGCCTTATTGCTTATTTTTTCCGCCACTTTTATGTCATTAATTTCTCGATTTTTCCCTCTCAGTTTCGATCTCAATCCGTTTATGACTTCCTCAGCTGACACCCTCTCGTTCAATGCCCCGATTCGATCGGTCGACATCTTTTTTATCTCGTCTTGCAATCGTTGTATTTCTCGATTCTTTTCCCTTATAACTTCACCCCATTTTTCCAAATGAGAAAGCATTTCATACCTTTCGTAGAGTTCCTTATATTGCTGCGTTCGTATAGCCAGCTCATTTTTACTCTCAAGAACCAAAGTCTGAAGCCGAATATTTTGATTCTGCAAATTATGAATCTCAACTTTTGTCTGTTCGAGGGCTTGCAGTAGGTCATCGTACTCTTTTTGATTCGGTTTCCTTGCTCTTCGCCGGCTTTTCTTTCTACTGTCGATCGTTAGAATCCTGTTTCCTTGGATGATTCCTCGAGTTGGTGATATCGCTGGTAAACCATGCCCAAAACCTGTACCAGGTTTCGACAAACTCGTGATTCCCCTACTAGCAGTAGCCACTTGTTTTGCAGTCTTCGAGCCAAAAAATTCTTCATTTTTCGACTCCATTTTGTTACCAAAAAATTTAACCCTAACCTTAAAGAGTCTCCTTAAAACTAGTTCAATATTAAGTCTACTTTTTGTCGTTTTAGCAGTCTTTGCGAATTGTTGTTGACAACCGCCAAAGAGTTAAGATAAGTGTACCAATGATTTAATCAAATACTCGGGTGTTGTATTCA
Organism: Anthopleura xanthogrammica; assembly: GCA_964019055.1. Classification (NCBI taxonomy): domain Eukaryota; kingdom Metazoa; phylum Cnidaria; class Anthozoa; order Actiniaria; family Actiniidae; genus Anthopleura; species Anthopleura xanthogrammica. The sequence continues at coordinate 3,776,485 of OZ025223.1, read as the reverse complement.
ATGATAGGCAATTTTAATCCCTTTTGTTGACTCTCTTATTGTCTCGACTCGAGAACTATTCACCTGAAGTTTCTGGATCAATTTTAGTAATTAAGAATATATCCCAAGTCAAAATTAGTTTACATACCTAGCTCTTTTTCTAAGTTGTTTTAAGCCTCTTCTTGAATGTACTTTTGCCAAAATTGCCGGAGAGTTCATTCTAAATTTTATCGACCCGTTCGTATTTGTTTATTTTTGAGACGATTTGAAAATCCCTTTTCACGTCAAACGTCTTCAGTCATGACTTAGTTAAAGTTAATTAAACTTCACACTATTGTTTTGTACTGTTGAAAGACAATGAAAGACGGAATTGAAGTTATTTCTATTGTCCTGAATGTTTAGTATAAAGTTAGCTGCTTTGGGACAGGTTGTCTTGGCAACTGGAGAAAAAGATATGTCGTCAGAGTGAAGATTGGGTACGAGTTATGAATAGCATAGCTACCTTTGGCTACTATTTATTTATTTATTTATTTATTTTGGAGGCTTCCACTTAGAATGACGAATTACGACAAGTAAAAAAATGGAGATAAATACAACAATACAACTAACGGACTCTGAAGGTCCCGGCGAGGTTAGGAAGTGTAGAGATGAAACTCAGGTGGAATAGGCTACAAACGGCTAAGAACCACACGAGGCCATCAGAAAACTACATGAGAGTATAGTAAGGTATGTCCAATAAATAAATAAATAAATCAATAAATAAATAAAATAATGAAATAAGACTAAGATATATGGCGAAAATAAGAATTTTGTTTAGCACTAAATGATTTCAATTTTACTCAAAATCGTTAAAAAATGTACTGTTTAACTAAAAATGTTCAGTCCCACAAGCTTCTCAAATAAGCTAAATGATTTGTTCTTGAAATATTGCTAAGGTTAAAATTACTGGATTCACTAACAAATGCCCTGTCTTAACCACTTAACTCAGCTGGGAATCGCACCCAGTCTTCTTGGTTTTAAGCCAAGCGTGCCCTCGTACACTACTGAGTTTGGGGTGGAATTTACGAGCATCTGCCAATCAGTGAAAAGCCAAATTAAATGTTTTGAAACTGCCAATCTTAATATTAGATTCAATCAGAAGCCAAATAGAAAGCCAATCAAATGTTAAAATAAAGCCAATAAAGTGAAATTTGAAAAAAATAGACTAGCCAATCGCAAGATGTTAAAGTGATTGCCAATCAGATCAAATTATAAAGGCCAAAATTGAAAGAGTCAATTTAATGCCAATCATTAGCAAATTATGGGTTGGAATTGCTTGTTCAGTACTGAAACTTAAAGCCAATCTTAAACGCCAATTTTTAATTATTGAGCCAATTACCAGCCAATCTACCTTCCCTTCTCATTCTTGGTAAACTGAAGAGCCCAAAAAATTAACTGATTTATCAAAAAGCGTTGAAAGCCAAGACTGACTGAATTCGTTGAAAACCCAAAATTTCGTTGAAAACCAAACACTCCGTTCAAACTGACGATTTGTTGAAAACCAAAAATATCGTTGAAAACCAAGAACCCGCGTTGAAAACCAAAAATATCGTTGAAAACCAAGAACCCGCGTTGAAAACCAAAAAATTTCGTTGAAAACCAAAAGACTTGTTGAAAACCAAAAAAATTCGTAGAAAACCAAACTTGAAATTCGTTGAAAACCAAAAACATTCGTTGAAAACCAAACTTGAAATTCGTTGAAAACCAAAAACATTCGTTGAAAACCAAGGCTGCGTTCATATTGTATGACAGAGTATGGCAGGTGAAAGTTTTAAATGACGAAATTCTTTTGACTCTCCCCCCCCCCCTTGCTGTCCCCCCAAAACAGTTACCCCCCCCCCCCCCCCCTCAGGCAAGGCTTAAAATTATGAACATTATGAACGCATTCCAAGGGTCGTTGTCAAAACTCAAAATTGATTTGTTGAAAACCAAAAAAATTGTCAAAATCTAAATAACCAAGAATCCAATAAAAGACAAGGTTGAAAACTTCTTAAACAGTACGACAGATTCGTAAGATTTGTCGAAGCCACCGGTCCTACGACTGAAGTATGTACCCGCTAACTCGATAAAAATGCAGTAAAATCTACAGATGGTCGAAACAACAAAATGAACCAATAAAGGCAGATAACGAAAGCACGGTTTGTGAAATACCAAAACGACAGAGAATGACACTAAAAAGAACCGCCAAAAAAATCGCGAGGAAATCGGATAAAAATAACAAAAGATAATTCGGTCCGAAAAAAACAAAGGTGGAAGAAACTAAACCCAGTCCCTATCAGCCTTACACACTGCCCAGTCCCACACCGAAAACTGTAGCTTCGCAAAAGATAATATCTTAAAGTTATTACTAATAATTATAGTTATTCAAAGTTATTCAGCTTTCTGCTGTAAAATAAACTGCTGTACCGATACGTGCGATGCAACTCTACAACGGTGTCGAGTCAAAAAGTCGGTGAGTCCGAAAACTAAAATTCACCTCAGCCTATCCAGGATGCAAATACCTCGTGCAAATTCCACAGGAAACCCATAAGGTGGGAAAATGGCGAAACATGGAATCTTAAATTGACGGAAAGTAAATTTGAGAGGCTAAACATCAAGTAAACCGAGTGAAACTTTATCCGAATTAATTTTTTCAGTTATAAACACATTCTTTTTAATTTGGTCAAAAAAAACTATACTGAAAATACGACCAGTTTGATTCAAAATCGAGTTCAAATTAATTCGTGTTATGTCTTGTTGAAAATACTTAGGAAATTAGCCGAGTACAATCGAGTTTTAGACACCAAGGTTATGGAATAGTCGAATGACTAGAAAACAACTAATTGGCCAAAATTTTGATACAAATAACTTTCGAATACTTAAAAAACAGCCGCAAAGTTCTTTTAAAAAAGGTATAAAACTTCCTCATTAAGGAGGTATGTAAAAACTCACTCGTTCGTCGTTCATCGTTCAAGCTGCCATGATGTGCTCATAGTGAAGTCAAGGTAGATGTAGGACTTGAAAAATAGGTTTATCATGCACCTGGAAGGGAGGGAAAAATGTAAATCAATAAAACTACAAACCATATAAGGGATGGACCATTAAATAATTGATGGGGGGGGGGGGGGGGGGTTTGCAGGAATTTTAGTTGCATGATATTTATTTTTTTGTAATATTATTAATCATACAGAGGGCAAATTTACAGATTGATCAATCAAAATTTTAAAAATTGAGACCCTCGGAAATGCGTTTTCCAGTATGGGCCATTCGCAACAAATTTATAAAGTTTGTGCCATTACCCTTGAGCTGTGCTTGCTCGATTTTTTTTTCGCATAGAAGAGCGTGCGCGATATTTTTTTTGAGGTTTAAGAGCTTGCTCGATATTTTTTTGGGGATTTACGCAACCCCCCATCTACTATCTAATGTTCCGTCCCTAAATAAGCATAGTTGAACACTAAAATGTAGCGCAAAAACCCTTGAAAAGCTAAAATAGGTATGAAAAACTTACTTCTTTGACGTGGATAAAGTTTCCACGTGCAGCCATAGTCGAGGAAAGGTGGACGACCGTTGAACTTTGAATTCCTGGAAGACAGAAAAAATAAGTCAATAAATCTCGTTCGCAAACCAACATAGAGAAAAGAATATATCATTTTTATATCTACAAAAATTTATAAAACTCCTTTGGACTTGAACAGTTTAGTGACTGCAAAATGAATATGCTTTTTGGCGGGAAAATTCAAGGGTTATACTACAACACTCTGTACTTGAATTTGAACTGAAAATATTTCGCAGAAAACCTCTACATATCAAGGGAACGTTGAACACCTTTCCTTCCTGGCTAATGGTTTAAATAGTCGAAAAAGAAAACATTTTAGAAGAAATTACGAGGATTAATTCAGTCAGTTGTTCAGTACGACTCGTAACGTATTCAACTCAGAGTTACATTCTTCGTGCTAAAACTCCAGTTTACAAAGATTTTGGGTATCAGTTCGCTCAGAAATGCTTTAAAATATCGAAATACTTCAATTTTATATTTAGGTAGCCAAAATAAGCAGTTTTTGTTAAAGAAAACCGTATGAAATATAGCTAAATTCTAGTGAATACTCACCATGATGAAGTTGATCAGAAGCGAAGCAAAGCTGCACTGAGAACCCAGTCGATTGAGCAAGCATGTGCTATCCACCAAGCTTTTTATCCTATCAGGTAACGCGTTGAATTATCACGTGAATATCTAGAGCTATTGTTCAACAACCATGAAATACAAGCATCTTTTGTTCAAATTCTAAAAATGTTCAAATTCCGTACAATCTTTGATGCAGCTATTGTTCTTCAAGCGCACGAAGTCGAAAATAGTGATAGAGCAAAAAGGTCTAATATAATTGGACGTGAAAATAGCTCGCTGATTGGTTAGAACTGGAAAAGTCGTACAAGTTTTGGCGGGAACAATGAAAGGGGGCTGGAAAGGTTTGGGGTTTAGTTTCAAACTGGTGTGAATTTCTAAATAATGTTGTAAACTTCATCAATCTCAGAAATATGTCTAAGAAAGCCAAGTATCAAAAAGTTTTAAGAACCTGGAATATTTTTCATGAGATTTACGTGGTTATTCCGGTTATTTGCAGATCCAGGATATGAGACCACAGGCAGCCCAAGCTCTATAGTCTATCCCTATATTAGTTCAGTTTGCTCATTTATATTACATGTAAAGACTGCTTTGGAAAGTAAAAAAAAATTTAAAAAAATGATACAAGCAACAATAAAACGAAACGAAAAAACGAAAGAAAAAATAGTCTAAGATGAATAGGGACTTGACAAACATAGAGCTTGGGCTACCTGTGGTTCACAGCATAGTATCCCACTTTACTATCATCCGTTTTCATGGCTCCGGCCATTTTTCCATGAAGTCACATCATGACGTAGACTCAGTGTGTGACTTTGTAATGGCACGGCAAAAGGCATGGTCACAATACAGAATTGAACGATGATCGTTGAACCAATCACAGTGGACGAGGGCACTGCTTGCTTAACCAATCAAAATGCTCCGGTTCGAACTCGGCACCGTCACGGCACGGTACGTCTGCACTGTACTGTGACTATTCAGTCATACAAAAACTATTTGTTTAGTGTTCGGACGATCAACTGTAATCTTTTTTACGCAAATTTTGTCAATAGATTTTTAATGAATTTAATTCTAATAGCTTTCTAATAATATTATTTTTAAAATTTTTAAAATTCACATTTCCTTTAAAGATAAAATGGCAAAGGATTGTGGGACTACATATATTTGGGGATGAAGGCTGGCGGACCTGTTTGATTTAGGGTTCCCAAAATGTCCCACAATTCAATGCACGACGAGGTCGTTTTTTTTTACCCAGGAGGGGCGAATTGGTCAATAGCTTTACACAGACTGTCATTACAATCAATACCTCGGTTGAACAAATCCATTTGGGCCTCATGCTTTCCCGTTTATCTTTCTTGAGATTGCTAACACGGTGCATTATGGTACAGGTTGAGTACAAATAAGCATTGCCGCTTGTACCCAAACTAGACCAGAATGCATCATGTTCTTCAAATCAGGAAAAGATCTATTTCAGAACACGTGTCTGTCCTTTGATGATTATATTCTCTTATTGAGGGCGCGGAAATACGAGCAACAAAATCGTGCAACTTTGCAAGTTGCAAAGTGAATGTTACTCGTATTACGACTCCGTGCAACAACAAAATTTTGCTGCGAATTTAATTTGTTGTAGTTAGTAGAAGCTCATTCTACTCTCTGCAACAAAGAAAATTTGTTGTGCGTGGGGTGGTAATACGAGCAACATTCGCTTTGCAACTTGCAACGTAAGAATGTTGCGCGACAAGTTGCACGATTTTGTTGCTCGTATTACCACACCTTGAGTCTGTTCATTCATATTAAGATATCGACTAGTGAACAAAGAAATAATACTCAAGGGAATGACACGTGGATTAGGCCTACCAATTGTATACAGTTTGTCTTTCACAATTCTTCTTTTTTCTCATTTGGACGTAAGGCGTCCACATTAACCTTTGGTTCTTCAGGCTCGCCAAAATATGGAGGCCAGTGATCACCGTCTGCATTATCCCACCAGTTATCGGTCAGCGGTTTCTCACGTTCTCCCTCCACTTCGGACCAATCAGGAGGCATCTGTCTATCGTTCTCTTCTACTTCCCCAGGGGGTGGTAGGTCTGTTTCTTCTTGCTGTTGTTGCATCTCAATGACTTCGTTGAACAGCTTACGAATGATTTCCAAATTCTGTAAGAAAATAGAATTTGGAATTTGGGGGTTTGGCTATGAAGGGTTCTTTTTCTGATTGATGCATACCGCTGTGCTTGGTGATCACAGACTCGTTTATACAGCTTTAGCCTCGTTTATATGTCAGCTATTCAAAGATATCATTAAAAGCCCTTGGGATTCGAAAACATTGGTGTTGTTCAAACCTCACATTCTTTACATTTTTTGACTTTTATAAATAATTTGCTTTTAAACGTGGCTAATCGTGTACAACGAAGTCTGATTCAAGGATGACAGCACAGCCTGTATTTACTCAAATAAGAATGAACGATAAGGTGTAATATCCAGTTTACTTCCGGTCAGTCACGTGACGTATTACGTGACTAGCCCATGTAATTATGTCATTGTGTGCCAGCTGAGTTGAACAAACTCAAGGTCAACCAATCAGAATTGAGGATTCGACATCGTATTTTGATTAGCATTTCCCATTATTCTGCCAAGAGAATTTATGAAATACGAGTTCTTCCTTCTTTAAATTAATCGTAAACGCTAGTCGAACTCATGGCGGAATCTTATTTCAATCAACAAGAAAAGTCTACATTGTATACTCGGAAAATGCTAGAAAAATGCTAACCAAAAATAGTGATCCATAACTCCTTTCAGGGAAGGCGATCAACTCAGCTGGTAAAGTACCGATGTATAAGGTACCTAAGGTGCCTGTACTAGCTTGGAACAATGTATCACATTACGAGGTCCTCTATGTGGTAGGGGTGGGGCTATACTGTTGATTCTAATAACTGGAGCAAAAAAAAAAGTGGTTCTCTTACATCATGGCTTAGAATGTCCAGTTCTTCCTTGGTAACCACACCGTCTGTTGGATCTACGTCTAAGATAACGAAAACCTGAAAGAAAGGAAAATAAAATGAGTTATGAAAATACAAGAGGAGAGAAAATCTGTCCTTTGAGAAGCACGGGTGGCGTGTGCTTGCTAATGTGCCGCCTCTCATGGCTGTGGTCATACTCCACTACACGCCATGCGTCTCCTAACACTTCCCTTGTATTGTGGCAAATCCCGCGGGCTTTATAGCCACACACAGCATACGCGTGCGTTTTTTATTTTTCAAAACAGCATTAATTAATTCAGGAAGTGGTGGAAGCACAGTTGTTTGTGAGGATGACGCCAGGACCGTGCTCTATTCAATACTACAGCACGTACAAGTGTCAACCAATGAGAGCGCACTTAACGAGGTGACTATTTACTAATGCGCGCGCCACTAGTGTTTGAATTTGTTAACAAAAAAGATTTTTTTACACTTCTTCGTATAAAATAATTTGAAGCACGGCAAAGGCTTGAAATTCAAAACTGGACTCCAGGAATAGATAAACTAATGAGGAAAAGAAAACGCGCGCATGTGCTGTGTGCAGTTATAAAGCACGCGGGGTTCTCGAGTGTTCTACCAATACTCTATAACTTCACACAGCACAGCAAACAAGTCTTTTATTTCTTTTATAAAATACAAATTAGAGTAGCCATTATTTTTGACACAAATGACGAAACAGAAAGTGCGCGCATGTGCGGTGTGCTCTCATAATGCACGCGCTCCCAACCAATCAGAACGCGAGATATATAACAGGTGATGGTGCGCACTATTCCCTACTCGCTTTCTCAGCGTTACGACTCGGTACGTGCTTATTACTCGTAAATTCCAACCTTTTTCATGAAATCTCTTATCTTGCCGTCTACTTGTGAACCAGATTCCACAAGATCGCCTGCCTGTTTCAGGAGAAAAATGGGTAACAGCTTACATAACCAAACAATGAAGCCACAAGGTTAGACGAATAACTCGAAAAAACATTTGAGAATATTATTTCAAAGTTTTAATAGACCTCTTTAGCTTGGGTGTAATGTTTTGTCCATTTCAAACCATGTGTCATTTCCCTTGAGTATTATCTCTTTGTTTGGACACAAATGGAACAAAGAATCCTATTCTCAAGGGAATGACACGTGGTCTGAAATGGGGGAAACAACGGCCAAGCTAAAGAGGTCTATTTAGGAAAGATTGCCTGCATTAACGCTCTTTACCACTTTTTCGAAACATTTTCATAATGTTGCAGGCATGCGCAAACGCGGAAACGTTTGCGGACAAAAGAATCTCTAATTCTCGTTCAATGCGCGCTCTCTTTTTGGGCGGAATCCTTTCCCACTTCTAGACATACTTTTATTGTCTTCGCTTTTGCAGCCGGTCATGACTGGATAGCCAAACCCTCATTCCCCAAAGTAGGTATGTTAACGAAATAATATTCTGTTTTAGCCTACAGGATGTTTGTACCTCTACAATCACGTCCACTAAATCTTCAAGTGTCATGGGTCCCTTGGTTCTGATTCTGTGGTTCAATCTGCCTCTGTCAAGAAATAACACCATCGAGTTACGTTATGACCTAAGGTTACGAATATGTACTAGAACAAGGTTCCTTTTCTACTCAAACTTTGATTATCGTAGGTGTAAACACTAGCGTAGGGAGGGGGGGGGGGGACGTGCCCCCTCCCAAATTTTTTGGTAAATAGGTAATTGTCTGTTTTTTCCCCCTTTTTTATTATTTTGGCCTCTTTTTATTTGTACTTGGCGCCCCCACTTTTTGTAGAGAAAGTTTTATTCCCTATTTCGTCGTAAATATCGCGGTTTTTTTTGTTTTTTATTTTGCTTCGGCGATTTTTGGCGGAGTTGCCCCTGGGTGTAAACAATATAAAACGTTACCCACAATACACTATACGATTGCACATGAGAAGACACATGAATATGGATGCAACTCAAACAAAGAATCTTATTCAATAAATGAGAATGACACGTGGTCTGAACTGGGAAATGTTACGCCCAAGCTGCATGGGTCATCCTTGGGACCAATCACAGGCAGTATCGCGATTCTCCCATAAGTTTGATCGGGAGAGAGCCGCCAATATAAATCCGTATTGTCGGCTCAGAATCGCAATAAGTTATAAGAATGCAATTGCTCAGCCAATCAAAATGGAGGGCGGCACGGTCATACAAAATTTATCTTGAGTGCGAATTCGATTGGTTTTCACTTACCTGATCATTTTATGCTGAGCATCGTAGACCTTGTCGAACCCAACAAAACCCACATCACTTAGAGTCAGGTTAGCATCAGGATCACAGTGATCAAAGTCTACTTCCACCTTGTCTTTCCACCATATGTTGACCGCTATGTTGTATTCGAATGATGTCACCTGATGCACCCTACGTGTCAAAATGACGTCACATTATATAACCATCATGACGTCATCTGATTTTTTTGGTCACAATGTAAACTAACACATTGCATTAATTGAGTTTTATTATTATTTAATGTATCTTAAAATGACGTCATTTCATGTACTTTAAGAATCAAAAAAATGACATCACCAGTAAATATGCAAAATGACGTCATTTAAATCTACCTTACGTATAAAAGTGACATCACCTGACATATTGGCGAAAAAGACATATTTTTTACCCAGGATGTAAAATGACGTCATCTATATCTACCCTACATACGATAATGACGTCATCCGATGACCTCTACGTATGAAATAAGATATCCCCTTATCTATCAAACATACAATATTGACGTCATCCTAATGTACCAACATAGTATAATGACGTCAACCAATGACCTCTACATATGAAATGAGACATCGCCTTATCTATCAAACATACAATATTGACGTCATCCTAATGTACCAACATAGTATAATGACGTCAACCAATGACCTCAACATATGAAATGAGACATCACCTTATCTATCAAACATACAATATTGACGCCATCTTAATGTACTGACATAGTATAATGACGTCATCCGATGAATTCTACGTATGGAAAAAGACACCATTTTTACTACCGAGTATGTAAAATGACGTCATGTGAATGTACCCCACAAAATGTAGTAACCCAATGCACATTGAGCACTGTCATTTGGGGTGCTAAATATGCTGATTTGGAAGGGGGGGTCAACCCCACCCCATCCTGCACCCCTAGGGAACTTAGTCTATAGGAAGTTAACTTACCAAAGAAAAGGAATATAGAGACAGTCACCAGGAAAGACTGTCACCTCATAATGTTCCATGTGGTATAGACCTGGGTACTGATTGAGGTCAATCCTAACAAAAATGAACAGTGAGTTTACTTCCAAAAATAGTCATACCTCATCCGAAGAGGGAGATTGGAGAGCATTTTATAATGGTGCTTCATTTCTTACAGGGGCACATCCAGGATTTTCCAGGGGGAAATTGGAAATTGGGGCCAAATTGGGGCCAGATTGGAAAAAAGACAAAGTCGTTATATATATAATAACCCTAATAAAGATTAGAAAGGAAATAAGTTAAAGTTATAGTGCTAAGAGAAACGAGGTTATTCCGGGCGGAAAACCCTTGAATAAAGATTAATTGATTGATTGATGCACGAAACTGAAAAGTTGCCAATTTGTTTGCCCCCTCTGAACCCAAACACCGAACCCAAAAAGAGACTACTCAGGTGGATTGTGGAGAATATTACTTGTAAACAGAGAAATAATACTCAAGGGAATGACATGTTCATGTATGTACTCTCGTGAGAAAATGATGGGTTGCAAAAAGATTGAACTTTTCTGTCATAGTGAACACGGTGCCTTGTGGTCTAGCTTGGCCACAAACTATTCATATTCATCATGCCTTATATGGTATTGTTTGTACCCAAGCGAGACCACAATGCATCCTGTTCATTGAGCTCAGAAAAGGTCTATGGGTCTATTCCTGCTTACCTGTCAATATCTACAGTTGAGTATCCCAGATCTGTTACATTAAGCTAAATGAAAAAAAAGCATGAAAGGAAAGAGATAAATAACTTTACTCTCATCCTCAGGGAATGTGAGGGATGTCAATCAATCCACAGAGCCTAATTTAAATAAAAGTAAAAGGTAAAAATAAAATTGGGGAAAAAATCGCGTTTTTTCAGGAGTTTGAGGTTTAAAAAAAGGTGAAACCGTGGTTTAAAGTGTGTGTTGTGTTGTTCAAGAAGGCGGCTTGACTTACCTCCCTTGTTAAACTATACTGACACAAATCCACACATATAGGATACCATAGGGGAATTATATAGGAAAACAAAGGCGCGCGCAAAAAAAAATTCTATTTTCTATTTTCACCTTTTACTTTTACCTAAATTGGGCTCCCTGTAGTTCTACTTGAGTGTGTTTCTGCTGGGTTGGCTAATCTGGAGGGTCTGGGGAATGCCCACACCACCTGAAAGTTTTGAGATTGAGGCTCTCTGAAATGTGATTTCCATTGTTTTGAGGGGCAACTGCAACATATATATTGCATTAAACTCATATCAAAGCATTAGGCAACTCGTAACAGAAAATATTTTTGGCTAAAAATGTGGCCTCCCCCCCCCCCCCCCAAGTCCCCCTCCTCCTGCCTCCACGGTCCCTTAGCAAATTTTAGATCAATGGAAACCAAAATAATTCCTAGAAGTCTAGCAGAAACATGAAAAAATTAAGCTACATGCAAATATGGATATATTTACCAGATCCATGTACTTCTTATCTACAAGAAAAAACCTCTTGCTTCCCCTGAACAAACAGTTTAAATTCTCTGCATAGTCATTGTGCAATACAGACTTGGTACCACCATTACTCATCCACATCATCTTTAACAAAGAATAATATATGGTATAAGCATCTCTGGGGGAGGTATGGATATTTTTTGGAACTACACAATATACCCTCCTCAGACCCTGATCCCCACCCCTTGGAAATTCCAATCTCCCTCTGTGCGGGAGGTATGGATAAACTACACAATATACCCTTCTCTGACCCTCCCCACCCCTTGGAAATTCCAATCCCCCTCTGTGGAGGAGGTATGGATAAACTACATAATATACCCTTCTCTGATCCTCCCCACCCCTTGGAAATTCCAATCTCCCTCTGTGGGGGAGGTATGGATAAACTACATAATATACCCTTCTCAGACCCTGATCTCCACCCCTTGGAAATTCCAAACTCCCTCTGTGCGGGAGGTAGGGATAAACTACACAATATACCCTTCTCTGACCCTCCCCACCCCTTGGAAATTCCAATCCCCCTCTGTGGGGGAGGTATGGATAAACTACATAATATACCTTTCTCAGACCCTGATCCCCACCCCTTGGAAATTCCAATCTCCCTCTGTGCGGGAGGTATGGATAAACTACACAATATACCCTTCTCTGACCCTCCCCACCCCTTGGAAATTCCAATCCCCCTCTGTGGAGGAGGTATGGATAAACTACATAATATACCCTTCTCTGATCCTCCCCACCCCTTGGAAATTCCAATCTCCCTCTGTGGGGGAGGTATGGATAAACTACATAATATACCCTTCTCAGACCCTGATCCCCACCCCTTGGAAATTCCAATCTCCCTCTGTGCGGGAGGTAGGGATAAACTACACAATATACCCTTCTCTGACCCTCCCCATCCCTTGGAAATTCCAATCCCCCTCTGTGGGGGAGGTATGGATAAACTACACAATATACCCTTCTCTGACCCTCCCCATCCCTTGGAAATTCCAATCTCCCTCTGTGGGGGAGGTATGGATAAACTACATAATATACCCTTCTCAGACCCTGATCCCCACCCCTTGGAAATTCTAATCCCCATCTGTAGGGGAGGTTTTCTGTGGACAACACAATATACCCTCCTCAGACCCTCCTGAGGTAATGGATACTCACATTATGCAGCATATTCCCATCGGTGAGGTTTTTGCAAGCCAGACAAAAAGGAACTTGAACATCCTTCCTTTAAATTGAAAGAAGAAAAACAGGAACTGTCTTAATTTTCTGAGCACTTAAAAAATCAATTTTCAAGGAAGTGAAAAATATGTTTTTATGGACTTTCTAGTGAAAATTCGTTTTTTTACTAAATAAATGTAAAAAATAATCTCTGTAAAAATAACTCTTCAAAATAGTTCAATAAATTTTGAAACAATGACGATGTTTGTTAAATAGAGATTATCACATGTTAAGAGCCTGATATCATTTTTATTCACGAGTTTCTCGTCATATCGCGAACAAGCCATATGACACAGAAAACGAGTGAATAAAAATGATATCAGTTCTTAACATGTAATAAGTTGTTTATTACACATTAAGGGTCAATTATATATTATTATATATCATTATATATCGTGAGATTTTATTGTACAGTTTGCCGTGAAGTGATATCGTATCACTTCACTGATATGGTTTTTATTCACAGCTTTATCAGTTCACGAATATCGACCCTAAATGTGTTATAAAAACTTTAATTTTGTGTCAGGTTCAAGATATGGGAGGGTTGGTTGATTGTTAATACTTGTTAAATTGTAAAAGTCTGGAACTGCAGCTGGCCAATAATTAATATGCACAAATTCAAAAACATCCACAAAATTCAACATTTTTAACAGCAAAAAATATCAAAAGTTCTAGTGCTAAAAGAAACATACGATATTCGTAAATTTTAGTAAATTCAAGTCAATTGTATTGGCGGTGGGGGGAGGACAGGGGGAATTTTGTAACAGGAAGTTAAACTTTAAATCATTGAAGTGAGAAAAAAATAAATCTTTTTGATAAAAAATTTATCAAATAATCTCTTATTTAAGATATACGAAAATATATTCTTTTGAATTTAGAGGTCGAAATGATTAGATATTATATCAGTAGATATAAACACTAGCGACCCTCGAAGAGGATATAGGGGGAGTGCATGTACAATATTGTACATCATTTCTAAGTTCTTAAATTATATATTTTAGAGAATCTAGCTCTAAAGTTTAGCATAACAAGCGATTCTAAGACTTGTTCTCATGAGTTTTTTTACCTTAGAAAATCGGGCACACTGTTGACCAAGTATATGTCTTTATTTCTATAGTGTTTCAAGTAAGTACTGAAGGGGACGTCGTTGGCTGGCTGGCTTCGATTTTCTTTCTTCTTTGTCTCGACTGTCACGGTATATTCTCGACTTTCTGGATACGACAGAAAGTATTCATCGTTCCATAACTTGTACGCTGGAGAAAGCTTAGCTGCGCCTCTGAATAAGACCGGTTTTGATGGAGACACGAAGTCCTGGAAGAACTGTTTTGGAGTTGGAAATCCTCCTAAGACTTCGACTTCGTGACGTTCACCGTACGAAAATATTGGATCTAAGTGGCCTTCCTTTTCTTTCTGGTCCACTTCACTGCATTCTAATAAACTTAGATATGTAAGAATCAAAGTTTTAAGGTATAGAAAGCAAACTAGTTTCTTCGAGAGCGAACGAGCCAACATTGTTATTGTAGACCAAAGTGTCAAAAGTGGAGAGATATAATGCACTCAGTTGTATATACTGTAAGTGATAAATGAAAAACAGATGGACTTAATGATAAGTGAGGGCGGGTTTTTTTAGAGTCGATGAAACAATTACCTGTGGAAAAAAAAAAACCCATCAAGCAACGGAGATTAATTACTGGGTTGCTATGGTAGCAAACCAGTCTTAAAATGAGATCCGTTTTTCGGGCGTCAGGTAGACCATAATTTCACACGTCATGATTGGTCGAGAACTTGTAAACAATGTCAAATGTCCAATGAAGTTGCCACACGACATCGAGGACGATGTACACCTTTTGCTGTTCATTAGCAGAAAATGTACATTCATTTGCGCCAATAGTTGTATCAATTAACGCTTATGTACTTTCATCAACGCCACAAGTAACATCATTAGCGCGCATCAACTTTCAATAACAATATTTGAATATGCGTGGACATTCATGGGTATCAAACGGACAATCAATAGCGCATTCGTACATTCATTTGCGTGGAATGTATTTTCTTGTGCGCGCAATTAAAATTCAATAGCACGAATCGACAAACAGTAGCGTTTATTGACCCATTCAACCAAAAGTGAACATTCATTAGTGCTATTAGCATAGCTATTGACAATCTATAACGTGTTTGGACAATCATGAGCATCAATGTAACATAATTTAGTGTGGATTGACAAACATTTGCATGATTCAAATAATCAATAAGAGAAAAGAATCGATCATTAGCGTTAGTCTTTTTTATTCCTTTAAAGAGGTGTCTCAAAAAATATTCAATAACGATAATTAAAGTTATCCTTGAATTTGTTCTCTGTTAATACAACGTGGTAAATATGTCTGCATGAAACGAAACCATTGACCACATTTAGCTACAGTGATCGTTCCAATGTTACGTTGCAATGCTTGCAAAAGCAGCTGTGTACGGTAATGGCCTAGAGCAATTCCTTGGTTTGGTGGCATTCTGTAAAAAAAAATTCTGTTTCTGGAGCGAGTGAGTGAGTTGAACTTTTTCTTTTATATCCTCTCGAGTATTGTTTTTTTTCTTTTTTCGCACAAAGAATTGCATGAATCACATAAATTGTCTCTTGTTCTGTGTTCAGTTTTCTGTCAATTAAATATTTTTTGAGACACCTCTTTACAGGAATAAAAAAGACTAACGCAGGCAACCCAGTGAACGCTCCAAGAGCGTCTAGTTTTAATTCTAAATTTGGGCCTCATATAATTCTGTTGATGTAGTCTTTCAGTTTGTTTATATTAATTTTGACATTTGGAAGACAGAAACATCTGCAGTCTGCATTACATGATTTCTGGAAATAAGAATATTAGCAGGTGCATCAATGAATTTTGACTTTCAAGTTAATAAAAATGTGAATAAATTTGTATGGAAATAATTTAAGGAAGTGAGGGGGCAAAAGACAAAAATAATGAATGAAAGAAAATTGGAAGAAAATTGAAATTGAGAGAAAGAGAAAGTGGAGGAAGAAATAATTTAAGCTTGAAAAATTAGGAAAATAATCTTAAACTTTGAAGCATTAGAATTTTAGATTTAGAAAGAAAGAAAGAAGGAAAGAAAAAAGAAAAGAAAGAGAGAAAGAAAAGAAAAGGAGGGAAGAAAGAAAGAAAGAAGGAAAGAAGGAAGGAAGGAAGGAAAGAAAGAAAGAAAGAAAGAAAGGAAGAAAGAAAGAAAGAAAGAAAGAAAGAAAGAAAGAAAGAAAGAAAGAAGGAAGAATGAAAGGAAAAAGACAAATTTATGATGTACATTTGTAACTTGAATCAACATTTTAATATTTTATTCTTATTATTTGTTTATAAAATGCCATTACACCTTGTGATAATCAAATATATAACTTTCAACCAATTATAATTATGTTGTGTATTTCCTTTCTGCAATTTTCAAACGTTTGCCAAATTTTATACCTTCCAAAAATATTACCTCTTCCCCAATCCCTTCAGTTCTGCTTCCCTAAGGCGACTGATCTCAAGACCTCATTTCCTATGAATCCCTTCTATTTCCAATCTTTTGATGTAAATATTTTCATTGAAAATTTAGTACTTTTTACAATAGACCCCTTGCAGCATGTCAGAATGCATCTCAATTTGGAGGACAAAACAATAGGTTACAATTACAGGATATTGAAATTCCTTTGTTTTGTCCTTCAAATTGAGCTGCTTTGACATTGTGTACAAGGGGTTTATAGAAATAATGGAAGTTCCCTGGAACTCTTAATAATCTTTAACATAAGTGTTATTTTGACCAAATATGATAATTATATCTACGTAAGGTGTGAGTAAGAATTGTTGAACATTTTCAAAGTAGGATTTCCTCTTTTTATCAAAATATTTTCTAATTTTCGAGGAATTCTACTTTTGTCTATACTTAATTTAATGATAAGTTTTGAAAAAGATTGCAGAGCAAAAAGAGTGAAGACAAAACAAAAATTGAGATAAAAACTGCTTTCATTGCTAAGCCCTGATCGAGATAACAATTGCGACATGGAAATCAGGCAATACACTGCTGTCAATCAGGGTATGTAAAGGTGCTGGCAATCTGATTTACAGTAGTCTATTGCCTGATTTCCCTGTCGCTACTGTTGTCAATATTTTCAGCCATCCTTTACCAAACTACTGAAAAAATTATGAAATCTATTTTAGATTTCTTGTTATTCATTTATCTTAAGAATTTAACATTGCTATGTTTAATTCTACTACGGCTATGAATTTCACCAAAGTGAGGCACATGCTAAAAAAAAGTCTGAGTATATGTGCCAGACTCTGCTGACAAACATCAACGTTTTAGTCTGCATTCCTTTCTCCACAGGTCAGTATCCTTTTGATAATTTTCTTCTCTACAACTCCTCAAAAGGATACCGACCCGTGGAGAAAGAAATGCAGACTAAAACGTTGATGTTTGTCAGTGGAGTTGAACACATTTGCCTCACAAATATGCAGATGATTTTTGTAGCATGTGCCACACTTTGGTGAAATCTGTACTATTACATATTAATTTATATAGGAATGCCTGTAATGTTTTTGCTGTGGTACATCTTAACAACAACCATTTTCATAATTATGCAACCAACTCGACCCAAGATGTCTGGGTTTTCGTCAGCTGTCCATCAGAAATTTACTAGTTCAGACTGTCGAAATTTTGATTGATAGAAGCCAAATACCCAGATGACTTGGATTATAGCTAGTTGTCTGTGTGCCATAATTATAAATAGGGGGTAATATGTCATTTTGCTCTGTCAACCTGGTTTCAAAACTATTTTGGCTCAGCCATTTAATACCACTGTCAGTGTTCATATTTATGTGCTGACTAAGACAAGAGTCAATACAGATAAACTACTAGTAGACTACAAGTGCTGACCAAGGCAAGACAAGAGTCACTACAGATAAACTACTAGTAGATTACAAGTGCTGAAAATCAAATTAATCATTCCCTTGTACCTTCACACTCGATTAATGATTTATTTGATTGACAGTTAGTCTATTTATTATTTACCTAGATAAGTACATATACTACCACTAGCATATCAGGGCTTAAAATAACAGCTGATCTACCAATAAGTTGGTCATATCCCATTTCTGATTTAACGTTACTGGTCAAAATGACAGTCAAGGCAAAGATTTGACGGACAAGTTCCAATTCTTGGCAGACATTGACCATTGACTGGCTGTTATTTCAAGGTCTGCCTTGTTACTGTTTACTGTGTATTATAGTGTCATTTACTACAACTACCAGAATCCTTTGCAGACTTTCTTTTGTTCAGTCCATTAGCACTAACTGTCTTACTATTCTCATAAGAAAATACAAATTTTGATAAGAAAAAAATTTGCGAAGAATTCTGGTAGTGGAAGTAAAATGACGATGTAGGGGGAAAAACTTGACTCAGTGCTCTAAAGATTTTATATTTTAAACACCAAAATTATGTTGGTGAGAACAGTGCCCCTCCCTCCTCATCCTGAGAATAATCTGGCGGTACATGTACTGATGACATCAGACTCCCAATATTCATTCCTCGATTTGAATGTGAAGGTGTTGATCCCGGAGACAGTGACAACTGGGAACTAGAGCGTGATGAGTGTAATGATAGATTTCGATCAAATTGGTTCACACTGTGGTTCCTAGGGGAGGTAGGTGAGGTGGTGCTTGATGATATCATTGCCGTGGACATCTGTGTAGCTGGCTTTGTTTCCCCAGGGGGGTGGGAAGGAAGATAGGGTAGTGTCGCTTCAAGTGTGATAGAGGAGTTTAGTTGTCTACTTCTGAAATATTAAAGACAGAAATGAAACTCTAGATGCTGACATTCTCAAACTTGTCAAACTCAACAGACTAGCTTCACACTTCTACATATCATTATAATAATATCCTCATTGAGTCAGTTTCTTTTGTTCACTGGCAGTCTTTATCCTTCATATTCACCCAACGGCAGCTGACCAGGTTGATATCTAGTTATCTACCTCACGAGGGGGTTAATATCTAGTTATCAACCCGTGCATAAGAAACTTCCCCAATGATGATATAAGGCAGTTATATACCTTATACCTTGGTGGATATAAGATATATCAACCCTCCGCTTTGCCTCACGTTGATATATCTCATATCCACCTCGTTAATGGTATATAAACTTTACTTATATACACCTACTGTATAATTTTCAATTAACATTGATAACAAGAAATCTGAAATGGTTGATTTGAGAATGATAGGAATTGTGGGAGATTGAATGTTGCAAATCACACTTGAAATACAAATAGTTGCAATCACACTTGAATGGTGTTAAATTGCTAATTTGTGGGAGACTGAAAGGCTTTGGGATATTAATTTGTTCTTCACTCTGGCACTAATTCAAGAAAAATTCCACAATTCCTATTGGTCTCAAATTGACCATTTCAGATTTCCTGTTATCAACGTTGTCGGAAAACACAAAGTTATCAAGGCACGTGTCACGTGGAATGTTGTGGAAATGCCATGATTGACGTCCACAAAAACCAACTTTATCGCGACAGCAAATTGTATGATTTCGCGCGTGTGATTGGAAAGCGCTGTAATTGAAATAGGTGTATACCATGGATTTTATGGTATTTGAATGATTACGTAAAAGAAATAGACATTAAAATATTTGTCACCCTGCAACACTTACCTAGTAGAGTCTCCAGTAGAGTTGGTCATGTACACATCTCCATTAGCCAATTCTGTAGCAGGGTCGTCTACTTTACCAAGCATGCTATATCTATGGTAATAAATGAAATGAAAAATATAAGGAAAGGAAACAATCTCTGCAAAAATCAAGTTACTTCTAATTTCCAATTCATAATAATAATAAAATAATTTGTATAGCGCCTAATTCCGTTTAGCCCAAAGGCGCTGTTTACAGAAAAAATATGAATAAGACTAAAAAATATGTACTACGTTTTTAAAAAAGAAAAGTTTTGAGTTTTTTCTTGAAAAGTTCTAAACTGTTCTGAATTCTTAAATCAAGAGGAAGTTCGTTCCACAGTTCAATCAAGGAATGAGGGCCACAGGTTTGTTAGCCTTTGATTATTAAGTTCTACCCTCATAAAAGAAGAACAATTTATTTTTATTTAAAAATGCTAAAATTGCAGCCAGGACCCATAAATTTTTCTAAGATTAAATAGTATTTGACTCTGGCTTAATAACTTTTTTACAGCTAATTTATGTCACAAGTGACCAGTAAATCTGAAAATTCAAATGTAGATTTTAAGTTTTCATATTAACATTTCAAATCTCCGATCAACGGCTCTGATATTCCAAAAAAAATAAAAAATCAGTTAAAAATTAAGTTTTGGACCAGCTATCATGAATGATTGTGAAATAATTACCAAAAGAATTCACTTTCCAACCACATCCTTAAGTATCAGCTTCAAAAAAATTCTTTTTTAAATATAAATATTATGAGTTGCCAGAGTTTTGATCATAGTTGGCGCCGAGATTTGGAATTTCAAAACGAAGCCGCTGAAACTCCAATCAAAACATTCGGGTTACTGGTCATGCGTGAAGCAAATTAGCTGTAAAACTTTTAATAAATTAAGTAATTTCTTATTCATTAACCAACCTCTTTGCATCATCATCTTCCCAATCATCCTCATCTTCATCACTGGAATCATCTGGTGCTACATAAAGTACTTCCAAGGTTATATCACCATGTACACTAGACAAGATTTTTACCGCCTCATTATGCTTGGCTTCTTGAAGGTCGATTCCATTGACGGCAAGGACGGCATCTCCTACATATAACCCACCAGACCGTGATGCAGGCATTGCATCATGGATTTCAGATATAAGAATGGGAACACCATGCTCTTTACCTCCCTGGAATAAGGAGAACAAGTTGAATATTACGAGGAGTGGTATTGAATGATTAGATATGATGATGGTGATGAGGAGAACAAGTTGAATATTACAAGGAGTGGTATTGAATGATTAGATATGATGATGGTGATGGTTAAATTGATGAAGATGATGGTGAAGATGATGGTGAAAATGATAGTGAAGATGATGGTGATGATGATGGTGATGGTGATGATGATGATGATGATGATGATGATGATGATGATGATGATGATGATGATGATGATGATGTGTGGTAGGTTGTGATAATGATGATTGTGGGTGGTGATGAAGATGATGTTGATAGTGATGGTGATGATGGTGATGATGGTGGGTGGTGATGATGGTGATGATGGTGATGATGATGGTGATAATGATGATTGTGGGTGGTGATGCTGATGATTGTGGGTGGTGATGAAGATGATGTTGATAGTGATGGTGATATTGGTGGGTGATGATGATGGTGATGATGTTGATAGTGATGGTGATGATGGTGGGTGGTGATGATGATGATGTTGATAATGAACAAGATGAATATCATGGTAAAAACATTGAGCTAAAATGATGATAATGACAACAACAAACTTCATGTAACTGAATTACTATTTCCAGTACTTTTTCAATCATTTCAGGACAGGAATGTGACTGCACTGGCTCCTGTGACCCTTCACCTAGAACCAACACTGATTACAGTATATTGAAAAGTACCTACCGTTATAGATACACCAAGGCCTTCATTTTTATCCTTATGTATGACCACTGTCCTTGGCTCGCCAATACCCCTTCTTTTTCTATTTAAAGAGTCGGCGTCGGCATCCTCATCCTCGCTTGGATCGGGTAGAGGTGGCTTGGGTGGCTTATTATGTGGGTCCTTACGACCTCGACATGCTCGTATTACTGTTTTATGTCGGTGTAAATGAATTTCAGCTTCTATTTGATTCCAAAGTTTGTCGTGCGCACTTCCTCTCATATCTCTACCAAGAAGTTGAATCTGTTGTATTCTATAATAAGGAGAAGAACCATGAGTAAAAAATATTTCAATTTATCAAACCCTGAAACAACCTCTGGCCTGATCAAAGTCAGGGCATGGCTAACTCACAGATTGAACCCTGAAACAACCTCTGGGCTGATCAAAGTCAGGGCATGGCTAACTCACAGATTGAACCCTGAAACAACCCCTGGGCTGATCTAAGTCAGGGCATGGCTAACTCACAGATCGAACCCTGAAACAACCCCTGGACTGATCTAAGTCAGGACATGGCTAACTCACAGATCGAACCCTGAAACATGTTGACTAGTCATATTTGAAAAAAAATTAAATGCTGGGCATCTTGACTGGCCTTTATTTTGAGCCCTGCACATATGTGAGATGAGTTTGTTTGATGTGTTGTTCTCTCTGTTGCAATGAGGATTTTTCTCTGGATTCACAAGTTTTCCTCCCTTTATAAAAATCAGCATCATTATGTTGTCAATAGTGAATGTAGTCTGTGGTAATGCTTAAGGAGCGAATGTCACAGGAGACCCCCTTACTGACAGTGATAGTCGTAAAATTAAATTTTTTTCCAGGTCTATTTGAAGCATTTTGTTGTTTAAACTTACCTCCCAGCCAGCTCTTTATCTAAGTATTTAGCAGCAAGCCTTGCTCCATACACTTCTCCTTGCAGTGAGAATATGTGTTTTCTAAGATTATTATTTTCTTTCTCAAGGTTTTTCGCTTCACTTTCTAGCTTGGCTTCTTTTATAGCATCTTTCTTGTACCTGGTAATTTCACTTTCCTTTGGAGAAAAAAAAATTATTATCACATCAAAATCAACTAAATAAATATTATTTATTCATATCAGAACTTTTTTTTCTTTTTTCTGCAACATTAACAACTTTTTTCCCCAAGCCCCTGCACAAGCTAGTGTTTTCTGAATAACTTTTCTATCATTTACAACTTCTTAGAGCTTTGCCTTGCTATTTACATACATTGTGTGGTAACATTTTCTGCCAAATCTACAAGAACTCACTAAGTATTAAGTCATGGAGCGAACCATTTAGTCATAAGTCATATTAATTATAATTCCACGTCCAGTAATACAGTGGTTTATCCCACACCATAGAAAATACAGCCATCAGAAAGCAGGAAAGCAATAATATTCTTCGGTATTTTACTCTTTCTTCTTATCATGTACTACACATTGAATCTCACATTTATATTTTCTATGGTGTGTGATAAAATGGTTATACAATGGTTTCTCGTGGCATATAATGAATATCCCACTCGTCACTTGTATTTTCTTTGTATACACACTCGTAAAGGCTTGTGTGTATACTAGAAAGTACAAGTGACTCGTGGGATATTCCACGGTATGCCACTCGAAACCTTTTAAATAACTTACTAGTATATATATTAGGGATAAAAATTTAATGGCTTTTCATCTTTACAGACCAAATGCAATAATGGCTGCCATTGACTTTCAGAAATAAAAACTAATTTTTAAAAATAAGCAACACCATCAGAAAGAGCAAGCAGAAATATGGTTTTGTTTTAAAGGGGCACTTGGACGAAAACGCTTAAATTTTTGAAAGTCCGAATAATTCAAGTATTTGAGGATAATATGACTCAATTATAATTATGAAAACCATATTGGCAAACATTTTCGCTTGGGAGCCACTTGCAGTTGAGAAATGTTGGTTTAAAAACTAAAAGAACAATAGGGTTGAGTAAATGATTGATCATTTTTATCCGCCACTTTTGGCTGTGAAGAAAATATGTTGCTTGGCTACTATTTAGGCCATATAGATAATTTTAACCAAGTTTCAAGTCATTTCCAATTTTCATCCATTTTCAACCAAGTGCCCCTTTAATGTTTCATTGCTATAAATAGAATTTTAGTGAAGTTTTTTGGAATCAAAGTATTTTTAATATATACCAACACGATAATCTCAAAAATATCAGTCTTTGTTTATATACCAACTGTCAAAGTCCATTTTTCTCTTACTCTGATTGGGCAAGAGGGTATCACGTGAACATGAACTTTGATGTTTCTCTGGCAAAGGCTCTCAGCAGGCAATAATATGTTATTTCCCGGGAAATAACAAAACCGGAAGTGATTTCACCAGAAACATAAGAGTTTTTCTAAGTTTTTAAAGTCACATAATTAAAAAATTGAATAATTTTGTTGTGTTCTTTGACAGTTGGTATATAACAAAACACTATTTGACAGGAACCTCGGGAAAGCAGTGTGTTTTGTGGTCCCTTGACAGCAATGTTCCCCTTGGTTTTGCCTCGGCAAACATTGTCGTCTTGGGACCACAAAACACACAGCTTCCCTCGGTCCCAGTCAATAAGTGTTAAGTATTATCTTCAAAATAGTGAAATATTTTACATCTGTTTTGAAAAATAATTAATTCTTATTTGTTATTTTTATATGACAACATTCTTGCAATTAGGTGTATCTACTGAAAACAATTGTATATTATACATGTATTATAATAATGGATACTTACTAATTTGTTTTTAATTGCTTCAGAATCAGCATGAGTTCCTGCCGACGCATGTAGCTGAAGTTGAACTGCATGTAACTGTAGTAATAAATTATTAACCTCCTTCTCCATCACTTTTCGTGTCGCCTGTTCCTCTACGATGTCATGTCGAAGTGCAACCAATTCAGCCTGATTATGGAAAAAAAGGAGTAAAGATGATACAGTCAATAGGTAATGTGCATCAAAGATCGCAAAGCACTTTGGGAAAGTGAGTTCTTTAAAAAAGGAACAACCTGAAAAAAATACTCTGTTATTTTTGTCTGCTGAAATCTTTTTATTTCCGTAGTAAATGTCGAAGGAAAAATTGTCAGATGAATTTTTAGAGCAGTCAAAAAAGTGTAAGAACTCACTTTTCCACCATGCTTTGTGCTATAATTCCGAGCTCATGCACATTGGTGATTAAAAAAAGGTTGTCGTCGATCAGGACTCAAAAATATTTTGTGTTGTCCGCAGAAAATATCCATACCTCCCCCACAGAGGGGGATTGGGATTTTCAAGTGATGAGGAGGGTCTGAGGAAGGTATATTGGATAGTTCAAGAAAATATTTATAACTCTCCCACAGCGCGGGATTGGAATTTCCAAGGGGTGGGGAGGATCTGAGGTCTATAGTGCAAGGAGTGGACATATAAACATGGCTTCCCCATGTATGTTATTTTATAGTTTTACTCATAAAACTAACACAACAGTGAGATAATCAAACGTCTGGTTAATAATATCAATTTTTAAACTTGATAAGCTTCTATTCTATATGAGCTTATTCATAATTAGATTTAGTTCTTGCTTCAATTTGTAAGTTTATATTAATGGATGAGTGTGATTTCCCGCTTCGACAGCAACACAACTGGTGCTTTACTTAAAAAAACAAAATATTTTAAATCATAGCGAGTGTTTGAAATGATTTTCAAAAATATTTTCATTCAAAAATAAATCCACTTGTGACAGACGACATTTGTTGAATTGTCTTTTTGACCAAATCACAATAATAAGAATTCATAAATTCACGTCTCAACTACAATAAAGAGGGTAAAAAATACAAAACAATTGCCTTATAAGTTTAGAAACTTTGAAAATTCGAGTGAAATACTAAGATTTTACCTCCAATTTAGCATTTCCTTGAAAGATGGTCTGAGCTTTGTGAACAAGTTGCGCGAAAGCAGACGAAAGCTGGGTCATTTTTTGTCGTCCATCGTATGTAATCTCACTCTGATCCGGGTCTACTTCCCCCAAAAGAAGATCTAAGTCAACAAAAGCTTTATCAAATTCTTTTTCCAAGAGATCTAGCCACCGAAACATCGACACCGCGACCGCCATTTTGTTTGAAGAAACCGGTGACGTCACACGAACCCAGTGGCCGCATAGACTTCTGGGATAGTTGGATGATTGCAGCGCTGCAAGGTTTCTATGGAAACGGGCACCTTAAGCTCTATTCACTTGAGCTCTTATATTCAAAGCTGATATTAAACAAATAAGACAAAGTGAGTTACTTGGTATTAGATAGATCATATGTGAGTATAATCTCGTATCCGAGAG
Organism: Anthopleura xanthogrammica; assembly: GCA_964019055.1. Taxonomy (NCBI): domain Eukaryota; kingdom Metazoa; phylum Cnidaria; class Anthozoa; order Actiniaria; family Actiniidae; genus Anthopleura; species Anthopleura xanthogrammica. The sequence goes on along the minus strand of OZ025223.1, from coordinate 3,750,482 downwards.
TCCTCCAGTGCCAATAAATGTTGCAAATTACCCGATTTACACCGAATCCTGCCTTGAATATGATCATTATTGATTTTTGGTTAAATGGAATATATACACCTAATTTATTGCAAGAACGTTTTCATATAAAAATAAAAAAATAAAAAAATAAAAAAAATAAAAAATAGGAATTATTTAGGAATATATATATTTTAATTTTGATTCTAAAGCCCCCTTGATTGACGAGAATGTATGGTATTGGATTCCATCCAATGGCAGTATAATTGTACAGTAGTTAACCATTGACTGAGTTATGGATATAAGTACCTAGACATGTCATATCAGATCAGTTTTTTTCAGACCTCGCCATAGCTACAAATAATACATTATTGGAATTTGTAACCCACTCACCCACACTGTGGGCCAATTTGCGCAGGGGGTGTGGCTTCCTGAGTTGCCACCCTTCTCGCTGTGGCTTTACTAATTCCAGCAAACGATAAAGATATTTTTTTATATTTGTATATAGTTGTTGCTTATATATATTTGTTATTCTTGTTACGGTTTTGAATTATGACGGATTTAGTAATTAGTACCAAGATAGTCTCAAAACTGGTCAGTCTAGTCTTTAAGTACCTTCAAAACAGTGAAATATTTACACCTGCTTTGCAAAAATATTTAATTCCTATTTTTTATTTTTGGAATTTGCTTCGTATATTTATTTTCCTATATCTTTTACAAAACTCAAGTAGTTTTGGGCTTCCTGTGGTTCGAATCCACAGTCCTCACTCCACTGGTTTACTTGTTCTGATTCCGTCATGACATACTTATAATTATTAACCAAGTCAAAGTATCACTCCTACCGGCGGATATATACGGGGTCATTCTGACTTAAAAACGTTTGGATACCTTTAGACAATACCTAATGCACCTTCGTAAACGATACAGAACCCTTTTGGGAATAGTTATTTTGTTAATTGTGGTCAAAATATATGTTCACTTTAGCTACAAAAGCTTCGCTTATTATACTAACCAAGCATGGAATCCAGTTGTGAAATGCGACAACACGAAGCAACACCTTCAACAGCTCGTGGATTTGACACACGATGTTCATCACATATTGAAAAAGATGGATATTGAACACTGGCTTATTTATGGTTCAATTTGGGGCGCTAAGCGAGTGGAAGGACCATTGCCGTGGGACAACGATGTGGATATAGGCTTCAGTGGAGAGTCGTACTCCTTCTCGTCTCGTAGCCTTGATGAATTTCTGAAACCTTTTAAGGACGCTGGAATGAGTGTGAGGAACAAATGGAGGCAAAGTGGCACTATTACTATATCGAAAACAAATTTACCTCTGAGTCTAGATCTTTTCGCTTTTTATGAACATAATGGATGGAAAAAGAGAACTGGAATCGAACCGTGGCTATTCTTCTTGAACTATAACTATTACCACACATTTCCTTCATGGACGGTAGAACCACCTCTACCAAGAGTTCGATTTGGTCACTTTAACATTTCTATACCTAAAGGAGAATTTACGGCTCTAAAATTTTTATATCGAGATAACTGGTGGACTGAGTTGAAGCCAAAAGGCTGTTGATATAATAATCCCGCTAGGGAAACCATTGACCGATCTTCTTTAAATAATAAGGGAAATAATAACCTATTTGATTTAAAACCTGTAACAACGTGACAACCACTGGGCTGACTTTAATTATGGCTCATAATTTTCCGCTTTCATCTTGAACGGAACATTGCTACATCAAAATTACAGAGAAGAAAAGGCTGAAAAATTAATGAAATCGTAGACAAAGCAAAACGAAGCAAGAAGCAGGTTTTATACAAAACGTTAAGCAAAGTGAAAGCTACAGAAACTAGGATTTTTACGAATTCGGAATCCAACAAACTGCAGTCATTCAATGCAAATTCGTGATTCGCCCATTCGATCAATAATTGACAAACTTTTTAGTATTTTAACATTTTAAAATGATTATCTCATATGAATTATATTCTGACTTTTATAATAATATTAATACTATATAAAGTCAGATAAAAAATATTTAATAATCTATTAAATACTATTGAAAAATTACGAATGCCAATGGATGAAATTCAAAGTTTCACCTCCTGTGGGGAAGCCATTTAATTTTTACCAAAAAGCTTCACTTATTTAATGGGAATGTTTTGTATGATCCTCAGCGATATCTTTGAAGATTTTTGGTGACTAACTTTGTTGAAATAATCAAGAATATTAGAAACACGCAGAATGCTTTTCATGTTTGCCACCCAGATAACTCTGATGTGGCATGTTTTTTGTGGTCTTAATTGGCATCTGTCCATCAAATTTACAATGGTCTGCATTTTTGATTGACAGAAGCTAAGACCCAGATATCTTGAAGTTGTCTAAGTGCATAAGATCTTGAAAAGCACTCTGAATATTTTTGGTGTTTTTAAATTGTTTGTTTATTGAAGTGGATGAATAGAGGTTTTGCACCATCATGTGACGGCAGACATGATGGATGGCAGGAACAATACAATCGTTTTACATGAGAAAGAATTCAATTCCTGAGAGGAAAGGGATTTTATTGTTCTGCCATCTAACCACAGGCAGCCCAAGCTATATTATGGGTGCTGGCACATGATGGTGCAAAACCTCTATTTTTACAATGACTGTGTATATCCAACGATCCAAAGAACCTCTGCATAGGATGCATTGGGAAGGAAACATGTTGCTAAGGAGGCACAGCTTCATCTCATAATGTGACAGGAAAAATGGAATTCCCAATGAAAATGAATATATTATTGAGATTTGTATGGGAAATGTGCTGGAATAGACCTTTTTAGCTTGGTTATGTTTTCCCATTTCAGACCATATGTCATTCACTAGAGAACAAGATTCTTTGTTTGAGTTATATCCATATTCATGTGTCTTCTCATGCACAACCGTTAAACAAAGAAATGATACCCTAGGGAATGACATGTGGTCTGAAATGGGAAAACATATCGCCCAAGCTAAAAATATTTATACAAGAGCTTGCTGTCCCAAAACATTAAAAATAATAGCTAGAAGTTGTAATTTACATTTAAAAATTTTTATTTTTGGATAAACATATTAATAAATAATTATATTGATGCTATTGTGTGGATCTGGACATGGGACCATATTGACCCACTTAATTTGAAGAAAGAAGAAAAAATAAACTATATACAGTATGCTGTCTTTACACAAGGCTTTTTTGATCTTGACAAACAAGGTGCATCCTGGTCTAGCTCGGGTACTAACAACACCATATTGCTTACTATCAATAGACGTCATTTGTGGTAGTATCTGTGCTTTAACTGGCTTGTAGAATTTTGAAGGTTGTCTGTATTTCTTGTTTTCTGGTTTCATGTTGTACAAATAGTCAGAATACTTTGAGGAGTTATTTTGACATGATTTGATTTAAGAGTCACTAGTTGCCCCCCAGTCAAATCCAGAAAAGTCACGTGATTGATAGTAAGCAATAAGGAGTAATACATAGCTAGGGCATAATGCACCAGGTATGTCAGGGAAGGTCTTTCTTTGTCTATACTGCCGTTGGTGCTGCTGTTCTTGTTTATTCTGCAGCTGACAAGGATTTCTGTTTTGTTATTATTGCTTTCTTATATCAGTGTTAATAAGTCCATAATTGCCTTCTAGGATATTCAGGGTATGTTGATAGGCACTACAAAGCAAGAAGAATCCAGGTTTTAATTGAAGGACAAAGACTTTAAAATATATGTACTTATTATATACCTATTTCAAAAGAGGTTGTTGGAGCCAAAGGTGCGACCTGGGTAGATTACCAGGCTAGGTGTTGTATGTAAGTTAAGTTTTTTGTTGGTTCTCTCCTGTGCTTTGAGGATTTTTCTCTGGGTTATCCAGTTTTCCTCCCTCCACAAAAATCAACTTCTAAATTCCAATTTGATTCATGATGGTTCAATCATATGGTGTTAATACAACAGCCAAAACTTAATAGATTTTTTTAGATTTTTTCTTTGTTCAAAGTTGTTCTCTCCCTTACTGTAAGGGTTTTTCTTCAGGTTCTCTGGTTTTTCTCCCTCCATTGAAACCAAAATGAGAGTTATATATTGTGTGTTGTAAATAGTGAATGTAGTGATAGTAAACTTAGGCTACTATTTTACAAGCATTCCCCGTATGGGGCTCTTCTGTGACTATTAATACCACTACATTCAATACATACTTACGACATATTTACAACATACAACACTCAACTCACATGCTGATTTTTATAGATGAAAACCAGAAAGCCTGAAGAAAACCATTGTTGCAAGGGAGAGAACAACACACCTAACAAACTCAACCTACATATATGATCCAGTCTGAGCCAGGGTTGAACCTGGACCACAGGAGTGAGAGGTGCCCATGTCACCCAAACTTGTGCGATGAACCTCACGGAAGAGTCCCTTACTGGGAGTGATGGTATAGTACAAGATTTTCTTATTGTGCTAAAGCTATAAGGTCACATACCTTCCCTCTCTGATGATAGAGAATTCTTCAGGTACAGAAAGGTTAATTACAGTAGATCCTTGTCGGCAAGCTTGTGATTGGCCAAGTAATCCCCCATCTACTATCAAGTCGAGCTTAGACCAAAGAGTCTTGAACTCCTACAGGGATTATAAAATACAAAAATAATTTCATCGTCATACCACTATTTTCATTGCTATGTGCTGATGAGGCCCTGTTAGGGGTAAGTTCAGACAAGCAACATGGCCTTGAAGTAGTGACACAAGAGCCACAAACAAGTGACAAGTCAGCAGAATACTTGACAAAAATTTGACAAGGCAGTTGTGAAATTTGGTAGGAGGAAATGGGTGTACCCCTTAATAGGGCCTTGCTGATTGAGATAAAAGTCGTGACAGGTTAATCAGTAGAAGACTACTGTCAATCAAAAATCATTCCTTCTCATGGTTCCTATTATATCAGGGCTTGAAATAGGAAACAATTATAGCCTGCCAGTCCAGTAAATTTTGCCTGCCTTTTTATTATTTTTATTTTCAATTTGGCAGTTCACCGTTATTTTTGCCTGCCAAACCTTAAGTTTTGCCTGGCTTTTGGCCATTGGCCGCTATTTCAAGCCCTGTATATGTACCTTTATGTACTCTAATGATTCGTTTGATTGACAGTAGTGGGCTTTCTATAGTTCTGCAACCTATCCGACTCCAGACAGCTGGCATTTTGGCTTCTAACAATCAAACTTACAGAGGGCCAAGTTCATTCTAATCGAGCAATAAGAAATTGTCATGACTCGACAGCCATTTTGACATGGGATTTCTTTATTGCTTGCGATCGGAATGAATTCTGCTTGTAAATTTCATCGATGGACGCCATAACACCAGATGTCTGTAATCAGTAGGTTACAGTACATACAGGCTGTAAATATGAAAAGTGCTGTTACCTCAATTTTCAAGCTACTCATTCCAGCACTTTTATTAGCACTTGTTAAAGCAATTGGCTCCTGACAAGCTTTAGCAAGTCGCTGAACAAACTGATGATTTGGGATACGTATTCCTACAAGCTCTGTCCCTGCATTTAAACCTGGATTGAGTTCCTTTGTCCTTTCAAACACCAGAGTGACAGGTCCTGGCAAGAGATTGTGTAGAATCTTGTCACAGACAGCGACTTTACCCCACCTGAAAGAAACATAACATAAATATTATGCACTGTGTTACCAGCCATGTACTTATTACCTCAATTACATGCAATTTTCACAACACATTAATTTTGCAATTTTGGAGGTCGCATCACTTTAATTTTGGAATTTCATTGAATAAATTATTCATAATTTGTTTCCAAATTAACAAAAATGTCTTTAGTTATCATGACCTAAGAAATTTCTGCAATCTGATTGGCTAAGAGGAGTGTGATTTCAACGCAACAGTGTGATTTCAAGCTCTCGGGAGTGTGATTTCAAAATTGCCATGGCAACCGCCAAAACATGTTTGAAGTGGCAGAAAGATTTCCCTAAATATTAAGCTAATTATTTGAATCTACAAGCAAAAACATTAACGAACACTAAAAGAACAATAGTATATGTATGACAGAACGTTTCAAGAGTTGGCTTTTATCAATGGAATCCACTTAAGAAAGGATTTTTAGTGCCAGAAACTTGAAAATCGTGTGGAGATTTCTTCGGCGAAAGAAGGAAACCAGCGAAGTAAAAACTCACAAAAACATGCTTCTGTTGAAGTTCTCCTGGTGAAGATAAGGATATCCGACGGCTGTTTATTCCTCGAAAACTTTGTTTTTCAAATTCAAGATCACATACATTAGCTCAACGATGATTTGCCTTCGTTGAAGCGAAAAACAGACTTTGAAAACTTAATATTCACAACAACGAGTCTCAAGTCAAGACAAGCAGATAAGTCAGAATTGTAAATTATCAACTCAAACTTCCTTAAAATGACTAGAATATGCTGTTTTTAGCACAGCTTTAGATTTTTATATATTTTAGAAAAAGGCTTTAAGTCACACTTTTGGTTGTTTCTTTTTATTATTTAAGCTTAAGCTTATTAAATTTTGTGCCCCGTACGTGATGAAGTGGCCACTCAAACGATGAACAAACAAACTTATACAGATTTTTCAGTAAATTTCTTAGGCCATGTGATAAACAAATAATAGTATGGTTTGTTTGGGATATTTGGCATAAATACCACTCATGATATTTCAAAATTGTAGTAATTTCACTCGCTGAGGATGGCTCGTGAAACTACAACAATTTTGAAATATCACTCGTGGTATTTATGCCAAATATCACTCCAAACCATGCTATTACCTATACAAAACCCACTAGTTCCTTGGTTTTGACTTTAGCATATCAAATACTGTCTTGTTCTAATCATTCATTGTTGATCAGGATCAATAGGTGCTAGTACTTGAATTGGTTCCCAGTAACGTCTTTTATCCCTGCTTTTGAATGGTCATTAAATTCTTTACTTCCCCAAAAATGGAAGGTTACTTAATTTTTATGTCATTATACTTTTGCAACACGTATTTCTAATGGTTTTTTCAAAATTGTGAAAATCACTAAATTAATGTGTCATGAGAATTTCATGTAATAAGGTACTTAACAGCTTCTCTATCTCCAAAGTAACACATTCCCTTTCTAATAATATATGTATTGTATCCCCCCCACCATTAGTATACCCAATGTTTTTCAGGACTCCCTGTTTATTTCCAACATTTTGAAGGCCCTCCTATATATAACTCATCAACTATTTTCAAGACCCCTCTTCTTCAGGCTCACTAAAATTTCAAAGCACCCCATCAATATTTTCTCACCCATCTCCCCCTTAGATAAATAATAAATGGTCAGATGCCTAGACAAACCCACAAAACTGAGCATTCAAAAATATCCCAAGATTTACTCCACATTCGAATTCCCTGACAAATGCTCTCAAAATATTGGGGTACCAACCAAAAACTGTGTCGAGTGACACCCAAAAATATCCCAAGATTCACTATACATTCCCTTAAAAATGCTCTCAAAATATAAAAGTACCCCACAGACAGACAGACAGACAGACAGAAAGACAGACAGTCAAATGAATGGGCATACTTCTTGACATCTTCAACATCACCAACACAAATAGCAACGGGCTTTTCTTCGTGTCTTTCTTTGATTTCATATAATTTTTCTACAGCAGTGGTGGACTGTGCGAGTGCGGCAATACCATATATGGTATCTGTGGGTATTGCTATGACGCGGCCTAGTTTCAATGACTTGACAGCATCTTCTATCAATTTTGAAATGTGATCCTCACTCCCTGTAAAGAAGCAAAATAAAAAATTATTACTATTAAATCAATCGCATGCAAGAATGTTATAGAGGTTAGAGCAGTTGCCTCCTGATCTCCTATGGGGGTTCAGGTTCAATAGACCTTTTTGGCTTGTGTATATAATAATGTTTTCCCATTTCAGACTATGTGACATTCCCTAGAGTATCATGTGTTTGTTAACAGTGAGAAGAAACGTGAATATGGATACAATATTTCTCCCTCGAGTTTTCTCCCTTTCTGCTTACTGTTTCATGTAGGTTTGAATTAAAGGTTACAAATATAAACCAAATTCTAAGCTTAACTTGAATCTGTAGCTACTTACCGTTTTCTTGGAGCTTAACTATTCGATATTTCATGATTCTTTGTTGTGTGTTGTCGAATTTGAATGAATGAACAAAACTAATAGAAAACGTTTGAATTATTCGAATAAATTTCAAAACTAAGACCTAAATTCTCAATCTAAGTGATACTAAGACTCTAGTGCATGCTATTGCCAAGTAAAATAGTGCAGTAATAAGCTAAGTGCATGGGAATAAAGTGCGTTTATAGTTGCATCATAAACTCCACGGACTTAAAACCACAAGGCCCTAGACTCTTCCACAGTCCCCGCTCGGCCGCTGCACTCTCACTCTCGATCTCCATAGCAACTCCATAGCGTGGAGACTACAGCGGCCGAGCGGGGACTGTGGAAGAGTCTAAAGGAGCCTGAGCTAAAACGGTGAGTTGGGCTCCCTGTGTCAAAACTTGCTTCTTATTAAATTTTAATTATTAACTTATTCGTTTTTAGACGTATTTCAATTATTACCAACACATCTTTGAACGTTATAGATTCTTTAACTGTTCAAGATTTCTTAAGTTGTGTAGCCGAGTGTTTACTCCTTCTGCTACACAAATCTTTCCCCAAGCCCCTACCCCTCCAATAATACATACAAACTTTTTCAATAACAGTTCACAAGCACCCTAGAACCCTATTTATACCCCTATTAGCTGATTTTGGGAGCATTCGATATTGAGCATGCATTAAATTAGGAAATAGATTGTTGCATTGTCATCAATATTTTCACCATCATTGTCAACTTCAGCCCGGCTAGCTCAGTCGGTAGAGCATGAGACTCTTAATCTCAGGGTCGTGGGTTCGAGCCCCACGTTGGGCGAAGGATATTTTTCTAAATTTTTCTTTCGTCCTCCAACATATAAAACACACTCAGCACTGGAAATTATTTTTCTTTTTCTTGCTTTTTCTCATAATTTATAAGCAAAATATTCTTTTGAAGGGTAACAAAGATTTTTTTTATTTTCACTGTATTGTATTTCAGTTATTTTTATAAATATTAGCAGATAAAATATCCATCATATTGAATTTGATATTTCACTATCTTCATAAATTTTTCGTAAAATTTCTATAAAACTACGTTTTGTTCTAGTATCCAGATTCTCTCGACCATAAAGGACAAGAAGGACTGGTTACGATGGAATTTTGTCCGTTTGTCACGTGACTGAAATTTCTATCAATCAAAGTGTTTGTGCTAGAGAAAATACTTTAAAAATATAAATCTTTTTATATAAAATAAAATATCCATATTTCTTGAGTGCATTTGCTTAATTAGTAATAAGATATGAAATTATCTTTTCACCAGAGCCTGCGTTCCTCTTGGTCAGCAAAATCACTAACGCAAGATCATGCATGCGCATGCGCATCCGAGTTCCGGTGGCATCATCTTTTGATTGGTTAACAGAACATTTAAAAAACGGCCAAAAGAGGGAGCCATTTGAAAAAGATTTAGAGCAGTTTTCGTATGAGTGTGAAAAGTCACGGCAGGGTTACGGCTCGGCACGGACACGGCGCCGAGTGACGAATGTTTTCATACACGGTACGGCACTGACACGGTCACGGCAAGGCGCGGCTAGTCATACGAACACTGCTCTAATATTCACTAAACCTCTGACTTCCGGTATATTTTGGGTGAGCTCAACATGGTGTATTTGGTGGAAGTGACGACAGGTGGCGAAGCTTCGGGCTGAGTTCTGGGTAGAGTTACCGTATGTCTTCTCTGACGATCTCTTGAACGCCGACTATTTCCAGAATGAATAAAGTCCTTATCAGAATGGGTTTCCATAGCAACGCGAGTATTTTCATTAAAATCCATCTCTTTTGGTTCGCATCTTTGCCTTTCCTTGACGACAACTCTTTTCGTGACGTATTCTCCTCCCTCTTGATTGGCTGTATCTTTAGCTCTCTCCTGATTGGTTAGACTTGAATCCCGCCTCCTTTGTGTCAGCGGACTATCCACCACGTCCTCGCTTCTCGAAGAGGAATCGCTGAGTTTGACTCCACTATCATTCCCATTCTCCTTTCTATTTTCTCCGTGTCTGACACGAGCCGTAATCATCACTGGCATGCTAGAACGTCTATCTTGGTTGCTTCTGGACGACCTTAACTTTGGCACACGTGATTCGGGCTTCCTTCGGTCACGTGATTTGATTTCATCCTCAAATGACTCGCCCAATGCCTCACTGATGATCCGTTTTATTGCCGGATCACGTGTGTCACTGTAGCTTCTGTGATCACGTGGTCCTTCTACATCGACATGAGCCCCAGTCCCCTTCGTCTTACGTGGTGATCTGGTGTCGAGCTCCGTCGTCTGTCTCCGAGTTTTTATCCGAGCGTGGCTGGGTTTTGAATTCCGGGAGTCCGTTGCCAACGCTCTGAACGGTTCACTTTTTCGCCTGTCATGTGATCCTCGTGTCTCCTGCGAATTCCGTGCGTCACGTGATTCGCTAAGAGAATCACGTGCATCTATGCCCTTGGTTTGCGAGTCATTCATGACCTTTTCAACAGATATTCTGGAATCAAAGTCTATTGATCTCCTAACACGCGCCGCGCGTGTCTCCCTCGATTGGTGAGAGAACTCTCTTCTTTCCTTGGAATCCTTTAAATTCAAGTGATCACGTGACTCTTTGCGGCCAGCTTGATCACGTGATTCCTTCTCATCGCGTGGATTGCGTGACTCACTTACGTCGTCCTTCGCCCGCGCGTTTTGACGCGAAGGTTCCATTACCGTATTCCGCCTTCGTGAGCGATGACTGCGATCCTTCTTCTTGGTTCCTTCTTTGTAGCTATCGAGACTCAGTTTCCTTGGTGATATAGACGGATGAGGGAGGTTCAGTGGTTCGATTGGGGGGTGCTTGGTGAGCAGCTTAAGGCTAAGGTTCGGAAGCAAAGGCTCGCGAGGTGTGATGGGTAGGGATATACGACCACGTGGCGTTGCTGTTCTCTTTGAATCGTCACTCGAAGTTGATGACGTGGAATAACGTCGGTTTCTTGACGGGGAAGCAAACGGCCTCAAACTCGACAAACTTGATTCGTCTTTGTCACTAGCTTGTGATTTGTCACTATCATTGCCTTTGCTCACAGCATCAGCTCTACTAACATCATCACCCTTGTTTACTATATCCACTTCATCTCCCCTCCTAACTGTATCGACACTGCTGTCATCTCTGGTCTTCAATCTAGTATTTTCCTTCGCAGAATCAAACCCTAGTACTTCCTTATAAAAGTCTTTCATGGGACTGACTGGAGTCGAATACCGCCGAGCGGGCTTGGGACTACAGTGTACCGACAAAGGACTCAGTGTACTACGAACCATCAACTGCGCAGACTCAGATCCCTCCGGCTCCTTCTCCGGCCCCTTCTCTTCTTTCTCGACGCTCGTCACCTGACAAACAAGCCCGTATGTAGGACCGCTAGGGTCTGACACCCTTGGCTTGACTGGTTCCTGAATTGGCTTCCTAATAGGGCTAGGGTCACGTGTTACGGGGTACGTTCTACTGGGAAGGGAACCTCGCCTTCCTCTAGTGAAAGCAAACGGTGACGTGTCGGTCTTGTTGTCTTGGTTACTGTAGGTTCGTTCCCTCGGAACTGACATGGGAAGCGAACCTTTCCTCTCCAATGGAATCTAAAATAAAACAGAGAAAAAGTTTAGTTGATCTTGAAACTGGTAAGGAATAGTCCCCTTCACAGTTCCCTACCCCATCTTGAAAGGTAGCAGTGCCTTTGCATCGAAGCGTCACATGACAGAGACAAATGAAATAATTGTCCAAGGTGTTAAAAAGGGTCTCTATCATTGCAAGGTCGCCTCATGTGTAAAGGCACGGCTACCTTTCAAGTTGGGGCAGGGAACTGGACCACTTTTGACTTCGACCACAAAGCACACAGTCATTTAGGAGCCACGGTATTATACGCTTCTTTCTAAGGGTCCAGTCATTATTTATAGATGTGCTGGAATTCCCCCCGGGGGGAGGGAAGGGGGCTTATCAAACCAGGGCATGCCAAGTGTATTATTGTGATCTTTCGCTGGCTAGATTCACAACGCTCATACCTCCACCAACCTTTTTTGAAATAGCTGTATATATTTTACACAAACCTTTGAATGTGGTTGGACAAGCGGCTTGGGTGCGGGGGAAAGAGGGATGGCGATGATCTTGGTATTAATCGGAGAAATCCGCACCACTGGCTTCGTGCCTGAATCCTTCCTCACATTCATTTCTCTAACAACAGTTATTTCATCTTCTTTGAATCTTTCCTTCACAAAAACATCGTCGCTAATCGTACTGGACCCGCTGTTGCTCACATCTCTCGTCGAGTTTTCGGCCGTCGTTTTTACGTCATTATTATTATCATCATTATCTACTACGAGTTCTTTTTGAGATGATTGAGAAGGAGCTCGAACAGAAATTTCAATAGATGCCTGGTGTCTGGCCAGCCTCATGTTATAAGTTTCGGAAATTTTTCGGCCCACGGGCTCGACAACTTCATCCTTTCTTTCTTGTATGGTGGCCATGCCGTTGGGTCCATCTTCTGGTTCCTTTTGTTCAGGGATCTCGTCATCTTCGATATCTAAGGATTCCATGTGGTTAAAAGCCCCTGATTTTTGGACTGTTTGTTCTTTTGGTGTTGCTAAGGCACCGTCAGCCTCGTCTGGCATCGCAGCGGATCCTGTGTGGAATGAGGGAAGATAAGAAACTGTGTACCGGGTGTATCTGGGGTGCTTACCATGTAACCGGAAAAACCGGACATTCCGGTGGGAAAACAAACGGTGTCATTCAGATCGGAAAGTTTCGGAAAACTCGGTCTTCGGATTGAGGTAATCCACTTTTCCCGCTCTTTTTGGTTCTTCCGGTAGACGCGTGTGCCATTTTTGTCGGAAGTTTGTTCGATTAGAATCGAGATTAGAAAATCGCTTACCGTTCCAACCGGATGGATCGGTTTAAATGGTAAGCACTCCTATATTCCTCAGAGGGGACGCTTCCCATACCTGAACAAACCATCCCTCCCTTCAAAACACATGCATGTTACGAATAACCCCAATAGGAAGAGAGTCTAGATATTGTGATTATGGAGTTTCTTCTTGCCATACATCTTAGTGAAAAAGTGGATGATATGGGTGCATGGTCGGCCTTCTTATGCCTGGTCGCTTTAGAGAGGCTTTAATCCACACAGGTGGTCGATAAACACAGGTTTATAAAATGGACCTACCTTTGAATTCATTACCATCCCTATCACTAGCAAGTCGACCACGCATCCCCTGACTACACTGTGACGACCCAGCAGCAGAACTCCCTTCTTGCGCAGAATCTGCTTTAATTTTTTGAAGTCTGTTGCTACTGCTGTACCCGGTTCCAGCGGTATCTTCCATTCGTGGTTTCTTCGGCACAGCATCGGGTTCATCCGTCGAGTCGGTTTTTATCAATCGACGCGGTAGTTTTGGTGTTGGGTGCTGATGGATGTATCGCTGTAGTTTCTTGTTTATCAGGTGGTAAACACAGGAAGCAGCGTTGGACCTAAAAAAACAGTTATCGTTTTATTTCATTTAGGTAAGTTGTTTACTGCGATTCTCATTATTCTGCGAATGGACTACTTGAACGATGCGGCGGCCATCTTGAATCTTAATTAATGAAAAGGACCGTGTAAGAAATGCCGGAGGTATACGTAGATTATGATGAAGAAAAAAAAACAAATCCTGGTTTTCTCTGGCCCTATCATAGAGAGTTTCGTTTATTTGTCTTTCTTTCATGTCCATCTTCTTAATTTATCTCTTGTCAAGTTGTCTTGTGGTGAAATGTTAATGCTAATCGACGCCATTATTGTAAAAACGATTTGTATATTTGCCCCCTAACAAGATGGCCGCCGTATCGTCGAAGTAGTCCATTGACTCGGTAGTTGCGAGTGGCCTCGTGTTGGAAATTTTTTTTATGCCGCGAGTCAAGAATATAAAAGGTACCAACTGATTAGTTTTGATTGACGGCAGCCAAAAACCAATTTCATAACAAGAAGTTGAAAAGTTAAGCGCCATCTTTTATTTCGATTTTATATCCTGCATTGAAGGTCACGTGACGAATTCCTTATTTGGTTTTATGACGTCATACATACCTATTGTCCGTTACCCCATCTATGACATCCTGCTCTTTGAACTGCATCTTGTTGGTCATGTGACTAATGATGTCCCTGTTCAGTCCCTCGGGGTTCGGAAAGTTCGGGAAGGGCATGGGAATGAGTGGGTCGCTCTCGAACCCTTTTTTGAGCCACGTGTGGTGGAGAGCTTCTTCGATCGAGATGCGTTCAGACGGGTCGAACGTCAGGAATCGCAAAATCAAATCTTTACAACCTGGAGAAACAAAACGTTTATCTTGCTGTCATGTCATGTAATTTGATTTTTTCGAATGGTCGCCCTGTGCCTTGTGAAGTCTGAAGAAAACTGGTAAAGACTAGTGATTGTGGATCTGAATTTCAATGGGCATTCTTACGCGGCAGTGTTGACTGGAACAATAGATTTTCCCCGCGTAGCCTCGCGTTCAAGCGCTTCAGGATGAGGTTACGAAGAGATAAACAAAATTTATTATTCTCATGGAAATGAACATGGCGACGTGTGAACAAGGTTCATGACATGTGGCATAAAATGGGAGAAAATGATCAAACCATGTGGGACTTATAAATTCAAAACAGGGATCCCAATTCAAATTTCTGCTCCGTTCAATAGACCCCTTGCACGTGACGTTAAAGAAGCTCAATTGGAAGGACAAAAGAAAAGAATTTCAATGTACTGAGAATTGGAACCTATTGTTTAGTAATCCAAATTGAGCTGCATTTCCACGTGCAGCAAGGAGTCCATTCAGTTTCCATGCCAACATACCTGGTGACAGTCTATCCGGTATAGGGTTCATTTCCCCCTTAACCATCTTGTTATATAATGTGATGATATTGAAGGGTTCAGCGGTGTAGGGTAGTTTACCAGTCAACATGGCGTACATATTAACTCCTCTGCAACACAAATATAACAGCCTTTAGAAAAGAGAACGATAGAGGTCTGGGGAGAATTGTGATGCGCAAAGGGTCACGGGATTGACTCGAAAAGGGAATCAAGGGTGGCGTAGCGGTAGTGCACTCGCCTTCCACCTCTGGGATCTCGGGTTCAGCATAACGTGTGAGTAGAGTTTGTTAGGTCTCTCCCTTGGTTCAAGAGTTTTTCTCCGGTTTTTCCGGTTTTTCCTCCCTCTGCAAAACCTTACACGCAAATTCCAATTCCATAAGTAGGTTACCCGTGCCTTGACTTAGATAAGCCCAGGGGTTGTTTCAGGGTTCGATCTGTGGGTTAGACATGCCCTGGCATTGATGAGCCCAGAGGTTGTTTCAGGGTATCGATAAAAATTCAAGGGAAATAAGAAGCGATTTTAGATGCCTTTGCTAACAGACCCCTTTCACCTGACGTCAAAGCAGCTCAATTTTGAAGACAAAACAAAAGAATTTCAATCTCCTGAGAATTGAAACCTATAATTGTTTTGCCCTCAAAATTTAGCTGCATTCCGACGTGCTGCAAGGGGTATATATCCAATCTTTGCTTAATGCCAACCTCGTTTTCTTATTGGCTAAAAAAAATATGACGCAATAATATATTCAAATAAGATATGCCGCTGACAACTAGTTAGACTTACATACTCCATACGTCCACCTTAGTACTATATGTTAGATGTCCTAGAATCTCAGGGGCCGCATAAGCAGGGGAGCCACACTGTGTCTTACAATGTTCCCTCATTGTGGACCTTTCCCCAGCCTTTGGTACATATACTGTATTGCTTAATCCAAAATCTAAAGAAACCAAAAAATAACCAGGGAAAAACATTAAAAGGAATAAAAATTAATTTAAAGCGCGGAAATACGAGCAAAAAAATCGTGCAACTCTTCGCGCAACGTTGTTGCGTTGCAAGTTGCAGAGTGAATGTTGCTCGTATTAATACCCTGTACAACAACCAAAATTTGTTGCGCGACTTTGTTGCAGAAGTAGAAGCTGTTTCTACTCTCTGCAGCAATGAACATTTATTGCGCGCGGGCTGGTTATACGAGCAACATTCGCTCTGCAACTTGCAACACAACAATGTTGCGCGACAAGTTGCACGATTTTGTTGCTTGTATTTCCGCCTCTTTAGGAACTTGAGGTTTAGCAGGTTCGAAAAAATTATAATTTGCAAGCATTCCCAAGAGCGTCAAATGACAAAGACATGGCAGCCATGTTGGTGGCAACAACAATGTGTGCTAATAAGAAATCTTTTGTTAAATACCACCAACATGGCCGCGATGATGTAACTTGCAAACGATGAAATCGCAATACTGTGATCATGATAGGACGTTTGCATAATTGCGTCATTTGACTACCACTACCAAGATGCTTCTCGAATTTTCATTTAGATTCAAATTCATATTTCCTCATGAGAATAGTAAGACAATTGGTGCTAATTAACTGAACAAAAGAAAGTGTGCAAGGGATTCTGGTAGTGGTAGTGGATGATTTCTACAATGCAAATTTATTTAGCATATTAAGATTTGATCTTTTTACCTATAATCTTGATATTGTAGTTTTCATCTAGAAGTAAATTCTCTACTTTAAGGTCTCTACGATGAAAATATTGAAAATACATATTTTACAACCCAAGAAAGAATTCAAAGAACAACGAATTGAAAACTAGTTAAAGTATATCAATGGAAAAAGGTAATTACAATGTGCATTTTTCTAGTCAATAAGCTTGAACAATTCAAAACAGTTTACGGATCGGATCGCGCCTTGCCGTGACCGTGTCAGTGCCGTGCCGTGCATGAAAGCATTTGACATTCGGTGCCGTGTCCGCGCCGCTCCGTAACCGTGCCGTGACTTTCCACGCTCATACGAAATCTGCTCTAAGTCGAGTTTAAGGGCACTAAAAGTGCCGTCACTCGACACGATTCAGTACTTTCGTGTTCCAAACCCACAAACCTCATTTTCATGTGCTCATTATCATTATCAGCTCAGCCATTCCTCCTCAGTCCCCTCTCTTCACTTACCTTTCCTTCCCAGTCCCTTCTCTTCCAGCCCCAGTCCTCCATCATATCATACTACTATAGTACTTACCTATGTATAACGCCTCCTTGATGTAAATAATGAACAGCAGAAATGATCTGTCTTACGAACTTGCGCACTTCAACTTCACCAAGCTTCTTACGATAACAGATATAATCCATTAAGTCACCACCACTAGCTACTTCAAATACTAAATAATACCTAGACAGAACAAGATACGTCACTTCCGGTGCGAATGGCAACACAGCAGGAGAAGGGAATAGTAACTAGATTCTTTAATAAAATCCTATGATCTGAGTGCACAAAATCAATCCCGGTGAAAATTCCCACTTCCAGAAGAAACGCAACATGGAAGGAGAGGCGGGGGAGACAAAAGTCTTGCTAGGTAAAAGACGTCATTCACTCTTCATTTCCGGCGGAAGTAGTGAAAAGACGTCATTTCCGGCGAGTTAAAATTTTAACCTTCAGCATGTAGGGGATTATCTAGGGGTATTTTTAAGAAGTATAACCTCCTCCACAGGCATCTCTCTGACCTGTGGACTTCCTGTGTCTACACGGTCTTTTCCAAAGGAAGCCCAATAATGTATGCGAAGACTCAGGAGTTGCCCGCAGAGGATGCTAGAACAGGTATTGAAAAGGAGCCAATTTTCCCGGGATTTCCTAGTGTTATCATTTATGATTGAGAAGAGTAACTTACCTATTTTCGGTCTCTACTACTTCTAGCAAGTGTATAACGTTTTGATGTCGCACCATTTGAAGAATCTTGGCTTCCCGTCTCATGTTCTTCGAAACATAGCGATCTTCCATGGCTTGTTTCTTGTCGATGATCTTGATCGCAACCTTGGGTAACAAGAATGAAATAAAATGAGCAAATTTAAGACTATTTGTTAGAAATCCTGTAAAAACAATAAACAAACAAAAAGGAAAGTAGACTCTTTTAGCTTGGGTGTAATGTTTTACGATAGCCCACTTTCGATATCCTAGATGAGTGATCACGCACAAAGCGATTCAAGATGAGGCTCTGGGGAAACAATAGGATATATTAGGATTACTCCATTGTTTTCCCGATGCCTCGTCTTGAATTTCTTTGTGCGTGATCACTCATCCAGAATATCGAGAGTGGCCTATTTTAGACCACGTGTCATTTCCTAGAGCATCATTTCTTTGTTTAACGGTTGCGTATGCGAAAAAGACACATGAATATGGATACAACTCAAACGAATTATCTTTTTCTCAAGTGAATGACACGTGGTCTGAAGTGGTAAATTGGTTTATCGTGTTGCTCAAAAAACAGCACCAAAAACAACAACAGCAACAACACAATTGAGGCTTTGGTTCGCTATTGTCTGGGTCGGAACCATGAATTTAGAGAATAGTACATTAGTGTAAAAACGCAATAGTGTCGCCAATCAGACCATAGGTGTGGTTAATTAAATCTAAAAACAAATCGCTAAAATTATAAATAAGTTTACTAATGTCTTCGAGGTCAATGAGGTGAGAACATTACGGGTACTGAATATCGTTGAAGAAGACGAGAAAATTCTTAATTCTTTTTTAAGAATGTCAACAAGGACTCAACCCTACGTTCGAACCTTCACCAAGTACCACCGCGAAAACTTCGAATAAGGAATTCTATGACCGCAAATAGCATTGAAATACTTGGTAAAGCATTATAAAAAGTTTATCTATTCAACATGTATCGTTCCTCGTGGCGTAAGATTATGTTTTCTTTTAAAGACATTGTTGACACTTGGTGAGGCATACCGTGCGTGAAAACAAGTCACCCTGACCACACCCAAAGACGAAGACGTCAAAACTACTCATTAATGTATTCGTCTGATGATTCTGGTATGTAAGAATAAAAAAATAGTGAAAGGTATTTGCCTGGGGATACTAGGATGGTTTAGAAAACTCATGAGTTTATCGTCTTGGGACTATTTTGGGAGGAAAGAAAGATCTGGTACTTGAGCGACGGTGTTTAGAGCTTAGGGGCAGACTGTTTTATCAATTCAAACCACATGGCAATTACTTTATATAGCATCGTTTTTTTTCTTTAGTGGCAGTTTTCAAAGATGGGCGTGTGAATGAATTAGTGAATAGATGGGTGGATGAATGGATGGATGGATGGGTGGGTTGGTGGACGAATGGATTGATGAGTGAATGGATGGGTGGACGAATGATTAGATGGGTGAATGGGCGGATGAATGGATGGATGGGTAAACAGGCGGACGGGCGGATGGATGGATGGATGGATGGATGGATGGATGGATGGATGGATGGATGGATGGATGGATGGATGGATGGATGGATGGATGGATGGATGGATGGATGGATGGATGGATGGATGGATGGATGGATGGATGGATGGATGGATGGATGGATGGATGGATGGATGGATG
This sequence comes from Anthopleura xanthogrammica, assembly GCA_964019055.1. Lineage (NCBI taxonomy): Eukaryota > Metazoa > Cnidaria > Anthozoa > Actiniaria > Actiniidae > Anthopleura > Anthopleura xanthogrammica. The sequence goes on along the minus strand of OZ025223.1, from coordinate 3,730,900 downwards.
GGTAGATGAGTGATGGCTGGATAACGGACAGACAGACGCATAGTTGGATGCATAGATTTTCAGTTTTCTACAGACATCCTGGCAGTTAAGGTCAGACCTACATTAGTCTATCTTCTAATCCCAACATCGCCCAAGGTACACTAAGGAGACGATCCTCAAAACAAGATCTAGACCAAAGATTTCGTCTAGCTGTCTTCAGATTCCACCCCAAGGCTAAATCGTGTTGTACTACCGACGCAAATCCTGACCCAAACCCGGAAAGAAATATAATTACAACGTCTGCAAAAACGTGCCTCATGTCGACAAGACAAGACTAGACAGGCTAATAATACAAACTCCTGTGACTTAAGTTCCTGTTTCACGCCTGGTTATTCATTACACTGTTAATTATAACAGTGTGCAGTCAGTCTGTGCCGTTAGGCAAGCCACGATTCGTATCTCCATGCATTTGGAATCCAAGGTTATGAACTAGTCTGCGCTGGGCAGCATGCGAAACAGTAACGGCTTAATCTCAAATTGCATCTCAAATTGCTCTTCAGTAAAACACCGTACAGCTATGGTATAAGACATTCACTGAGGAAAGTCACGAAAACGTTCACGGACCATCCGACCACTGGACAACTGTCTTGACTGACCAAATATCTTGACTGACCACTACTCCTGACTGACTAACTCTCCTGACTGACTATCTGTCTTGACTGACCACTTCTTCTGACTGACCACCTGTCTTGACTGACCACCTGTCTTGACTGACCACCTGCCTTGACTGACCACTTCTTCTGACTGACTACCTCTCCTGACTGACCACTTCTTCTGACTGACCACCTGTCTTGACTGACCACCTCTCCTAACTGACCACTTCTTCTGACTGACTACCTCTCCTGACTGACCACTTCTTCTGACTGACCACCTGTCTTGACTGACTACCTCTCCTGACTGACCACCTCTCCTAACTGACCACTTCTTCTGACTGACTACCTCTCCTGACTGACCACTTCTTCTGACTGACAACCTCTCCTGACTGACCACTTCTTCTGACTGACCACTTCTTCTGACTGACCACTTCTTCTGACTGACCACTTCTTCTGACTGACCACTTCTTCTAACTGACCACCTCTCCTGACTGACCACCTCTCCTGACTGACCACCTGTCTTGACTGACCACCTGTCTTGACTGACCACCTGTCTTGACTGACCACCTGTCTTGACTGACCACCTGTCTTGACTGACCACCTGTCTTGACTGACCACCTGTCTTGACTGACCACCTCTCTTGACTGACCACCTGTCTTGACTGACCACCTCTCCTGACTGACCCCCTCTCTTGACTGACCACCTCTCCTGATTGACCACCTCTCCTGACTGACCACCTGTCTTGACTGACCACCTGTCTTGACTGACCACTTCTTCTGACTGACCATCTCTCCTGACTGACCACCTGTCTTGACTGACCACCTCTCTTGACTGACCACTTCTTCTGACTGACCACCTTTCTTGACGGACCTCTTCTTCTGACTGACCACCTTTCTTGACGGACCACCTGTCTTGACTGACCACCTGTCTTGACTGACCACCTGTCTTGACTGACCACCTCACTTGACAGACCACTTCTTCTGACTGACCAGGTGTCTCAAATGTCAGAAGTTTGTTATCAAATGTTTCTTTATGGAATTGCTGATCAAAAACTGTCTAAAGCGACCATTTTTTTTAGACTAATGTCTTATGTCTAATGGTCGTTCTGTATAGGCTGGCAGTTAAAGGCGGTGATGACAGAATAATACAGAAAACTCCGAAAATATTGTTTCGAAGTTCAATGTATTAAAACATAACGAGAAATTGATAAAACAATTATTATCAAACTAGCAAAATATTTAATATCGATAAATCATAAATGATGGCAAAGCATTGAGAATTTAAGAAGAGAATAACCGCAAAAGCAATCAAGTGAAAAAATTCATTCTTGATTTGTCATGTTTTACGTCATGAGACACCTTAATCCTGCCATAATAACCTCTCTTTACTTTCTCACACAAATTAGATCTAATAAATCCAAAAAAACATGAAGTATAATCCAGCATTTAGAAAATAATTCCTGGTCGTTCAGAGTAAAAAATCAGTAGAATTTTAATAATATTATCTTAGTACGAAGCTTACGTAGTCTTGACGATAAATATTTTACGACCAAAAGATAGTTATATTTTTGAGTTATTGAAATTCCACAACTAAATGACAATCATACTTCAACTTTGTGACCTCGTATTGTTGATGTACAAAAAAACTGACGCTCGTGTTTGATGACCGTTCTTTTTTAATGTTTTCGCTTAGAACTGCGCTTAAATGTCGTTGGATAAGAAAGAATTTGTACTTCGTAGTTACAATGGATTGTAAAACTATAATTCAGACCGTTTTTCGACAAAGAGAATTGAAATTTAATTAGCAAAACTCATTAACTTATACAACAACAGCTACACTTATTTGACGATTGAATCAATTGAATTTACGGATTTAGAGTCTTTTGAGTTAAGCTGTGTGAAAAATAAATGTCGAGGGATCCGGGGAATTATTTTTAATTTTCTACGTCTAGAAATAGTTACAATTGACGGTGGAAAACTATGAATTGCACGCGAGCGAGTTAATGTTTTTCCACAAAGCGACCCAAACAAACAATTAAAGAAGTCAAAGCTTTTTAAACACACTTGTCGGCAGAACAACATCTTTGTGAATTCTGTCACTGACAATTGTCTTTTAGAGATACTAGAGTTCGTCTTATGTACATCATTTCAATGAATCTTGAAAGATTTGAGTAAACTACCACTGAGGTTGTGTTATCAAATTACTCAATTCTTACTAATGAGTAAACTTGGAGTAAAAAGATTATTCATCTTAATAATTTATGCAATCTTTATTAAACAAACTGCTAGTGATTTTGGCTTTGATACTGTTTTAGATATGAATAAATTCAAAGGTTTAAGATGCAGAATTATCAAGAGCGGGATGTGTAATCCGGAATTTTAGCATTAAGTGTTTAAGATTGAAGCTATGTATATCTATAGTGATGATTTACAAACCTTTTCTCCCGTCAAAACGTGAAACCCTTGCTTGACTTTGGCAAAGGAACCTTCACCAATAGTCTTACCAAGAAGATAGTTTCCTACACGTTTGCATTTTAAGAATTTTCGTAGCTCCTCACGTGAAACTTGAACGACACTCGGCGGTAGACAGTCATTTGAAGACGAAGTTGATGAAGACGGTGTCTTGTCTTGCTCTGAATTCCCCGCCACAGAAGACATGATTTTGACAGACTCTGTTCTCATTCTCTGTATTTCAAAGAGCTTCTACGCACTCTACATGCCTTTTCTCTCCAAAATATTGCCGTAAAACAACATTGAAGGCCATCAGCGAGTCAATACGGTCATATAAACGGCGTAAATCAACGTAAGATGAGATGGTGTTTGGTCAACTCGAGTGACAGATTTCTGACATGTCACTTCCAATGAGAAACAGAGTCGTTTGATCTGCTGAAAAAATTAATTCCTTTAATTAAACAAGTCTTTATTAATTATTAATCAAAACCTTTGTAGATATTATCACTTTGCTCGTCCAAGACTGCCAGCTAATTATTTTTAAAATTTAAAGAAATTTTTTTGGTACAAATTACAACAGAAAAAGGCTTTGCCTTATGGGGTCGAAATAGGATATCCCATTAGAGAACCTAGGAACAAGGGTTACTTTACTTCTGTACTCTCTAAAGATGTAGCCAGTTAGTTGACGTGATGTTCCTTGCGTTACAGTTTAACAGTCCTTGTAAAATAATCCGAAGTATTGGGTTACTTTAGAGTGGTATAAATCTGATGATCCGAAGGAATTTATCAGTATTTTCTCAGGACAACCACTGAAAACAAAGGAACTACAGCGAAGTCAAAAAAGATGGACTTTATTCAAATCATTATGCTTTATCTCGTTACTGGTATTGAAATATCTATAAGAGCTAATCCAAGAGAAAATATTTCACTTTCTCCTGCGACATGGCCAAGAGAAGAATATCTGAGACTTGAAACGATTTCTCTAAGAAAGAATCCACGGCCGAAGCCTCTGGCTTACAGTGACGTACAGGGTCTAGTGGCGGGAACGACTAACGCGCTCGCGGTACACGCGGGAGCAGACGCGTTAAGAAAAGGCGGGAATGCGATGGATGCTTGTATAGCAACAGCAATGGCAGGTAAGGGAATATTTTTTTGTTAAAATTACTTCTTTTTGTTATGTTTTTGGGGCGCTGCCAGCCTTGTAGTATGCCGGTTGAACCTGAGAAAAGTCGCCAGTCGGTGATGATATGATGTCGGAAATTAAAAGATAAAAACGTGTGGACAAATTCTGTGAGTTGTTTTTCCCGATCAAAAACGAACGCACGCAACTCATTGCCAGGTTGACTAAGATGAATTCCTGCCTTCAGGAACGTAATCATTCAGGGCTAATTTTTTCACTAACTCAATAAAACTTGAATGATTTCAAAATCAGATAAGGAAATTTCTACATCAACACTTGCTCATTTTCAAGCCGTTTCCCCATTCCTTTGGCTGTCATATTTCAACAAAGAACCATTGCCAGTTTTCTACCCAGTTGACTCGCCACAAGCTGATTAAATTTTACAAAGTTTATAAGCAAGTTTTTAGAGTTCTGGCCAACTTCCACGCATTCCTGACTAATAAGTTCAGTGGAACGATAAAATATGCGCCCTAACGAAGTCAACAAGTCTCAAGTTGATCACTTCACAGATAAACAGGCTAAATTACCAAGGTTTTTACGTTAATGGACTTCCAACGCTAAGGTCACAGTAGATTTCAATATACGCTTATTTTTTTGTCTGTGAAAAAGGTACTATACTGCGATATCTTTACTGTGGCGCAATTCGGAGAAAGGTGTTCCAGCGAAGCCCCTTTTATGCTCTCTTTTCGTTAAATATTTTATTTTCCCCCCGATCTTCTCCGGTTTGTTCTCCCTCCGCAAACGCAACACTAGACTCAAATTCGATCTGCGAGTTAGCCGTGCCCTGACTTTGATCAGAGCAAAGATTGTTTCAGGGTTTGATAAAATTAATGTTTGGTATTGTTTGGTTCAGATCACTGATAAGTTTTTGAGACAACGATGACTTTTCATAGCCTTACAGTGACGTTTGAGATATTTTTGATGTTTTCCTGTCTTCTTGACTCGCATTTCCGTGATTTATTGATACGAAAAGCTATTTTAGTCTCGCTACATGATAATATCCGTTTATTTCCTTGAACCGTCCAAAAATAGCTCCATAAACAAACATAAATATACTACAACTCGTTATAACTTGCTAATTTATCGTATCACTAACTTCTCATGTAATCTGTTGCCATAAACTGTTGGGAAAGAGTTTGGATCGGTAAGAGATTTCGTCGTTTTTTAGTCAGTCATCTATTTTCATTATGTCAGTTCCAAATGGTTGACAAAATTACCAGCCTGCACTTGCCATACTTAAGTGAATATTTAAGAAAGGGCCCGAACTACGATATCTCGTTCGTCCATCGTGCGACTTTCGATATCTACGTAGTGCAGAGGAGCACGTAGACGCTTGCTTGGCCTTTGTGGTTGTGCCGGGATCTGATAGCCACCGCATGCTCGTGTAATTCCTGAGGACGTCAGTAACACCGACGAAAGACTCCTTGCTAAATATTCTTATTGAATTTTCAAAAATCGAGTAGTATTGTCGTAGGCGGTTTTACAGCTGAGTGCCGGGCAACTCCTTTTTTTAAAGTGCCGGAACATTAGCCACGTAGAAATGGCAAGACATAACAAGTAGTTGACGTTTTTAAAGTCACGTACTTGGCTAAGGTCTTGATGATATTTGTGTAATGAGTTGTCAGGGTTTCATCAAGTTCTTTGAGTTAAAGTAGGGTTAAGACCTGCTCTGATTAAAACAACGCTGAAGTACGATGAAGTGTGTCCATATTACATGCATGTGAACGAAGAAAACATTAAATTTTGGTCATCAATGGATTTGTCCGAGTGAAGTGTGGTTTGTTGAAGCTTTTCATTCGAAAGGCTCTCATTTTTCTCGTTTCCTTCCATCTCTTCGCTATCATAGTATTTTCTTGGTCTTCTTGTTCTTTTTTTTTATATTCTTCTTCTGGTTCTTCTTGTCGGCGTTCTTGCGCCATTTGTTGCCCGTTCTTGTTCTTTTCCTCCTTCTTGTTCTTCTTCTCTTGTTCTCCTTCTTTTTCATCTTCTATTTCTTCTTCGCCTTCATTTCAGGCTTTTTTTCCTTGAACTTATTCAATTATTCCTTAATGATATTAAGTAAATCAATTTCCAAAAGAACTATTTCTTGTCATCCTTTTAACCTTTTTTGCCAAAATTAAACGTCGTCCAGACAGTCAGTTCTATAAATGCCTTATCAAAGTACTTTAGATACTTTACTGCGTCTGAATTCATTCATGAAAGGCCCTTACAACACAGCTTTCAATCTTTGCCAATAATAGCAATTATCAATTTAGGGCCTCTAGACAGTCTAGACATTGCCGAACACCCACTGCCTCATAAAGACAAGGGTTTTATACAAAATTTGATTCCTTCATAATATTTTATAGTGCACTTGGCGTGCCACCTTGACCACCCAATGAACTTTTTTTCACGTCAGCTCGGCCCAACCAGAAAGTTGGAACATTTGTTTTGACAGAGACAGCCCTGTTTAAAATGATTTTATTTAGTTGTGAAAGGAAGATGAACATTAATTATTTTTAGTCTAACTACTAACTATTGAACGAATGCCAATATGGCCGCCACTTCATTATCATGATTTTTTAGATTCACATTTTAGTTGACAACTACATCAAAATTATAGATTAGAATGACATCAAGAAAGTTAGAAAGTTTGAGACAAAAAAATATTAAATTCTTGAGAAGTTATGAAAATTTTAGAAATGTGAAAAACACCACAACGAGGCTAGCAAGGAAACAGATCACTGAACACATACAAAAAATCTCTGTAATTTTGATTCCAAATAGCTTCAATTGAATTCTATCTATAGCAATGAAACTTTCCAAAAATATATATTTCTGGTTGCTCTTTCTGATGGTGGTGCTTATTTTTTAAGATTAGGTTTTTATTTCTGAAAGTCAATGGCGGCCATATTGGTTTTCGGTTTATAAGTTTTCCAAGTTCACTAGTCAAGTAAAATCACTCTATAAGTGAAAAGAAAAGCTGGATTCTTTCATGATGCTTTTCAAAGGAAAATCTCTGATTGACTAACACGTATAAGAAATGTTCATTTGGTCGGACCCGGTGTCATGTGATCGAAACTGTTTCCAAGTCATCTTTTCCGGTCCTCAGAACATTCTACGTGGTTTCTCGGTTGAAAAATCGACCTCATATTCTTGTTCAAGCTGTGAGGGTGTTCACTTTGTCGTGCAAATCAGTTGGGTGGTAACTGAGTTGCAAACGCAAAACGGAAACGATTTGTGAATATAGATATCTTGTTGGTAACCCTTCCATTGAGCTTTTCACGACAGCCACGTTGTGGGGGGAAAACAAGACATTGTCCTTGGGGAAAGGAAGTTTCTTGTCATGCAAAAAATATTGTATTGTTCCTGCCCTACATCATAGTTGTCGTGAAACCACTCTGGAAGAAAGACACGAAGCTTAGTAGTAGTTCAATATTATCCGGCCTAAACGTAAATGCCTGATAAAAACAGCATGCGTGTTTAAGGTGAACGCACTTACACTTCACGGGGATTTTGTATTAATTCTGATTTCAGTAAAAACATTCTCATTCGAAAATTTTATCTTTATCTTAAAACCTTGAATAGTTTTCCCCCATCAATGAATTGTTTGCGGCCGCATATTTGCGATTGGATGTTGAAAGGTAGCGCGCCGCGAATATCCCATCGAGCCACCTTAAAATTTACTACTGAATTTGGATCTTTTCATACTCGGCTATCAGTCACCTTGCGACGAAAAAGACTTACTTTCACTATGTGCTACTCATTTGATCGTTAAGTTAAGTTTCTCCATTAAAACTTCTTTGAATTACAATTCGTTGTTTGGTTATTAATAGTAAGTGCTATAATTTGATATAGTTATAGATAGCTTTTACTTGTAGAGAAAGAAGTAATACTCTTATGTCATCTAACCCGTGAAATAAAAATTGCTTGTTAAAGTGTAATAATCAAATAGACTCAAAAGAAACCAATGGAATTAGGGTCTACTAAAGTGTATTAGTCTAATATCTATTTCACGGGTTTAGTGTTGTCACTCTAGCTCTTAATATCCAGTGGCTAACAACTGTGGCCCTCGTTCCATGATCGAATTGGAATTTAGAAGTTGATTTTTGTGGAGGGAGGAAAACTGGAGACCCGGAGAAAAACCCTTGAAGCACAGGAGAGAACCAACTAGAAACTCTACTCACATACAACAGTGGGCCCGGCGGGACTCGATGAGAGGCGAGCGCTCTCACCGCGTACCGCTACGCCAACCGTGCTTCCATCAAGCAGAGAAGCAAATGATGACAGAAAACGTTAGGAAAACAAATGGAAAGAGGTATATATAGAGAAAAAGGCAACAACAACAAAGCAAGAACAAATATGACTTTGTATAAAACGTTAAAAAAAATAAATAAAAAAAAAAACAGGATAGGATTTAAGCAAAAAAAGCAAGTTAAACCAGAAATTCAGGGTTGCGCATCAAACCTAGCTGAGAAGAGATAAAAGTATTGCGAGATTCTTCTTCTCTCAGCGAGACTCTTAGTTTCCACCGAGTGAAAATGAGAATCATCACCAGAAACTTACCGAAGGATGCCTGAGATTTCAGCCGACAACGTAATTACTCTAATTAAGATGTGACGATTAAAAGAGATTACTAATTGCACAACTTCATCGTCTCGCCGCATGGTACTCATTAACCTGACATTTAGAAATGAGATTATATTTTTAGAGAGGAAAGATTGTAATGCAATTGACAGCTTTGCTGACTCACGCGAACGGTTTATCACGCTATGGTTTTCGCTAAAAAAATTATTAAAAAAATCGATGTATATTGATAGAAATTACACCCAACAGATATGTTTTGTTTGACCACTAGAGCGTCCAATTCCATCCCCCCATTTAAAGACACATGTCATTCGCTTGAGTATTATTTCTTTTATTTTGTTGGCAACACTCAAGAGAGCATAAATAATTTATTCATCACTTTGTGAGAAAATTATGACTTATAAAATAAGAGTTTATTACTGACTCCAAGCACAGTGTTATGCTGAAATACTGTATACCGTGATAAGGGGACTCGCTCCTGTTTTTTTGAGCATGTATGCAGCTATTTAAAAAAAACGTTGAAGGGGCGAATCGAACGGTGATTGGCAATCGGTGATTGGCGATTGGTGAGGTAAAATAACCAAGGAAAACGAGACCTTTTCAGTTGAAAGTTCACAAGATGAACGAGCAACACTATTCGCCATCTAAGGTCTTCACTGAATGATGCAGGCATTGTTTAGGTATGAATAAGACGAAATTCTTATTGTCGCACAGTTCCTTTCGGTCGTGCCATCGCCCATTATCGATTGCCAATCGCCGTTCGCCCCTCCAACATTTCTGAAATAGTTGTATACGAACATTATACAAAGCGAAATTTAGATAAGTAATGTGATAGAATTCTTGACGTCCGTACTCGTTTGTGAGGTCGTTGTTTTTTGTTATCTTGTTATCATGAACATCAATCGGTTAGGATGCAAGAAACTTTAATTAGCAACACTTTTTGACCAAACTCCGTACCCCTAGTACACAAGTGCTTTATCACAACAGGTCAACATTTTCTTTGTGTCATGGTGGCCAATTCGCATAGTGTTCCGCAGAACTCTGAGGTAGACACAACTACCGTCTATAAAATTAACGTGTTTTTAAAAAAACTAGTGATAGAACGTGCCTGGTTTGCATTGTAAGTGCAGTATGGGGTTGTGACGACGAACGACCTTGACTTAAGAGACGTACAGTCTAACACGTGCAAGCGATGAGCGTGTCTCCTTGACCTTGCCTTTTGTATAGTGTTGCAGCATTTGCGGTTTGTCTAAAACTTTTCTTATGCGTCATTGGGTCAAATGATCGCGGGGATTTAACATGTTTAGGTCTGAAAGCACCAGTAATATGTTTACCTCAGGTTTACCAGGTCTCATATTTGGCGAGGCTTTCTGCGATATAAAACGCGCGCGCGTCTGTACTTTGATAAGAAAGCACTAGTAGATGTAGTTCACTAGAGATGTAAAATTAGGAACAGGATCCGTAGCTAAGTATTTCGAGTGCTCTACAACCCTTAGAGTGCCTGTTTCAGTACCGAGAAACAAGCTGTTTTTTCATGATACTCTTAAAAATATTTTTGACGATTCTGCGCGCGCGCGTCGTTCTCTGATATGAATGGCAGCGCACGTTGTTTGTTATATCACATATATGTTATATTCAGTAGTCTCGACTTCTAGCGCATTCTTTGTTGATTCTGGTCCCGCAGTTGCGTAATTCTGGCCAGACAAAGTATCGAGTAATTTCCGTCCTGAGTGTCCATAACAAGTTGGTATCAACCCAAAGTATTTTGGCTGTATTATTAGATTCCATAATCCTTCATTTTTCATCGACCGTATTATTTAATAGACCAACTGGCTTTAAGACCAATTTGACTTATCTTTATAAGGTCATCGCGAATTTTCTAGAAAACGTATAGCTATCAGATGAGAATTGTTGATGGTAAATTTTGGCGACAAAATCGCCATCTTCAATTTTTTGACGTCATGCAAGTCAAATAAGGCTAGTTTCTGGTTATTATATCAATAGATCAAAAACAAAAATAGCCTTGAATTTTCATGCCCGCAAGCAATGTTTGGATGTATTTTAGGTAACAAATATATTAATGATGAGGTAAAGATCGAGAAATAAGCGATTATCAGGAACCAGCTAGACGTCAATGCGGGTCCGACGCAAAAAACGCGATGACAGAAATGACCTTTCAATCAAGGCGCAAAGTTTACGAATAGTTTAGACCTGAGAAATATTAAATTGAGCGACAGTATCGGCCGGAAGATAAAAGCCCGTTCACGCTAGGGAATTTGTCCGCGACTTTGGCGGCGATTTCAATGAATGACGGACAATTTTATCACAACTTCAAATCGCAAGCGTAAAAGCCCGGCGATTTTACGGCGATAGATCGCTGCCAAGTCTCCGAAAATTCGAACATGCGCTTGAAATTTAGTGCGGCAACTCTCGATGATTTTCACTTGAATGGTAACTATTTGAATTTGCGGTGACTCGGATGCGATCTTTGTAAAATCGCCGCTGAAATTGCCGCCCAAGTCGCAACAAAATGTTTGGCCGTGATACCACTATTCTACGATTTACGGCCCATGATTCGAGGGTTTTTCTCCATATAGGTTCGAGGGTTTTCCTTTCAAACCCCACAAGTTAAATTCCAATTCTGCCCGAGTGAGCCGTATATTCCGACTTTAATTAGCCCAGAGCCCTTTCAGGGTATGCATAAAATTTGAAATTTGGAAGATTATTGAAAACGAGCAACAAAATCGTGCAACTTGTCGTGCTACATTGTTGCGTTGCAAGTTGCAGAGCGAATATTGCTTGTATTAATACTCCTCGCGCAACAAATTGTCATTGTTGCATAAAGTACAAAAATAGCTTCTACTTCTGCAGCAAAGTCACATAACACAGTTTTTAATGTGATCAAATGAAGTTCAGACAAAATCCTTTTCATATTTTATAGATGAAATGTTTTTCTATATTTTTGCAAAGTTTTGTTAGTTTTGGTTTTGATTCGCAGAAGTTATTAATAATCAAAGCCATCGGTTTTGTGCCCGGTTCCCACACAAGAAAACCGCCCTGCCGGCAAAAAATCGAAAAAGTACCATAACTCGTAGAAAATATTTTTTTTTTAAATTCGAAACACATGGTTGACATAGTTTTATGAAAGGGAACTCACACACTGAGTATCAGGAAGATCGATTTTTTAACCGGAAAGTCGATGGGTGGTTTTTAGAGAGACCGCCTCTTAACAAGTTGCACGATTTTGTTGCTCGTATTTCCGCGCTTTAAAATAAGCTTATTAAAGGGCATGTCAGTAGCAACCTCGGGTTTTATTAAAAAATAATTCAAAACATGTGTTCACTTCCTCGCAACGAAGAGGGGTTGAGGTTAACTTCTTTGAGATATCATTAATCTTTCAATTGATTAGAAATCAATAACCGGTGTTGATTTTTCATATCCGGTTTCCGGTTAACCAATAGACCCCTTGCACGTGACGTCTAAGCAGCTCAATTTGGAGGACAACAAGAGAATTTCAATCTCCTGAGAATTGCAAACCTATTGATTTGTCCTTCATTTTGAGCAAGCGCAGAGTTGTCAGCACAAAATACCTCAATTGCTTTGTAACATTCAAAAAAGACGTTCCTAAGCCGCTCCAAGGTTGAGGAAAAAACTGGGTCGAGTTGGCATTGCGGTGCATTGTGGGACTGTTTTAGGAGACGAAATAGACGCCATCTTGGAAATATATCCACAATGCAATGTAATGCCAACTCAACCCAGTTTTTCCTCAACCTTGGAACGGTTTATCGTAATAATGCAACATTCTTGAAATTTAGCGCTGGCTCACTACTTTTTTTCTTTTCACTTTTTTGGAAATGGTTGCAAGCCATCAATCCCTAAATGCCGATTTACACGGTACAACGTTTACAACTGTCGCATGCAATCTGCTTACGCCACGCTTACAACACGAATTGCGTCGTGTAAATCAACCCTACAACTTGCTACGAGAGTTGTGAGCAAAAGTTTTACTGTGTAAATCGGCATTAAGGAATCTGCTTCCAGTAATTGATGTATGCTTTTCGTTTCTTTTGTTTTTTCAGAAATTCCTTTGACAGCAGGAGCAAAAGTTTCCTTCGCCGGGGTTGCCAACATTCTCTACTATGACCACGTGACCGGAAGGGTCCACAACCTCGACGCCGGATGGAAGATCCCAAGGAACCGAAACCAGGAACAAATCCCGTCGCTAGAGACACTGGGAGACTCAGTTCTAGTCCCAGGACTCCTTGCTGGTATGTTTGAAGCTGCTGAGTTTTCGAAGTTTCCGCTGAAAACATTGCTTGAGCCTGCGTTGTTCTTTGCCGAGAAAGGCTTCAAGGTTCCTCACAGTTTGAGTAGACTGATGAAGAAGTACTACAACAAGCACACGCTACTCAAGACCGACAAAGGCAAGTAGCTTTACCGAACTTTAAAGGTGCTATTACACGGAGCAGTTTTCTCTGCAACTTGTCTCGCAACGGCTACGACACAAGTTGCAGGAGGACTTACACGATGCAGCGGAGACGCAATCGCTGCCAAAAGTAGAAACGAATTCTACTTCAGTTTTTGCAGCGATTACTGCAACTTGTCTAGCAACATTTTTCAAACTGCACTGTAGATTACACGCTACAATGCTCCACGCAACTTGTGTCAAGTTGACAAGTTGCAGAGTAAATTGCCCTGAAACCAGAAAATGATCACGTGTAAGGTCAGTGTACATCTAGGGTGACTCTCGAGGCACAGTTTTCTTTCTTGTTCATCGGATTGCCTCTCTGATAAAGCCCGATGAATACGTCATTGAAGCATGTGTCCTGGAATGCATGTTATTGCTTCGGTATTGAACTTACGATAACTTTCATCTTTTCTCTCTGCTTTCTTAGGTTTCAAAATCTTCACTAATCCTCAAACCAACAAGCCTTACGAGCCAACCGAACTCTTCCGTCAGCCACAACTCGCCAAGTTTATCCGAAACATCCAAAAACACGGCAAAAACTACTTCTACCGAGGCAAATGGACAAAAAAGATGTTAGGAATGGTCCGAGCACACGGAGGTTACATGGACTCTAATGACATGGCGAATTACGAAGCACAGTGGATTGAGCCCGCGAGCACTATGTACAACGGATATCACGTGATCACAACCGGGGCAGACTGGGGAGGAGTTGAGCTGATTGAAATGCTGAAGATAATGAACCTTGCAGGATTAACGCAAACCAATGATAGCTTTCTGACAAACGCCACGAAGCTATTATCATTAATATCTATTAGCCGTTACAGTCAGTTTATATCTGCATACTCGCACGCTAATCCAGAATCCTGGGGGACCTTGAACGAATATTTTCACATTGACGCCAGCCGAAAGGGAAGAATGTCAAATTCTTCGGCAAAAATGATATGGAATCGCCTTAGCAACCAAGAGGGATTAGACATGATTAATGAACTGATAACTGAATTATTGACCAGTGTCCCGGATGTGGACCGACATCGAGAAAACCGTCGTGGTTCGTCGGGGATTGTTGCAATGGACAAGGAAGGGAATGTTTGTTCCATGTCCCACACGGCCAATACTAGACCGTGGGGTACTGGACTCTTTGTCCAGGGCGTGGCACTGCCTCACTCTGGTGCAGTTTTACGCGACATGGTATCACGTGGTCAACCAGGAAGTAGAATTCCTTCGGGGCTTCAACCTGTGATTATCTTCAAGAAAAATGCCAAAGAAAAATATTCCTCGCATTCATTCTCAAAGGGAGCTCTTCCGAGTAAGGAAAAACCCTACAACCAAGAAAAAAGTCGGGAAATCCTCAAAAATAACGAAATAATTGAAAAAGAACTTTCTGCACCAACACAAGAGTCAACCGGAAAGCATCCGAAAAACTCGCTATCCGATCTCTTGACGAAAAACACCAAGAAACGACATTTGAAGGTTGAGAACTACATCAGAGGACAAAATAACCGTCAGGATCATGATAGGATGTACAGAAGTACTCCTGACCCAAGCCCTACCCCAACACACGAGACAAGTACGATGGGAGCCAATTTAAGTGGCGTCGACACAAACAGACCTGACAATCAAGGACAAACTAATGCTATCGAGGGAGGAAACAACAAGAATGATTCGAAGAATGAATGGGAAAAAGAATGGGAAAATCATTGGGAGAATGAACTTGAAAATGGAAAAAACGAGAACGAAAATGAATGGGAATATGATAAATGGGAAGAAAACGAATGGGAAAATGAGATAGAAAAGGAACCGCTTGAATCTGAAGGGGAAGAAATGGTAAATGAAAACGAGAATGAATTTACAGACACAGAAGATCAAGAGGAACCAGAAACAATCGGAGGTCTGTTTGACATCAACGAATTAAATTCTAACAACGGAAAAGAAAATTCCAATAAAACAGCTGCAAAAGACTCGTCCTCGAAATACGCTGTGAAAAACTGGTTTCGAAATCTTGTTCAGAAACTACTAGAGCGAGAGAGTAATAAACTCCCTACTGGCCAAACTACTCGTGAAAACTATAAAAAGAAGCGAAGAAATAGACAACTTAAGCCAGTGGCAGCCTTGTCTGTGATTGGTCAATCCGCAACGGAAGCCATTTTACAGTACATCAACAATCTCCTTGACAACGGGATGGATGCAAAACAAGCTTCAGACACGCCCATGTTTTTTTCTCCGACCCCAAGCTCATCTCGCCAAAATGTGCGATTGGAGCGGTTCTCATTCGACCTAGACGTCATCAATGACGTCAGGTCACGTGGGCAGAATGTCAGTGAGGTCATGCATAAAGTGGGTCGAGTTATTGCAGGGTTTGGAGCAGTGTTAACAGTCAGGGATAACAAAGTATATGGTTGTAGTCATGCTGATAGTGAAGGCTTGGCAGAAGGCCACTGAGGGTGAAGGCTCAAGGGGGAGGTTCAGGACTTTTGGGCAGAGCAAGTAAAATGGACAAATGGCATGAAAAGACATTATGAAGCTGTACAAAAAAATTGATTGATTTTCAACCTTGACGTTGACCCTCTTACCTTGGGCGTTATATTTTCCCATTTCAAGCCATTCTCGTGAGAATAAGATTTTTTGTTTGAGTTGTATCCATATTTATGTGTCTTCTCATGTGCAACCGTTAAACGAAGAATTGATACTTTTGGAAATGACACGTGGTCTGAAATGAGAAAACATTACGCCCAAGGTAACAAGGTCTATTTACGACCAATCTCTATACTAGAATGTCCCAAGAATATATTTCCTATGTTACCATGTAATATATCAATACTAATGCATATATTAAATATATATATATATATAACTGTACTTATCATTAAGATATATTATGCATTACTATTATATAGGGTTGCCATGGCAACACATATTGTTGTCAGAATATTTCTATCCCAGTCATATTTATAAAGAGAGTATTAAGCACATACAAGGTATATGTATATATAAAGATGTAAACGTTTTATTTAGTTGTGATTGTTGTACCTCGACTGGCTTACATTTGTACGGAGGCTTTGTACCATCACGTGATGGCAGCCATGACAGGAGGCACAACAATAGAGTCTTTTCCCCTGAGAAACTGAATTATTTCTCATGTAAATCAGATTACATCTAATTCAATACTCCAGTTTCACATTCGGTGGAAACCGCTGTTTTTGAAGAACACAGACTCATTTGCACAGGCTTAGCCTCGTTTAGAAGTCATCTATTCGAATACACCATTAAAAGTCCGTGGGATTGGTATTATTCAACTTGCACATTCTTTACATTACAGTTGGCTGTTGCTAATGATTTGCAAAAGTCAACCGTAATGTAAAGAATGTGTAAGTTGAACAATACCAATGTTTTGAAATCCAACGGACTTTTAATAACGTCGTTGAATAGCTGACTTATAAACGAGGCTAAGCCTGTGCAAATGAGTCCGTGGTCTTCAAAAACAGCGGTTTCCATCGAATGTGAAACTGGTGTATTGTTCCTGCCTCCTGTTATGCCTGCCATCACGTGATGGTGCAAAGCCTCTATAAAGGAACCCCAGGTTTTTCTTTGTTTTGCTGAAGTAGGTACCCATGAAGGGACATGTTGTAGAGGACACTACAATCCTCTCTTGTGGTACCAACAATTTATTTTAAGGTGCGGTAATACGAGCAACAAAGCCGTGTAAATTGTCGCGCAATATTGTCACGTTGCAAGTTTCAGAGAGAATGTTGCTCATATCACCACGCTGTGCAACAACATTGAAAATTTTGTTGCGCGACTTCGTTGCAGAAGTAGAAGCTTTTTCTACTCTCTTCAACAAAGAAAATTTGTTGCGCGCGTGGGGTGGTAATACGAACAACATTTACAGCAATACCGCGATCGTCGCCCGAAAATGACACGTTTACCTTACGACAACGATACGATTGCTTCACATGCAGCCCGAACACCTGAATTGTTTGGCGCATTCCATCTTTTTGAAAATCTACAGACTTTCCTTACGTATTGTCCAACTGCTGTCTTTGGCGATTAACTCGTTCTCAGGCCCCAGTAGAGCCACTGAATCATATTTGTCCGAAGTAGACAGGTACCTACAATGAAGAAAGACACTTTCTTAAACTATCAGTGGAAACAACTTTTCCTGATTAAACTTTCAAATCTCACGAAATAAAGTCAGAGATAAGATCAAATATTCACCTTCTTGTCACGTCTATCAGATCGTCACGCGTGACAGCAAACAACCTGTCACGCTGCGTTTGTCTCATTTCGTCTGTGACTCCTTGTGTGAAGTACAGTAATCCTCGATTACCGGGGGATACAGGACTGTCAACCTATGCATCAACCAATCAGAAGAGAGTTAGAATGAGGGCGGGGGTGAGTACGGGAGGGGGGAGGGGGTATAGGAGACGGAATGACTGTGAAGAAAAAAGAAATATTTTTGATGGGAATTGACGATAAACTTACCGCTGCAAAAATAGCAAGCTTTGCTTCATCAATGTCTTGCTCAGTAAATTTCCCTTCCTCTGCCCACGTGATCGAGTTACTGAAGGCTGCTAGTGTATCAAGACTATTGGGATCTCTAAACACAAACATCAAAGTAGCAAAAGATGAATAATTTAACACACAACTTTAATTTGCCTTTCTAAAATTCATAGGAGGTCTGGTAGCGAACTCATACCGCACAGGACTAACGGGATAAATAGCACTCGCAAAAAAAGCCCTGTTATCTTGTGTGCCTAATTTTTGCCCCACGATCCAATAGGTCAGCACTCGTTCACATCGACCTAAAGGACCTTCATTGTCTCATACGAGGCATAGATATATTGTGATACTGCCTCGTTCTATCGTTTTATAGGATAATGAAAGTCCTGATGTGAACGAGTGTTGACCGATCCTATATGGTACAAGCTAGTTAACAGCCATTCTTTGAACTTTCCAAATGCGTTTTTTTTCATCATATCTTTAGAAAAAAATTATGGGCACCCAAACTTATATTGAAATGTACTGTACCTGTAAGAATAGAATGAAAAGATGCCTCCACCTAACTTAGCACCACCGCCATAAGCACCGCCTTTCTCTCTGAAAAAACCAATGATATAATGATTTGATTAAAGAAATTAGGACCAATAGTAGAGCGTTGAGGAACACCTTCATGTTTTGTCGTGAATAGGTCATGTGACCCTACCCCCTTAAAACGAACAGTAGTGTCAGAATGAACACCAGAAATGAAAAGAGCACCTTGATATTAGTGGAGGTGGAGTGTCAGCTCATAATATCGACTACAGGGGGAAAATGGCATTTAAAAATATAAAATCGAGCATTTTACGTAAAGCAGTTTTTACAGGATCCCTATGGCACAACTTACCGAATTTCTCGATGAAGAAACTTAGATGACAACAACTTTGCAAGAATCCTTAACCTAAAAAGAAAACGAAAACAGGAAAATTCAACTCAACAAACAGAAAAATTACAGGCACGACTCGGTTATCTCGAACTATTTTTCGATTCCCTTGACAGTTCCAGTTAGCAAGGTTCAACATATTAGGGCCGTAGTAAGGGGAGGGGTTGGGGGGGTTGAGCTCCCCCCCCCCCCAGTTTTCCACCAACAAAAGTAAAGCAAGTATGGAATTAAATTTTCATTTGTCATTGTCACGTGTTGCTTTGTGTCCCCCCCCTAGTTTTTCAAGGCTTGCTACGCAAGAAAAAGATAAAAAAAGAGCTATTACGTTTGATACTTACTTTGGATAATCTTCATGGTTGTAAGTAACTGCATTAATACATTGACTGGAGTAGTTGACTGGGAAAGGTAGTTCAAAATGGGTCTTGTTGGACTTGGGTTGAAATTCGACATCCTTAAAACAAAGGAAATAATATCTCTCACAGGAAAGCACGGGTGTTGAAACCAGATGAAGGGCAAGTTTTTAACAGAAATTATTACATTCGCGATTGAGAATGGAGGGCAGCATTTGCCATTCACTAAAGGCTGGTAATGACGTTGCTTCTGCTGATAGCACATGACGGACAGTGTTTGCCTGTCATTGTAGGCTGGTAATGAGATTCATGAGATTCATTCAGTTGATTGATACCAAGCAATAGAATACTCTCTGGTTGATATCACATGACGGGCAGTGTTTGCCTGTCATTGTAGGCTGGTAATGAGATTCATTCAGCTGATTGATACCAAGCAAAACGCCCCATGGTTTTAAGCGAGCATTGCCACAGGAACCCCAAATAACCTTTCTAATGCAAAAATGAAATGCAAAGGTCGACCTACCAATACTGTCCCGGATTCTTCAGCAACACTACTAGGTAATGCATCACAATAACCCTCTAGTGCTGTCTCTACAGCAGATCTACTTTCCGGGATCGTATTAACTGCACACCTACAACACAACACAACAAAAACAATTGGTGAAGGTTTTGTGACATGTTGCATACCAAGCTCGAAATGTATTATGGATCATGTGTAAATAATGTCAGCACAGAAGAAAATATGCCGTAAATACGCGCAAATAAAGTTTGGGAAAATTCTGAGAGTTCATACTGTTGTGACCATTCGCTGATTGCATTTGGGCTTCGTATGCAAAATGCCAAAAAAACCTCACCAACCTTTTTTGAAATAGGTGAATAGAACAGTGCTTGAGGGGTGAGCATTTTGGTGCTAACATATGCTATTGAGAAAACCTGGATTTTCTTAAAGCCCAGCTTGAGGAGAATCAATATTTTTTCTCTTGCATGAAGCATAAACATCAAGGGGGAGCTTCAGTAAAGTCTTGATCCGGGGGGGGGGGGGGGTGGAGGGGAAGGAGCGGCTATGATGGGGTTCTTAGTATTGTTACCTGAATTGAGTACCCTCTAGTACATGTACTGCTATTGTCGTTAGTTTTTGGATGACAGGCGTGAGGTCTTCCATTTCAACTAAATTTTTCATGAAGACCACCTAAAACCACAAAATGAAAGAAATATCGAATCAAGCAAAGAAAAAATGTCATAGAACAGACATCTTTAGCTTGGGTGTAATGTTTACCCATTTCAGACCACGTGTTATTCTCTTGAGAATAATAAGCAATTATTGGACGAGGTTGAGCAAAATATCGTGATTTGTTAGTGGCGAGCAAGCAATTATTTGCTGATGCCGAAGGCAGAGGCAAATAATTGCTTGCAAGACACTAACAAATCTCGATATTTTACGATAACCGAGTTCAATAATTGTTTTATCATTCAAATTATTTTTTCTAATCTTTGAGGGGCAGTGCGCACGAGTCAAACAATAACAAAGAAGTCAGTTCATTTTTTCAGGGAAGCGAGCCACTGTCAAATGCAACGTTACTACGCATGAGCAGACCGTTATTTGCAGCAAAATGGCTTTGTACCGTAATGCGCATGAGCAGACCGTTATTTGTAGGCAGTTATTTGCAGTTCTCTCGGCCAATCAAAATGACGGAAAAAATAATTTGAATGATAAGATTATTTGTTTGAGTTGTATCCATTATTCATGTGTCTTCTCATGCGCAACCGTTAAACAAAGGAATGATAGGGAATGACACGTGGTCTGGAATGGGAAAACATTACACCTAAACTAAAAGAGTCTATGGGGAGGCGATTTCTTTTAAAGCCCTACCTGGGACAGACCCCCAAATATTTCACCCAGATTTGAAGCTGGAGTCAAAACACTGGCGGCCAGGCTCATAGCATAAGAATGACCAGAATGTGCGATAGAGTTGGCAAAATCTGCAGCCATCATGTTGATCAGGGTACGAAGACGCTCTTGGTCATCTAACATAGGCCTGGAATGACAAAATAACACTGTAATGTAAAATATGTTGGTCATTACGTGACGTCATGGTGACTGGTTGGTGTAACCTTGGCAAATGATTATAATTTTACCACAGGATGCCCAAGCAAGGAACTCTTGCATGGTATGGACTTGTATAGATATATGTATAGTAAGACCCCTTGCAGCACGTCAAAATTCAGCTCAATTTGGAGGACAAAACAATAGGTTCCAATTCTCAGGAGATTGAAATTCTATTCTTTTGTTCTCCAAATTGAGCAGCTATGATGTCACCTGCTTACTTACTTACTGCACATAATGCCTAGCTGGCATGTAGGGCAGCAACAAAGGATGAATGTCACCTGCAAGGGGTCTATATTGCATAATTTTTGCAGTTAGCTTATCAATTTATTACATATGCTGGTGTTCTTGCTGCAGGCTTTTTTTTAAGCTAACTACGAAAATTATGAGTATCGGGAGCAAAAGGCAGAAACACCCTGTGCTACGTGTATGCTTTGATTCACAATCATGATTACTATTATATTTGTGTACCTTGCAAATATCTCTCCCCAGAGATTCACAATCATCACTATTATATTTGTGTACCTTGCAAATATCTCTCCCCAGAGATTCACAATCATCACTATTATATTTGTGTACCTTGCAAATATCTCTCCCCAGAGATTCACAATCATGATTACTATTATATTTGTGTACCTTGCAAATATCTCTCCCCAGAGATTCACAATCATGATTACTATTATATTTGTGTACCTTGCAAATATCTCTCCCCAGAGATTCACAATCATGATTACTATTATATTTGTGTACCTTGCAAATATCTCTCCCCAGAGATTCACAATCATGATTACTATTATATTTGTGTACCTTGCAAACATCTCTCCCCAGAGATTCACAATCATGATTACTATTATATTTGTGTACCTTGCAAATATCTCTCCCCAGAGATTCACAATCATGATTACTATTATATTTGTGTACCTTGCAAATATCTCTCCCCAGAGATAAAACATGTGTGGTAGATTACCATCCAGACAGTGAGAAGAAAACATTACACCCTAAAAAAATAACGAGAAAAAATATATCACTCAAAGCCTATACTCTTACTTCATCGGCGAATATATCACATAACCCTACACTTCAGGCTGATAACCCTCACTTACAAATTTTCTCTTCCTTTTAAACATTCTTTTAAAACTAACTTCCCACTTACTTTTGGCTAGAATCTTATTTTTCTTATTCTTTCCCAACCTTTTTCAAATGTTGCTTTACTTCAATCCCATCTCTGTTACTTGTGTTAACATCTGCTTCCATTCCCTTTCATTTTCGTTCACCCCCCCCCCCATCTTTTCATTGAGATATTTTTCTTATTTTGTAAAAATGCCTACATTTCCATACATTCAGTTTTTTATTTTTCGTTTTTTGCTCTTTTTCTTTACTTCTGTCGCTTTCCACTTTCAGTAATATCAACTTTCGTTCCATTTCATTTTCAGTTACCACCTACCTGTTCGTATTTATTGGTTTCTGTATGATGAGTACACACGTGAGTACCAACAGACAATCCCCCTGTTCTTCGTTCAATAATCTGTGCTAATTCCTTGTAATTCAGGTTACCTGCTCCCATTCTAAAGAGAAAGACACACAGAACCTTGGTTATGCATCAATTTAGTCTGGCATATTTACTTTTCCCATTCCAGACTGTGTGCCATTCCCTTGAGTATCATTTCTTTGGTTATTTTTTTAGTTATGATCAAAAAGATGCAAAAATGAGTCTGGGACAACACAAAGCATGAATATCATCTGTACGAACTAGAACAATGAATAGGCTAGTCTCCTACGCAGCTACTATTAGGGTTGTCATGCAAACTTCGAGGAGAAAGCATTACGGGATGGCACTACATGTAATAGCGGCTGTGTAGGAGACTAGGAAGGGGCCTGATAAAAAGTAACAGGCCAGTAGAAGAGCACTTCAGTCATGACACTTACTTTGTAGCGACAAAACAGAACAATGGGAGATAGGGTTTGAGGTCATCAGGGATATCTGATATACTAGAGATGGCTCTGAAGTATGTCACGCCATTAGTGGGCTGTTCAGAAAACTGTATGGGAACACCAGCTAAAGAAATAAGAAAATGGACAGACAGACAGAACACCTTAGTGACCACTTTGATGTTATTACTTTCTTTACTGATAGCACTTGAAATGAATTTAAATAGTGCAGAAAGCGTAGGAATCAAGAGCAGTGCACTCGCTTCTCACTTCTGGGATCTCAGGTTCGATTCCTGGACTCAGGAGATTTTGTTAGCTTGGTCTCAATCTTCCTTGATTTGAGGGTTTTTCTTCATTTTTGCTCCATCTGCAAAATCTAAAGACACTAAACTCCAATTTGAAGTTAGCCCTGACTTAGATAAGCCCATAGATTATTTTAGGGTATCAATAAAATTTGAAGGCTTTAAAAACTTGATATGAGTTAGATTATTCATAAATTTGTATATTACCAGGGGCGGATCCAGGAATCAAAGAAAGGGTGGGCCAGAAAACTTCGTCAGGAGAGAAAACCTCCAAGACTCTATGCAATTTTTTTTTATTTTTCCAAGTTGGAAGAAAATACATCTTTTAAAAGGGGGGCTGCGGCCCTGTCGGCCCAACCCTGAATCTGCCCCTGATTATGCCATCATAGCCTTGTTGGTGGTATTTAACAAAAGAATATTCATACCACCGACATGGCTACCATGTCTTCATCATTTAACTGTACTGGTGATGGCTGCATACCATCAAGTCCTCATACATACCAATAACACACTCATCCACGGTGACGGGCTTGTGTTTTGGGTCAATGTCTGAAAATAAAACCAAAGTCAACATAATGTTCATATATAGGTGTGACCAAACAAGTTGCATTATGGTCTAGCTTGGGTAAAAACACAAGAAAAGAAAATATGCTGAAACAGAGTCTAAAGAAGTGATCCAGATCGAGTGTCAGATGATATACAGCTAGAAGCTTACAATGTGCTTGAAATTTAAAATTTCTTATCAAATTTGACAAAACTAATTGATGGTAAATGACCACTAACCTGATATTTGCATGACTGGTAGACATGACACATCTTGAACTGCATCTTGCTGCTCTGCTAATTCTAGACCTATAAGAAGATTTGCAAAAAAAATTGGTTTCACTTGATGTCATGTCCTGCCTTGACTTGTGCAGAATGTTCATCAGTAGAATCACAAGTTTTCAATAGAATTTGTTTCTGGCTGACAGCACATGGTGGTCAGTGTTTGACCAGCATTTGGAGCAGATAATGAGATTCAAGGACTTTTATCTACTGATTGAAATCCAGCAAGCTGCAATGCTACTTTTCTTGTAAAAAGTACTCACACTTTTTGTAGATGATATCCTTGTCTTCTGCTGTCAATGTTGATGTTTTGTCTTCCAGTTTCTTCTTTTCTTCTTCTGCTAGTTTGTTTTCATACTCAGGCTGATTAACCACAAGAAAAATATAAGCTACTCGGTGTGGAAGGCTATCAAAATGATGATAGTGTAACATTTTCACTGCTAAAACAAGTTACAGCGAATTGCTTCACCATAGGCCTTTGATAAACATGATGCTTTTCTGGGTTCAATAAACAGGAAGCATTATGGTCTAGCTTGGGTACAAACATACTAGTTATGCAATGGTTTCGAGTGGCATGCCATGGAATATCCCACAAGTCACTTGTAGTTTCTAGTATACACACGAGCCTTTAGGCGAGTGTTTATACAAAGAAAATACAAGTGACGAGTGGGATATCCACAGTGTGCCACGAGAAACCATTATATAACCATTTTATCTCACACCATAGAAACAAATGCGTAGATTCAACGTGCAATGCATGATGAGAAGGAAGAGTGAAATACCGACGAATATACAATGGCTTTCCTGCTTTCTGATTGGCTGTATTTTTCTATGGTGTGGGATAAAACACTATATAAGGCAAGAAAATATGTTTTTACCCAAGCTAGACCGAGCAATGCATCCTGTTTATTGTACTCAGAAAATATCTATGTAAAATCCAACTCTCCCCCTCAACTTACATCTGGGTTCAAGACAAGTGTCAGACAATGTGGGTTGTCTTTGAAGTGTTCTTTGATTTTATTCTGCAGAAACTTTTCATCTTTGAGGCATTCCTAGGAGAAAACAAGCAACAGAAAGATAACACAGTCTGTTTAGAGCTCTTCCTGGAATCACTGGAAAAAATTTAGGTCATGGAAGAAATGAGTTGGGTTATGAATGCCAGCCTTCCTGGACACTTTGATGGTGATAGCATCAAGGGGAATGAAAGGTGGTGTAGCACTGGGTCTGGTTTAATTCCTGGACTTGGCATCACATTTGAGTAAAAGTTTGTTACACGTAGCTGTCTCCCTTGATTTGAAGGTTTTTCTTCTGTTGGGGGAGTGTGTGCTGGGAGACTTTAGAAAAATGTATTATTATTTTGTTTGTAATAAAAATAGGAAAAGTTCTTCACATACTTTGAACTTCTCCATGTATTTATTGACTTGAAGGTATTCTGTAGGATCACCACCATGGTTCCAGGGCTGCATTAGACTCTAAATGAAATAAAATAAAATGAAGTAAAAATGTCTGAGCGTATACATAACACATTTAGAGCTGAATTATGTTTAAGAGGGAAGCCTGTCAAACAAAAAATTCTTTTTTCATTCAAGACAATAGATTTTGCTGTGTTCCTTGACTACAGAATCATTTATAAAGTTTTAGCCTGGTATAAGAGCAAATCATTCACAAAAGACAACTGTAATGTAAAGAATGTGCAACTTCAACAATACCAATGTCTTGAAATTCCACAGACTTTTAATGGTGTCTTTGAATAGCTGACTTATAAACGAGGCTAATCCTGTACAAATGATTCTGTGCTCATCAAAAACAGCTGTGTGTATTGAATGAGAAAGAGGACTATATATTCCTACCATCATTAGACCAAGCCCAAAGTTAGAGCTCTGATGCTTGATAGACAGTTCTAACTGATGTAGAACAGCCTCGATTCTTTCTTGTGGAATACCCTCTCTGATGATAATAGCAAAACAAACTAAATTGATTGTGCTACTAGTACACTCAGCTATAAGTTAATTGCCAAATTAGTGGTGGCCCATTTTCTCGCACTGTCCTAGGAACCAGGGAAAAGGCTTGAAATAAAGTGGGTTCAAGATATCCAGGGTAAAATTGTAGTGATGCAAGTCCATGGGATGCAGCCTCAAGTTTTAGAGATAACAGGAAGTTTGATATATCTGGGGTTCGAGATAACAGATAGCAAAAATGCTGCCGTAAAATGATGAACTTACTGAATGACTTTGTCAAATGTCTCATTAATAATTTCCTTGACTCTTGGTACGTCTTCTGCTTTGATGCCTTTGAGACCAATAGAGAATGAGGAATCCTTGGTTCCATTGTCGTATCTACACCAATACACAATCAATATCAGATTGACCATATTTATGATATTTTTTTTAAATTATCAGCATTATAGTCTTATCATCATCGACATCATTATAAGCTGCATCATCATCATAATCACCATCATCATCACCATCATTATCATCATCACCATCATTATGATCATCACCATCATCATCATCATCACCATCATCATCACCATCATTATGATCATCACCATCATCATCACCATCATTATGATCATCACCATCATCATCACCATCATTATAATCATCATCACCATCATTATCATCATCATCATTATGATCATCACCATCATCATCACCATCATTATCATCATCATCACCATCATTATCATCATCATCATCACCATCGTTATCATCATTATCATCATCACTATCATTACCATCATCACCACCACCACCATCTGCAATTTCTTCTTCATCATCATCAAATTAAAGCAGGTCCCAATACTCACCCTGTACCAGGAGCATAGTCTGACCCAATGTTGGGTTCAATAAGTGCTTGGTAGAATGGTGACGTTGGTCCTCCAATCAAAAGAGAAGACAGGACACCCATGACAAACCCTTCAAATGGATCTGTAGTGCTTAAACAACAAGAAAGAAATATCTAAGCTTATAAATGCAATAAATAAGACAAATAAAAACAGATTTTAATACAAACTACCCTCAGACCCTCCCCACCCTTTGGAAATTCCAATCCCCCTCTGTTTGGGAGGTAAGGATATTTTCTGGAACTACACAATATACCCCCCTCAGACCCTCCCCACCCCTTGGAAATTCCAATCCCCCTCTGTTTGGGAGGTAAGGATATTTTCTGGAACTACACAATATACCCTCCTCAGACCCTCCCCACCCCTTGGAAATTCCAATCCCCCTCTGTTTGGGAGGTAAGGATATTTTCTGGAACTACACAATATACCCTCCTCAGACCCTCCCCACCCCATGGAAATTCCAAATACCCCTCTGTG
Source organism: Anthopleura xanthogrammica (assembly GCA_964019055.1). NCBI lineage: Eukaryota > Metazoa > Cnidaria > Anthozoa > Actiniaria > Actiniidae > Anthopleura > Anthopleura xanthogrammica. The sequence continues at coordinate 3,703,353 of OZ025223.1, read as the reverse complement.
GGGGAGGTATGGATATTTTCTGGAACTACACAATATACCCTCTTCATTGATCATTTGATCATGATATAACATACCTGGTTAGTAGATAACTCATGCTTACGATGGTCTGTCTATCAGGGTCAGCTTCCATTGGATCAACAGGCCCTGTGAGGCTGGCTTCTCTCTGAAGGAACAAATGATCATTTTGAGCACTGGTTATACATGGACTGTATAGCGACCGGCAGTGGTGCCTTCACATTGGTTTCAGTTTAACCCCATTGAGCTGTGCCAATGTTGCAGTTGCGAAGGTCATTGAAAATCTCCACTACTGTAACAGCCACCTCCCCACAATGGTCACCTCTACCCAACTGCCACAAAATTATATCTTGGTTACCAATGAGTTCTTTATACATTATGCTTTAACTGAAACCTCTCCACAATGGCAACCTCTCCGCAACAACCTCTCTACTGCCGGTTATTTTATGAATCAGTCTCAATAAATAAGAAGTAAAATTATTGGAAACAGATGCCTACATTTGAATCCCATCCGTCTACTTCAAATATTATTGAAACCCCTGCAATAGCCACAAAAATTTGTCGCAACAGTGGTGGTTGTGTAGAGGTTTAACTGTCAATAGATTTATTTTTTTCCTTACACTTGAAGTCCATCGTATTTCATGAGGAATGTCTGTCTCTGTTTGAAGTCTTTTGAATTGTTTCAAGGCAATCTCATTGATTTGTTGCAGATGTTCTTCAACTGGAATATCCCCATATGTGTAAAACCTACAAATATGATGAAACAAGAAAGTCCAATTTAAACTCAATACCTAAAGAGAAAATTATCATTTTTCAAGCCTGTTAAGCTGTGCCATTGCTGTACTTGCAGTGGTGATTTGCACAATATCTTTTTATATGTAGGTTGCATTGCAAACACTGATGCCCATCCCATCCCACAAAAATGACAGATTTTTTGCATTTCACTGGCATCTACCCCATCCTGACCCATAACAAATTCCAACAAATTCCTAGTTTTTCACCTGTAGTTGATGACAGAATATGGTACATCCTACCTTGAATTACTTGGGTGATAATGAGTAGAATGAAACTGCTTGAGTTGTTCCCACTAAAACAAAAGTATCAAAATGAATCAAATAAGATGAACAAGGTGCTTTTTGTGGTATGTTGATCAGCCTCCTGGAAAATTATACTCAAGTGAATCATGGGTGGAATACCCACATTGCGCAGGCCTTGCCTCTGGGGTCTCAGGTTTGATTCCTGGACTCAGCATCGCAGGTGAGTTTGTAAGTTAGCTATGCCCTGACTTAGATCAGCCCAGGGGTTGTTTCAGGGTTTGATCTGTGAGTTAGCCATGCCCTGACTTAGATCAGCCCAGAGGTTGTTTTAGGGTTCGATCTGTGAGTTAGCCATGCCCTGACTTCGTTCAGCCCAGAGGTTGTTTTAGGGTTCGATCTGTGAGTTAGCCATGCCCTGACTTCGATCAGCCCAGGGGTTGTTTTAGGGTTTGATCTGTGAGTTAGCCATGCTCTGACTTAGATCAGCCCAGAGGTTGTTTCAGGGTTTGATCTGTGAGTTAGCCATGCCCTGACTTACATCAGCCCAGTGGTTGTTTGAGGGTTCAATCTGTGAGTTAGCCATGCCCTGACTTAGATCAGCCCAGAGGTTGTTTCGGGATTTCATTTTTTTTCTTTGGGGGAGGGGTAGGTACTCACAGTCAAATCTGGTATACACAGTGGTTCTCCACCACTATTATTACTGTAAGTATGACTTGGTAACAGTTTGCTCTGGCCATCTCTAACAAATATCGATTCAGCTGTAGACATGGCTCCTTTCATTTCATTGAAAACAACTCCTTTAAAAACCAAAGGAGAGTCTGGTTTGGTGAGGTCTTCATTTTCAAGCCTCCAACCTTCTTGCCTGGGTGAAAATGTGACAAGAATTAGGATTACGATATTAGGATTTCAAAAATGGTGATGATGGTAATGATGATGATGTTGAGGAGGATGGCAATGATGATGATGATGATGATGGTGATGGTAATGATGATGATGATGAGGAGGATGGCGATGAGGAGGATGGCAATGATGATGATAGCAATGATGATGATGTTGAGGATGGCAATGATGATGGTGATGGTGATGGTGATGGTGATGATGATGATGGTGGTGGTGGTGGTGATGATGATGATGATGATGGTGATGATGATGATGTTGTTGATGATGATGATAATGTTGATGTTGATGATGATGATGATGATGATGATGATGATGATGATGATGATGATGATGATGATGGTGGTGATGATGATGATGATAATGATGATAGTGATGGTGATGATGATAATGGCAATGATGATGATGTGATAGTGATGATGATGATATTACCTACCAGAAATCTAGTTCTTGTAAGCAAGGAAAGAAAACAGCATCTAAATACACAGATAACAAGTTCCTGAAGTCTTTTGGGTTTTGAGTGGAGAAAGGATACATTGTGACATCACTTGCTGAAATAGACATTTGAAAATAATTAATCATTAATATTTACTTCAATGCAAAGGCATGGCTACCTTTCAAGATGGCGCAGGGAACTGCGAAGGGGACTATTGTTACCAAAGAAAATGGTTGCCCCTCTTCCAAATCCCAATAGCTCCCCAACCCATAAATTATGAACGCTCGCTGATAGATGATGCCAATGACAATATCAATATTATCATACCTGTGAATGCATTCATAAATGTGGCTAAGGATCTGTTAAGCATTTTGAAGAATGGATCTCGGCAAGGAAACTTCTGTGACCCACAAAGAGTTGTGTGCTCTAGTATATGTGACACTCCAGTACTGTCCATGGGTGTGGTCCGGAATCCAACCCTGATGTAACATAACAAACAACAGTACACTATAAAACTGTTACAAGAAAATCACAATTTTTTTTGATTCTGTGATTACACATGATGTCATCATGGCCATGTTGGTCGTATTTAACAAAAGATTTCTCATTAGCACCCATTGTTAATACCACCAACATGGCCGCCATGTCTTTGTCATTTGACTTTCTTGGGAATGCTTGCAATCTATCAATTTACTAAGTAATCAGTGAACTGTATTTGGGGTTCCTGTGGTTGCTATACCACAGGGAACCCATTCTATTTCCAAAAAAAGTGTGTTGATAAAGTATGCATAAATTTCATTACCCAAATACATTATTTGAATCATCTCTTGCAATATGTAAGTGCTCAGCTCCTGTGGAATCATGGGTAAGGTGGACGGATACTAAAGACAGTTCTGGTACTGGTACAACCTAGGAAAATCACACACAAACCACATACATCATTACGAACAAAATAATATAAAAATATACCCATTTCCATAATTATGCAACCCAGACAACTAGCTATAATCCAAGTCGCCTGGGTTTTTGGTTTCCGTCAATCAAATTTTCAATGGTCTGAGCTAGTAAATTTTTGATCAACAGCAGCCAAAAACCCAGACATCTTGGGCTGTGTTGGTTGCATAATTATGAAAATGGGTGTAAAGATACAGGTAGGTGCAGAAATATTAATAAATAGACCCTTGGGCATTATCTTTTCTACTTCAGACCATGTGTCATTCTCTTGAGAATAAGATTCTTTGTTTCAGTTGTATCCATATTTATGTGTCTTCTCGTGTGCAACCATTAAACAAAGAAATGATACTCTAGAGAATAACACATGGTCTGAAATGAGAAAACACTGAGCTCAAGGAACGAGGGTCTATTGGATTACCTTGTTTACTGTGTACCCATGGAGGCTGTCACCTTCTTTTAACTGTTCTAATAAACACGAAAACACCAGAATATTAAGCAAGAGTAATAAATTCAGCAACATAAAAAATTATCTGATAAGCTTTCTTACTTGCAGCATCCAGCACTGCTGTTCTATTCTCACATTCTTTTTGAAGCTCTGTGCATAAATATCTTTGATTCTTCCTACAAATATAAGCATAATTTGAAAAATATTCTTTAGCAAAGATGCATTTAAAAAATTAGAGCAAGGGTAAAAATAATTATCAACATCTACTGTACGATTTTTATATCGCACGTGCAACAGTGTCATTTCGTTGAGTCATCCTCGTAAAAATCATATTCAAAAACGTACCTTAAATATGGCAGAAATTTTCTTGGAGCAAAGTTACGCGAGAGAAGTAGTAAATTAGAGCGCCACATTTTAGGAATTTAAACTAAAATTACCACTCAAAAAGTTAGAAAAAAGGAGTAGAAAAAAATTAAAAACACGTCGCTTCGTCTGCCATTTTGTTTCCCAGCATGCTATGCGCGGTATGATTTCTTGAGTATTGATGCGCGCAATGTGTTATGGGTAACGCGCTTCTTCTTCCAATAAATAATTTTAAAAGGTTTTTGAAAAAAGAAATTTAAAATTTTATAAATTTTTATACTCTTAGCTTTTTTTTTTCTCATTTTGAGCAATTTTTAATGCTTATTTCTAAAATTATATTTTGATTCGACCAGCTGAGCCCGCTGTCTAAGACCAGCGGTAACTCCCATGAGAGAAACGGCCATTTGAAAAAAAAAACAGAATTTGAAGGTTGACTTTTTGATGTTTGACGATATTTTCACGACCAGAATTCTATTCTAAGGCTCTAACTACTCAAAAACTGTTGATTGGAAAGTTTATTCTCGTGTGGATCGCCTGGAGGAATGGAGGATCAGGGGGGACGGGTGAGTTAGTCATTTTGTTATCGAGTTGTAAGATGGCGTCTGTTTATTCGAATGTCATGTCAACACAAAACAGCAATATTTATGACACTTTTCTTGTGTTGATTTTTATTGATTTATCCGAAAATCCAACGCTGGATTCTCTATTAGATATCACTCATTAAAATGCTTCTCATATTCGTTAATTTTTGTGCATGAATTTGAAGGAAAGCATGTAAAATTTTGCAAAAAGGCATCGATGAAATTCCATACGAACTTATATTTGCATGCTACACTTGCGTTAAATTTATAATCATCTATTTTCTATTTCGTCTTAAAAACATTTTATCAATTAAATAATATTAATTGGTCTTAGAAAAGTACTACTTTAGCAATTTCAAAGCACTTTTTTGTGGAACTGTTACGCTGCATTTGGTTTCGGGTTCTCACCGTTTGTAAAAAAAAAAAATGTAATTCATCACATATTGAGACGAGTTATTGAAAGGGAGTATATTATGTAGTTTCAGAAAATATCCATACCTCCCCCACAGAGGGGGATTGAAATTTCCAAGGGGTGGGGAGGGTCTGAGGAAGGTATACTTTGTAGCTGTAGCACTTGTCTCTATGTAGGTGTATGGATATTTTCAGAACAATATTTTCTTCAAGTTCCTAAAATGTCACATTTTTTGTTCTACGTAGTCCACTCCTCCATACCTCAGGAGTATGAGGAGGGTGCCAGATTCACCATTTAGAGGAAGCATGAGATCAGAGGCCAATAGTTCAATATCATCTTACAGGGACTTCCCTCATGCCAAAAAATACCAAGCTGAAGGATTAGCGTCGCCGAGAGGAATTGCCCCTCAGGCTAACAGCAGAGGTATTTAAATTAAACATTACTAGAGACCCCTTTCACGTGATGTCAAAGCTTCTCAATTTGGAAGACAAATCAAATGAATTTCAATTTCCTGAGAATTGGAACCTATATTGTTTTGTACTCCAAATTGAGCTGCCTCTGACTTGCTGCAAGGGGTCTTTAAATGTCAACAAACTTACAAACTGTGAAAAAGTATAAATATTTTTTCAGTTAAATTTTAGTACTAAAAATGGCTTTTTTATTGAAGAAATAGAAGACTTGTGTTGTGTGCAGTAATGTTTGGATTGGCAAAACATGAGAGATGTGTTACCTGTAGCAGAAGCATGATGTCCTGCTAATCCCCAAGTGATTTATATGTATACACACAGCACAGCATAGCCAGCTAGTTATTTCTTTCCTTATAAAATACAGATATGAATGATGAAATAGAAAAAGTGCTGTGTCCTCATATTAAAGGATGGCACTACACTGTAAACAATCAGAAAGAAAGATTTAAACAGTTATGTTATAACTCAATTTGTAGCTGTCATATCTGCACTCAAGGGATTACAGGAGAAGATAAGAAAGCTTGAACTGGAAAGAACAGAAGCAGAAGATAATCTCAAAAGACTGGCTACAGAATCAAAGCATTACAAGGATATCTTACAAAAAGAGCACCATGCTAAGAGTAACAGCCAGGGAATCATTAGCCAGCAAAATGAGGGTAACTTTAATTTGATTGAAATTCAAACTAACATCAATCTTATAATCAAACCCTGAAACAACCTCTGGGCTGATCTAAGTCAGGGCATGGCTAACTCACAAATCAAACCCTGAAACAACCTCTGGGCTGATCTAAGTCAGGGCATGGCTAACTCACAGATCAAACCCTGAAACAACCTCTGGGCTGATCTAAGTCAGGGCATGGCTAACTCACAGATCAAACCCTGAAACAACCTCTGGGCTGATCTAAGTCAGGGCACGGCTAACTCACAGATCAAACCCTGAAACAACCTCTGGGCTGATCTAAGTCAGGGCATGGCTAACTCACAGATCAAACCCTGAAACAACCTCTGGGCTGATCTAAGTCAGGGCACGGCTAACTCACAGATCAAACCCTGAAACAACCTCTGGGCTGATCTAAGTCAGGGCATGGCTAACTCACAGATCAAACCCTGAAACAACCTCTGGGCTGATCTAAGTCAGGGCACGGCTAACTCACAGATCAAACCCTGAAACAACCTCTGGGCTGATCTAAGTCAGGGCATGGCTAACTCACAGATCAAACCCTGAAACAACCTCTGGGCTGATCTAAGTCAGGGCACGGCTAACTCACAGATCAAACCCTGAAACAACCTCTGGGCTGATCTAAGTCAGGGCATGGCTAACTCACAGATCAATCCCTGAAACAACCTCTGGGCTGATCGAAGTTAGGGTATAGCTTATTGCCTCAAAGATTGAATTGGAACTGAGCATGTCAGAATGATGTACTGTAAATATGAAATTCTACCATTGAACCAGTAACTTGATAAATTTCAAAGTTAGAATTCTATGCCTTTGTTTTATTTCTAAATATCATTTCATTTAGATCTGCAAAACGGCCTCCAAGGAGCAGAAGCAAGGTGCCACCTACTTGAAAAGCAGTTGGACTACATGCGAAAAATGGTACAAACAGCAGAAATGGACAGGGACAATGCCGTCCAGAGGTCAGCCATGCTCACTCAACAAATAAGTCAGCAAGCCACTGCAGACATCAAGGGGCAGATCGGCAAGTTAACTGGGCTGGAGCGAGAGCATATGAAATTAACAGCTTCACAGTCCCTGGCTGAGGTGAGCTTGTTTTTTTTGTGTATTTTTTTTGTGTCGGCAAAATGCCGGCAAAATCATTTAAGTTTTGGAAACAGGGTGCAACATTGCATGCAGTATTGCAGGCAATGTCGCTGAAGTCGCAATGTCGTTTTATGGGTGCACTTTATTTGGAGCCTCGCTCTGTTGTGCTGTCCCTCACCTTTTTTGTCTTATGATTATTATATATGTTCCTTGTATTATTGTCTTTATTTATATTTTTGATTCATATTTTGTTATTTAGATTTTATATATTTTTAAGGTGGAAGCTATGTAAATAAATAAATAAATGAAGTAGGATTGTTTTCTACTTCATCAACATTGCGTGCAACAAACTGTGTTGTGTGAGATGGCTTGCAACATTGATTGCCTACAACATTGTGCATAATATTGTATAACAAGTTTCATAACTCACCTTTGCATTTCAGTGCTTTGTCAACACCCTCATAGGTTTTGATAACCCCTACCCCCTTACCAAACACTTTTGCGGACCTCTTCCTTAAGTCTGGGCTGCAAATCCCAGTCTCTTGAAAAATATCTTTAAAAGGGCATCAGCTTGTGATGTCTTGCATCTTTGATGACCATGTTCAGGTCTTTTGAGAATGAATTCTGTTCTTGTTGTTGCAGAACAAGATAAGGCAGTTAGAAGAAAGACTGAGAAATGAAGCACATCACAGGAAGCTCTTGGAAGATAGGACTGTACTGGTAAATTTACCATCAACATTACATTATTTTTCTTCCCTTCCTGCAAAACAAGAGAAAAATTTGCATGATATCAATGGCTGGAATACATGGGCCTTTTCTGAGTTTAATAATCATGATGCATTGCATATTTCTAGCTTGGGTACAAACAACACCACTTGAGGTATGGTAAAGAAAAGATATTTGTACCCAAGCTAGACCACAATGCACCATGCTTGCTATCTCAGAAAAGGTCTATTGAGAGCTAGGATAGTCAGGTGGGGCTACAGTCATACCACTTTCTTAATCTTGTATGGTATTTCAGTGACTTAAAACTTACTTTAGGGCTACCGCTTTTAAGTGTACTCCACAGTTTGCAATTTTTTGCAATTTTGTTGTTTTCTTTTCTTTGTTTCTTTTTTCTTTTTTTCATCTTTTTTGCATTCCTTTGACAACATCCATTTTGCATTTTTTTTAGCTTCAGACAGAGTCAGAAAGAAATCGAATTCTCTTACAAGCAGCATCACCACCACCAAAAATCAAAAAGAAAAAGAAGAAAAAGGTACAAAAATTACAGACAAACCTCTTTAATATGGACACCAAAGGGTCGGACACAAGTGTCCATATTATAGAGGTCTGTTTATGATATGAGTGACTAAGTACAGACAAAATAAGTGTCCATAATAGATAGGTGTCTTTCACAGCAGTCATGTTTCAATCAATCAATCAATTAATCTTTATTAGGGTTATTAAACAGATAAAGAACATTGTCTTAAAAGGGCAGGAACAATGCATTTTTTTTTTTGCATGACAAGAGAAATTATTTTCCAAAGGAGGAAATTTCTATTGTTTTACCCTCTAATATGGCTGCCGTGAGAAACCTCTATTGTATCAAATTTTGCGGTCATACTATGCTTCTCAGTTGAGCTTGGAATGACTGAAGTTTTGTCACAAAGTTTTGTTGTTGAAAAGTGCGTGTTGTCTGACATTGCCCCTGACAGCATGCACTTTTCAACAACAAAACTTCGTGACAAAACTTCGGTCGTTCAAAGCTCAACTGAGAAGCGTAGTAACTTCGACGTACACAAAATGATAAATTCTGTTAATTTAAGAACTAATTTTGATTCTTTTTCTTGCTTCTTTTCCAGGTAAGAGCCAAGCCAAAGCCACAACCAGTACCAGGAAATCCTCCTGGACACTTTCACCTGAATCTAGGAAATATTCCATTCGTTGCAGGAAAGGTAAAAAACTGTTTTCCTACTCATTCTATAACAGCTCTATTGATATTACCGTTACTGGAGACTTACCCGGGTATTTTTCTTTCGTAGTCTGTTAGCAAGTCCCATTCAGTTGGTGCTAACATCCAGCAAGCACTATCCCTTCTCAAGGGCCACAATCCATCTTTGTGTAACGCTTTAGCACAGCGCCAAGCAAGAAGTTACAGCAGCTCAACTTCCAGTGACTCGGAGGGACTTGAAGATCTTCTGCTGGGGTTGCAGGACGAGTTTGGGCACATGAGTTTGTAAGTAATGACAGAACAGATTTCGAATGACTATAGGCCCCTTTCACGTGACTTCAAAGCAGCTCAATTTGAAGGACAAAACAAAAGAATTTCAATATCCTGAGAATTGGAACTTATTGTTTTGTCCTCCAAATTGAGCTGCATTCCAACGTGCTGCAAGGAGTCTACACAAATACTCACGATACGTTGCCGTGACCGTGAAAGTGCTGGGTCCGAGCACTGTGATTGGATGAGCAGCACGGTCGCCACCTATGATGGATGGCATTTGTTTCCGAGACCAGTTTGACAACAAATTCCACCTTCCTCATCAAATTTCTGAACATTTCTTAGCGAGAAAATCAAGAAAAGGTTAACTATATTCTCGAGCAACTAAAACTTCTCGCGACACAAAGTTTTACAAAAAGTTGCGTCGCGTAACACTACTTGTAAAATTTGTCACGCAACGCCATTGTTCACGATATCTCCCCGTGACCAAGAAGCTTATTTTTTTATTTTCTCTCTAGTGAGCACCAGGAGCTTGGTCGTCAAATCAATGAAACCGAAGACTTAGTTATTCGCGAAGACTTAGAGCGAGAACTGGAGCACCTCGTCAAACGTATGGAAGCCAAAGGCGAACAAATAGCAATGGTCAAACATCAGCTCAACAAGCGAAGCGAACAGCGAACCAGGCCTAAGTATCGACCACAGCCACACGTCCACGTACGGCCAAGGAGCGCCTGTGCTAGACTGCCAGCAAGTGGAGGAGAAGTCGAAGTCATTACTACGGTCAAAACTAAGGGAAGCAAAGGAGTTTTCGCTGAAGTTGAGAACAGGGTACTAAAACCTGGAATTAGCGCTGAAAAAAATTTAAAAGTTTTGAAAGGGATGCAAAATTTACAGAGTTCATTAACTAAAGATGATTTACATTGGGATTGATAATTACGGTAGAACCTCTATATAGCGACCAGTTATTGTTCGTCCAACCTCTATTTAGCGACCACTTGAAAATTCACCAAGGGTGGTCGCTTGATAGAGGTTTGAATGTAGTATATTCTTCGGTATTTCACTCTTCCTTCCCATCATGCACTTCGCGATGAATCTACGCATTTGTATTTCCTATGGTGTGGGATAAAATGATTATACAATGGTTTCTCGTGGCACACTGTGGATATCCCACTCGTCACTTGTATTTTCTTTGTATACAAACTCGCCTAAAGGTTCGTGTGTATACTAGAAACTACAAGTGACTCGTGGGATATTCCATGGTATGCCACTCGAAACCATTGTATAACTAGTGTATATTCACAGCCAAACAACGTAGCTGGCTTTTAGAATTGACTATGAAGCATGACCTTTGAGTTAGGGATGTAATTTTTTCGTATTTTAGCCAAAAATATAAAAACACAAAAGTTCTGTTTAGTTTTAGATATCCCACCGACAACGTTTCTTTAAATAGGTGTACAACTAATATTATTTATCCTAGTTTCTTCACATTTATCAGATAAGTCAAATTTTGCTTATAAGGAAATTTCTTTTATTTTCGCGGGTAAAGTAGCCTCCCGCGCAGGTGCTCTTAGGGTCGTCACGCAACGCATCTCTTCCCTCGAAGAGAGAAACGTTACGTGACGATCCTAAGAACGTCTGCGTAGGAGGCTACGGGTAAAGGGAAAGATGAAGTTTTCTTTCTCTTCGAGTGTTGGGTATCCTGTGTTGTTATCTCACCTTCTCGTACAAGAAAGAAAACCTCAAAGACCAGGGTTTCTAAATAACTATAAAATGTTCTCTTCTACTTATGGAGGATGTCAAAGCAGCCATGTTGTAGGCAAAACAATAAAAATGTTTTGCTTTGGGAAATGAAATTTCTTGTCATGCAAAAATATGATTTTATTGTCCCAGCCCTACAATAAGGCTGCCATGAAAAACCTTTGTAATTGCACTGAATTCTTGCATTAAATCCCTATAGTCAGGGAGAAAAACTACAACAAAAGATAGCCATTTCAACAGTTTTACATTTGTCTCCCGAAAATTGAGAGAAGGGGTCTTCACATTGAAAACTAAAGGCTTGAAAACTTGGGGAACTTAGGTTGACCTAATTAATGTTCTTATACATACAAGCCCTGTTGCTTCCCAAAGCAGTCCTTTCACGTACACGAAATATCCAGTAATTCCTCCACGCGATTACATGTAATCATCATCGTATTGACGCATATTCGTATACTATATTTCCATTATGGTAAAAGTCATGTCTGTTGACTCTGGCAAATCTCAAATAACACTGTAAATCATAAGCAAATATTAAAAAATACACTTTATTAACCTAAATAAACATGCACATATTTATGGTGGACTGAGGTGACTTACAGTTTTGACTAATGAATTTTAGAAAAAACCTACTAATGGTCTATCACCAATCGAGCCCTGTGATTGGCTGAGCTACTAGTGGTTTATTTGTGATAGACCTCTAGTAGCGAAAAGTGCCGGTTTTGAAAACCAAAAAAAAAATATTTAAAGCAAAATCCAAAACTTTTTGCATCCTTTTATTGGACCGATTAGTAGGTTTTTACTAAAACAATTAGACCTCTCGCCCTCATGGCCTACGAGGCAATAGCCCATTCGGCCTTTGGCCTCATGGGCTATTGACTCATAGACCATTCGGACTTGAGGACTAATTGTTAAATATCCATCAATAATAGTAATATAGATTGCGCAATCTCATCAACTGAAGAATTCTTGCATTGTAAATACGGAAGTACGCGCTAAACCCTCATAAATGTACACGCCCTAAAGCTGGTTTACAATGGAAGGCTGTACATGTTTTGCAAAGTTGTGACTTTATGAGTCATGTGAGTCTATTGATGCGCGGCTACTAGCTACCAGAAAACTCACTTACCAAATCCCTACCCCCTCCCATATCGGAATCATCAGTAGCTGCCTCGATCCGCGATCTTAGACGCGCCACTGAACCTTCATTCTTATCCAGTGCCTTCTTTTGTTTCACGCCTTACATACCTGGGTGCGCAAATCTGACTTAGGTCGGACCAGGTTGTTCAGGGTTCGATAAAAATTGCAGATTTTTTTGAAGTGCGGTGCGCATTAGCGCGGTATGCAAAAAACTGTAAGAAAACCTGTTTTTCCAGTTAAAGCCTTGCATTGATGAACTTCTCGTACACCAGGTTTAAATCCGTACATGACGGGACCTCCTGGTATCAACTATTTGTTTACCTGAAGACAGAGTTTAATTAGTTAATCATAAGTTCTCATGACATGGATTGTCCCACAAGAGCTTACCATTCACTCCATCACACAATGCTCGCCTTTCTCTGCAGTAATCCCATAAATACTTCGCCTCTTCTAATTAAAAACCCATCAAAAATATTTACAATCACTTACTTAAGACACATTGACTCGTGTCTTACATTATATTCACGCGTAATGGGATTGCAGCCAATTTGGTGAAGTAAATTTTTACCAAAGAGCTACGACATGTTCAGTAAAAGTTTTCGTCTTCGTCCAAGCGAAAGACGAACTAAGAGTTGCTCGGACTCGAACAATTTAGACGATGTTCTTTGGAAGTATTTGGAAGAGTATCCAGTTGGTCTTACAGGTAAGGGTTTTTCTGTTTGAAGAGAGTTTTTGATAAAAGAACTCATACTATAATAAATTGCGACAAGTACGTTGACTGTGCTGATACTAGCCCAAGTAGAAAAAGTTCCAAGCCAAATATTTTGGTATCGTTTTCACGTGAATGAAAACGGGCTTTGATAGTTTATAGTTGACTAATCTTTAATCAAAAAAAATTATTTACTTTTGTTCTGTTGACTACAAAAACGGCTCATACAACAGAAAAATCAGAGTGCAGGCGCGGACACCCATTGGAAAGTTCTTACCAGCTTTGAGGCAAACTTCTTTCGTGAATTCGTAATCTTTCCATGCATATTTTTCTAGGTCGATTCTAATAATTTTTACGAAACTGATGGCGAAAGAAAAGCTTTCCATTCGATACTTTTATTGCATAGACTGAAAAGGGAATATCCGTTCTTATGGGTCTTCTTTTTTATAGTTCAGTGTATATTCGTAGTAAAGGCTTTTAGACAGTAAGGTTGTCTGATCCGAGCTGATTCGATCGCTTCAATGAGTTGAATAATTGATCTTTTGCGCGCACAAGTAAGGAACGAAAACGGTGCTAACTTTGATATCTCTCTTTCCTTCTTTTTTCTTGGTTTCTAAGAAAGACTTTGAGCTTTTTTCAGCCTTTTTTGCGAAGAAACACTGAAAAAGCGAATTGAATTCACAGACCTCCCATCTACTGTGCCACTGATTGGTCACTGAACCAGGTCCCCATCAAAAGGTCATGCAAAGCCACAAGTCCAAGTGACTGGTTGATAATCGAAAAAAAATGTTAAAATATAAATGACCTAAGATATAGCTTTGACATTAATGATATTTTTTCAGTCTACAAATTATTTCGAATAAAAACGGTAGAGACACAATTTGAGACGTTGCTCACTCTCCATCAGTGTTCAGGGAGGGTGAAAGTTTGACTTCAAAAAGATTTTTTTTCTTGGATATAGCATCCCAAAGTCAATCCTAGACTAGGGTTTCGTTAAAAATATAAGTTTCTTTGTGTGGTGAGAGTCTCAAAGTGTATAGAATATTTCTAATAAATGCCAAAGAAGGTCGCAAAGAAGACAAAAACGAACCAACGCACTCCAAGTTACAGTGCGCACACATGCGCCATCTTCCTGACATGACGTCACATCCCAGTAACCACAGTATTAAAGTCACGATGAAGACACCTCAACACTTCATAATTCATGTGCTCAAAATCAACTATAATTCCTTATAATTAGCTCCTTCTTCAAGGGGATATGTACCGAAAAATCTCGCCATCCTCTTCCATCCAAAAAGGTTCGTAATGGTCCAGTAAATTTATAAAATTTAACGTTAGTTTTCCGGACTTCAAAGTTGTTGATACGTCGTTCTTGACAGTAGTAGCTCTTTTTGTGTTTTATTTGCTCGACGTCTTTCTATTGTTCCAAAGCGGGGATTTTGAAAGTGAGACGTTTATTTATGCAAAATTGACAGACCCAAACTCCTCTGCCAATATCTTCCTGTTCAGTGTTTGAACAAGAAGTACAACGTAAACTACTGAACAATTTCTCTGCACGAAGTCCGCCATGACTTGTTGTGGATAATCTTCCTCCTTCTTCGCCAAGATCGTTGTTCTGGATTAAAAATTTAGCAGTTATCTTCCTTTATTTATTTTACAACGTCTAAGATTTCTATTCAAGCTAATTCATGCAGAGTTCAAGTCTTCCAGACCTTAGTTCTCTCACAGAAGAAGAAGACGACGGTGCGTACTTATAACTTTTAATCTTCACGAACTTCGCCAACAGAAGTACAAATCATTGAGGTCCAAAAAGCATTTTATAAGTCTTAATTACAGCTAATAACATCTGCTCTAGATATTTATACTCCACGTGGAGTTATCGTCAACGGTTTTTAGCGGGAAATCATCGATATAGCATTATTATTTAGAGTTAAAAGTTCAAATCTAAAACTTCATCGATGTGCTGTGTAAAGGTCCCAAAGTCAAATCTTGATACAAATTTTTAGATAAACTTCCAAAAAAATTCAAATTAAATCTTATAATCCTCACAAATCGTCTCGTGTTCCTTGGAGTATTATATATTTAATCTAGCTTTACCACGATTCAAATTTTATGCTTTCTCAGAATTGTTTTGATCGTAAAGTTTATGATTTTCAAAGTTGAACTTGAGCTTAAATTTTTGAAATATTCTTAATTAACTTCATTGGTGATTAATCCTAGATATTATCGATAATATAACATATATAACATAAGTTAATATGAAATTTTTTTATATAGTTTACTTTTATTTTTTCCTATCATTCATTCATTCATTCATTCATTATGTTTCACAGATTTATGTTTCAAGTTTTATTCTGTTTGTTGATACTTGGTTGCTAGGGAAATACTGATAGCTTTGGTAAACTTTTCAACTATGTCGTCATTACCCAAGCACGTCAGACAGGAGTTTTAATTTAATACTGTCTGTAAATTAAACACTGTTTAGTTAATTGAATCTATGTGATTAACATTTTTGCAGTTTCAAAAAATAACTTTGATGAAGATAGCCACTTAGGTCAAAAGCTTGGTTGAATTAAAACAAATTTAGTGCAGATGAATCAACATCTTTGATGAAATTTTCAGCTAAAAGTAGGACACTGTCATCCCACCCTGACCCTGCAGTCCCCCCCCCCCAGTCTTTCCAGCTGATCTGAGAAAAAATATTAGCCAATCAGAATCAAGAAAATTTGGAAAAATTAGGTGTCATCCTTTGTAGCCCAGTGACTCAGGAAACGGTTATTTCTTTCAATATTTGTTTGCACTCAGGCATGAAGTTATTATTTGACTATGTGTCTTCTGCGAAATTTTTATTTCTTAAACCAAGCTTTCGGCCATCTTGGCCATCATCAGGGTTGTAGTACACGTATTATGTTTATTTCTTTGTTTAATTTTCTCACTCAATTATGAATATCATAGTAAATGTATACAAAATATAAAAAAACTCTCTTGAAAATCTAGATTGATCTCAGATATAAACTTTGATAAGTCAATTTTTTGAAGGCTTCATGACACCTCAGTTTTGCAGTGACGTCATTTCTACGTCACTATTTCAGATCAGCTGGTTGTCCATAGCACTTCTTCAACAGTCCATAAACCCTGCATACATGTATATAAAAGTATTCCTTGACTAAGATGTCCAACTTTACTGTTCTTTTTTGTATAGGTACATATGACAGGTATGGCATTCCCTATGGCCAGCCAATAGAATGGGCAACACCAAGACTGGCTGGTAACCACAAGACAAGAACAGTGTCTGATGGAGGACATGGTGCTATACCAGCAAGAAATCTAATGTTTGAGAAGTCCTTTAGTGAGCCATCTTCACCACATTTTAAACATAATAGTAAGTATTTTTTGTGTTGATGGGTTCAGTCCCCTGGCAGTGCAGCACTCAGGGTATTGAAATAACTGAGGTGAAAGTGCCACCTTTGTGAATAAATCTACAGTACAAATGCTTAGACCTTCACATGGCTCAGATAAGCACTTCAATGGCAGTTCCAGCTCTTTGCACTTTATCATATATCATCATCATCATCACTCATATGCATCTTGACAGTTGGTGTAAGGTTGTCACGCTATTTGCTCCCCAACCTGTTATGCTCTCTACGACATGAGTTTATCATTACCAACAGATATTAGAGGGACATAAAGGAATCACTGGGGATGTAAAGAAACCCTGGCAGTGAATCAACTGATTGTAAAGTGCCTTTGATATATCCATCTAGAAAGGACACTATATATATATCATAATTATTGTGAATTATTTTAGGTGTCTCAAGATCACAAGCTGAAGTCCATGTCTATCCACACTCCAAACTCACTCATCAAGTCAGCAGCAGTAGTAGTAGTGTCGAAGACATTAACACAAAGAAATCATCCCCAAAGTCTACCAGTAGTGCAGACCCTTTCACGAGGCACCAAGATCTTCCATTTTCTAATAAGAACATCCAGCTACCAGGGGCTAGTCCAATGAGGAAATGGTCATCTTATTCTGGACTTACGAATGATGGTATAGAAGGAAAAAGAGCTGATGATGGAGGCAAGAGGTTTGATGAAGTGGGGCCTAAGAGCTATCACGGGTCTGTGGAACATATAGATAGGGTATGTATTTGGAATGATTGACTTTGATCCACTGTTTTATTGATACCCTGAAAAAACCTCTGGGCTGATCTAAGTCAGTGCATGGCTATCTCACAGATCAAACCCTGAAACAACCTCTGGGCTGATCTAAGTCAGGGCATGGCTACTGTATCTCACAGATCAAACCCTGAAACAACCTCTGGGCTGATCTAAGTCAGGGCATGGCTACTGTATCTCACAGATCAAACCCTGAAACAACCTCTGGGCTGATCTAAGTCAGGGCATGACTTACTCACAGATATCAAATTGGATTTTAGCCTGTTGGGCTTTTTGGAGGGAAGAAAACCATAGAAACCAGAGAAAAACCCTCAAATCAAGGGACAGACAAACTGTGGTAACTTTGTCAAGTATTGGGGTTCCTGTGGTGTCTTGAAACTGAGATCCTCTCAGTCATTGACAATAAACCTTTTGATCTTATGCATTTCATATTTATATTCATTTTATGTATTCAGATGTATGGGACAGCACCAGCAATTCCTGCTAACTATCAGTATGGTGGTAATGCACCTCAACTATTAACACAAGGAAATGTCCTTTATGAGCAAGGTACATGTACATTGATTTCACAGTTGATCTTCTTTATTGGGTACCCTGTGTACAGCTGCTTCAGCTTGTTCCCTTCTCTTCCCTTTTATCCCTCTGTTTCTCTTCCATGCATCTCTCATTCGGTTTTTGCTTATTTCTTTAGGGTATGGACCAAGTACTTCTGTAGCATATGTTGCACCTCTGCGGCAAGACTCCGGTACCCTAGATGGGTATTCCACACCCAAGAGTTCATCCAGATCAAGAACACCATCTAGTACTCACAGTACAGATGATGGAGATAAGTGGGACTCTCTGCTGAGGGCCAAAGATGACTTGATCAGTCAAAAGGATCAAATTATTGAAAGGTAATGTTTTATGTTTTATAATGTAAATTAAATTAAATTCTTTTTCAGGCAAAGCCCAGGAGGACACAAGGTGACCAGGTCACATTCAACCATGTCCACCCCATCTACTTCACACACATACAGACTACATTGAATATTCATTACATTATATTATGCTCAACCCACATGCTGATTTATACCTCTTTCATTGACCAGTTAGGAAGAAATGCAAATTTTTTGGTTATATATAGCTTATGTGTCAGGGTTCCCACAGTCAGAGAAAAGTCAGTAAATTCTGAATTTTTTCAAGGTCAGGGCATTGTCAGGGAATTTTGATTTTGGTCAGTGAATTTTTGCAATTTACCCAAAAGTCAGGGAATTTCTGTCAGCTTTCAAAAAATCTTTTTAAATTCGGAATTCTTAGTTGGGCTTCCTGTGGTAAACTACGATTTTTCGAAGAATAAGTGCACAGTGTGGTCATTGAAAAACAGGTTTTGGTAAGAGAAATTTCAGGGGATTTTATTGTTTTAAATGAGTGGGAACCCTGATATATTATGCATAATATTAGTTTATTATATATATTTATAAATAAATGCATTTATTCCCTACAGACAAAAGAAGACTATTGCCCAACTTCAACACAACCAACTCAGTATGGATGCTAAACTACAGCATGCCCTCCTCGTCAAGTCATGTGACCAAGACAGTGTAGTGACACTCAAGCTTCAGGAGTACCACTATGAGATGGCACAACTGAGGGCACAGTTATCACAGATGGCAGCAGAAAAAGATGCAGAGATTGATAAACTACAAAGAAAATTAGGGTAATTTTAATCCTATTCGAAACGTTGTATTCTGCTACCTTTAATTTCCATCACTAAATCAATTTTCTTTCTTACTTATTTTCATTTTCCTTCTTCCCTTCTTTTTCAGTCTATCCATTTTTTCCATTCTTTTTTCTACTTTTTTTTCTTTGCTCAAAAAATTATACAAAAACCCTTGAACTTCGCAAACACTGAATGTTACCGATGCTTAGAAAAGCTATTTTTGTTTCTATTCTTAAAACAAAAATGATTGAGAGGAAACACAACTTGTTATTATTCTATTCAAAGCAAAATTGTACATGCAACTCTACCGCCTGTCATTCTCAAAGAAGTTTCGCGACATTTTAACAATATAAAGAGTTTGTTGATTTGCCATATATAACTCTGGCTTTTTATGGTTTTAGCCATGTTTCGGCTTTCTGTTTATTGTGACATAAAATTGATTGTTTATACTACTTAAGTAACTTGGCAAATGCGAGATTTATCAAATGTAAAATCTATGTGTCGGGGTTTTTTTGGCAGTTATTCCCATCTGGTAAGCAAATGCATCCGTTCTGTTATCCAAACGTATGAAGTGAAAGCTAAAAATAGTGAAGAAATGAAAAGAATGGAAAGGAAATAAAAGAGCCAAAAAGAAAAGAAAAGAAAAGAAAGAAAAGGAAGAGATAAACGAGCGCATGGGAGTTGATTTTTTTAACTGAAGCAGGTGTCAAAATAGATGCGAAATGTGAATATCGAGTTACCCCTTGCAGAACATCAGAATGCAGCTCAATTTGGAGGAAAAAACAATAGGTTCCAATTCTCAGGAGATTGAAACTATTTTGTTTGTCCTCCAAATTGAGCTGCTTTGACGTCACGTGAAACAGGTCTATATATTATCTTTACTCTAAGTTTTACCTTTCTTTTTAGGGAATCATTTGGGCGAGAGATGAGTTCCACCCTTAATTCACTCACATATGATGCCGAGTCCAGGAATCAAACCTGAGACCCCAGAGGTGTGAGTGCAATACCACTACACTGCAGTCCTTTGATTTCTTGTTTGATTTGTTTTCCAGGGAGACAGAATATCTCCTTGATAAGATGGATGCTTGTGTGAAGGATACTGCAGCCTTGAAAAACAAAGATGTAGAATCTTTATACACTCAGGTAAAGTCAACTTCTTGTTCGTTTAAAGTTACTTTCCTTTATGGATTCTTCTTTCATTTCCTCTTTTATTTCCTCATTCACTTACTGTTTCTGATCATCCATACATTTCTACATTCATTCATTTACTCGCACAACCCTCCCTCACTTACTCACTCTGATTAATTCATCCATCCATCTATTTTTCACTTAACAATCCATTCTTTCTTTCATTTATTCCTTTCTTTACAAAATAGCTCTGTATATTATAACTTCACCATTACTTATATTTTTTCTTGTTTGAACAGTTATCAGATAAAGAGAAGCTGATATCTGAACTCCAGAACAAGATAGAAACATCTAGACAAGAGCACCTGAACGTCAAGTAAGTGAACCATCATTCTGCTCCTTCTTCTGTTACTTCTGCTTATAGTATTTTCTGGTTATTATTATTGTAGGCGTCGTATGGAGAGCCTTGAACGGTACTTGTCGGATGTGCCCACCACTGAAGAACACCAAAACACTATCAAAACAATATCCTTTCATTAACTGATCATTGTATACATGGATCGCCTGTCTATTCACTTGTGTTGACAAGGGCTTCTTCAATATTGATTGGCACCCACAACACAATTCTTGGGACCCAAGTGCATCTCAGGACTCACTTCACTTGTGTTGACAAGGGCTCCCTAAATATTGATTGGCACCCACAACACAATGCTGAAGGACCCAAGTGCATCTCAGGACTCACTTCACTTGTGTTGACAAGTGCTTCCTAAATATTGATTGGCACCCACAACACAATGCTGAAGGACCCAAGTGCATCTCAGGACTCACTTCACTTGTGTTGACAAGCGCTTCCTAAATATTGATTGGCACCCACAACACAATGCCTGGGACCCAAATTTAAGCAGTTAATGGGTACTAGGACCCAAATTAAAAAATCCTAGTACAATCCCTGTCATCCTTATTATTGTTTGGTGCAGATGTTTCATTTGTCACAAAGGTTTGTACTGTTTGTACCCTTAACCATTTTGTAACTGAAAGAGGTTCGTGAAGAGTGTTCACAATTGAAGGATATCATCACAAGTAAAGATAGAAAACTTGCTCAAATTAACAAAGCTTATGGAACTAAGGTATGTGATCTATACCATTCATAAAAATTATCCCATTTTGCTCTCTGACTTGCCCATTTATCCTCAACCCTCCCCCAGGATGTTAATTTCCTTGCCTTGATTCCTTTTCTCACAGTCTGAGGATGCCAAGAAATTTCATAAAGAAAACAAAGCTCTCAAAGAAAAAGTTTCAAGGTACAGTAAAGGCTTTTATTGTACATAACATTGCTGGTGACAGAGTTTACAAGGGATGCCAAACAAGGCAATTTTTTGGCAAAATTTACTTTTTCATGGCAAAGGACAAAATACTTTGGAATAATTTTTGTGTTATTCATTGAATAATTCTGTGTTTTTTTTTTATGTTTTAAGTCTCACGGCAAACTTGGATAAGTACAAGAAGAATGGTCCAGTATCAGAGATTGAGTTTGATGATTTAAAAATGGAAAATGAAAGATTAGAAGCTGAGCTGAATAGAATGAAAAAGGTTTGTTGAACTAATGAAGGCTGTAGAAGTTCATCCATGTATTACTAGGGAATCAAGGGTGACCTCTCACTTTTCACCTCTGGGGTATGGGGTCTGATTCCTAGACCCTGGATCTCAAGTTGTTAGAATTTGTTGGGTCTCTTTCTTGATTTGAAGGTTTTTCCACAGCTTACCTCGGTTTGCTTTCTCAGAAAAAATCAGCTAGCTAAGTTCCTGCTTGTTCTGTGAGTTAACTTTGCCCTGACTTGGATCAGCCAAGAGGTTGTTTCAGGGTTCAATCTGCCAGTAGGCCATGCCCTGACTTAGAGCAACCCAGAAGTTCTTGATACAGCTCTAAGCGTTGTTACAGTACAAGCAGGATCTCCTCTCCTCTTCTGGTTGTTGTTCAACACACTTGATATTTAGTATTTTCTCATTAATTTTCATTCATTCATTTATTCATTTATTTTTCATTCGTTTTCTAGATTCTAGAGGCCAAACATAAGAAGATGAAGGCATTACATGCACAGACACAAAAAACACAGAAGGGACTAGAAGAACGACTGGTACAGGAAGAGGTCAGTTGATTCTTAGGAACCTCACCTATCATTCTTTTTTTTCACAATCTGTCACCCTCCCAAGCATCTTGTGTGATAGAAATAGCTACAAGTCATAGCATTTGAAAAAATATGCTTGAAGAGATAATGTGCATTGAGAGCTTGCTATCAAGCATCCATAAAGCTTGTTTTGTTTCTCTTAACACAGAACACAGTGGTTGCTCTTCGAGATGAAATAACTTCAAAAGACCAAGCAGTACAGCAACTGAGAAAATCGCTAAAAGAAGTAAGTACTCTACCTCTCTCTCTCCTGCATTCTCCAACTTAAATTTCGCACCTCATTTTCTCTCTTTTTCTCTTCCTCCCTCCCTCTCTCTTCCCCCCCCCCCCCCCCCCCCCCATCTCTCCGACTCTCACCCTCTCTCTGTCTCTCTGTGGGGATTTCTCTAGGGATTTTGCATTTGACAAGGAGTCCTCTCTGTTAAACCATGCATTCCTCAGCAATAAAATGTCAAATATATTCACTAACATTGGATTATACTTCATGTAGTTATCGTCTCAGAATCAAGACATGATGGAACAAAACCTTAACCTAAAGACGTCCTGTGAACAGGTACAGTTACTGTATATTGATCTTAGTCATAGAAATACAAATATATTCTTTAGTGAAAAAACTTTCCCCTTTAGTTTCAGAAAGCGAAGATGGAGGAATCAGAGAAGACAGAAGTGAGCAGAAAGCTTTGGAAGGAAGTATGTAGCATTTTAGTGATAAACTACTTAGGGAAGGGAGGGTGGGGTTATTCTGACCAACCAATATTCATATCTTTGTCCATTTGTAATAGGCAGCTAATCCAGCTAACCAAGTCTGTATTGGACTTGAAATTACTTAGGGAGGGGAGGGTGGAGTATGATCCAGTGACAAAGTTGTTCTGACCAAACAGTATTCATATCTATGTTCATTTGTGTTGATCAGCTATCGAAATGTGTATCGGACCTGAAGGCTATAGTACAGTTATGTATGGCCAGAAAGAACGGCGAAGATCCAAATATGTCGTTATTATTGGGGTTAAGAGGTAAGCTTTTTGTCATTACTAATATACTTCAATAGATATGTAAAAAGTTATAGAAACTTTTCTCTGCGTGAGTAAAAAGATTACGTCACAACATACTACGTCATCCCATGAAAAACTACGTCACAACCGGTGGCGGTGATAAGTTCACAACATGGTCGTGATGACTCAACGACATGATGCCGTTACACGTCACAACATGGTGGTGATGACGTCACGACTGTGTGGCGATGACGTCACGACTTTGTGGTGATGACGTCACAGCATTTTGGTGATGACGAAACAAGGTGGCTTTTTAGTCTTAATCTTGCATACTTATTCTCATCTTTATGTTTATGTTACATCAGGACCATCGTTAGCGGGTGATGAATTTGAAGAACTGCGTGATGACTTGTCAGGTTTGAAAAGCAAGATTCGTAAAATTCAAGAAATACAACATGAGATAGATGCATTAAGAACGTTTGTCTCTGATCAGTACGCAGAGGATGTCGGGAATAATTGTATCACGCAGTAGTCACGTGAACCATTTGTCGAATAATGTACACGTCACATCCTCTTTGTCGAGAATGACATCATGTGAAACAGATACTGGCAGACGAAAAACGTTAGCCTGGGATGCCTGTGGTTTTGCTGAAGAGGAAGGCTGAGATCAAGTCTAAGACCTATGGTTAGACAGCCAACAAAACGCAGTACTGCTAGTCCACTAGTTTCTTTTACATTAATTTATTTTGTCTCTCTCCGGCTCCTCTACCAAACACATTCATGCCACAATGAATGTGAACGAGGTAGCAGGCGCCCCAGGGTCCCCGGATACGACTCTCAATATTCCCCTAGTCTTTCGTTCGAATATTTATTACAATACCTCAAGCTGTTTATGGCCGTATCCAGGATATCTCATGAAGAGGACACTCCTTACAAACCTTAACAAATTATCTCTCTGTCAGACTGAGGAGGGGGATCAAAGGCCCCCTATAGCACCCTTAGTATTCAACGGAATATTTTCCTAGTCTTTCGTACCAATATTTATTACAAAACCTCAAGCTGTTTATGAATGTATCCAGGATATCTCATGAAGAGGGCACTCCTTACAAACCTCAACAAATCATCTCTCTGTCACACTCTGAGGAGGGGGATCACAGCACGGCATCCTATAGCACCCTTAGTACTTTCATACAAATATTTATTACACTCCCTAGACTTGTTCATAGCAGCTCAATTATCATGCCCATGTGACATTCTATATATTAAGATGAAACAAGAATGCACAATACCTTTATTAAAACACAGCTAACGACTACCGGTATGAACAATGACAAATGAAATTATATTGACTCAGCTTGGCATGGCTGATATTTGACAAGGAAAACTGTCGGATTTATGGTCTTCCTCAAAGGACAACAAACTCTTTAAATTAGTCCTTCTAAAGGACGAGACAATATTTATTTATGTAATTTCCCTGAAGAATAGGGTAAATATATCTTTGTTATTTAGAGTGGATGGGAAATGAAGTCTTACAATTTTGAAGTTCATATCAAAGTGTTTTTCTTACGTGTAGGAGGCAGTTTTGTATTATTATTTCTCAACGATACCCCACATTGATCGATCAAAAAAGTGACGGTTTTGAAATAAGAGTTTAGATTGCTCAGACATGAAATAGCGACCAATCCTGACTTGGTCGGTTAGCGCAGGTTCAGTTAAATTATTAGAGAACCTATACTTAGCGACCAGGTTTATCTGAACTGGAGGTGCTCGGATAACAAAGGTTTGGCTTATTGTATTATCCCACCTCTCTAGAGTGATCAAAGCGAATTAAAATGGTCGGAATAACAGGTTTCTTGGCATGAAAAATGTTCCTTAAATCCACTCGTTCCAAAACACGAACAAGTTGTAAAGAATTAATATATATATATAGCACTATTTTTGCTTTGTATAGATTGTATAGCTATGAATCGTTATGAATTATAATATAATGAATTTGTATAAACAAGAAATATCTTATTAACAAGCGTTTTATTAATAAAGTCCAGTTGGATTTAATATGTATTTGAAGAACTATGTGTGAGAATTGTTTGTTATGTATAAAACGTGCTGCCCTATCACTTTTGTGCTAAAATAGGACACTAAAAACAAATTTGGGCGCGTACTTCGTGAAGCAAAAAGAGCGGGAAAATTCTGAGCGCGCATGCAAAAGGATGAGATATAAAAGCGCGGGATAAAGACATCGTGCGTATCATAAATTTGCGGTCATGTTTTGTGCTAATTTTAAAATGTTCCTCAATAAATCATAATTAAAATCCTAACTTTTAAAACATTTTAATTCCTAAGCTAAAATATAAAAGATTGGGGATTTAATAAAAGATTTGGATAAGAGAAAATGCATCGGTTCAATTAAGGAGCTTTTTACAACTAAAGGTTTTATCGTCAAACCACATTGCTTAGATTTCATCTTACTTCATAAACTTGCGAAGTTTTATCGAATGATTGATTAAGAAACTGTATAAATTTTACTTTTTGATTTGATATTCAAGATAAAAAGCCTTTAGTAAGGGTTTACGAACTAAATATGTCGTTTTGGCGTGAGAAAATATGAGACAAGATGGTTTGCTTTATCTCCGCAAGGCAAATCTCCATTATCAGCAGCGATAGACTCATATCGACGGATCAGAAAAAGGCTCTTGAAAATGAAGTACTTTCAGTGTTCGCTATAGTTTTCATCTGATAGTTAATGAGAAAATTTCCATTTTGAGTTTCCGAAAGGGTCAATTTTAAGGCAAAAAGCCATTTCTTTTTACATATTTTATTTTACGTAGAGAAATATCTGCGGGCTTGAACTAAGACTTGCGTAGCGAATGCTGGGCAAAACTTTGAATCTTGGCATGAAAGGAAAAAAAATAGCAACTTGAATTGTATTTAAGAGTTTTGGCCAGAAACTAAAAAATTACATCGTATATTATTAATAAATCACTAGGGGAAAAGAGGTAAAGAAATCATAAAAAGACCTGACTTTGGAAACAACTATATTTTGAGACTCGACGTTTAGTTTTCGTTGTAATTCTTTATAATCCCCCCGCAATTATCCTTCCAAGCCACTCTTTCCTGGTTATTACACCATGCTAATCTGTCAAGTTCTATACCCGTCGCTTAAGAGGTGTAATAAGACCGGTAAAAAGCAATAAAAACAAAACACGTGCGAGGAAAATTCAATTCAAGAAAAGTAAATAATTTAATTCTTATGTTTGTAGTTGTGGTTGGAGTAGGTTGAACGGGGATTCTTGTAGTGTACAGATTGTTATTTGCTATTTTACAATATACTAATTAAGAATTTGTTCGTTTGGATTTCAAGCATAGACGCGAGTCAGTTGCATTTAATGTTAATGAAAACTGAAAAGAATTTTGCTGGGAAAAAATTGCAAAATTTGAGAACTTTTTCAGATAAAAAGATTTATATATATATTATTTATTTATTCCGTCTTTAAAATAAAATGAAATAAAAATGGAATGAAAATAAAACTGAAAATTGAAAATAAATTTTGAAGCAAAATTGCAAATTCGAGAACTTTTAGAGACAATTAAAATGAGTGGAAAATATGAACTTCCCTAAAGGGGCGCTTTAAGCGCTACCAACAGAATACGAAAAATAAATACAATTTTACCTGATAAAAAGGATTTTTGTTCAAATTTGTACCAAATGAACTAAGAGAACAATGATTTATGTGAATATAGGTAGTTTTAACTTTAGAAAAACACATTGGAAACGAAGTAATTATTATCGACAAATTAAATTATACAGCGCCTGCAAGAATGGTGTAAGTAACTGTGGAAAATAAATTTATCAGGAACGTTGTTGTTGTCTAGAACTACTTTTTCTTTTAGTGAAATGAAGGGAGATTCGGAGCTGAGAGAAGTTCTCTACAATTTCCTAGTTTGTGGAGAATTTCAGACGCGCTACTTTCTACATATTCTTCATTAGTAGGAAGCCTAGTGTCACATCATAGTCCTTTTGTCGCCTTTCAAACCAAATAACACCCCAGACGTCTGGAACAGTACTTTGTGTACACTGCTATCTATTATTGGCTATTTTTGAATTAGTACTCAAGGGAGGCAAGCAATAATTCAAATTAAACACCGGCCTCTATGTTGTATATTGTAAGATATATAATATGTATATTGGATCGGACTGCCCCTGGGTTTTTAAGGTGTCGGTTGAGGGTATCGTTGTCATGGTAACTGGAATCTCGAAAGTAGCTGGTGCGAGAAATATTTCTTTTGTTGGTGAAAATACTAAAATTAGAAATCTTTCAAGTTGACTGGTGCTTCTATGAGATTGTTATGTGGTTTGATTCGAGTACATTGTGTATAAGAGAAAGGAAAAACACTGTTATTGTTAGGCAAAATAATTAAACATGCCGGCCAGCCGAGAGTAAGGGCTCAGTACTGAACCAGAATAGCAGATGGTACTCAAAAACTTCTTTGCGGGATCCCAGCTCTTCCAGCCAAAGATATCTTAGTGGTTGATAAGTATCAACAAATTCAGATCACCGCTTGTGATTGAGCAGTTGAAATCTATACAATTAAGCACGCCCCCTAACCCCAAACTATTTTCAGAGTACTCGAGTCAACCAAAGCCATCAAGACTGAGAATACCACTGATAGAATTCCAAAACACATTAAAGATTCGACGCCAGCTGGGTTCAATTTACAACACAAAAATCTAGTATGAAACGAAATCCTAGAAAATTTTCGTCTTTGTTGTCACTTTTGTCCAAAAACAATGCTCACATTTTCGAGGTGAATAGCGAAACAAGAGAGATTATGGTGATGAATTATTGATAGAGAATCTGTCTCTAAAGCTGTGCTAATAAGTAGCTGGCGCTAATAAGAGGGAGGAGTCAAGTTGAATAGCACAAGTTGTCTATCCTATCACTTGAGCCACTGTACACAAGTCCTTATGACGAGCTCAATACCCAGACAAACACCAATTAAGGATTGGTACTTGGTTAGCGTGCGGCTACGCCTCGTGCGACTCTTACGCTTCCTTCGTGCTTAGCAACCTCCCGCGTGCACCCAAAACTCGATGGATGCACGCTAACCAAGTACCAATCCTTTTATAACATATCTTGATGAAAACGTTGTCGTTTTTGTTTTCTTTGAATGCTTTTCATCCAATAATTTGTTGAGTTCTTCGTCACTTAACGAGGCGAATCTCTTTCTTGAAGGCTCCTCCGAATTAAAATCTATGTCAAAGTTTGGAACTCCCTCAAGAGGCTCGTTCATTTTCAGGATTTTTTTATCTTATTTTGTGTATGTGGCTGTGTAAAAAGTGTCTCAAAAAACAAGATAAAATGAATTGGAAAATGAAACTGTACGCGACATTTTGACATCAGCGTGCACCCATGGGGAATTGGTACACGCTCTTTGACCAATCAGAGCGCGCGTTATATCTTGAATATGTTATAAGACAAGCTAGTGTGTCACTGGATTTATAAACCACCCTCTCGTGCGAAGATTCGCAGTGTCTATAAGTTCCAAAATGAAAGGATTTCTAAGACAGGGTTTTTTCTCGCTTTTCGTAATTTTTCTTGGAGCTTTGTTCTATTCTGTGAGCCAATGTGGTAAGTATAAGCTATTTGTTTTTAAAATTCCGTTGAGTTATTTTGATTACCGAGTCAGTGACACAAGTCCAAGTAAACGTGATTTTTTTTTCTCCCTTCGGTGTTTTGCTCAACTTCAACAAACTATTTTTGCCGTTGTTAGTCGTGTTCAGCGTTGTCTAGTAAGCCTCAAGTTCATAATTTCCCTTGTAATACCACTGCTTCGGGTTTTAGAAGAAGTAGTATTCGAGTTTTCTCAATTTTAGAATTTAAACTTAGAGTGAAAATTTTGAATATTTTCATGTCAACTAAAACTTGGGAAGTTCGGCTGAGAACTTAAAGTTTTATTTTACTCAAAATAAAAGGATTTCTGAATTCCTTGTGACCATAATTGTTGATAACGAATGACACCGAAGCTGATATCCTTTTATGTTATCCTCGAGAGGGCAATTTCGAAAGAAAAGCATTCCGACTCTCAATGCACCAGAAACACGCGTTGCTCTATCGCCAATCAATAAAACACTTGTCCTAAATCCTAAATTCGCGGGGTTTTTCGTTCACCTCTACAAAACAGCAGAATTAAACCGTGGGAATAAGCCGATTTTAACCATCGCCAATTTAGATAATTATCATAAAAGTGACCATAAAAATGCCGAAAAATAGAATTGATATTCAAAATGTGTACGCTACTTTCGTACGACGTAAAAATGTACGGCTATTCGTTGTGTAAAGTGCTCGAAATTTCCTAAAAAAATTTAGGGAAATATTTCAAGTTTTCCTTCAAATGTTTTTTTAAGTCTTTGCTGAATTAGCTAAGCTTGAAAAAAAGGTTGTACGAAGTGTTTTGAAAACACAAGATATAATTTATAACACCGTGTTTCATCTTTGGCGACTCGTAACAGCAGGGAAACCGGAATCCCATTGAAAACTGAAACAAGCGAGCGACATGTTGAACCGTAAATATATGTCCAAACTAAGTTTATGTTATGGAATACGACTTCTCTAAAGAAAGACGTTCAACTAAAGTCGTGTAGAACGTGTAATTGAACTTGAAAACAGACAAAATGGGCGATTAGAGTCGATATTCCAGGCAAAGCCAATCTGCCAAAGCTAAGAGGGAAAAGCCATTCATAAGCTAGATAAGTCGTATGATTACTTTTTAGGTGGAATTATACTATTTAGTAGAAAACACCGAGAATGTCTTCCGTTTGAGTAGCGAAACAATCATATAACTGAAAACTGAACAAGTGAATTAATTTTACAAGTAATTGTTGAATTCTTGGAACATTTTGGTTTATTTGGAATTAGAAAACAGGTCAAAATACCGGAAGAGTTTCATTCGCTGAATACTGAGTCAGAATGGGCGAGAAAAGCAGGTGAAACGAAGAAGAAAGGAAAAAAACAAACAAACTTAGAATTGTTTGAATATTTCGAAATTCAATGATTAATTTGAGGTAAAAAAGGCGAGCTTTTGAATTTGCCTCGAGCAATAGTTTACACCATCATCAGACGGATGTCAATGGCGGGATTACTGAAAAGCTGTGCCATGATTACTTGCCTCATCTGTAACCACAGTACACAGGATGGCACAGGGGGGTATCGATCACGAATCACGGACATTTTTTTCATGAATTCACGAATCACGAAAAGCGATTAATGAACAACCTTGATACAAGGATTCAGGGGAACCAATCCAAAATCACGAATCACGGTCTTCAAAATACGCAGATCATGTATCACGGGGGGACTAAAATTCACGAATCACGGTCCACGGTCCGAAGGCCGAATCACGCGTCACGCGTAACCCCTGTGCCACCCTGAGTACATGATCCCGCGCCATGACATCGAGTGGTGTCCACATTGACTTACTGACAAATACAAGACTATAAACTTCATTGAACCGCCTGATAAAACTGATTGTTTCTTCACTTCGTACCACAGCGCGAGTATTCACGTTAAAACTGTTTTCCTTCTTCAGATGCTCGGAGCCGAACAGTGGTGGGAGCCAACTCCGTGACAGCCCTGCAAGCGTGTGAGGACCATATCATGCATATCTCTTGTCCAGACAGATCCCTGAGTGTCAAAATTCTATCAGCGAAATACGGTCGCCTTTTGTCCAAGATTTATTGTTCACCGACCACAGAACGTCAAATAATAAAAGACTGCGGGGAAAAGAACGTTAAGCCGAATGTAGAAAAATTTTGTGTGGGGAGAACAGAGTGTAGCTTTAACGTGGACAATCGTAATCTGGGTGCATTTTGCGTCAATGTTTACAAGTATCTTATTGTGGTTTTCATGTGTGGTAAGTATACCATATATAGCAGGTCACGTGATCATCATTATCAAGCTATGATGTCATTATTTTGTACTATTTGTCAACAGTTGTCAAGCCATTCCCTAAGGAACCGCCCACGACCACACCCATGCTAACAACCTTGTCCAGCGGTCTTCACAGTATCTGTAAGTTTGCGGTTTCTCTGTTGGTGTTCGTAGCATTTGATGCATATATCTTCAGGGTGACATAAACTCGCGATAGTTTGAACATATTAGTAAATATGTAGCAAGACGATAGAAGAGCATAGACAGGTCAGGTACAACAGTAGCTTAGATTAATATGGACAAATATATACAAAGCGATTTAAAGACGGTTTTGAATTGTAAATCACAGTAGCTCTGCCTCATTGGCCTCGTTTTGATGTGCGGAACCGCCCACGACCACACCCATGCCAAAGCGAGGCATTTGATAAAAAATTGACAAAAAAATTGACATCTAGACCTCACATGTTTGTAACTGTTATTTTCGCGCGCTTTATATGGCAGCACCGAGTTAGATTCCAGTCCTCTCTCGAAAAGCATCTTGGGCTATGGAAACAAGTGTTTACCGAGCGGCTGGTCTTTTTGCGCGGTTTTCGACGCATGCGCAAAGGCAAAGGCAACTTATTAGCAAAAGTTTTACTTCAACCAAATAACGGGGAGTGGTTGCCCAATTCTCCCGAGTGAGGGACTCATGTATAAAGCACTCGAAGGTACGCCCTTTACCCACTCAAACCATCAGTGCTCCTTAATCATTACGGGTATTTAAAGCTTAAGGTAAACAGAGCAGAAAGAAGTCAAAACTGACGAAGCCTGGACCTCAAGCTGACTTCAATCATAGTTAATGTTAACTTTGCTTAAATCGCAGAGTATTCAATTAAGGAATAAAAAACAGTTTTCCGTGTATTATACTCTGATAAAGACACGCGGGATGTGGAGAGAACACGAGAGAAGCGTAGGAAACCACGACGCGTAGCGGAGTGGTTTCCAGCTACTCAAGTATTCAACATATCCCAAGTGTCTTTATCAGAGTATAATACACGGAAAACTGTTTTTTATTGCTTTTATAAAATAACTAACTTTTCGAGAGAGAGAGAAAATGACGTGAGCATGTATTATGCTCTCATAAAACATGGCTTTTTGACCAATCAGAGCGCGCGTAATATCAAAGTTATTTTATAATATATTTTATTCACGTTAAAACTGTTTTCCTTCTTCAGATGCTCGGAGCCGAACAGTGGTGGGAGCCAACTCCGTGACAGCCCTGCAAGCGTGTGAGGACCATATCATGCATATCTCTTGTCCAGACAGATCCCTGAGTGTCAAAATTCTATCAGCGAAATACGGTCGCCTTTTGTCCAAGATTTATTGTTCACCGACCACAGAACGTCAAATAATAAAAGACTGCGGGGAAAAGAACGTTAAGCCGAATGTAGAAAAATTTTGTGTGGGGAAAACAGAGTGTAGTTTCAACGTGGACAATCGTAATCTGGGTGCATTTTGCGTCAATGTTCACAAGTATCTTATTGTGGTTTTCATGTGTGGTAAGTATACCATATATGGCAGGTCACGTGATCATCATTATCGAGCTATGACGTCATTATTTTGTACTATTTGTCAACAGTTGTCAAGCCACTCGCTAAGGAACCGCCCACGACCACACCCATGCTAACAACCTTGTCCAGCGGTCTTCACAGTATCTGTAAGTTTGCGGTCTCTGCTGGTGTTCGTAGCATTTGATGCATATATCTTCAGGGTGACATAAACTCGCGATAGATTGAACATATTAGTAAATATATAGCAAGACGATAGAAGAGCATATACAAGTCGGGTACAACAGTAGTTTAGATTAATATGGACAAATATATACAAAGCGATTTAAAGACGGTTTTGAATTGTAAATCACAGTAGCTCTGCCTCATTGGCCTCGTTTTGATGTGCGGAACCGCCCACGACCACACCCATGCCAAAGCGAGGCATTTGACAAAAAATTGACAAAAAAATTGACATCTAGACCTCACATGTTTGTAACTGTTATTTTCGCGCGCTTTATATGGCAGCACCGAGTTAGATTCCAGTCCTCTCTCGAAAAGCATCTTGGGCTATGGAAACAAGTGTTTACCGAGCGGCTGGTCTTTTTGCGCGGTTTTCGACGCATGCGCAAAGGCAAAGGCAACTTATTAGCAAAAGTTTTACTTCAACCAAATAACGGGGAGTGGTTGCCCAATTCTCCCGAGTGAGGGACTCATGTATAAAGCACTCGAAGGTACGCCCTTTACCCACTCAAACCATCAGTGCTCCTTAATCATTACGGGTATTTAAAGCTTAAGGTAAACAGAGCAGAAAGAAGTCAAAACTGACGAAGCCTGGACCTCAAGCTGACTTCAATCATAGTTAATGTTAACTTTGCTTAAATCGCAGAGTATTCAATTAAGGAATAAAAAACAGTTTTCCGTGTATTATACTCTGATAAAGACACGCGGGATGTGGAGAGAACACGAGAGAAGCGTAGGAAACCACGACGCGTAGCGGAGTGGTTTCCAGCTACTCAAGTATTCAACATATCCCAAGTGTCTTTATCAGAGTATAATACACGGAAAACTGTTTTTTATTGCTTTTATAAAATAACTAACTTTTCGAGAGAGAGAGAAAATGACGTGAGCATGTATTATGCTCTCATAAAACATGGCTTTTTGACCAATCAGAGCGCGCGTAATATCAAAGTTATTTTATAATATATTTTATTCACGTTAAAACTGTTTTCCTTCTTCAGATGCTCGGAGCCGAACAGTGGTGGGAGCCAACTCCGTGACAGCCCTGCAAGCGTGTGAGGACCATATCATGCATATCTCTTGTCCAGACAGATCCCTGAGTGTCAAAATTCTATCAGCGAAATACGGTCGCCTTTTGTCCAAGATTTATTGTTCACCGACCACAGAACGTCAAATAATAAAAGACTGCGGGGAAAAGAACGTTAAGCCGAATGTAGAAAAATTTTGTGTGGGGAAAACAGAGTGTAGTTTCAACGTGGACAATCGTAATCTGGGTGCATTTTGCGTCAATGTTCACAAGTATCTTATTGTGGTTTTCATGTGTGGTAAGTATACCATATATGGCAGGTCACGTGATCATCATTATCGAGCTATGACGTCATTATTTTGTACTATTTGTCAACAGTTGTCAAGCCACTCGCTAAGGAACCGCCCACGACCACACCCATGCTAACAACCTTGTCCAGCGGTCTTCACAGTATCTGTAAGTTTGCGGTCTCTGCTGGTGTTCGTAGCATTTGATGCATATATCTTCAGGGTGACATAAACTCGCGATAGATTGAACATATTAGTAAATATATAGCAAGACGATAGAAGAGCATATACAAGTCGGGTACAACAGTAGTTTAGATTAATATGGACAAATATATACAAAGCGATTTAAAGACGGTTTTGAATTGTAAATCACAGTAGCTCTGCCTCATTGGCCTCGTTTTGATGTGCGGAACCGCCCACGACCACACCCATGCCAAAGCGAGGCATTTGACAAAAAATTGACAAAAAAATTGACATCTAGACCTCACATGTTTGTAACTGTTATTTTCGCGCGCTTTATATGGCAGCACCGAGTTAGATTCCAGTCCTCTCTCGAAAAGCATCTTGGGCTATGGAAACAAGTGTTTACCGAGCGGCTGGTCTTTTTGCGCGGTTTTCGACGCATGCGCAAAGGCAAAGGCAACTTATTAGTAAAAGTTTTACTTCAACCAAATAACGGGGAGTGGTTGCCCAATTCTCCCGAGTGAAGGACTCATGTATAAAGCACTCGAAGGTACGCCCTTTACCCACTCAAACCATCAGTGCTCCTTAATCATTACGGGTATTTAAAGCTTAAGGTAAACAGAGCAGAAAGAAGTCAAAACTGACGAAGCCTGGACCTCAAGCTGACTTCAATCATAGTTAATGTTAACTTTGCTTAAATCGCAGAGTATTCAATTAAGGAATAAAAAACAGTTTTCCGTGTATTATACTCTGATAAAGACACGCGGGATGTGGAGAGAACACGAGAGAAGCGTAGGAAACCACGACGCGTAGCGGAGTGGTTTCCAGCTACTCAAGTGTTCAACATATCCCAAGTGTCTTTATCAGAGTATAATACACGGAAAACTGTTTTTTATTGCTTTTATAAAATAACTAACTTTTCGAGAGAGAGAGAAAATGACGTGAGCATGTATTATGCTCTCATAAAACATGGCTTTTTGACCAATCAGAGCGCGCGTTATATCAAAGTTATTTTATAATATATTTTATTCACGTTAAAACTGTTTTCCTTCTTCAGATGCTCGGAGCCGAACAGTGGTGGGAGCCAACTCCGTGACAGCCCTGCAAGCGTGTGAGGACCATATCATGCAAATCTCTTGTCCACACAGATCCCTGAGTGTCAAAATTCTATCAGCGAAATACGGTCGCCTTTTGTCCAAAAAGAATATCTGTCCAGCGACCTCAGAACGTCAAATAATAAAAGACTGCGGGGAAAACAACGTTAAGCCGAATGTAGAAAAATTTTGTGTGGGGAAAACAGAGTGTAGTTTCAACGTGGACAATCGTAATCTGGGTGCATTTTGCGTCAATGTTCACAAGTATCTTATTGTGGTTTTCATGTGTGGTAAGTATACCATATATGGCAGGTCACGTGATCATCATTATCGAGCTATGACGTCATTATTTTGTACTATTTGTCAACAGTTGTCAAGCCACTCGCTAAGGAACCGCCCACGACCACACCCATGCTAACAACCTTGTCCAGCGGTCTTCACAGTATCTGTAAGTTTGCGGTCTCTGCTGGTGTTCGTAGCATTTGATGCATATATCTTCAGGGTGACATAAACTCGCGATAGATTGAACATATTAGTAAATATATAGCAAGACGATAGAAGAGCATATACAAGTCGGGTACAACAGTAGCTTAGATTAATATGGACAAATATATACAAAGCGATTTAAAGACGGTTTTGAATTGTAAATCACAGTAGCTCTGCCTCATTGGCCTCGTTTTGATGTGCGGAACCGCCCACGACCACACCCATGCCAAAGCGAGGCATTTGACAAAAAATTGACAAAAAAATTGACATCTAGACCTCACATGTTTGTAACTGTTATTTTCGCGCGCTTTATATGGCAGCACCGAGTTAGATTCCAGTCCTCTCTCGAAAAGCATCTTGGGCTATGGAAACAAGTGTTTACCGAGCGGCTGGTCTTTTTGCGCGGTTTTCGACGCATGCGCAAAGGCAAAGGCAACTTATTAGTAAAAGTTTTACTTCAACCAAATAACGGGGAGTGGTTGCCCAATTCTCCCGAGTGAAGGACTCATGTATAAAGCACTCGAAGGTACGCCCTTTACCCACTCAAACCATCAGTGCTCCTTAATCATTACGGGTATTTAAAGCTTAAGGTAAACAGAGCAGAAAGAAGTCGAAACTGATGAAGCCTGGACCTCAAGCTGACTTCAATCATAGTTAATGTTAACTTTGCTTAAATCGCAGAGTATTCAATATATTTTATTCACGTTAAAACTGTTTTCTTTCTTCAGATGCTCGGAGCCGAACAGTGGTGGGAGCCAACTCCATGAAAGCCCCTCCAGGCGTGTGAGGACCATATCATGCATATCTCTTGTCCACACAGATCCCTGAATGTCAAAATTTTATCAGCGAAATACGGTCGCGTTTTGTCCAAAAAGAATATCTGTCCACCGACCTCAGAACGTCAAATAATAAAAGACTGCGGAGAAAACAACGTTAAGCCAAATGTAGAAAAATTTTGTGTGGGGAAAACAGAGTGTAGTTTCAACGCGGACAATCGTAATCTGGGTGCATTTTGCGTCAATGTTTACAAGTATCTTATTGTGGTTTTCATGTGTGTATATGCTGGTAAGTATCATAGACTGAATGTAAAACAGAGGCTCCGCGCGGGCACGTGGCACTGAAGCGAGGCTAAAAATGGGAAATGTAAACAAACGCCAGGGACGCCAGGTCGATTTATGTATCGCATCCTTCGTCGGTTTTCAAGTTTTTTTTCTCGCGTTTTACACGGACTCTTAATACACTAGTTCTCAATTTGCTTCGAAAATATATGCAGTATATATTCAAAAAACGTTGAATACTGCATACTGAATACTGCATACTGCATACTGAATAGTGCATTCCAAGACCAAAGGGCACTGTGGGTCTCATTAATTTGAAATAAAAAGTAAATATACAGCGATTTGCTCTCTATATGTAGCTAGTATATTGATTCGGATGAAATGCACTAAAAATAAAATAAATAATTATTGTTAATTTTACTTTAGACGA
Source organism: Anthopleura xanthogrammica (assembly GCA_964019055.1). Classification (NCBI taxonomy): domain Eukaryota; kingdom Metazoa; phylum Cnidaria; class Anthozoa; order Actiniaria; family Actiniidae; genus Anthopleura; species Anthopleura xanthogrammica. The sequence goes on along the minus strand of OZ025223.1, from coordinate 3,665,737 downwards.
TGTTACATGACCAAAAATGCCCTTTGGTCTTGGAATGCAATATTCACTATGCAGTATTCAGTATTCAACGTTTTTTGAAATAGCTAGCTGTATATACTCTTGCAATACTACTGTAGTTCTTTTTACCAAAAGTAGTTCTAAAAGCTTTAGTTATTTGCAACAGTGTCATATTTTTGTTGAGTCATCCCACAGGTAGCCCAAGCTCGGTTTTTGAATACAATATTTTTGAAACAAATACTTTAATAAAACTTCCATTTCTTACATTAGGGTGTGTTCGTGTGTCCTTCGTGATGTCTGTAACGAGTTTTTCATAACTTACCCTTCCCTTAATATAAAATAGAAAGGTTGGACACTCTAGAACCAAAATCACTTCCAATCCCGGCCACTTCAGACGCCTTTTTTTCCACGAAAAACAATTGAAATGATAAAATTATTTCGCAGAGCCATGAAGGGGTTGTTAAGCAATCAATCCATGCCAATTTCTTCGAGCCAGCTCACGGTATTGAGCTCTCCCAACGTTCGCCGAAACGAATGCAAAAAACGTCATAATTTTTATCCGTGAAGTCAAGGGTACAGAACAGCCGTTGGACGTGAGGATGGGCCTGGAAACGATTACAAAATCAAAAACCTACCGGGAGGGATGTGAGTCATTTGACTCGATCATTGACCAACGATTACAGCTGTGTGTAGCTGGATGCTCCGCCCGAAAGGGGTACGTTTTTGAGGCCGCAGGTATAGAAAAGGGGTGGGAATTTGTGAATTTTGGTATAAAAAGGGGTAGCTTTTCTTCAAAAGTATATGAAAGGGGTACCTTTTCAGGCAAAAAAAAGTGTATAAAAGGGGTACTTTTTTTGCTGAAATTTGGTATATCAAAGGGTAAGGGGTCGAGAGTCCGGGCGGAGCATCCCCGTATGAAACGACCCGAAGTACCCCCCCCCCCCCCCCCCACCCGGTGCCGACCCTGGACTTCACGTATAAAATGGCGTTTTTTTGCAGTAAAAAGTAATGACCTCTATCACCCTGCCGGGTTAGAATCCCGATTAAGCCAGTCTTTCTTAACAGTGGAGGGAAAAAAGGTTTTTAAGGATCGCCATACAATTTCTTATAATATTGCCGGATTTCAAGTCGAGAGGGGCTGGGTACGAGTTCCTAAATTGTGACAATGACAACACAAAACTCACGTAGTATTCTATTCTCATCTTTCTCACTGTACTCATATATGAAATACTCGGCCATACAGCATATACCTTACTGGCTATCATCCCCTGGCCCACTTCAAGAGAAGCTATAAATCTAACCGCACACAATGAGATGCAGCAAAACCATTTAGACTTAGAAAGAAAATAATCACCACAAAGAAAATGAGGCAAAACGTGGCTCAGGGATGACAGCTTTGAGCGCACGTACGAAGACCGACAGGGAATAAGGCTCCCATTTCAAAACTGTCATCCTAGATCGGGAGGGGAAAAGAGGCAACACAGCACTAAACTCACATTCTTCCGAACAAATTAGTGCGGTAAAATAAACAAATCACTCCAACGCATTAGTAAATAACCTGCATGACTCACGTGCACAGCTGTAAGGACAAACAATTGCAAAAACAAAAATCATATACAAAATCAAGAAAACTATATGAGACAAACAAGCACTAGCAAAACAAAAGATGTTAACAAAGCAAGAACAGCAGAGTGCACGTGAATAAAACAAAAGATCGACCAAAAGATGGAATGCGCAAAAAACGCCATAAGTAAAGCTAAGCCAAACATCTCATGATAAACAAAAACTGGCCATAAAAAAAGAGATTGACGAGGCCAGAAGCGCGGAATGCAAGCGAATACTGAAAACTAAAACAAAAATGGCGCACGCAAAACCAGAGCCACGAATAACACTGAGCTAAATATCACTGATGTCTAGTGACAAACAAAGACATACAAAAGATTTGGGCCAAAATAGCATAGTGCACGTGCATAAAATCACAGAATGAAAATTTGCATGGATAAAAACCAATAGACCTTTTTAGCTTCATATGCAAATTGCCCATTTCAGACCACATGACATTCACTTGAGAAATGTTCTTTTGTTAAAATATTAACACATGAAAGAATCAGCTCCCAAGAGTGGCATCACATGGTCTGAAATGGGCACAACAAACAACGAAGCTGAAAAGGTCTATTCAAGCCATGAGTAAAATGCTGAGCCAAATATCTCATGACAAAACAAAATCCTGGCGAAAGATTTTAACGACGAGGCCAGAATAATGGAGTGTACATAAATATAACGAAAAACCAAAATAATACATACAAAAGCCATGAGTAAAATGCGGCTGAGCCAAATATCTCATGACAAACACAAGACTGATGGAGAAAGATTTTTAGGAGAACAGAAAAAATATTTTACATGGAAAAACAGTGCCGCTACGAAACAGAAAATTTTACAAGCTACGCGTTTGTAAAGCAGCTAGAGCAAAATTCTACTACAAAATAAATAAGGAAATCCCATAGAGCTACTGTCTTCAAAGCAAGACATAAAACTACTACCAAACAAGATAATTCAAGCTCTACGCTAATCTTTGAATAAGAACCACGACAGAACTGATTTAAAGCAAGCAAACACGCGTATAACAAGACGAAGTATGCATGCCTAAAGACGGCAATAAAGGATCCGCAATAAATAGAAATAAAATTATCGTTACACAGACCTTGCTTAGGTTAATTAGCCAAACACCGTACTACTATACTTGCCCATATGAAGTTTTCTGAATTCAAAATCGTTGCGTAGCCTCAGTAGGCTAGACTTGAGAACAAAGGAGACACGTCCTGGCCGTTTGAAGGTTGGAAGTATAATGTGATAGGATATGCTAATGGTTCTCATATATTCGCCACAGTGAGACCGCTGAGAATAGTCAAAGAGAGCACATCGAGTTACTCTGATTAATTCATCAATCCATCCATTTTTTGCCTATTTATCCATTCATTCTTTCATTTATTCCTTTCCTTATGAAATACATAGAGGATATTATGATAACTTCACCCTAACTTATGTGTTTTTTTATCCGCAACAGTTATCAGATAAAGAGAAGCTGATATCTGAACTCCAGAACAAGATAGAAACATCTAAACATGAGCACCTGAACGTCAAGTAAGTGAACCATCATTCTGCTCCTTCTTTATCTTCCAAGGTACTCCTGTTTATTGTTTTCTTGTGGGCATTTTGTAGACATGATGCCCTTTCACGTCACAACATGCTGGTGATGACGTCACAGAATTTTGGTGATGACGAAACAAGATGGCTTTTTAGTTTTAATCTTGCATACTTATTCTTATCCTTATATTTTTGTTGAATCAGGACCATCATTAGCGGATGATGAATTTGAAGAACTGCGTGATGACTTGTCAGGTTTGAAAAGCAAGATTCGTAAAATTCAAGAAATACAACATGAGATAGATGCATTAAGAACGTTCGTCTCTGATCAGTACGCAGAGGATGTCGGGAATAATTGTATCATGCAGTAGTCACGTGAACCATTTGTCGAATAATGTACACGTCACATGCTCTTTGTCGAGAATGACATCATGTGAAACAGATACCGACAGACGAAAAACGTTAGTTTGGGATGCCTGTGGTTTTGCTATAGAGGAAGGCTGAGATCCAGTCTAAGACCTATGGTTAGACAGCCAACAAAACGCATTACTGCTAGTCCACTAGTTTCTTTTACATTAATTTATTTTGTCTCTCTCCGGCTCCTCTACCAAACACATTCATGCCACAATAGATGTGAACGAGGTAGCAGGCGCCCCAGGGTCCCCGGATACGACTCTCAATATTCCCCTAGTCTTTCATACCAATATTCATTACAAAACCTCAAGCTGTTTATGGCCGTACGTGTATCCAGGATATCTCATGAAGAGGGCACTCCTTACTAACCTCGACAAATCATCTCTCTGTCAGACTCTGAGGAGAGGGATCACAGCACGGCACCGTATAGCACCCTTAGTACTTTCATACAAATATTTATTACACTCCCTCGACTTGTTCATAGCAGCTCAATTATCATGCCCATGTGACATTCTATATATTAAGATGAAACAAGAATGCACAATACCTTTATTAAAACACAGCTAACGACTACCGGTATGAACAATGACAAATGAAATTATATTGACTCAGCTTGGCATGGCTGATATTTGACAAGGAAAACTGTCGGATTTATGGTCTTCCTCAAAGGACAACAAACTCTTTAAATTAGTCCTTCTAAAGGACGAGACAATATTTATTTATGTAATTTTCCTGAAGAATAGAGTAAATATATCTTTGTTATTTAGAGTGGATGGGAAATGAAGTCTTACAATTTTGAAGTTCATATCAAAGTGTTTTTCTTACGTGTAGGAGGCAGTTTTGTATTATTATTTCTCAACGATACCCCACATTGATCGATCAAAAAAGTGACGGTTTTGAAATAAGAGTTTAGATTGCTCAGACATGAAATAGCGACCATTCCTGACTTGGTTGGTTAATGCAGGTTTAGTTAAATTATTAGAGAACCTATACTTAGCGACCAGGTTTATCTGAACTGGAGGTGCTCGGATAACAAAGGTTTGGCTTATTGTATCATCCCACCTCTCTAGAGTGATCAAAGCGAATTAAAATGGTCGGAATAACAGGTTTCTTGGCATGAAAAATGTTCCTTAAATCCTATCGTTCTAAAACACGAAGAAGTTGTAAAAAATTAATATACATATATAGCACTATTTTTGCTTTGTATAAATTGTATAGCTATGAATCGTTATGAATTATAATATAATGAATTTGTATAAACAAGAAATATCTTATTAACAAGCGTTTTATTAATAAAGTCCAGTTGGATTTAATATGTATTTGAAGAACTATGTGTGAGAATTGTTTGTTATGTATAAAACGTGCTGCCCTATCACTTTTGTGCTAAAATAGGACACTAAAAACAAATTTGGGCGCGTACTTCGTGAAGCAAAAAGAGCGGGAAAATTCTGAGCGCGCGTGCAAAAGGATGACATAAAAGCGCGGGAAAAAGACAGCGTGCGTATCATAAATTTGCGGTCATGTTTTGTGCTAATTTTAAAATGTTCCTCAATAAATCATAATTAAAATCCTAACTTTTAAAACATTTTAATTCCTAAGCTAAAATATAAAAGATTGGGGATTTAATAAAAGATTTGGATAAGAGAAAATGCATCGGTTCAATTAAGGAGCTTTTTACAACTAAAGGTTTTATCGTCAAACCACATTGCTTAGATTTCATCTTACTTCATAAACTTGCGAAGTTTTATCGAATGATTGATTAAGAAACTGTATAAATTTTACTTTTTGATTTGATATTCAAGATAAAAAGCCTTTAGTAAGGGTTTACGAACTAAATATGTCGTTTTGGCGTGAGAAAATATGAGACAAGATGGTTTGCTTTATCTCCGCAAGGCAAATCTCCATTATCAGCCGCGATAGACTCATATCGACGGATCAGAAAAAGGCTCTTGAAAATGAAGTACTTTCAGTGCTCGCTATAGTTTTCATCTGATAGTTAATGAGAAAATTTCCATTTTGAGTTTCCGATAGCGTTAAATTTAAGGCAAAAAGCCATTTCTTTTTACATATTTTATTGTACCTAGAGAAATATCTGCGGGCTTGAACTAAGACTTGCGTAGCGAATGCTGGGCAAAACTTTGAATCTTGGGATGAAAGGAAAAAAAAATTAGCAACTTAAAATGCATTTTAAAGTTTTTGCCAGAACTAAAAAATTACATCGTATATTATTAATAAATCACTAGGGGAAAAGAGGTAAAGAAATCGTAAAAAGACCTGACTTTGGAAACAACTATATTTTGAGACTCGATGTTTAGTTTTCGTTGTAATTTTTTATAATCCCCCGCAATTATCCTTCCAAGCCACTCTTTCCTGGTTATTACACCATGCTAATCTGTCAAGTTCTATACCCGTCGCTTAAGAGGTGTAAAGGGACCGGTAAAAAGCAATAAAAACAAAACACGTGCGAGGGAAATTCAATTCAAGAAAAGTAAATACTACAAACATAAATTCTTATGTTTGTAGTTGTGGTTGGAGTAGGTTGAACGGGGATTCTCGTAGTGTACAGATTGTTATTTGCTATTTTACAATATACTAATTAAGAATTTGTTCGTTTGGATTTCAAGCATAGACGCGAGTCACTTGCATTTAATGTTAATGAAAACTGAAAAGAATTTTGCTGGGAAAAAATTGCAAAATTTGAGAACTTTTTCAGATAAAAAGATTTATATATATATTATTTATTTATTCCGTCTTTAAAATAAAATGAAATAAAAATGGAATGAAAATAAAACTGAAAATTGAAAATAAATTTTGAAGCAAAATTGCAAATTCGAGAACTTTTAGAGACAATTAAAATGAGTGGAAAATATGAACTTCCCTAAAGGGGGACTCTAAACGCTACCAACTGAATACAAAAAATAAATACAATTTTACCTGATAAATGGACTGAGAGAATAATGATTTATGTGACTATAGGCAGTTTTAACTTTAGAAAAACACATTGGAAACGAAGTAATTATTATCGACAAATTAAATTATACAGCGCCTGCAAGAATGGTGTAAGTAACTGTGGAAAATAAATTTATCAGGAACGTTGTTGTTGTCTAGAACTACTTTTTCTTTTAGTGAAATGAAGGTAGATTCGTTGCTGAGACAAGTTCTCTACAATTTCCTAGTTTGTGGAGAATTTCAGACGCGCTACTTTCTACATATTCTTCATTAGTAGGAAGCCTAGTGTCACATCATAGTCCTTTTGTCGCCTTTCAAACCAAATAACACCCCAGACGTCTGGAACAGTACTTTGTGTACACTGCTATCTATTATTGGCTATTTTTGAATTAGTACTCAAGGGAGGCAAGCAATAATTCAAATTAAACACCGGCCTCTATGTTGTATATTGTAAGATATATAATATGTATATTGGATCGGACTGCCCCTGGGTTTTTTAAGGTGTCGGTTGAGGGTATCGTTGTCATGGTAACTGGAATCTCGAAAGTAGCTGGTGTGAGAAATATTTCTTTTGTTGGTGAAAATACTAAAATTAGAAATCTTTCAAGTTGACTGGTGCTTCTATAAGATTGTTATGTGGTTTGATTCGAGTACATTGTGTATAAGAGAAAGGAAAAACACTGTTATTGTTAGGCAAAACAATTAAACATGCCGGCCAGCCGAGAGTAAGGGCTCAGTACTGAACCAGAATAGCAGATGGTACTCAAAAACTTCTTTGCGGGATCCCAGCTCTTCCAGCCAAAGATATCTTAGTGGTTGATAAGTATCAACAAATTCAGATCACCGCTTGTGATTGAGCAGTTGAAATCTATACAATTAAGCACGCCCCCTAACCCCAAACTATTTTCAGAGTACTCGAGTCAACCAAAGCCATCAAGACTGAGAATACCACTGATAGAATTCCAAAACACATTAAAGATTCGACGCCAGCTGGGTTCAATTTACAACACAAAAATCTAGTATGAAACGAAATCCTAGAAAATTTTCGTCTTTGTTGTCACTTTTGTCCAAAAACAATGCTCACATTTTCGAGGTGAATAGCGAAACAAGAGAGATTATGGTGATGAATTATTGATAGAGAATCTGTCTCTAAAGCTGTGCTAATAAGTAGCTGGCGCTAATAAGAGGGAGGAGTCAAGTTGAATAGCACAAGTTGTCTATCCTATCACTTGAGCCACTGTACACAAGTCCTTATGACGAACTCAATACCCAGACCAACACCAAGACAAGCTAGTGTGTCACTGGATTTATAAACCACCCTCTCGTGCGAAGATTCGCAGTGTCTATAAGTTCCAAAATGAAAGGATTTCTAAGACAGGGTTTTTTCTCGCTTTTCGTAATTTTTCTTGGAGCTTTGTTCTATTCTGTGAGCCAATGTGGTAAGTATAAGCTATTTGTTTTTAAAATTCCGTTGAGTTATTTTGATTACCGAGTCAGTAAAACAGGTCCAAGTAAACGTGATTTTTTTTCTCCCTTCGGTGTTTTGCTCAACTTCAACGAACTATTTTTGCCGTTGTTAGTCGTGTTCAGCGTTGTCTAGTAATCCTCAAATTCATAACTTTCCTTGTAATACCACTGCTTCAGGTTTAAGAAAAAGTAGTATTCGAATTTTCTCAATTTTAGAATTTAAACTTAGAGTGAACATTTTGAATATTTTCATGTCAACTTTTTGCGGACTAAAACTTGGGAAATTCAAGCTAAATATTCGGCTGAGAACTTAAAGTTTTATTTTACTCAAAATACAAGGATTTCTGAATTCCTTGTGACCATAATTGTTGATAACGAATGACACCGAAGCTGATATCATTTTATGTTATCGTATCCTCGAGAGGGCAATTTCGAAAGAAAAGCATTCCGACTCTCAATGCACCAGAAACACGCATTGCTTTATCGCCCATCAATAAAACACTTGTCCTAAATCCTAAATTCGCGGGGTTTTTCGTTCACCTCTACAAAACAGCAGAATTAAACCGTGGGAATAAGCCGATTTTAACCATCGTCAATTTAGATAATTATCATAAAAGTGACCATAAAAATGCCGAAAAATAGAATTGATATTCAAAATGTGTACGCTACTTTCGTACGACGTAAAAATGTACGGCTATTCGTTGTGTAAAGTGCTCGAAATTTCCTAAAAAAATTTAGGAAAATATTTCAAGTTTTCCTTCAAATGTTTTTTTAAGTCTTTGCTGAATTAGCTAAGCTTGAAAAAAAGATTGTACAAAGTGTTTTGAAAACACAAGATATAATTTATAACACCGCGTTTCATCTTTGTCGACTCGTAACAGCAGGGAAACCGGAATCCCATTGAAAACTGAAACAAGCGACATGTTGAACCGTAAATATATGTCCAAGCTAAGTTTATGTTGTGGAATACGACTTCCCTGAAGAAAGACGTTCAACTAAAGTCGTGTCGAACGTGTAATTGAACTTGAAAACAGACAAAATGGGCGATTAGAGTCGAAATTTCAGGCAAAGCAAATCTGCCAAAGCTAAGAGGGAAAAGCCATTCATAAGCTAGATAAGTCGTATGATTACTTTTTAGGTGGAATTATACTATTTAGTAGAAAACACCGAGAATTTCTTCCGTTTGAGTAACGAAACAATAATATAACTGAAAAGTGAGTAAGTGAATTAATTTTACAAGTAATTGTTGAATTCTTGGAACATTTTGGTTTATTTGGAATTAGAAAACAGGTCAAAATACCGGAAGAGTTTCATTCGCTGAATACTGAGTCAGAATGGGCGAGAAAAGCAGGTGAAACGAAGAAGAAAGGAAAAAAAAAAAAAACTTAAAATTATTTGAATATTTCGAAATTCAATGATTAATTTGAGGTAAAAAAAGGCGAGCTTTTGAATTTGCCTTGAGCAATAGTTTACACCATCATCAGACGGATGTCAGTCAAAATGGCGGGATTACTAAACAGCTGTGCCATGATTACTCGCCTCATCTGTAACTACAGTATCCCGCCATGACATCGAGTGGTGTCCACACATTGACTTACAGACAAATACAAGACTATAAACTTCATTGAACCGCCTGACAAAATATTATTTCTTCACTTAGTACCTCAGCGCGTGTATTCTGCATGCTCCTTAGAAACCGTCAGAACATATAAGTGTTTCGTATAAGCCAGTACTTAGGGATTCAATATCACTTTCGCGAAATTCTGGCACCTGAATCTTTAATAAAGCCCTTTTAGTGTTGAGACTGCTTTTTAGACGAACCTTTCGCGAGCAAGCCATGGTATTTTCCCCTCTTTTGAATCCCGTAATTTTTACTTTTATAGATATATATTATTCTATTAAAATGTGGCTGACGAGTTTCCTTATCAAGTTCTTGACGGTCAGAAATGCAGCTTGTAGTTCCATTAGACTAAAAGTCAAACGTTTGCATGTATATTTTAATCATGACACTCGAGAATCAAGATGATAGCGCGGTTATCTTGGGGCGTTGACAAACTATCTCACTGATCTTGAGCCATGTCTGGTTAGCTCTTCCATGTGGCTCTGTAAATCATGTATCAAACGCGACTCCTTGGCTAAAATTAAGCCAGTTTTCACAAGCAAAAGTAGATGACTATATTGAATTAGGTTTTTAAAGGCACGAGATGGGCTCATCAATATTCTGAATGCCCCTGGCTGTGTGACAAATCCTATCACGATTCCTATTCGCGAATTCTTGAGTCTGTTTTAATTTTCATTCTGAAGAACAATTACAGCCACTCATTTCCTAATCACACAAAAAAAAAACCATGATTTTTAGAAATATTTTCTTGGATAAATATGAAATATTTGCTTTAGTAAAAATAAAATTGATTACCAAAATTTGCATTCAAAAATTAAGATTTCAGTGACGATGGAAATTATGTTGGTTTTGCTTGGCTTTTGTTCTAGCAATAAAAATATCGCTTTGAGAGTTTTAAACATTAGTTTTTCGTCGAGATATCTTAAGAGCCATCGTAGAATTATTCATGGTACGAACCACATCATCACGTCATATCTTTACTTTCAAAAAAAAAAAATTATACAAGTCAAAAATTCCCAGTCTTTCTTTTTAAAGAAAATCGATGAAAACTAAAAAAAATTTAAAAAAGATTTCGAAAACTTCAAATTCAAATCTTTACAAAATTCCAAGCACTTTCTTCCATTCTAAGTATTATATTGGAATTTTTATTTTCTTTAAGTAAGACGATTCTAGAGACTTAAAAATACACCATTACAATAAAGCGAAACTTAAGATAAGTTTGAAGAAAAATATTCAATGTTGTAGTAGCGAGCTTAAAAGAGCTTTCTAGCATATTCTATAACCATTAGATATTGGCGATAATAAATAAATTAAATTAGGCAACTTCTAGACTGACGTAAGAAAAAAATACCTTCAATACCACAGAAATTTCGAGAAATTTTAAAATTAATTTTATCCTAAAATACATACATAAGTGTTGACCACAAAAAAATGACGTGTTTTAAGCATATTCATAAATACTTATTCGTGCTCTCTTGGCATATTGTAGTCATAGGTACTTCTTGTCAGTATTGGTCTAAAAAAAGCAGCACTTTAAAAAGCCACTCCCCGAAAACCCTTGAGTTTAAATATGAGATTTTCAACATCTTGAGGGACATAAACATTGATTTACATCGAAGCAATATTTTTGATTTTGATGTGAAATTTGATGTTAGATTCTCAGTCGAGATAACTATACTGAATGAAAAAAATATTTCGTTACGAAATATATTGGCAAACGTTTTTTTTTTAAGGTTTGGGAGCTTTGTACAAGAATGGTTGCATGAACTCGGAGGATTTAGAGAAATTCAATGGAATTCAGTCAAAAATAAATTTTTGTTATTATCGTCACGGAATCAAAATTTTATTTCAAAATCATATTTTTATCACAACTATTTTCTAATGATTTTCTACAGACTTCATTGCATGAAATTGGAGAATTCAGGAAATTTCAGGAATTCAAAAAAATATGTTTGTTATTATCGTCACGAAATCAAATTTGTTATTAATTTAAAGATTACTGTAAGCTTTATCTCTGTTTTTTTTCTCTTTAAAAAACTCATATCATCAATGAAATGAAATATTCCAATTCATCTTCTATCACTACCATTTAAATTAATGATATTCCACAAACTTTAATGCATGTTTTTTTCTTGTTATGGTGAAGAGTTAAGCACTTGTGTTTGGCAAACGATTAATTTACTCATTTGATGCACAACTATTTTCAGACATCTTCTTCAAGTCTGATATCAAATAACTAATCAACTCACTCCAGGAGATTGATAATATTTTAGCCCTATCACTTGGACACCGTGGATTTTGGCGCCAAAGTGTCTCACCCCATTCTTCTTCGGTACCCAACACTTAAATGGCTTCCCGCAGATATGTTGATAACCTATTGACATAACTGATTTTGATTGGTCAGTTTAAGTCATTTGATGTACCGAGTTTTGGCTGGCGATATTTATCAATATTAGATGCACCAGAGTGACTACATGCAAAAAGAGGCATTCGGAATGATCTCCTTCGAGATTAAACACTAGTGACAAAAAAATGACATCTAGACCTCACACGTTTGTAACTGCTATTTTAGCGCGCTTTATACGTTCTAATACCTGGAGCCTGGGTTCTTTATGGCAGCACCGAAGAACGAGCGGCTTGTCTTTTTACGTACTTTTCGACGCATGCGCAAATGATTGAAATTTGCCTGGCGCGAAGGATTGTGGTCTGCTATTTTGGCCTCCAATTTGTTGTTGAGTTAATAAATTAGCTTTCTGACTAGATCTCTTTTAAATATGCTTACCAAAAACCCTTAATACAAATGCAATTTTTGATCCTGTAAAACTTCTATTTAAACTTTTAAAAAATATGGCGAAGCCAAGGCAATGTATTCTACTTCAAAACCACAGGGAGTGGTTGCCAAATTTTTCCGAGCGAGGGACTCATGTATAAAAGGTTTGAATGTGCGCCCTTTACCTCAGTGCTCCTTATTACATGTATTTAAAGTGCCTATAAACCCTAACTCAATATTTTCAGTATTGATTCTACTTGAAGTGAATAGTTGAATGGTAAAATATTTTTATATGATTTGAGTGACGCATCTTGGAGATATCAAGGTTTATACTTCCAATATGTTAATGCTGTGACGTATCTTGAGGAGTTTTTAAATATACAAAACTTTTCTGAGGCAGTAAAACATCATTATCTTACTCAGGGTTTATAGAAAGATTATTGCAAATTTGTTTTCTCATAGAAATCAGTTTTTTAAATTTACAAATGATGACAAATAAATTCAAAGGCACTTCAAAGCTCCACATAACAGAGAGAGAAGTCGTCCACTGACGAAGCGTGGACCCCAAGCTAACTTCAATCGGAGATTATTGAATATATTTTATTCACGTTAAAACTGTTTTCTTTCTTCAGATGCTCGGAGGACAGTGGTGGGAGCCAACTCCGTGAAAGCCCTGCCAGCGTGTGAGGACCATATCATGCATATCTCTTGTCCACACAGATCCCTGAGTGTCAAAATTCTATCAGCGAATTACGGTCGCGTTTTGTCCAAAACGAATATCTGTCCATCGACCTCAGAACGTCAAATAATAAAAGACTGCGGAATAAACAACGTTAAGCCGAATGTAGAAAAATTTTGTGTGGGGAAAACAGAGTGTAGTTTCAACGTGGACAATCGTAATCTGGGTGCATTTTGCGTCAATGTTTACAAGTATCTCATTGTGGTTTTCATGTGTGGTAAGTATACCATATATAGCAGGTCACGTGATCATCATTAATGAGTTGTGACATCATTATTTGTATTATTTATCAACAGTTGTCAAGCCAACCACTTTGGAACCGCCCACGACCACACCCATGCCAACGACCGCTCCTATAACTACAACATCTCCGCCAATCGTTATCCAATCAACACAGCCCAACACCAACTTATCATCAACCAACATCACAAGTAACAGCACCAGCAATGACAGCTCAATCGAGCCAATAGAAGCAACCCAGAAAGCCATCAAAGTGTATCCAAGAACCAGGAAGCCCGTCATTGAAGTGTACGAACGAGATGTGTTTTCTCGAAGAAGCAGTGCCACGCCTGCCTTGTCCAGCGGTCTTCACAGTATCTGTAAGTTTGCGGTCTCTCTATTGGTGTTCGTAGCATTTGATGAATATATCTTCAGGGTGACATAAACTCGCGATAGTTTGAACATATTAGTAAATATGTAGCAAGACGATAGAAGAGCATATACAGGTCAGGTACAACAGTAGCTTAGATTAATATGGACAAATACAAAGCGATTTAAAGACGGTTTTGAACTGTAAATCACAATAGCTCAGCCTTATTGGCCTCGCTTTGATGTGCGGGGTGACAAAGGACAAGTCCTAACATATGATGAAGATAATCACAGCCCTATTGACCTCACTTTGATGCACATGTAAGCTGCATTACTTGAGTTGAAAAGGGTAAATATCTTATCAGTGCTTAAGCCCCTTTAGCCTCGCTTTCATATATCTTGGACGAAATACTAATTTTCATCGGGAGGCCAAGAGGTCTAAAGAGATTTAAGGTCTACATGCAAGAATAAATCAGCTTTATTGCCCTCACTTTGATGTATTTTCGGAACATCAATGCGAGGCTAAGAGTTGACCCAAATAAATGCCATTTAGAATAACCAAACATTTTCAGCTTGGGCGCCGCATAAAATTTTCTCATTTCAGACGTCATTCTCTTGAGAATAAGATTCTTTGTTTGAGTTGTATCGATATTCATGGTCTTCTCATGCGCAACCGTTAAACAAAGAAATGATACTCAAGGGAACGACACATAGTTTGAAATAGGAATTTTTTGAACAAGCTGAAGAGGTCTATAGATTTTATATGCAGAAAATATTATCGATAAATGTTATAGTCTTATATGCAAAATATTAAGCTCGTATAAAGGCTATTCAAGAACCAGTACATATAGAATAGACTGGGTTTAGAAAACATGTTTGTCATCCATTCCAACATAATGTTTTCTGTGCATGCTGAACTTTCAAAACAATTTTGCTCTTTTATGGGCCATGTTGTTCGGCCCGCTATTCTCTGTCTTCTGCGGTGTCCCTAGGGATCCAAGACTCAATAGTAAAATATCTTAAACAATAAACACTCTGCAACTAAGAGCCTTTGAAATTTGCGGTTAGCTTGTATTTGAATACACGAAACCGAAAATGAGAAAAGTTAGAAATAGTTTCATTCAACTTCAGCCGACGGAACTTGCTTGGGGCGAACAAAATAGGAAAAATATGATATATGAAATGCTTTAGATCCTAAAGAAAAATGTTTTGGTATACATATAGTAGGATTCAGTTCAAGTGTGTGCGAAAAGCCCCGGTTCGAAAAGACTATCCTAGAATACAGCGAACAAACATGGCCGGATTCAAGTTCCCAAGGTCTTTTTCGCGAATAAACGATTATAATTTCTAGAATTATAGCTAACTTAAGTTCTTTAACATTAACTTAAAAATCTCTTGAACTTTGTAAATACCTGAATCAAGTCAAAACACATATCGTCTTTGTAAATATTAAATCCAAGGAAGAAACACTCTTCTCTTCATGTCCGCCATATTGAAATAGCAACCAAGCCTTTACTTGATAACGAGGCAAAAAAGTAATTATCTCTGCAAAAAACTTTTAAGCTTTTAAGTTGTGACGTATTTCCGGATCCAACTGCTCACAAAAACCGATAAAATAAAGCGAAAAATGTTCTCAATGATTTGACCTCCACCTGAAACAGTTAGAACTTTAGACAACAAATCCTGTCATGAAGAAAAAGTAAGAAAAATCTTTATAAAACTGCATTTCGTTTTGGACCCGGAAGTTGTTTTTCTATACGAGTAACGTCACACTTAACAGCCCTATAAGCAAGTAATATTGATAAATTAATAAATAAATAAATAATAAATAAATAAAATATTGAATTAATTTGACAGAATTCAATTTTAAAAGATCGTAAAACATCTTTTGAGAATTAAAATTAAAGCGTGTAAAAAAGCATGTAATCGTATGAGAAACTTTTAGATATTAAGTCAGTCACGTGATTAACCATGTCACGTGATACCTTTGATTGACGAAACTGATCTGCAAACTAGCGCTCTGCAAAATGAGATCCTAAAAATCTCATTGATAATCAAATGGAAACGCATGTAATATTGTAGAAATCTAAAAGTATTAGACGACGAGTTGTCTGTAAAAAATCTCTTGATAACTCAAATATGAAGATTGTGGAACAGATTGTGTAGGTTACGTGATGTGACTAAATCAGTGAGTTTATGTCCTGATTATTCGCTTTAATCACACGGCGGCCATATTGCATATGTTGAAATAATAACCTTTGCCATTACCCTCGCCTTGAGACATTTCAGAACATTCCAAAAAAGGGATGGGAATAAACATGGCCGCCGTCTGATAAAAGCCCATATTATGGAAAATAATGACTTGTGTTTTACACGGGTTAATGTTTGTAAATTGAAATTAAAATGTTGCTAAACGAAAATATCAAGTTATGTGTGTTGAAATTAAAATGTTGCTAAACGAAAATATCAAGATATGTGCTTTCGAATTTTTATTCGAATCCAAATGCAACCCTTGGATACAGTAATAGCTTATGATATAGCTATTTTAGGAGAAAGCTATTTTCTCTCCTTTGATCTTTTTCAGAAGGATCATCATTAATAACATCATCACAACCATCATATATATTGTCATCATCATCACCATCACATTCATGGCCATCAAATTACCACCATCAACATCAGTCATCACCATTCATTATCACCATCATCAGTCCTCACCATCATCATCACCATCATCAGTCCTCACCATCATCATCACCATCATCAGTCCTCACCATCATCATCACCATCATCAGTCCTCACCATCATCATCACCATCATCAGTCCTCACCATCATCATCACCATCATCAGTCCTCACCATCATTATCACCATCATCAGTCCTCACCATCATCATCACCATCATCAGTCCTCACCATCATCATCACCATCATCAGTCCTCACCATCATCATCACCATCATCAGTCCTCACCATCATCATCACCATCATCAGTCCTCACCATCATCATCACCATCATCATCATCACCATAATCATCATCATCATCACCATAATCATCACCACCATCACCATCACCACCACCATTATCACCACCACCATCATCATCATCATCACCACCATCACTATCATTATCACCATCACCATCATCATTATCACCATCATCACCATCATCATCACCACCATCATTACCACTATCACCATCACCACCACCATTATCACCATCACCATCATGATCAAGTGAATCACATGTTGTCCGATATGAAATAACTTCAAGTTCAAACTAAAGGGGTATAACGACCTAGTAAGAACTGAAGGATCTTATACAATTATAATTTTATTTATCTTTATTCGATTTTCTTTTCTTTTTATGCGAATTATTTGCACATTTTATTTATAAAAACTCTATCTACCTCTTTGACAATCAATATTATGCTGACAACATCAAATTATGCCAAAACATTAATGAAAACCTCTTTCCAATTAAAGGAAATTTCACATGGCTCCCAACAGAAGTTACGTGATAGCTGCACTACATTTTCTAGTGCTGTGATTGGTTGAACCGTGACCGTGCCATCTGGCGTGACTTTTCACGGTTATGGGAAATTTCCCCCACATTATAATGCATAAAATTAACTTTTAATTTTATGGTAAAATTTTGAATTGTTTCGACCCAGTTTTCCTCGGTCGGGCGCAATATTGGGAAGAGACGCATAAAAATTCTATGCATTCACAATAATAATAATAATATTAATATTAACATGTTCATTAGTCTTAAGCCGGTACAATTGAATTGGTTGCCATGGTTACATTACCTAATGATGATGTACCAATGAAATTAAAGCTGGTTACAAAATTGAATAAAAAAGAAAATGAATAGAAAAATGAGAAATATTCAAAAACTACATAAATATACCTGTATTCTATTGTTCGATACAACTATCTGGGGGAGGGGGGGGTGAGTGGTTTATGTCATCCTTCCTTCCCCACCCTAGAAACAACCCCTACATTTACAGCTTCGAAAGCCTGTACAATTTAAGAGGCTGTCTCAGTAAAAACCGCCCACTCAACTTAGTTTAAAAAATATTTTTTTCTCAAACTCTGGCTATTGAAAGACTTTATTGGGGTGATCACTGAAACGAATTTGGTTTGGTTCAAAAATCTTTTTTGGCTACGCTAGGAGCCGTTAAAATTGTTGACGGCCTGGGGCCTGTGATGAGCCCTTGACGACCGAAAATTTAGCACTTATTCACAGCGCTGTACACAAATCATTCCGTAGATTTCAGAATCTTTTTTTACACCGATCTGTAGGCACACTATTGTAGTTTCATGAAATAAAAAGCTTCATCCAATCGGAGTAGCCGTAAGCAAGAAAACTAGGATATTGTTAGCCCTACTCCACACGCTGTCAGAGAGGGCTGAAAATGAGCAAAATATAAAAGCTTGATCTGAAAAAGTGGGACCTGTCTACAACCTTTTTCCTATATGATCGAAGAGTTCTATCATTTATTGATACAAATCGGCAATAACCTGTGTACGTTTTCATTTTTTTAAAAGTTATGGCCGTTTCTATTGGTATACCTTGGAGAAATTTTCGAGTTGAAGTATCAAATCAGTATCGCATCATTCGAGTAGATTTTAAATAAAATTCCGCTTACCTGCTTTCTAGGCTAGCCTCTTTTCCTCTCAAGCCATGCTAGAATTCTTTTAGATCACAAAAAGGCCATAAAGATCCCAATCGGAGAGAAAATTCATACTTCGTAACATTCATTCATTAGCCAAAGGTGTTCCTGGTCAATTATCCAAGGCTCGATATCTTGGCGTTTCAGGAAGTAAATTTTTCCTTTTGAGATTGGCCAAGCATTATATTTTCCAAAGTAGGTTTCCCACAACACTCAAGGCCAAATTTCAATGGAAAAAAGAGAATAAGGAGGGCTGAAAACCCAAGAAAACTACTCACAAACTTCACGTTAAAATCATAGCACTTCGTATTATTGCTGCTTCCGCAGGGGTTCGACAGTAGCTTTTTGGGGGGAAACCGCTAACATCAAGTACTTTCATAGTTACATTGAAAATTATTTTGCTGTGGTTTTATTGAGCAAAATGCAAATGCTTATTAGAAGCTAGGGGGGAAAGTGGATGTGGTGATTTTGATCTTACTCGTTTATCAGAGTGCCAGAATGACATTTCAGGTCACCTAAGCGCCTGCCACCTGTCACAGATGATTGGTTATGTGGGAGAGTGTGACTTGATTTTGAATAGGGCAGGCATATTTGATTTAACATCTAGTCAGGTAGAAAATCTTTTGATTTGCGAAAAACATCGTGGAAGCATGGGACGAAAATGGAGACCGCCTCCAACCTGCCGGTACCCTCTGCACTCCGGCCCTAAGAAACCGCTCAAGAACAGAAACGCTGTGAATACAGATACTAACTGGGAAGTCCGCCTGTTGCTTGGAAAAAACATCGCAATAGGATCTCGTATGTTTATAGCATTTACTTATAAACTTGTTAACTATATAAACTTTGAAATCACTGGTGATTTCCGCAATCTAAATTAACTCTCGGCAGTGTGATTTAATCACGAGTTATGAAGAGCTAATGAAATTGCGGAAAGCATACATTTAACCAATCAGATTACAGAAAAAAGAAGCTAATTTTAAGCATGAGAAAAAAAGTGAAGGGGATTTTCTAGATTTTTGACTAAATCTTACATGAAAATGGATGAAATAGAGATCTTACAATTTTTTGTTGATGATAAAATCTTCCTCAGATTTTAAATAAATATGATTACAGGCACCGCGGAGCATGAGGGAAGGGGGCTGATCTGAGGGCGGGTTCTGGCGAATATCCCCAACCCCCTGGAAATTTGGAAATCGAGGCTCTTGGAAATGCACATGCATTGTACCGCTGTGGATGGTATTATTCGTCAGTGTGACGTTGAGCTCAAGAAAATTGATTTTTTTACGGCACTAGTGCAATTTTTAGCTCGTAAAACTCAAACTTTGCCGGTGTTGTACAGGTTATAGAATTTCTCTTAGGTGCTAGATACAGGGACGTAGCCAAGAGTTTGACTTTATAGGGGGCCCAAAACCTGTTTTCAGAACATCATCCAAAAAAACGGCCAAACCAAAGGAAAAAAAACCCGGCCAAAAATTACCAAATATTATGCGAGTAAGAAGGTTTATAGACTTCGAATTATTTAATACTCAACACATTTTTTTTAATGTGTAAACGACCCCCTCGTAAAATTTGTTGATATCAGGGAATTAAAGTAGCCAGGATTTTGAATAGTTGTAGGCCTTGGGAAATTGGCACTAAATGACCACTTTAAGAAGGAAGAAGAATACAATGCTGCAAAAAAAAATCAAAAACCTTCAGCAATGCTGCCAAAAAGATGAAAAGCTAAAATAAATTATTTGTGAGCCTGCGGTATTAAAGCAGCGGTTTCCCCCCAAAAAGCTACTGTCGAACCCCTGCGGAAGCAGCAATAATACGAAGTGCTATGATTTTAACGTGAAGTTTGTGAGTAGTTTTCTTGGGTTTTCAGCCCTCCTTATTCTCTTTTTTCCATTGAAATTTGGCCTTGAGTGTTGTGGGAAACCTACTTTGGAAAATATAATGCTTGGCCAATCTCAAAAGGAAAAATTTACTTCCTGAAACGCCAAGATATCGAGCCTTGGATAATTGACCAGGAACACCTTTGGCTAATGAATGAATGTTACGAAGTATGAATTTTCTCTCCGATTGGGATCTTTATGGCCTTTTTGTGATCTAAAAGAATTCTAGCATGGCTTGAGAGGAAAAGAGGCTAGCCTAGAAAGCAGGTAAGCGGAATTTTATTTAAAATCTACTCGAATGATGCGATACTGATTTGATACTTCAACTCGAAAATTTCTCCAAGGTATACCAATAGAAACGGCCATAACTTTAAAAAAAATGAAAACGTACACAGGTTATTGCTGATTTGTATCAATAAATGATAGAACTCTTCGATCATATAGGAAAAAGGTTGTAGACAGGTCCCACTTTTTCAGATCAAGCTTTTATATTTTGCTCATTTTCAGCCCTCTCTGACAGCGTGTGGAGTAGGGCTAACAATATCCTAGTTTTCTTGCTTACGGCTACTCCGATTGGATGAAGCTTTTTATTTCATGAAACTACAATAGTGTGCCTACAGATCGGTGTAAAAAAAGATTCTGAAATCTACGGAATGATTTGTGTACAGCGCTGTGAATAAGTGCTAAATTTTCGGTCGTCAAGGGCTCATCACAGGCCCCAGGCCGTCAACAATTTTAACGGCTCCTAGCGTAGCCAAAAAAGATTTTTGAACCAAACCAAATTCGTTTCAGTGATCACCCCAATAAAGTCTTTCAATAGCCAGAGTTTGAGAAAAAAATATTTTTTAAACTAAGTTGAGTGGGCGGTTTTTACTGAGACAGCCTCTTAAAGGGGCACTTGGATGAAAATCGATGAAAATTGGAAATGCCTTGAAACTTGGTTAAACTTATCTATATGGCCCCAATAGTAGCCAAGCAACATATTTTCTTCACAGTCAAAATTTGCGGATACAAATTTTTTTTTTTTTTCAACATCTAAATTGTGAGTAAATGACGTCATCTACTCAACCCTATTGTTCTTTTAGTTTTTAACCCAAAATTTCTCAACTACGAGTGGCTCCCAGGCTAAAATTTTTGCCAATCTGGTTTTCATAATCATGATTGAGTCATATTATTTTTAAATACTTGAACTATTCGGACTTTCAAAATATGGGGCTTTTTCATCCAAGTGCCCCTTCAACAGGTTAGCTCTTACCATATGATGTTATTGTATAACTTTATTCTTGTTTTTACAGAGATTATTTCTTTGACTTTACGTTCGCGTCATGTTGTATCAATTCATCTATATAAATATGACGTCATCGACGTCGTGATTGGCTGAATTTACCACGTGTTATTAATTTCTATCAGGGGAGCGGTGGGTAAAATTGTCGGTCTATTTACTTTTTTTTTTTTGATCCCTTTCCTTTGGATTATTAACAAAAACGTTAAATCCCATTATATATTTGTTTCTAAACATTTCTCTATAAAATAAATTCTAATTTAGAAAACTACTTACCGACCCCTCCCCCCTAACAAATAATACTTCATGCGTAATATATAGTGGAATGCTCCTTTCCGTAGTTTCCCACAATCCCTTGCGATTCTGAGCGTGAGGTGAAGGTCCGGTTAAAATTTATATACGAATGTTAACAAATTTAAATGGACGAATCAGGAAAATGTTCACCGTTATGCAAATTTTACCATGACCTCGACCTCACGCTCAGAATCGTAAGGGATTGTGGGAAGCTACGGAAAGGAGCATATCTGGAACATCAAGTCTTCAGTGCAGTGTGACCATACCCATAAGTAAAAATGCTCCTATGGGTACCCCTGACGGGTAAAACTATTGCTCGGACTTAACTTAACAGAATCCTGTGAAGGGGTATAAATCTTTTGCTTAAAGACCAATCAGTCTTGTTAAATTCTTCACCTGCTAGTTACTAGTGTCTTCTCTGTTTATGTACAAAGTCCTCAACAGCCTAGATACCAGTCCTTTTCACCCTGGTACCAGTCCCTAGCGGTATTAGGACCAGTCCATCTCGGCCTGTATTGCTTGTTTAACATTATCACAATGTAAGCATTTCGTCGTCTTCTTCGTGGTCATGTTCATGTTCCTCTTCATCGTCACTGAATCCCAGGAGAAGATCGTTATCCTCTTCGTTTTCTACTGTTATCTGTTTAAAAAAAACACAGAAGGCCCATTACTACAAATTCTGAATAGACCCCTTTCACGTGACGTCAAAGCAGCTCAATTTGGAATACAGAACAAAAGAAATTTCAATCTCCTGAAAAGAGGCTCACTCGAAGCTCCGTGCTAAATTATTTTTTTTCTTTTCTCCTGTCACGAATCACTGAGCATGGAGCCTGACATTGAAACATTTGTGCGTGGCAACCGAAACATATCTCGGAAGTGGGCTATTCTGTGTGATTTTATTTTATCATGAGGATCTGCAGATGCCTTCAGCAAAAATCCACCACAGGTAACCCAACACGCAATTTTCACCTCACTTCAGTTGACTACCTTTTGATATTTATACACAGCATTTGACGAGCTATCTCCTTTACGTCGAATTCTCCTGACATTAGAACGAACAAACACGACCAAAGCAGTCCTAGAAAGGGAAAAAAGTGAGTAAATGAGATAATAAATGTACTTAAATTAGTTAGATGTTATGCTTGGTCAGCGGTAAAAGGGAAAGAGGGGGACTGGGGAGAGGTATTTGTGATACGAGAAGAGACTGGGGAGAGCAAAACGAATGATAAGAGAAGAGTAGGGGGATTGGAAGGGAAAAGAAGAGAGGGAGCAAGAGAGACGGTTCTGAAAGGGCCACAGAGATGGGAAGAAAGCAAAAAGAAGAAAAAAAAGACGTGAAGGGCAAACTGGATAAAACAAATGAAAGGGAAGGAACCCAAGGTCGACCAATCAGAATCGAGGATTCCACATTGTATTTTGATTAACATTTCCCATGTGTCCCTGCTCGAAAAAATGCTAACCAAAAATAGTTGACCCATAATTCCTTTCGGGGAACGCGATGGACAGAAGAAAGAGAAAGGGGGGGGGGGGGGGGAGAGAGACGGAGAAAGAATAAGAAGATGACGAAGATCGTTTCTATACCCTCTCATAGGGTAGTTACTCAATACTCACCTTCTTCTGTGATTGTGTAAGATAAATATAATCAATGCAACACCAAGAAGTGTAAAAATAACCGCGACAGCAATGCCTGCTTTTTTACCAGCAGACGAACCAGTCTGGGCTCCTGTGGCCGTGTCATCTATGTTACCGCTCCTAAAACAAAGATAAAGGAGCCATACGTTAATAGATCTGGCTCATTTCGGTGTAATGTTTTCCCATTTCAGACCACGTGTCATTCTCTTGAGAATAATATTCCTTGTTTGTGTTGTATCTATATTCATGTGCAATCGACATCACCATAGCAACGTCAACTCATGGTAACATACTTACTTGTCTATTGTACATACTATGGGTGTAGACCATGAAAACACGTAATGACATTTACTTGAAGCGTACTCGAAAACAGGGCTTTCCTGTAGAATCACAATAAGGAGAAATATTACTAAGAGACTAAAGTCTTTGTATATCTGAACGAAATGTTCACCTATTTTTACTCTTGATTTGACTGACACAAATGACATAACTGTCCTCGACTTCATGTTTTTCGCACAAGTCTTCCAATCGTCGTCCAAACATATGAACATGGTACTCAAGTTTTCCTCCCTCCCTCCCTCCTCGATCTGTGAGTTAGCCATGCCCTAACTTAGATCAGCCCAGAGGTTGTTTCAGGGTTCTATCTGTGAGTTAGCCGTGCCCTGACTTAGATCAGCCCAGAGGTTGTTTCAGGGTTTGATCTGTGAGTTAGCCATGCCCTGAGTTACATCAGCCCAGAGGTTGTTTCAGGGTTTGATCTGTGAGTTAGCCATGCCCTGACTTAGATCAGCCCAGAGGTTGTTTCAGGGTTTGATCTGTGAGTTAGCCATGCCCTGACTTAGATCAGCCCAGAGGTTGTTTCAGGGTTTTATAAAATTCGTTTGCCTTGCTTTGTTTTGATAATATTCAAAAAGTAAGAAACATACTCACATTTTTATCGGAGCACTGGAAATTAATAATGAATGTTTCGTATGTTTTCTTATTCCCTGGACATTCAGTGGTCGTTATGAACCACCACTCGAAGGTGAAGTCTAAAAAGAGACATGTCATAAGCTGGGACAATTGTCAACAATAGCCCCTTGCAGCACGTCGGAATGCAGCTAAATTTGGAGAACAAAACAATAGGTTTTAATTCTCAGGAGATTGAAATTCTTTTGTTTTGTCCTCCAAATTGAGCTGCTTTGACGTAACGACGAAAAGGGGTCTATTTGTCAAGGTAAAGACATAATCACGTGAGCTATAATTATCGCACTGAAATAGCTTTCCATTGTTTTTTGGTGCGTTTCATCCAATCACAAGGCGTAATTTTTGTCGCAACGTTTCCCACTTACGAAAAACACTCTAGTACAGAATACTTCTGGTTCGAGTTCTCTGCTGCAAGGGTTAAGCCTGGTTCACACTAGCGACGCAAGCATAAGCATGACGACATACGTAAGCGCAGATAGTCTTTCATGGTTAGTTAACCCCTCAGTTTATATTTGGACAGAACAAAAAATTCAGTCATCCTTAAAGTACTACCTGCACTTGTGTATGTCGTCATGCTTATGCTTGCGTCGCTAGTGTGAACCAGGCATAAAGCTCAAAGTATCTTATTACATGAAATTTTCGCGACACGTTAATTTCGCGATTTTGGAGGTCGCATATTTCGTGACACTTTAACTTTGCGATTTTGCGAAAAAATCATATTCTTGATCACTTTAATTTCGCAATTTCATTAAATAAATTATTCATAATTTGTTTCCAAGTACGCACAATTTCCTTTAGAAAACCCACTAATTCCTTGGTTTTGACTTTAGCACTATAATTGAATACTTTTTCCAATCATTCATTGTTGATCAGGATCAATAGGCGTCTTTACTTTCCCAAAAATGGAGGGTCACTTAAATTTCGCGTCATTTTATTTTCGCGACACTTATCTTTTGCGGCACTTTAATTTCGCGATTTATTTTGCGAAATTAAAGTGTCGCGAAAATTTCATGTAATAAGGTTGTTCCTTCAGCTGCGTGGCTGGTATCCCAGGGAGCCGACGTTAAGCACTTTATCCCCTCTCACTCTTCATCAGTGCTCAAGCTACACGGACTTGGAGATCCTGAAAAAAGAACCTCTGGATCCGAAAGCCTCGCAATAACCAACTGAGCTACGCCTGCTCCTAGAGTCTGTAATCAAGGAACAAAGCAGTATCGCATGAGGTCGAAAATGGTTTATTCTTTCGCACTAACCTTCGTAGCGAAGATCTTTGGACTTGATTTCATATCCTTGGTCTCCTTTGCATATTGATTTACCAGAGCACGCTGATGGGGCACCGGTGCCGAGCTTACCACAGAGACTAAAGAAATATCGCTGTTTGTCTCCTTGGACCATGATGGGACTGAAACAGTTGGTCAGATAAAGATAAAATAAATAAATGAGAATTAACAGTGGATTCCAGTGAGTGGCTCTTCTTCCACTGCATTCGTATTGGAATTTAGAAGTTGATTTTGTTGAGGGAGGAAAAACAGTAGAACCCGGAAAAACCCTCGAAATACAGGAGAGAACCAACAAGCAACTCTACTCACATACGACAACAAGCCCGGCGGTATTCGAAAACGGTCGCCTTGGTGAAAATCAATTTAAGCACTATCACCACTACCCCACCCGTGCTTACCATAAAGATTTGTTCATGCAGGAGTAGAACAAAATGGTGATGATGAAGATGATGCTGATGATGTATAGACCCCTTTCTATGACGCCAAAGCAGCTCGATTTGGAGGACAAACCAAAAGCATTTTAGTCTCCTGAGGATTGGAAACCTATTGTTTTGTCCTCCAAATTGAGCTGCATTCCGCCGACATGCTGTATGCAAGGGGTCTGTATGCATTGTGATGATGAAGAAGATGGTGGGAATAATATTATTTGTTTGAGTTGCATCCATATTCATTTACCACTATTTTACTGCTACGCGCTGATCAAGACAGCAGTCTCAACAGGGAAATAAGGCCGCAATACACTGCCGTCAATCAGAGTATGTAAAGGTACTGAACAATTTGTTTGATTGATGGCACTGTATTGCCCGATTTCCCTGTAGCGATGAAAACAGTTGTGATATAGATGCAGCTCTACAAAAAAATCTTATTCCCAAGAGAATGGAAATGGAGAAACATTACGCGCAAGAACATCTTATGTTAACCAACCTTTTATCGATCTTCTTAAAATCTATGAGACGGCCTGTCGCTGGGTGCCTCACCTGGCAGTTAGACACCTTCAGCACATCTAGTCTGAAGAAGAACAGAACATATCAGGAGTTAAACTACGCATAACCTGACATCCTCTTCTGCTGAAGTAAAGCTGAGTAAGTTATTCATAATATTGGGTGTTATCTGGTATACGAGACCTCTACATCAACTGCCCTCATTACCCCTCTCCTCTCTCCACACATAAAATGAATAAAATAAAAAACAATTGGGAATTAACAGTGGATTCCACAGAGTGGCTCTTCTTCCACTGCATTCCACTTTAGAAGTTGATTGCGGAGGGAGGAAAACTGGAGTGCCCAGAGAAAAACCCTCGAAGCTTACAGGAGAGAACCAACAAACAATTCTAAATCAAACTGTTGGCTGTCTTGAGTTAAGCCTAAGAGATACTGAAAATCAATACAAGGGCGTAGCCCTGGGGTCCCAGCCCCCCTCCCCCCATATCCTGTTAGTAGGTTTTTAGCGCGCTTGATAGCAGAGACATTATATTATCGCGAGCAAATATAAAAATATCGCAATTTTTAAGTACGATAGTCACGTAATAAGTTCACTGGACTTACCGATGTTCTAAAAACGGGTCCCCCCTCCCCTCCCCCCAAGGCTATTATTCCCCTGGAATGGAAGAGTAATCAGGAAAACAAAGATCATATATACAAACAAAATATAAATCATACTTGGTTTGACAGGCGGCTTTGGTCGCCCAGTAAAACGTGAACGAGCAAGCTGTAAAACTGAAACTGCAAATGACAAGATGAACAAGGTTATTAGTGCGGAAATATTGATGGCGGGACAGGTGACAGGGATCATAATCGCATCAGGAGCGTAGCCAACCCATCCCACCCATCCCACCCATCCCACCCATCCCACCCATCCCACCCATCCCACCCATCCCACCCATCCCACCCATCCCACCCATCCCACCCTATGCCATCGTATGCTATATAGAGGCTTTGCATCATCACGTGATGGCAGCCATGACAGAAGACACAACAATAGTATTTTTCTGATGGAAAACTGAATTTTTTCTCATGTAAATCAGATTAGACCAGATTCAATTGTTCCTGTCTCCTGTCATGGCTGCCATCACGTGATGGTGGAAAGCCTCTAGACCCATCTCTATATACTAAGTGTCATTGCCATCCCCTTGGACATCCCCTACATCTAAGGATACTTTGCTTACTAGATAAGTTTTGGTTTTCCAACATGGCTTCCACAAGTAAACTGAAAGGTCACTTCAGCAGATATTCCTTTCCTTGTGCAGGCGGGGATGTTGGACTGTCCAGAGTACCTTACCAACAGCTGTTTGCCTTCACCTGAAAATCAAAAATCGAGTTCTTTATAAAAATTGCTGGGTTTCAATCAGCTGATAAAAGTCTTTGAATCTCATTATCTGCTGCTCTAAATGGTGTTCAAACACTGAACACCATGTACTGTCAGCCATAAAGAATTCTATTGAAAACTTGTGATTCAGCTAATGAACATCACCAATAGAGGCTTTGCAACATCACGTGATGGCAGCCATGACAGGAGGCAGGAACAATTGAATCTGGTCTAATCTGATTTACATGAGAAAGAATTTAGTTTCTCCGGGGAAAGGACTCTATTGTTGTGCCTCCTGTGATGGTGCAAAGCCTCTATTTTGAAATGATAGTTTGAATAAGAAACAAGCATTTTGTTGGTAGTGATAGTAAAATGACGCCATCATGCAAATATTTCACTCAACTTTAAAGATTATCATAATCTTGGGCATAACGTTTTCCCATTTCAAACCACGTGTCATTTTCTTGAGAATAAGATTCTTTGTTTGAGTTGTATCCATATTCATGTGTCTTCTCATGTGCAACCGTTAAACCAAAAAACGATACTTTAAGGAATGACACGTGGTGGTCTAGATTTAAAATGGGGAAATATTATGCCAACGCTAAAAGGAGCTATTATTTGTATAGGTAATACGGTTAGCGTGTGGCTACTCACGGCTTCTTGTAATTTTCTGTGTTCTGCCGTAGCCCAAGGCAACGATCTGAGCGTCATTCCCGCCAAATTGAGCACAAACCGTAGCGTAGGGAGGACAACCAGTCTGATCTTCAACACCTCGACAAATATTCAACCAAAACCTACAAGCAAAACAAAGCAATCAGATACAATATTCTGGATGAACTTAGACTTCTTATTTGAACATGAGCCGTCGCTGTGTCTGGTGAGCACCCATATTACAGACATGCGCAAAGAAAATGAAAACAGGTTTTTCTTGTTATGGTGCGATTATTTATGGTTCCCCTTCCCTTAGTTACCGTTGCTATGCCCAACAACCTCAACTAATTTGCTAAAATATCTCAAAATAACTCTGATTGCGGAAATTTCATTCTCAATAGACCTTTTGACAGTTCCGTTCCAGTGACCAAGAATAATAGTTCCAAGTTGAGGTTGGAGTA